>OY754923.1:7410357-8642500 GCA_963576535.1 Plemyria rubiginata
ATTTTCAAAAAACCGCAATTATTTATTAGGGACAAATATAGAAGTGTACATACATACATTATTTGTCATTTTTTATATGTTATTGTTAAATGGAAAACCCTCATTAAATTATTCAAGGCTTCCAGTGAGTAATTCAAATTACCTACATCAAGTCAAATATAACAATTTATCTTTTTTGCGTTTTTAATTCCTTAAATGTAGTCACTGCTAATATTAACAAGATAAAAAAGGCAATCCTTGTTTATTTCGTTTCCTTAAATTTCCGAGAATACTGGTTTTTTGGGACAAAAAATAAAGTAATATCTTCATGATTATTAATGGTAAATGCATAATCTTATGAATAACACATTGGTGCTTATTTTCGCAGGTAATTAGATCGGTACTTACAGCAGTAGGTAAAACTGTAAAACATATTTCACATTCTTCTGTGCCTGATGTTGATATCCGTCTGGGTAGCTGCAATAATACAATCACTACATAGTATCAAACAAAGTCGCTTTCTCTGTCCCTATATCCCCATGTCCCTATGTCCCTATGTATGCTTAAATCTTTAAAACTACGCAATGGATTTTGATGCGGTTTTTTTAAATAGATGAGTGATTCAAGAGGAAGGTTTATATGTATAACTAGCTGACGCCCGCGGCTTTGCTCGCGTCAAGGAATTCAAAGTTTCATACAAATTTTCATCCCCTATTTTATCCCCTTGGGGGTAGAATTGATCAAAATCCTTTCTTAGCGGATGCCTACGTCATAACATCTACCTGCATGCCAAATTTCAGCCCGATCCGTCCAGTGGTTTGGGCTGTGCGTTGATAGATCACTATGTCAGTCAGTCAGTCAGTCAGTCAGTCAGCTTTGGGTTATATATATTTAGATACATGCATGATATGTGCACCCGTGCGAAGCAGGGGCGCGCGGGCGGATCGCTAGTTGTCTACTAAATTCACATCAACATATTGGCTCGCGAGCCAAATGATCGTCTTCGCCGGTCGAACATTGGCTCGCGCGGCAGCCGCGCGTAATTTGTACGAACCTTAATAGTATCGCAATTTTTGGGTTATTGAAAAAGGATTTTCAGCGCGACTTAGAGGCTCCTTTTCAGCACAAAGTATTAGAAATCTTGAGGTTCTACGACAAGCCGGTTGACACACGATGTTTTTTTCGTCGTTTAGGAATGTGCACATACATTTTTGAGCAGAAAAACTCTTCGGTGCACGATCGGTATTAAAACAACGACTTTAGTATCGCAAAGACAACCAGTTCTCTCTTATTATATGATTGCTTTTGTTATTATTGCCATATGTTTATTCGTAGGCCGTATGTATACATAATACCGAATATAAATTACCTTAGGTCTCTGTATGACCGGTTTTCTGAATGGATTTATAACTCTTGCTTCATTAAACAACTGATCCTGGTCTCCATCGTAGAAACGTTCCATTAGTTTTTCTTTGTCCCATTTGAAGTGGTTTAAAAGAATCCGAGTGGTGGTAGCTGGTATCTGTAAGTTTCATTATTATTTATATTAGTAGTCAAGGTGAGTATAGATAATAATAATAATAATGTTTATTGGACACTAAAGAGTGTACATTAGCAAAAAAATGAACATAAATATTTAAACAAAATCACAATGTTGTACATGATCGTAAAAACAGATGGGCTCCTTGATTTCCAAACTAAGTGAAAACTTGTGTTTTGGGAACCAGTGATCCTCCTTGAGTACAGTTATCTATGAATAAAACAGTCTACGTTTTTGATTGTGAACATTATTAAATTGTACGCAGATGGCGTGTGTGATGTGAGAGTGTGTTTATATGTGTGAAGGAAGTGTGTTTGTGGGTATGTATATGTGTGTGAGAGGAGTGTGTTATGTAGTGTGTATGGGTAAGGATGTACGTACCTAGTGGGATTCTTACTTGGAATTTAGCTAGATAGGAGAGAGAGATAGGTACAATAGTCAGGGTTTATTATTATTGAAAAGATGAAAATCTGCCACATAAGTAATGTTTTTAACAATATTAGAATAAAATACAATAATCATTTATTTGCGAAACACAGGTTATAAAAGGGTGACACATATTGTAAGTAGAACATGGCTGAGCATGCAAAATTTTTAATATCTAACAATTACAATATAATTTAAAATGTCAAAACTTGATAACATAACATTTATCTGTTGCTAAGAATCAACACATACCTACCTAGTCCTACTAATCCTACTACTATTATAAACACGAAAGTTTGTAAGTATGGATGGATGGATGGATGGATGTTTGTTACTCTTTCACAATAATGCAGATAGTCTACTGACTTTCCAAATAGGTAGATAATAAAGAAGCTTGTATAGCCTGTAGTTTTTTTGGAAGACCAGTAATTTGACCTGGCTGATGATGTTATTTTATGTGGCCGAACCAGCACCAGCAGATGTCCACCACATTGTCCACACCATCATACATTGAGCGTCCGTCCCTATGTATACTTAGATGTTTAAAACTACACAATAGATTTTGATTTTTTTTTTGAAATATATGATTTAAGAGAAAGTTTATATGTACAGCACTTAAAACATGGCACCCATGCAAAGCCGAGGGGGGAGTATAACTAAGTATATAAACATTTCAAGGAATTTATCCTATAGTAAAAATGTGTAGTGAATGTGATCTAAAGACAGGGTTTGATTTATAAATTGATTGACCTCAAATTCTATTGCATACTCAGTCAATCTTTCTAATCAGATCATGAGCAATCAAATCTAGCCATTGGACAGCAATGGGGCCAAGTTATTTGGGTATGCTGTTACCAAACCATCTGGCATAGGGCTGCATCATAAAAGTAGTTCATACTGGCACAGAACTCATATTTCTATCTAATATCATGCATCAACTAATAGGTATTAAATACGTAACCACAATTTCAAAGAGACCCTGAATTTTAATATAAAATTCATACTTTAAGTGGAATTAATTCATAATTTAATTCATACTTTATATAATAATAACATGACAAATCTACCAACAAATTGTTATTTTAATAATACCTACTTTGAGAGCTCTTAGGTGTAATTTTTAATAAAACATTTGTATTTTGATACCTACAATGTAAGTAGGGAGGTTAAGTACTATTAGATTATAAGGTAAATATTATGAATCCCAACAAAGCTTGTCACCTTGATGAATGTTTCTTTGTGTTCAGTGAGATATAAAAATGTTTCTAGGAAACTTTGATTAAATGCATCTGGCAGTACCTACTGTTGCCAAGGGGGTTAAAGCACATCACAAATGGTATTTATTTACAAATAAATGAAAATGCAACAAAAAATCCCGTAGAAGTGTATCGTTGTACGCGTAACCTCATTACTACTTAATACTCCATTGTTTACCACTAACACACTGACCTCAACAACAGTGTTCACTTCTTTGATGCAGTCGACCATATGCTGAACGATTTCCTCCGTAGACAACACTTCGTAAGGATACTCCTCGAGCTCTGTTTGTCTTTCCCTTGTACTATGTGTCTCCACGTCCATTGCAAAGTCGACATCGTCTCCACTAGACTCGTTACCAGAATCCACATCGTCCTTTGTATCATCTTCGGAATCCATCGTAGAGACTTACACGAACTATGTAAACTTTATATTAAGGATGCAGCTAGAGCACGTCTAATGATGAAATAATTACACCTAAGATTTAGGAAAGGTCAACAATGAAGAAAATAGTTCACCCGCGGGCTGCCAAAATCTCTGTCTGACGTATGGGTGGGTGGACGGATGGATGGTAGTGAGTGCGTTCCACTTCCACAACCGCTAGCCGCTAGGCTACTTAGTAAAACTTATATTTTTAGCATAAATGGAAGAACTAAAGCATAAATTATAGTAAATATAATTTGAGTACTTGTTTGAGTACATACAATATAGTGTAATGTATGTACCTATGAACTATTAATTACGTAATATATTTGATAGGTATGTATCAAAGAAAGGCATATAAAATTACTAGTTGCGTCTCGCGATTTCACCCGCGCAGATATAAACCCCGGTATTCCCACGAGATAAAAAGTAGCCTATGTGCTATTCTAGATTATAATCTATCTCTATGCCGAGTTTCATCCAGATCCGTGCAGCCATTCCGGCGTGAAAGAGTAACAAACATCCATCCATTCCATACTCGCAAACTTTCGCGTTTTTATTAGTCTAAATAAGTACACTAAAGGATAGGATTATTACTAAGAATGTGTTGTATTGTATTGTTCGGTTGGATATCGGATCAACACACTATCCAAATTCCTTGGGATCAACGGAAAACAATGATGATGGAAGAAGTGAGTGAACGCTAAAATAATAATAATAATGCTGTACAATCCACACAGCACTATCTAGCCCCAAAGTAAGCTATTCAAAGCTTGTGTTATGGGTACTAGATAACTGATATATTTTTATATACTTACATAGATAGATATTTTTTATTATACATAGAAAACACTCAGACCATCGGAACAAATTTCTGCAGATCGTACACAAATTTGTTCCAAGGCGGGAATCGAACCCGCAACCTCTTGCGTCGCAGGCAGGCTCTCGCCCCCTGCGCCACAGAGGTCGTCGGGAGATGAGAGCGAGACGAAAAAAAAGCGGGGCGCCTACCAAGGAATTTGAATACAAGTACTATATTCCTTGGCGCCTACTTCCACCGACTTTTTTTTACTTTCATTCGGTCTTTTTTCACATTTTAAACTTTCTGATTCTAACAACAAAAATGTGAGCATAATTTCATAACTAATTGATATCTAAATAATGTTTATGCATGCATTGTCAAGAAATTATTATAAAATGATGACATTTTATTTAATGCACTTTAGCAAACATTTATATTATGGCGGTATAAATCTTTACTGCATTAGCTTTAAGAGATACATAGAATTCAACATAGTTAGTATGTGGAAATGATGATGATGATCTAGAAAGTCGGTAGGAATAATATTATGATGAGTTACAGAATACCTATACAGAATATTTATATGTTTAACTATCTATTTGGACAAGTACCTAAGAATATATATAAAAATCTGGCCTTCCTGCCTTGCCTTGGTTGGATTCCAAATTCCAAAATTAAAAAATCCGTTTTAGGTCTAGGGATGCTGCCGATTGGAATGGAGGGAGGGAGGACTCGGGAGAAGGGAGGAAGGGAGCTCGCTCGACCAAGGAATATAGATATTCAAATTCCTTGCGCTCGACGAATAACTTCCTAGCAATCAAAAGCAAGCAGTTTGTTATTTGACAATATGAAATGTCAGTTTTGACAGTAAATATCGGATGTGAGAAAAAAAAATCGGTAGATATAATACCTTCCAAAAAAAAGTGTACAGTATCACCACTGACCTCTATTATACAAGTTGTATAATAGAGGTCAGTGAGTATCACCCTTTCCCATCACTTTTCTCTATTCCGTGCAAGGTTCAAATTCCTTGATTCCTTGATTCCGTGGCCATCACGCACGAGCGCAGCGATTGATGATTGAATGACGCGCATGATTCAGGGCCCAAAGAGTATACCTACAACTACCTACAATAACTAAGATCCAGGGCCCTCGATTTAAATCCGTTTTAATAATATGGTTTTATTCAAGACTTGCATAGGTAGATACCTACCTAATATCCTTTATTTACAACTTGACTTCGAGAAAAATAGAGAAACATTCTATGTAACAAAATGCCTACCTGGAGAAATGAAACAAAGTAACAATGCACAGATTCAATGACATAGTTTTTTTTATTGATAAATGCAGGGACATTCATAGTCATTATTCTTTTATAACTTTATATAGGTATTTAAATATACTAGGTATTAAGCTCTACCTTAGAATACGTAGTTTTATTTCTATAGGCACCATTTAGCAGGATCTGATTATACTAAAATATAATAAAGGTAGATACTTAGGGACCTTTATAAGGCCTGAGGTAAGGCCATTTTATAAATGTAGAAAAAAAATGAAACAGCTTTTATGCTTCTTTGATCTCCAGGCACGGTAAATATCCTCTCAGATCTCTTAGTACCAAGTACTAGATTTTTTGAGGATGTAGTCAGAGGAGGGGGTAGTCAAGAGGTATGTCCAAAAATTACATACATTTGGCACATACCTACCCCATACATTTTACAGTAGTTAGTATTCCATATGTGACAGGTTGCAAGCCCATCTTCACTGTAAGAATAGTAACTGGTAACCTCATGATGTTTTCCTTCACCATTTACTACATACATTTACTGGCATTGTGCAAATCATTTTTGATAGATAAATCCATTGGTGCACAACTAGATTCGAACCTGTGACCTTACGGAATCAGAAGGTGGGTCACTCCCACTAGGCCATCTTATTACATTAGATAACACTAGACTAGACTTGTGATAATAACATGTAGGTATGTTAACTATCCAGTGTTGTTTTCATTTGTTTCAGATTTAAAAAATTCATTTTTTTCCTGATGGGACAAGAAAGTATCTGCAAATAGAAATTGTAGACAATCATTAACCATCTTTTGACATTTGGTGTAGAATATTTTAGGTAACAGACACAGGTCTACTTTCGGAATGCAAATGCACTTGCAAATTGTGAAATCTTGTTAAATTCCCAAGCTATCTATTTCATTCTGTATGGCTTCAAATTGAAGATACATTGAGTATAGCTCTGGATGAGTCAGTTCAATTTCATTATCATCTTTTTCTCGGGATAGTAGCAAATAAGCTTTTGGTACTTTTGTTTTTTTGCAATAGTCTGAACTGAGTTCAGCATTTAATTTCCAAGAAAAGTTCAAATTACTATTCTTTTCAACCGATTCCATGCCTAATTCATTCAATGTACTTCTTGTTTCTGAAGACCATAACTTCACCATGAACTCAGCCTTGTCATTACTAAGTCCGATTGTTTTCAGATCAATTTTTAAATCAACTGGCATAAAAATATACTTGAGAAGCCTTTTAAATATAAATATAATAGTTTTGATAGCTAGGAGTAAGTTTTCCTCATTCAACTGAAATAACATAAGAAGTTTCTCTTTTTCATCTTCACTGAATATTTCACTATCTTGAATTTTCATTTTAGAAACAATCCTCTTCAGAAATTGTTCAAATCTTGTGTTATCCAATTGGTTTATGATGCTTACACCCTTGCTCACACTGCAAATAATAAACATAAAAAAGTATGTACACCTCCACTCTAATAAAATTTACTCATACAAAAAAAATGTATGTATGTACACCTCCACACTCTAAAAAAAATTTACTACTTTGATTAATATTGAATAAGCTAAACATTGGGAGAGGTTTGCCATAGTCACCGTGCTTGTCCATCAGATTAATGGCCGCAGAATGGGCGATTCTCTCAGTGAATATTGCTGCCCATTCCTTAGGACGTCTCTTTTTATAGCAACGGGAGATCTCCATCTCCAGGTTCAGTAGGTATGTACCTTGGTGTTAACTTCATCCAAGAACCCTCCATGTTTTTTTATCCTATTCTTGGTAGGCACTAGGCAGATAATCTCATCCTAGGTTTCTTTCGTGATGGTTGGTTGGTTTGGTTTGGTTTCTTTCAACCACAGCGATCAGCGATCCACAATTTTTTTGATTTTTTCAAATGAAATGTTGACTTATTGACTTCTTTCTTTTTGACTTGCCTCACTTTTTTTTTATTTGTCACAATTCTGCCAATGTCCGTTTCATATAAAAATCAGTTGACATTGGCAAAATTATCTATACGGACAGGAGCCATCAACAAAAAAGAAGAAGAAACTAAAACGTCACGTCATCGAATTGTCATTGTCAACCACCACTAATTTCAAATGGCACGCACGTCACGTCACGTCACGTCACTGGTGGACAGTCAGGCGATTTGAGGTTATGTACAGTCTCAATAGTTAAAATAGTTTAGTTTTTACCATTTTAATATAATTTTCGACAATGGCTAACAAAATTAATCGAATACCTGACAACATAGACTTTCCAAAAGAAGAGGAAAAAGTGTTAAAATTTTGGAAGGACATCGATGCTTTTCATACCTGTTTGAAACAGTCGAAAAATAAACCAAGGTAGGTACCTACACGGGCTAGTTTTATTTAGCAAATACAATTCGCCAAGTGCGATGACGGTTTTTGTACATTCAAGGGCCAACATGGGTTGGCTATAGCAATCCTTGTACCTGAGTTGAGGGTTGGGGATAGGGGGGATGCAAGTGGGGGTAGATGGCAAGTCTTCCCCTTGAGTCCTTTTTTCTAGGAAATGAAATAAAATACTTTGGGTTGGCTATAGCAATCCTTGTACCTGAGTTGAGGATTGGGGATAGGGGGGATGCAAGTGGGGGTAGATGGCAAGTCTTCCCCTTGAGTCCTTTTTTCTAGGAAATGAAAAAAAATTATTTAATTTTTCAGGTAAGTTACTAGTTAGGTTAGGGTTTTTTTTTTTTTTATATGAAGAAAATTGGTAGTAATATTTCATCTCTATGACAAAAAGACTCAAGGGAAGGAATTCTCATTAGGTTAGGGTTATTTTTTTTTAAAGTGAAGAAATTTGAAGAAATTTTTTTTTCATTTCCTAGAAAAAAGAACTATAGGGAAAGACTTGCCATCTACCTCCACATGCATCCCCCCTATCCCCAACCCTCAACTCAGGTACCAGGGTAGCTATAGTTTAACCAATACTTTAATTTTTCAGGTAAGTTACTAGTTAGGTTAGGGCTTTTTTTTATATGAAGAAAATTGGTAGTAATATTTCATCTCTATGACAAAAAGACTCAAGGGAAGGAATTCTCATTAGGTTAGGGTTATTTTTTTTTTTTTTTTAAGTTAAGAAATTTGAAGTAATATTTTTTTCATTTCCTAGAAAAAAGGACTCAAGGGGAAGACTTGCCATCTACCCCCACTTGCATCCCCCCTATCCCCAACCCTCAACTCAGGTACAAGGGTAGCTATAGTTTAACCGCCAACATTATTGGGTTGGGTCATTTCCTAGAAAAAAGGACTCAAGGGAAAGACTTGCCATCTAACCCCACTTGCATCCCTCTTAGCCCCAACTACTCAGGTACAAGGGTAGCTATAGTTTAACCTTTAACCACATTATTATCTAAACAAGTGCATAGTGTAAATATCTGGTTACCATATTACAAGCTTCGGCTTAGTTTGGGGTTAGTGCTGTGTGGAAAGTCCTCCAATATTTATTATTATTTATTATTTGGTAGGCATAACTACCTGATTATAAATGTCAATTATTAAAACACAATTTTTCTTCTATTCTAATTGTCGATGTGTACACATAGACAATTAGAATAAGCATATCTGAGTAATGCAAAGTGCATCATGATGCAATATTTATTTTCTGTTGCAGATATTCGTTTTATGATGGACCCCCATTTGCCACTGGGCTTCCTCACTATGGTCACATCCTGGCTGGAACAATCAAAGATGTGGTCACACGATATGCACATCAAAAGGTATTCATAATACTTAAATAAAAAACTGAAACAGTTTCACGACTTTGATCCCCAGGCACAGTAAATCCCTTTAGATCTTATGGTACCTACTAGGTACAACTTTCAAATTCTTTGAGGACATCTAAGGGGGGTCAGAGTTACGTCCAAACATTACATTTGGCACTTAACCATTGGGGTATGCCCAATGGTTTAGTTTGCTAAATTAGCATAGGTAAATAGTTATTGATTGAGTGAGCGAAGCGAACGAAAATCTTAAAAACAACTTAGGCTATTTGGCATTTTATGTGTGGTATGTATGTATGTTTGTCCAACGATAACTTGATAACCGTTTATCTGATCTGCATGAAATTTGGTAAGTCAATAGCTTGTACTTGAGAAATTTACTGGTTAGTAGGTATATGATTAAAATCGGATAAGGGATTACTAAAATATGGGGTTTTTTAAAAAGGCCCAAATTAAAAAATTATGCAAAAAAATAAAGTTACATGCCATATGAAAGGGCTTGGTTTGGACATTCCAAAACCATTTTTATTTTTTTTCTAGGTAGCCCGGTTTTCGAGATACAACAAAAAAGTTAATTTAAGATAACCAACGACCCAAGAGCTCTCATTTCTAAGAGTTTCGTTGGCATCAAGGTTTTTCAACTGGTCGGTCAGTTTCTTTGCTTTTTCAATAATTTTTTTCTTGAAATAAATTAAGAAGGTACTTGGCTCTCATTAAAAGGTTATAGCGACCTGTTCTGATGATGGAGCCAAGGTCTGTTCAACGGAACTCTTCAATAAATAGGCCAATTCAGTTGAAACTTGGTTACCATATTTAGTTATTAAGTGGCATCCAGAGACAAGTCCAAACACAATGTTTGGACTTGCCTCTGACCACCACTGACTTATATTTTCGGAGCGTTCGCGTCGCTTCACAAAATCTCAGTTCGAGGCGAACTACTAGTTATTACTTTTTTGCTAGTTCACTTTGAAATACCTTGAAGCTAGATGAATCCAGGCTCCAGTTGCAGGATACCAAGCCAAAGTAACAAACATAACAATTGATTCATAGGGATTTGTCTCAGACATCTCATCAAAATAAAAGCAAAATTAAATGCAATATGTAATAAAAATAGGAGAAGATATTAAATAGAAAGTATAGGAAATGAAAAAAATCTTTTGTAACATTTATAACAAGACAGGTCTTTAACATCCTACAATTTCTAAGATTTTATAATGTCCCAAGTTATTCTCCGAGCGGGATTTGAACCCGCGGCCTTTCACTTGATACAACATTGATGTACATTATAAAATGTTTGTGGTTTCCTTAATTATGCACCTTCGTAAACACTAAATCTAACAAAAAATCCTACAATTTGCATTACATTTGCATCCTCTATATTAACAAGTAAATTTTGTGTAAGTAGATATGTGTTTCTTCTGATAACACAAGTCTCATAAGAGTTAAGGTTTCACATGAGATGATTCAGCGTATGGCCATATTACCTACTTCCAAATGTTTTATATTTTTAGGGATTTTACGTAGAAAGAAGATTTGGTTGGGACTGTCATGGTCTGCCAGTTGAATTTGAAATTGACAAATCACTAGGCATCAAAGGACCTGAAGATGTTGAAAAAATGGGCATTGACAAATACAATGCTGAATGCAGAAAAATTGTCATGAAATATGCAGATGAATGGGAAAATATTGTTACCAGGATGGGCCGGTGGATTGGTGAGTACATACACACTAAACTGGTTTTGTATCAATTCCATAAATTATTGATTAGACCATTCACATACATTTCTCTAGGTAATTTTGTTTGGGTGTTTCAGATTTCAAAAATGACTACAAAACATTGTACCCATGGTTCATGGAATCAATCTGGTGGGTTTTCAAAGAACTGTATAACAAGGGCATGGTGTACCAAGGTGTCAAGGTGATGCCATATTCCACAGCATGTTCAACACCATTGTCCAACTTTGAATCAGGGCAGAATTACAAAGAAGTGAATGACCCTGCTGTCGTGGTAATATTCCCAACAGATAAAGGTTTCTCTTTCCTTGCTTGGACTACAACTCCATGGACACTACCAAGCAACTTAGCTCTCTGTGTGAATCCAAAGCTCACATATTTGAAGGTGAAAGAAAAATCTTCAGGTGAATGCTTCATAATCCAAGAAACACGATTCCCTATCATGCTGAAGATTGACGACTTTGAAGTAGTTGAGAAGATGGTTGGTGAAAAACTAAAAGGTATTAAATATACTCCACTGTTCAATTACTTCGTTGAAAAGTGTCCAAACGCATTCAAAGTTTTAACTGATAGCTACGTATCTGATGATTCTGGTACAGGTATTGTCCATCAGTCCCCATATTTTGGAGAAGACGATTTTCGCGTTTGTTTAGCTGCTGGGGTCATCACTAGGGATCAAGAAATGATATGTCCCGTCGATTCCAGTGGAAGATTCGTTGCGCCCGTTAAAGAATTCTTGGGACAGTTTGTAAAAGATGCTGATAAAAACATAATACTTGAACTGAAGGCTCGGAATAGATTACTATCAGTCGGCCAAGTGAAGCATAGTTACCCCTTCTGTTGGCGATCTGACACTCCGCTAATATATAAAGCTGTGCCTTCTTGGTTTGTTCGTGTTGAAAAAATGAGCGCGGACCTACGTAAATCAAGTGATTCAACGTATTGGGTTCCTGAATATGTAAAAGAGAAGCGATTCGGAAATTGGCTGAAGGATGCCCGCGATTGGGCTATTAGCCGTAACAGATATTGGGGAACGCCTATTCCTCTGTGGATGTCTAGTGATAAGCAAGAAATTGTGTGTATTGGCAGCATTGCTGAACTGGAATCTCTAACGGGCCAAAAAATCACGGATTTGCACAGAGAAAGCATTGATCACTTAGAAATTCCTTCATCACGCCCTGGACAACCGCCTCTAAAGAGAGTGCATGAGGTATTCGATTGCTGGTTTGAATCTGGCTCCATGCCGTACGCCCAAAGTCACTACCCCTTTGAAAACAAAAAAGAATTTGAAGACATTTTCCCTGCCAACTTCATCGCCGAAGGCATTGATCAAACTAGAGGGTGGTTTTACACTCTAATTGTTCTCTCGACGGCTCTTTTCAACAAACCACCATTCAAAAACCTTATAGCTAATGGTTTGGTCCTGG
This sequence comes from Plemyria rubiginata, assembly GCA_963576535.1. Lineage (NCBI taxonomy): Eukaryota > Metazoa > Arthropoda > Insecta > Lepidoptera > Geometridae > Plemyria > Plemyria rubiginata. The sequence goes on from OY754923.1 coordinate 7,422,989, forward strand.
CATCAGATGGCCAAAAAATGTCTAAAAGAAAGAAGAATTACCCAGACCCTTTGGAAGTAGTTAATAAATATGGTGCCGATGCTCTGAGGCTCTATCTTATCAATTCGCCCGTCGTGAAAGCAGAGAACCTTCGGTTCAAGGAAGAAGGCGTAAGAGATGTCATCAAGGACGTATTCTTACCTTGGTACAATGCATTCAGGTTCTTGATACAAAACGTAGAAAGAATCATCCAAGAAGACAAGATTGATTACAAATTTGACGAGAAAGCTGTTCGCGAAAACGTTATGGATAAATGGTTAACTTCCTTTACCCAGTCTCTCATCCAGTTCGTAAAGACAGAAATGGCTGCTTACAGACTGTACACGGTCGTGCCAAGACTGACTAAGTTCATTGACCACCTCACCAACTGGTACGTCCGAATGAACAGGAAAAGGTTAAAGGGCGAAAGCGGTGTCAAAGATTGCAAAGTCGCTTTGGACACGCTGTTCGGCGTCCTCTTCGATATGGTGCGAGTTATGGCGCCATTTACTCCGTTCCTTACAGAGCTAATGTACAAGACCCTACGCCAACTTCTGGATGGAGACTCGCTTGAAAGCGTGCATTACAACATGATACCTGACGCGAAAGTAGATCTAGTCGACAAGAATATTGAAAGAGCCGTTCAAAGAATGCAGACTGTCATTGAATTGGGAAGAGTCGTGAGAGATAGAAAGACAGTACCCATCAAGTACCCTCTTCCAGAGATGGTTGTGATACATAGTGACGAAACCTACCTGAATGATATAAAGTCTTTGGAAACTTATGTTTTGGAAGAGATGAATGTGAAAGGAGTTATTGTCACAAGTGACAAGGAAAAGTATGGAATCAAGCTGAAGGCTGAACCTGACCATAAACTACTCGGTGCCAGACTGAAAGGTGTTTTCAAAGCTGTTACACAAGGGTTGAAAGCTCTGACTAACGAGCAGTGTGAAAAGCTCATCGATAATGGATTTGTAGAGTTAGTCGGAGAACGTATAGACGTTTCGGAAGTTAGACTAATTTTCCAGGCTGAAGGAAACGATCAATACGAAGCACACAGCGATAATGACGTTCTTGTCTTAGTGAATGTTACTCCAGACCAAGACATGCTGGATGAGGGATTCTCTAGAGAAATAATCAATCGAGTTCAAAAGCTTAGAAAGAAAGCACGTTTGGTGCCCACTGATGATGTTGACGTCTTTTACTCTGTTAGCCAAACAAGCGATATCTTACGCATTATCAATATACATCGTGATTTCATAGAAAGCACTGTCAAAGCGCCCATGCTTCCGATCGAGAACATGTCTGCGTCTAAGCCCGTAATTATTGAAGAAACGCAGGAATTAAAAGGTTCTCAACTTAAAATAGTAATCACTTGGAGAAAAGAAGTGGAATTGCCGGCAAACCCTTGGGCTAACATTGTCTTGCAGGGTATATCACCTCGGTATGGCGTAAAAAGCAATCAGGCTAGCATTATACTACCAGGCAAAGATGGAAAAATTTTGAGTTTAGACAAGCTTTATCACGAAGTAAACATACTTTTCGGACTGTATGGCACGAAATTTTGCTTGTGGTGCGATGGAAAAGAGATAAAAGACACAACAAATTTGAATACGAAAACTATAACAGTGTCTACATCAGCTCCAAAAGCTAGCGATTCTCAAACCAGTCCTTTCTGTAAGTTTGTGAATGTGGCAAATGGATCTAGAACCGCAACGTTATTCTTGGAGAATCCATTGGGAATGATTTTATCCAAAGAATGTGCTATCAAATTTGTTGCAAAGTATTTGGACATGAAGGAGACTGATATAGATAGAAAAAAATTCAAATAAATATCAGAGCCTTGAGCTAAGCTATATATGTGTTAGTAGAATGCTGTTATTTATTACGTGCTGTTATATGTCGAGTTTTAACGAACGAACTTAATCCTACTATGATTTTATCACCACTTTCATTGATCCTAGTTTATAAATAAATGACCCGATTAGTTAATTTCGAAATAACTTATCTTTTCATAATAATAATACTAGGCATAAAATGTATGTGTGAAGTAGGTACGTAGTACCTACCGATGTAAACCAACCTATGTATTATGCTTAGTGTGATTTGTTGCTACACAATGCTATAAACTTATCGTTTTAACACTAAATAATAAAATGGATGTCGTAAGTTTAAGTTTATTTTATTGAGTTTTTTTTGTTAACCTATACTGTCCCACTGCTGGGCAAAGGCTATTTAGTTGTAGCAACGAGCATCGAAATAGTGTCATCATATTCCAATCAATGCATATGAGTAAAATAATAATATCCATTAATTACATTGTGAATAATTTATTGAAACAGACAAAATATACTTTTGAAATGATTTTATACATAGGAAAAAATAACAACTTAATTTAAAGCAGTAAATATAGATAGGCACTTTATACCTAACTAGGTAATTACCGTATCTTTCATAAACATACATTGGAAACTATTTAGTGACATTGTGCGAATTTTGTCGATAAAGCTTGATTTTGGTAACTGAAATAATGTGTATTCCAAAAATGCAATTGCAGCTACAATATCGTAGTTAACTGAACTTTGGCGAAACACTAACCTAAGACAAATACTTACATATGGTTAACAAAAAAAAACATTAAAATCAATGTCTTTTAACATCATTCAGGAAATTTTACTGAGATTTTTCGACATCATTCGTTTCACAAATGGTTTATTAGTTTTGCTGTTATCAATACTTATTAGTGTGCGATAATTAACCTTAACATTGAGAGACAAGAAAATAACATTGTAAATATAACTTATTTAATTATGAAGACCAAACCAATTAAATAAAAAAACATATTTGTTATTGGCGTTGAAGTTATTAATAAATTTATAAAACACAACGCAATATTAATAATTTAGCTCAAATATCACGGTGTTTGTATCACATGAATAAGTTTTCTTTTTTTTTATCTGTAAAATACATACTCCGCAGCCTCGGTCAGTAGAATAAAATATCATAGGTAATACTGTTAGAAAAAGCATACGAATACAATGTAATGTTTCATCTTATTGTTTCGATTCAAAGAAATGCTTTTATGGAACATAATATTGCTTTAAAAATAATCTGAACGATAATCTCGAATACATCACAATACGATAGATAATAGAATACAATTATAATACTTAAATCTAGAAGAAAGTGCCATTTAAGGGGAATAATTTGATTAATTAATATTTTTAATTCAGACAAAGTGGACACACAATTTCAATTGTAATTTGATTAACTAGGTACATAAACATTATTACATCAAGCCAACAAGGATTTATATAAATGAATACGTATATATTTGAATAAATAACATTTTATTATGCGTCAACAAGTTACACGTATATGCATTCACAATATAAGCTATATTTTATGGGGCTATCTGTTAACTACTTCCCTAAGGATTCCCGCGTCACGCCACGGCGAGTTCTTATGTTAGCATCGTTAGTTATTGCACATGATATTAACCTATTACACTACACGATAACTATTTAACTAGGTACCATCTACTGCATCGTATGTTTACATACACATAATTTAGGCGCAGGCATCGCTGGCTTAGACTGGCTACTACTAACATCGAATGCAAATAAATAAATTATATTAAATCTAGGAAACGTTTATTACGATAAAAATAGCAAATGTCACACTAGAAATAACTAAAGATTCATTATCATGTTTGATACATAAGATACAACATCGGCTATTCATTGACTAGTCTAACGGCATACAGAGACGTACACGTAACATTTGAATAGCAACAACGACATCACAAGTGTGTAAGTCTAGACTTTGAGGCGATAACAGATTGGGCGTATTTTCGGGGAGTGAAGCTCGTATTTTGACGAAAAATTAAGTTTTGTTATAATGAAGCGCCACGTGCTTATATAAGCTTATAAACGGATCTACGTTTGTCACAATAGTGAGTGTTAAAACACAGGCTTATACGCACCGAGAGTACGCTCGATCTGTAATCGCTCTAGACGCGGCTTGCTCTCTGCGTTGAATTTCCAACCTAATATGCTTGCATTTGCGTACCTGTAAAATAAGAGGGTAGCCTCAAGTTTTACTATATTTTCAACAGAAAGAAAATCTAGATTAGGTATTCTAGTCTAGATGATAGTGCTAATAACATACCAAGCAGCGAGCATGTGACTAATAATGGGGCTGGTGCGGCGGTGCGTCTCTCTCCGGTAGCTTACGGACTTTCATAGTGCCATCAGCGCCGCACGAGAACAGTCGTCCGGCATTATCTGGAAAGAAACATATTTCTATTAAATTACTGCACTTACCGCCGGTTTCTGAAAGCTCGATCAACACTAATCACCTGTCCAGTCACTTGCTATTTCAGCTTTTACTCCAACTAAATAGATAGCAAGTGACTTGACAGCCGATTTTGTTGTTGATCGAGCTTTCAGAAACCGGGGTTAGGTCTTGCTTACTCGATCTCGTACAGGCAAGGGAAGAGGGCATATAGACATTACTGCAGCAAATTCATGTGAAATATAAGAAATGAATGAATGAATTACAATAATTATCTGTTCCATCGCAATGACAAACATTCTTGTTGAAACGAGCAAGAAGTTACTGACCGTGTTAGCCACTCAAACTTTATTTTTATTTTTTATTAAACATCATGAGTCTTACAGACTTACAAAATAAGTGCTAATACATATTACTACTAGATCTAGACTTAGTTATTAGGACACATGAGTAACTAAAATTATAATATAGGTAGCTAGGTACCTATAGTTAACGTTACATTATTCTGTCCATAATTTAGTTTTATGTAGAATTGTGACTGTCCCGGCTCTAGCCACGGTGGCGGCCTAAAAACACCGTAACCAAAGGACCAATAGCTATTTACAGCAGTGGAACTTACCAATATGTATTTGGGTGACTCCTTGTCCGATGTGCTTGAAGAACGAACTCCTAGCGTGCTCCCCAGCGAATGTATACAGTAGCTGGTGGGTGGTCAACGAAAACACCTGGAAAACAATATTAGCATTGAGATGATGACAAGAAGAGTAAACCCCAGTTTCTGTGAGCGCGATCAACACTAATCGGCTGTCAAGTCACTTGCATCTCTATCTAATTTGAAGTAGAGTCTTGAGTCAAGACTCTTGACACTAATCAGTTTTGATCGCGCTTTCAGAAACCGGGGGTTAAAGCCTAAAAATTAAGTTTTAAACACTGTATTAGATGTGTCCTCGCACTGCGTTTTGTAGGTTATAATTTATTTTGTGTTTCTATGATAAAATTGACTTTTTATTCTATTTTCTGATTCTTATTAAAATTCCAAAAAATCTACATCATCTACAAATAAAATACAAAATAAATTATAACTCTGCAGGGGTTGACCTTAAGGATCTCCCGTAGAACAATTTTTTGCAGCCGATGACCCCATCTAACTACTAGTTACGTTTGATCCACGACTTTTTGGCCACCCTGTATATTATTAGTTTGATGCAGATGTATTTTCTTACTTTTCTTATATATATATCGACGTTTTTATATGAATACCTACTCACGTAAAATTAATTTCACTTCACTACAATACGACGATTTCACAAGATTTCACGACTTTTAGGCCAGCCTGTATAGGTACCTTGATGTCGCCGTCGGCCGCTCCTATGGCGTAGTGGTCCTCGCGCGGCGAGAGCGCGACGCACTTGATGGGCGCGTGGTGCGCGTGCGCGCGATGCCTGACGGCGCGCGCCTTCAGGTCCCAGACGAGCACGTCGCCGCGCCGGCCGCACGACACCAGCGCGCCGCCGCTGCCGCCGCCGCCGCCGCTGCCGGCCCACGCGACGCACGCAGCGCCGCCCTCGTGGCACGTCCATGCTGCGTGCACATCACACGTACACAATGCAATCCATGATATCCATCCTACTATCCTACTAATATTATAAACGCGACAGTTTGTAGGTATGGATGGATGGATGGATGTTTGTTACTCTATAACTCCAGAACGGCTGAACGGATCTTAGTGAAAATTGGCACAGAGATTATACATACATAAAATCACGCCTATTTCCCATAGGGGTAGGCAGAGACCACGGATTCCCTCTTGCTACGATCCTGACATACCTCTTTCGCTTAATTCACTCTCATAACATTCTTCGTACATGCTCGTCGGTTTAGGGTACTCTTGACCTGGCCTTTCTCTAGAACATCTGCTATCTGATCTAGATAGGTCCACCGAGGTCTTCCCCTCCCAACAGTCCCATTCACACTCGCCTGATGCACCTTTTTCGTCAATCTTCTTTCATCCATCCTCTCTACATGCCCAAACCATCTTAGCATACCCTTTTCTACCCTCATCACTACGTCTTCTTGCACTCCACATTTCTCTCTGATCACACTATTCCTCATTTTATCACTTAAGAGTATAGTCTGGAATAACACATAGGCTACTTTTTATCCCGTGGGAATACCGGGATTTAAAACTACGCGGGTGAAACCGCTGGGCGCAACTATAGTAATATTATAAACGCGAAAGTTTATAAGTATGGATGGATTGATGGATGTTTGTTACTCTTTCACGCCGGAACGGCTGAACGGATCTGGATAAAACATGGAAAAGCATGGAAACGCTTACGAGTGCAATGTAACTGAAAAGTATTTATAAACATTCTACTTACAGACAACTAATGCCTTCTTCACGGGCATCAAAGTATCCCATATCGCCACATTTTTGTTCTCTGAACTGTGTCCGGCTGAAACATAGTAGAAAACAAGTAAATACCGTTTCATTGTATAAACATACAAGTCGGTATTTAAGTAAAAGTATTTTCAACAGCACAACTCACCAGTGGCCACTAAACTACAGGAGCCTAAGAACACGAAATCACTAATTCCTTTGCTGTGACATTGGTGATTCTGCAAATAAGAAACAAAGAGTTTAAAAATAAGGCGGTCTATCACTAAATAAACGCACTAATCACCACCCTAGGAAAAACCTGTGTTGTGGGGGTTATAGTTTGTTAATTAATATGCGGGACAATGACATAGAAGATATCCCTACAATATCCCTACTCGTTTGTCACCACCAATAAAGTATGACATTGTACCAATAAAGTTTGACGGAATAGAAATACGGAACTTCATGCGCGTGATCACTACGAGTATATCAATTCAGCATCACTGTCCCGCGTATAAACCTATAATTAACAAACTATAGTTTATGTCCTGTAGGCAAGTACTGAAACTGAAAACTGCAACAGCTTCACGACTGATCCCCAGGCACGGTAAATATCCCTTCAGATCTCTTAGTACCAAGTACTAACTCAAGATTCTTTGAGGATGTCTAAGGGGGGTAGTCAGAGGTACGTCCAAACAATTCATTTCATTGATTCATTTGGCACATACCCACATCTTGCGGTAGTTGTATTCCATACGTGACGGGTTGCAAGCCCATCGCCGCTGTTAGAATACTAAATGGTTTTCTCACCGTTTTAAGAGCACTGGCATTGCGCACATTGGTGCGCGACCGGATTCGAACCTGCGACCTTACGATCGGAAGGCGGGGTCACTCCCACTAGACCACCGGTGCTCTCCACCTGCACCGGTGCAGGCAGGTAGGTACATCACTACATTAGTATAAAACAAAGTCGCTTTCTCTGTCCCTATATCGCTATGTCCCCATGTCCCTATGTATGCTTAAATCTTTTAAACTACGCAACAGATTTTGATGCCGTTTTTTTAATAGATAGATTGATTCAAGAGGAAGGTTTACATGCATAATACATGCATGATATGTGCACCCGTGCGTAGCAGGGGCGCGCGGGCGGGTCGCTAGTAATATAATTATATAGCTTGTAAGTAATACTCACGAAGAAAGGCCTCGGCGCCGCCTGCGTCTGCGCCACCTGATGCGGCGAGGGATGCAGCTGCCACATCGCCAGGTTCCCGTCCGCGTCCGCAGCCGCGAACTTGTTCCCGTAGTCGGAGAAACGCACGCGCGTCACCTTCGCGAAGGCGCCCGGCGCGCGCGGCGACCACACGCACGACGAGTGGCCCCATTCCCAGAGCTGCACGGACCCGTCCGCGCCGCCCGTCAGATCTGATGAACGTCGAATAAACGTCAGAAGGCATAACATTCAAAAACTACTTAGGGGGCAGCATACGGCACGCCGCTATTTCGCTCGCACAATTGAACATTTTTGAAGATATGAAATCACTGAATATAGTTATGTAAAATTACAATCGGTCAAGTTGTGGTCAATAGCAATACAAATTTTTAGCGAAAAAAATTGTTTTCAGACTCGAAAATTAGAAAAACATAAAAACCCATTTTTACGGTGCACGCCGCAGAGTTATTTTGATGATCTGCGTTTCATCAGTAACAACCGTCAGCAAAAAGACATTCGGGTAAGGACCAATTTTTTTGCATTATCGCACAACGGAAAAGACAACACGTGTCACAACGGAACAAATGTGTGCACACATGTTCTTAAATACCGTTTCATAGATACACTTTCGTCGGTCTTGTGTAAATGACATGATAAATTAACTTACATAATGGTTGAGAAGGATGTGCTGCCATTCGTTTTATATTGTCGATCTTGTGTTTCAGCACCTGAATATAGATATTTAATTGTACAAAATGCTTAATGCTTGTAGTCGGTGAACTGCCCAAATCTGTAAAAATCTAATGAGACTTTTCTGCATTTGGACATTGTAAGACATCACAGAACATGCTTGACAAACAAATAAACAGGCAACGAACAACGCAACACAATAATAGCGGTGATTCGAATAGCAAATAAAATAATTTAAGAAGTCCTACAACACTAATTTCACTAACTTGAGTTTAGTGTCCAAGGAACAAATGAGACGGATCGAGAACCAAAACCACGGATCTAAATGTGAGGAAAAAATAAACAGGAAAAGTAAGATGGATCGCTCCGTCAAACAAAGATGTGTGGCAGAAACAAAAACGAAAATGGGAAATACGCTGTTGAAGAAAAATAAGTCACCAAATAAAATGTGAACATCGAGCCGAAAATAAAAGGGTGCGATACGAATCACTAGTTCAGGAAGTGATATGAAAGACGAGGGCTAGGGTTGGCACTGACCGGTTTCATTAGAAGCTTCGAGCGGTGCAGAATCAGGCGGCAGTATTTCGGATCGTGGCAACCCGGGAATTGAAGACCCTTCACCTGCGACCAACACCGCGCAAACACTCACACATACATTCTTAGGATAAAAGATACTTATCCGAACACTGAACCTTTGCCCAACGGCATATTCATACCCTGTACCATATTGTAAGTATCGATTGAGACAATTACTGGCGTCAGAGCTCACTGGAGAGTATCTACTTCTATTTTTGCTTTCCAAGTTCATATGGTTCATATGTAATTTCGAGTACATATTATGAAAAATTTATTAAAATAAAAATGATTGAAATATTTAATGGAGGTCAAGATTCTAACGTGGATAGGTTAAACTCATCGTAGTAAAGCAAAATAACAGTACGCAAGATACTGACGCCAAAAACTGTAACAACAAAGGACAAGACATAGCCCCAACAGCACTCTTCCTCTCAGCATTTGTTTAACTTCAATACTGAGCAAAGCGAGGCGTACAGACAATGCAGTTACGCACACAATAACCAAACCGTTAATACCCTGGCTTTTCATGAATAAATGCTTGTACATTGTATTTGCTTTGTGCATCTTTGAAGTGAGAATAAGACTGAGGTAGATAAGTTACATTTTCTAGCTTAGCATCAGCTTAGAATTATATGTACTTGATTACCACTAAGCAGATCTCTGGTATCACATATCGATAAACAAATTTCCAGCTTGGATATAACACTCTTTTTCGACATTTCATAAAACTTAAGCAAAGCTTTTGCTATTATACCCAGATAGCTCACATAATTTATTTAATTTGTGAGTAAATACATAATAATAACTTATAACACGGAACAATCATGTAGGTACTTTTATAACAGAAATTTTTGTCTTCGGTGGCGATCGACCCCATAAGCTAAAGCGTAGGAGGCAAAGCTTCTACCCACTAGAAATGAGGCTTAGCTTATTTTCCTATTTTTGGTCATAATTTTTGGCTTGTTCCTTGGGTACTGTAGTCCCGCTGGACGGTTCAATAGCATGCGCGGACGACTAAGTGGGTAATTTTCCTATCTTCGTGTTTTTTTAAGAACGATTCAGCGTATGTATTCAAGCATTTATTCATTCTCCAAAGCTCGTTAATGATTAGTTGGGATCGTTCACGTACTGTGACAATATACGCTTCGTGGCCAGTAGGGATAGTTTGGGTCGCCCGTTGCTCCTGTGAATGTTATTTATTTACAATGGTTAGTTCCCAATACGTATTAGTATATAGTCCAGACACATACAATGTTAGCCTTTGCCTTTGTTGCTTCACATACCGAACGCGGCTCTATTATATAAGCGGATCCACGGGTGCGGGTGAATGCGATAGTATCACTCTCTCGCTCACACCCTCACCGCGATTATAACGCTCGTTTGGCATAACGGATGTCTACCACGCATAGAAGGTTAAAAAAAAGTGCGTGAGGAGGTTACTTTTTTGTCAGACGTCTTTCCTCATAAATATATTTTCCCACTTGAAGTACAAGTATTACCATATTAAAAAGTTTATTTCTACAAGAAACAGTGGTTAAGTAGGTAGTACAACATTTAAACGACAGCAATAAAGTTATACAATGGTTAGTTACATTGGTTTAGATTAAGTTCCTATAATGCAGTAAGGATGGGGATATTCTTACCGAATGGGTTTAAAAACCTTCTCTTAGGTAATAAGTAAAATGTGGATAACAAATGTACCAATTTTTTATGTGTACTACCAAGAAATCCATAATATGCAATCTTGACTGGATTTTAGGTACTAAGAAGATGTCTAGTATTGTCTATTTGTTGATGGATAAGGCAAAAGAAACATTCTGAGTGTAGCGTCCTTTTTATAATATACGGTAAACGTTTTTGATTTATTTACTTAATACGCTACTAACTGAAAAGTATTATAGTTTGCATACAAAAAAAATAAAATTTTCCAAGCTATGGTAAAAATAAAGAGAATTATGTTACAAATCGTCTTCATACAGCAAGTTCTTGTTGTGAATTATGTTGTTAATGTAAAGGCTACGTACCACACTAGCGCCGCGCCCGGTCTGGCTCGCCATGCCCACTGGAACTTGGGGCGCGTTGGGGTTCAGCGGAGAACTGTTACCCGTGCCAGGTACGGAACCACTGAGAATTATGAACATTTTAATATTTTAAGTAGTTCATTTACTGCGGTTATCTATACTAGGGACAGTGCATGCGTATAGATTTTTATACTACACCTGCTTGGAAAGTACCTTGATACTTTTTCAAATTTACGGTAGAAAGTACGTCATTGCATATCGAACAAATATGCGGGGAGAAAACGCATCTGAGCGGGAGAGAAAAGTGTATGAAAATCCATTTCTTACGTGGTTTTTCTTTTTTAATTTTGGGTAAGACTATGCGCCGGTAACCTAAATATCAAAAGCCAAAAAGTTTTTACAGTGAGTTTTTATCTCCAAGTTCGCAAAATGACACTGGCCACTAGCTGTGTGTTGGATGGTGTCGGGCTGGCAGTGCAACCCTGCGGCGGCAGGATAAACAATTTGAAAAAAGAAAATGTGAAAATTGCAGACGCCATTGGCGCCATTTTCAATTTGTGTGTTGTTTGAGGATTCAGTTTTAGTTTTTTATTTTCCTCGTAGGTGTAGTATAAAGCACTATGTATCACTCGAGAGAAAGTGCGATTACCGATCTCGGGTGTTTTAAAGCCCTCGGTGAACAATGTACTATTCTTAACTACTACTAGGTACTTGCTTTTTCACTATATCTTTCGAAGCAGGGTGAGATGATTTTTAATGAGCTCCCCAAAAAGGTTCCTTTTGAGGAATTGGCTCATGTTTTAGAACTTGTAAGCTCTACAACATGCCGGTTTCCTCACAATATTTACATTCACCGTTTGAGCACGCTGTACTTTTTTCGGTATGGGTGTACGCTGTACTTTTTTTTCAGAAAAGTTCATTTTTGCACGAATTGTATTGAACCCACGACCTAAGGATTGGAAGGCGGGGCCGTTACCACTAGACGATTGAAGTTAGGTAATAAATAATGCTATTCAGCATTAAGCATGTCTTTTTAGTGCAATAAATAATGTTCTATCTACCAATGTTAGGTACTAAATTGTCCAAATGCTGTATAAGCAAGAAGCCATTATCGGGCAATGCGAAACTTAAGGCGTACAGTTGTTAAGCCTCATGTGCCTGTAATTTCACCGGCAACCACACGCTCAAAGCGAAACACAGCAACGCTGTCTGACGGTAGAAATAAGCACGGATAGGTGCAGTACTAATAGTTTTTATACAACTAGATGATGGAACAAGCAGGACCTATGTTTGGTGGTAACCATTACAAGGCCCTGCGTCCATCAACTTGAGGCATAGGGATGTTAAGCCTCATGTGCCTGTAATTTCAGCGGCAACCAGTCTTCAAACCGAAACACAGCAACGCTGTTTGACAGCAAAAATAGGCATGGGTAGGTGCAGTACTAACTTGTCCTGGTGCTGTATAAGCAGGAAGCCGGTATCGGGCAAGGCGGCGGGGTCGGCGGCTAGTCCCAGCAGATCGACCTCGCACTCGTCCTCCGCCCAGCTAGCACCGCCACGCAGCAGCAGCGACACGTCCATCTCTTGCACTTCGCGCGCTGTCGCTACGGCTAGGAGGCAGCCTCCCACCTAACCAACATACAACGACATTGGTGTCGATTCTGTTGTTGCATTAGCCTAAACTAACCTAATGTGACAGCTCTAAACAGCAGCAGTATATTATAGCAGTCCTTGTTGTCTAGGTCTTTTAGAAAGGGATGGCAATATCTTTAGTGTGCTGTCAAGTTAGTAAAATTAACCAACAGAATTGTCACCATTGGGCGTTTTCACACTGCGACGTTAACGACACCGATATAATCTGTCTCTAGTTGCCCGCGCCGAGCCTGCCAAGACGCGACAAAGCAAGCATGACAAAATATCCGTGTCGTTATCTGGGAAAACGCCCATTGACACACAGAAACTAGAACTATTTTGCTACCAAAGAAATTGAGAATCAAACTTAGAATCACCAAGTGCTGAGAATTATCGGTGGGAACGCTTCATTTATCTCCAGAATAAATGAATCTATGTATCAGCAGTGTCTAACCCCATAAATAAATACGTTTAAATGATATTGCTTGATCATAGTTATCGATCGATCGTCGTATGAGCCTAGTGGCTTGTATGGCGCTGTTTGGTAACTACGTTGGTACTTGGTTCGTTCATCTACCGTAGCAGTGTATAGCTATATATATAGTATATAGCTGTATTGAAGCAATAGTTCGTTTAGTTATTGTATAGACCTTGTTGAGACAGAATGCCGCGATGGAGTCCTGCTCCTTGTGTATGATGCGCACTGGGTTGTGATCGCTGTCCTGCGCGCGTCGCTCCGCGGCCGTCGACACCGAGTGCGTGCGGCGCCGGGAGAACACCGCGCGGATGAACAGATCCTGCATCGCAATGCAAAAAATTATAAACATGGTTTTCTCAACTGATCATGATCTTAATTTTGGTCCATACCGTAATTGGCGCAATTGCACTTAAACTAATCAGTCCAGGACACATCGCGCCACATCATACAATTTGTAGTAGGTATTCATAAATTAGTTGTAGGTTTTTAATTTAAGTTTATATAAAAATTTGCATGTTTCGCGATTAAGGCTCCGGCGACAGCGGCTTGCAATTTCGAGGTGCGATTGGCTATTATTTCATTTGATTTCATTTCGGGGAGGTTGTTTGAAAGAATAACTATCCAGTGACACGCATAAATACTGTTCGAATACAAATAACACAATAATATAAGGGAAACATGCCCGAATCAGAAATCATTTTGGTATTAGTATGTTTGGTCTTACGTTTACCTAGTACCAAAATGATTTCTGACTCAAGCACATTTATATTATTGTATTATTTGTGTTCGAACACTATTTATGCGTGTCACTTAAGAGTTATTCTTTCAAACAACCTCCTCGAAATGAAATAATAGCCAATCGCACCTCGAAATTGCGAGCCGCTGTCGCCGGACCTTTAACAATCGATAAAAACAAAAAGCATTGCCAGCAACTGCAATTTATCTAACCGCAAAGCTGACATATTTTTTTTTACACAACAAAGTAGACAAACAAGCTTACGGTCCGCGTGATGGGAGGCGGTTACCGTAGCCTATGAACGCCTGCAATACCAGAGGAATCACAAGCGCGTTGCCGACCCTTTTAAAACGCCATTTTTGAAGAGCCCCATACTGTAGTCTTTCGGGAAAACATCAGCAGGGAGATCATTCCACAGCCTGAGTGTTCGCGGGAGGAAGTTCCTCTGGAACCGGACGGTGTGCGCCCACCCTGGCTCCAATGTGTGAGGATGAACTCTCTGCCCATGTCGAGCAGATGGTAAAATGAGGATGTAGGCATATTTACCCGTTTCAAACAGAATTCGATAGAAACTGGTTGCAACAAAGTTATGTAATTGCTAACCCGTGTAGAGGCCAACTGCTAGAACACATTGTCCTGTAATATGTTTGTAATGTATATCCTATTTTTTTTAATAATCTAATTTTTAATAATTTTTCGCTGGCTTTTGATTTTGAATTATTTTAATAAAATGAATAGCAGACTAACCTGCACGGGTTCTTGTCTAACTAGGAAGCTCCACAGTCGACGAGCCGGTGCGGAACTAAACAAAGTAGAACTGAAGGGCGTGTTGTGCTTCTCCAATAAACATCTGAAAATTTAAAAGAAAAATTCAACGAGATTCTCACATCTCATCTGGGGCCTAAAGAGATTGAAATGATTTTTGGAAGCCATTGCCCAGCAGTGATATTAGTCTTGCTTGTTTTTTTTTCAAATATCTCCTGAAATGTTTATAGTGCCCTTTAGACCCAAACGTTTCAAACACTACTGGAAAGAGGCAAAATATTTAGCTCAGAGACACCTATCCACCAATGATCTTTTGCTGTGGAGACCAACAAAAATTGTTCTACAGTAATTTCAGCGCAACTTCTATTAACTTTAATACCTGTATTTATTGATAGGCGGTCCTGCGGTCTGTTGTTCGGGGAAGCAGCCGGGTATGTAGTCGGGAGGCGACGCTCGAGACTCCAGAGTTTCCGTCAACTGCTGCTGCCATTGGTCCACGCGACGCAATGCCGCGTGGATTGTCGGACTAGTGGTCGCCAACTCTGTGGGGAAACATATTTATTGATCGGAATTTCATTGGCAAAGCCGTAATGAAAATGCCAACAAATGTGTGCTGACATTTTCATGGAGAGGGTAAAGATTAATTTTGTTTTAAATAAAGCAATGATTTTTTTTTATTGTTTGATAGCTAGACGTTTGACTGCCAACTCACCTGATGTAAAGTGAAAATGCAGTCTAAGGTGGAGCACGCTTAGCTATAATCCACTTATTCACTCTTGTCTTAAAAATTCGTATAAATTTTCGTATTGCATAATGTGGGTTTGTGCCAAATGTTTATATTTACTAATGTCTGTCGCCGCCGAATTAAAGCCAATTGAATCTTATGCAGAAGTTACTCAACTTACCGGACATTTCGATCCCGCACAGTTGCAGGAAATGTTGCAGTTTCTGTTGAGCCAAGCGCAGCACCGCGACTCGCATTACGTACCACGAGTAGGAGTCTGGGTCGGAATGTTCGACGTTCGCGCCCTTGCGACGCTTTTCGGTTCTGAAAAGTTTGTAGGCTTTACAACATGCAAGATAATATTTTTTGCCTGTTGAAGTGTCTTCTACAGCGACTGTCTTGCGATTTATCTCAACGTTATCCTCTCTACGCTTTAGATAGTGGTTTAAATTCCTGTCTAAGATAAAACTTTAAACATTGTGTATTACAATGTACGTAGTATATGTAATGGATTTGTTTATTCTATTAGCTCTCTGGTTACTAAAGAGTGATTTTATTTGGGACTAGACGACGCGATTTGTAAAATTTAAATATTTACTCTCTTATTATAATAATCAATGTCATTTTGTAACGGCTCTATAGAGTGTTCTTGTCACTGTCACTTTCATACCAACGAAAAGAGACAGCAACAGACTTATCGGTTTGACAAGCAATTGGCGCGGTCAAAGACCATTATGAAAAAGGGCTTCATTTATTAGACCATACCTACTAACCAGATGCACAATAATTATCATGTGATACTCACTTGGTATTGCTAGTGTCGAAGATATCGTCATCATCGGGTTCGCTTTCGCTTTCCGCGTCAGCGTCTTCGCCGCCGGACTCCGCCGAATCGTACTCGTAATTCTCCGGATCTTGTTCTGCTGTTGGCTGCAACAAGTAATCCCAACTAATATTATAAATGCGAAAGTAACTCTGTCTATCTGTCTGTCTGTCTGTCTGTCTGTCTGTTACGCTTTCCCGCTTAAACCTCTCAACCGATTTTCGCACAGACAATCTTTAGACCCTGAGAAAGAACATAGGCTACCTTTTATTGCGAAAAAAAGAGATGAAGAGATTAAAAGTACGCAGACGAAGTCTCGGGTACCAGCTAGTAAGGAAATAAGTATAGTATGTTATAATCTAACCTATGTTCAAAGTTAAATGATAACATTGAACGGAGACTCGATTGAACGGAAAGCTTTCAGGCTCATAAGGGAGTAATACATGGCGGAGACTAAGATTCAGAGTCTCCAACACCGTCGCAAACTTGCTTGCCTATCGATATTTTATAGGTTGCATTTTGGAGAATGTGCCCAGGAACTTCACGATCTCATACCATCATCCCCTTTCCACCATAGGACGAGTAGACGTACGGCCCAGTACCACTCTTACCTGGTTAATTTACCACCCATTCGCACTAAGCGTTTGCTTCTACCTTCATCATGCGAACCGCCAAGGATTGGAACTCATTGCCGTCGTCTGTCTTTACTGATTCCTACAATTTGGGTGTCTTAAAGGCAAGAGTGAATAGGTGTCTTCTGGACCGTTCTGTTCCATCGTCGGCTACATCGTCGCTTACCACCAGGCGAGATCGTAGCCAAAGAACGGTCTACTAAGTTAAAAAAAAATGGTATTTATTCAATAAAATCACAAGGACCACTTTGAAACTTCTTAATGTCTTAGTTACTACTTCCTTAGTTTAATTTTGTCATAGTAATAACTCTGCCCAATCGTCAGATATATACATATTGTGGGTACATCCTGTCTACGCCCAACCCCATTAAGCGACCAAGGGGTAGACGCCGGGAAGGAGGGGAACCCCACCCCGCGCACCCGTCGCCAGCGATTCGCAACTGACGCGCGCGACTGACCGCTTGCTTGAACTGAGGAGAAAACGGACGATACATGGGCGTTGAAAGAAAATTGTTCTAATAAAAAACTGCTTCAAAATTTATATAATCCGTATCCTGTATTTTAAAAGGATTAAAAGTAAGAATATTAATAATCTCGTTTTGTTTTATTAACACATCCAAATATTATTATCATCTCACATGGCACATACCCAGATTTTACAGTAGTTGGTATTACCATACGCTGGTTGCAAGTCCATCTCCGCTGTTAAAATACTAATTAATTTCCTCAAATTGTTTTCTGTCACCGTTTGAGAGCACTTGCATTTACAGAAATTTTTAATAGTTGATAGTTTACCTTGGTAAGGAGGAACGTTAAAATGCTGCAGAGCGGTGGTACGAACTGCTCTCTATAAGTAGGTCTTCCTTCTTGAATGTTCTTATGCGGTGCTGTAGGACCCAGGCCCAGCAGACGCATGTTCAACAACGCGCGCTTCTCGCGGAGAGAAGACCACACGGAAGTGCCTTCGGTGCGCTCCACTAGTTTTGGCTGTTGATAAACATTGAATTCAAAAATAGAGTATGTCTTGGCTTTTATTACTAAAGTTCCAAATGTACAGGCGAAATACGGAATTTATCAATGACAAAGTCACCATTTAGATCCACGTGAGTCGAAATCTAGACAGCTGATGATGCCCAAACTTTGGACTATTATGACTTTTGTACTACATTCGCTTACAGAGAAGGTAAAAATGTTCTTCTCGGCATAGTTAATAGACGTCTCTAGCCGCCAAAGTCAGTAGCGGATCAAAAGTAAAGCCAGTTGCAGACCAAAAGCTAACCGAAGTTATAGTCATACATGTGCGGCCACCGCAAACTATGCTACATGTATAAAAATTGGCTCAACTATGCAAGCTAAGATAAATTAACTTAGTTAAGTTGATGGTGGACGATCAGCTTCATACTTGTGTGCAGCCTGCAAACTAGTATGCTATAATATGAGATTTAATAGACGTTTAAACATAACAGATAATTACTTGAAGCGGCGCGGGTGCAGTGGTCAGCAACCTTCTGACTCCACCACCGTACAGTCTAGAATGAGCTTTGCCATCCGCTATATGTGCCGCTAGACGGTACAGCAAATGTGCGTCTCGAGCCGCTAAAGCCCAGCCGAGTAGCGCTAGGTATACAGCGCAGAATGCTTCGGCCAGTAACACGGGAAGGCGGGGGGCGTCGTCTTCTTCCGCCGCTCTGAGGGCTAAGCCACGGAGCGCCGATACGCCTGTTGAAGCAAAATATATATTATTCTCTGAAGGCATACTCTCTTATTTATAATGGTCGCTGAGCGCTCCATTACCAAGCTTATCTTTTTGTTGGCATTAAAGTGACAGTGACAAGTATTCCCTGCCATTTTTTATGGATCTCCATACTCTATGGAGCCGCTTAATGGCAGGGAATACGAATAAGGGCATTATAGATTGCTATTGAACAGTCAGTTTAAAAAAATTCTGTCACACTGTCTGTATCCGACTGTCTGTCTGTCTGTATAACTCAGATAATTTGATGAAACTAAATAGAAATGACATAAAATTTTACATAATAATAAATTTTGGAGTAATTATGAAATTAGGTACAGTTCTTGATCAAAACATACCTGGCCACTTATTAGGCATAGTGGTGACATTGAGCTCTTCAGTGGAGAAACGACGTTGCCGCGTGAGTAATTGACTAGTACTGGGAGTTTCGGCAATGATTCTGGAAGAAACAAGAACATTCAAGCTTTTCCGTAAAAAACAATATTACGAAAAAAATGTCTTCATGTGAACCACAAATACAACACCACAAAAAGTTACATAACCTGCTTTAATTTCCACAAGATGCATAAATAATGTTTTTTACGCGTAGTCGTCAAAACACACATGCATAATTAATGGTTCTTTTTACCTTCTAATTTTCTATTTTCTGCTTGCAGACAACTCACCTGATGTTAAGTGGCAACCATCACCATAACACAGAACATTACCTCGTAGCTCACGCACGATAGACACGAGATGTACGATGAACTGCCTTGCGTCCATCAACTTGAGGCATACAGACTTTAAGCCTCACTGTCTGTAATTTCACCGGCAACCACTCTCTTCAATCCAAAACACAGCGTTGCTGCTTGGCGTCAGAAAAATGTATAGCGGTAGTACTATCCCGGACGAGCCCTTCACAATTAGCTCTACTACTCTTAAAGTTTAATTTGCTTCTAATAAATTTTACTTTACTTTAATCGGGCTCTAAGATTTTTCGACGACTAGGCGTAATGTTCGGAAAGGAATCATTTGACACGCGTTATCAGCGAGGTTGTATATTAGGTACAATCATTTCGTTTTTATACAAAATACTGTACCCGTCGTGATGATGCGTCTGCTTTAAGCTAAAGGTGTCTGAATCGCACAAGCTCTGGTAAATGCAAGCGGATAGAGCCACAGCCAGCTCCCGCAGTGTGTGAAGTAGCCGGGTGGCAGACCCGCCGGGGATTCCCAGCTCGCCGATAGTGCCCAGCATATCGTGAGCTACCGACTGCAACATATAACACGTATTGAAGAGATTTAAATAATAATATAATAAAATTTTATTTAAAAAATTTTGAAGTTAAATTTTTATTAATATTTTTTTGTAAAATTTTACGTGACGTCTTATCGTTGGATCTCGTGATTCTCGTATTGCTTCGCGTGGTCAGAATCGTGTCAGAAAGCATTTGCATGTCTGTAGTAGGAGACTAGGTAGATACCTAAAACTGTTGTATTGTAAGTTATCTTGCCTAGGCGAAAAAAGACGTGTAACTAAGTAATAAAATATTTATCACTAGTTGCGCCCCACGGTTTAACCCGCGCAGATTTATATCCCGGTATTCCCACAGGATAAAAAGTAGCCTGTGTGTTATTCCAGACTACAATATATTTCTCTGCCAAGTTTCATCCAGATCTGTTCAGCCGTTCCGGCGTGAAAGAGTAACAAACATCCATACTTACAAACTTTCGCGTTTATAATAATAGTAGAATTTTCTTTTTTTATTTCATACCTTACAACTTCAATAACAACCACAACAACTTCAATTATTCTTATTCATCCTTAGTAATCCGTGGATAATGTAGTGGGTTGTACATTAACTCATACAATCTCTAGTAACATTATGTAAATTAAGATTACAATGTATCAACTGTTTGTTATTCCTAATAAACTACTTCCTACTGTGTATTCTCTACCTACTGCCTTTTTTTCTGTTCTTTCTTGTCTGTATGTTTCTTCTGTGTGTTGTCGTCAAATAAACATATATTCTATTCTATAAAGTAAAATAAATAAAATAAAGTTAAAGAGAGTCAACATTTGATTTGACGACCTCAGTAGCGCAGCGGGCGAGAATCCGCCTGCGACGCAGAGGTTGCGGGTTCGATTCCCGCCTCGGAACAAATTTGTGTACGATCTGCAGAAATTTGTTCATTGGTCTGGGTGTTTTCTATGTATAATAAAAAATATCTATCTATGTAATTATATAATGTATTAAATATATCAGTTATCTAGTATCCATAACATAAGCTTTAGTAGCTTACTTTGGGGCTAGATAGTGCTGTGTGGATTGTCCAGCATTATTTATTTATTTATTTATTTCAAATAATCACCTGCAAATGTCTAACAGGATCAGCGACCACCGTGTTGTTGGTAGCGACCGCCGCCGCCAACAACGGCAGCGTCGTCGGGAACGGCAGCGGCGACAGGAGTTGTTGATGCTGCTTGTCCTGCCCCAGCTCTTGCAGCAGCAGCACCAACTCCATCCGCACCGAGGCGAGGCCGCCGCCGCCGGCGCCGTGCAGCGAGCAGTACGACAGCAGGGTGCGGAGGAGGGTTTCGTTGGCTGTTACACAAAATTATACAATGCTGTCGATTCTGTTGTTGCATTATCCTAACCTAACCTAATCTGACAGCTCTAAAATTATAGCCGTCCTTGTTGTTTCGGTCTTTTAGAGAGGGATGGCAATATTTTTAGTGCTGTCAAATTAGGTTAAGTTAGGAAAACTAAACAACAGAATTGGCACCAAATGTTACAATTTGTAGACATTGGTGTCAATTCACTGGCACCTGAAACACAGTATTAACTAGTTCGGGAGCCTATGGATTCAATATTGAATTGTACCTGCATATTTATGCCAATAAAGTTATTTTGTATTTATTTATTTATTTGAATTCTGTTGTTTAATTTTCCTAACTTAACCTAATTTGACAGCACTAAAAATATTGCCATCCTTTTCTGAATTTATTAAACTCACCTTTGAGCCACTTCTTCCTGCTGACAGCTCTTTGTACTTTAGCTTCGAAGTCTGCCTTCTCTCGCACTAGCAGTTGATGCAACGTCGGCCGGTCGGGTAACGGCGGCGGGTCCACTTCGGCGCAGACTAGTTCCCCTCCCGCGCTCTTGTCCCCTCCCGCGGTAGTCCCGCGAACGCTGGCGTAGCCGCACAGGCGGCGCAAAGCTTCCACTTCGCGTTCGAGCCAGATGTAGAGTTGGTAGCGGAGGTGGCCACCTATTATCAAAAAGTATACAGTATTAGATCAGGGGCGTTATTCACTATGACCAATCCAATCGCGTTTGCGTTTAGATCACGTTGTGACTCATACGGTTTGCGGCAAGGAATCTCAAATGTTTTAGAAAATAATGCCCCTGGTTATAATAGTGCAGGCTTTGCTTAGTTTGGGGCTAGATAGTGTGGTGCCGAATGCCCACGAGAATTACAAAACATGTTAATAAGTATATTATTATCATTTATTAGGTTTTGAAACAGTATACTAACTACATTTCGAGATAAGCATTATAAATTGTGTTCTTTCTACTGTAACTTTCTACTTTAACAGTATACTAACTACATTTCGAGATAAGCATTATAAATTGTGTTCTTTCTACTGTAACTTTCTACTTTAAAAGGAGGCTTACGAAAAAACAAATTGCTTAAGCCTGGAGACAGAACCACATGTTTTTTTTTTATTATATATTTAAGAGTTTTTACCGTGTCAAAAAAATGCAGATTTTTTTTAATGTATGCTTGAATCTTGATAAACATGCTTGTCTGGATATACCTTAACCTGTTTGAATTTAAATTTCTTGGCATAAATATAAATTAAAACGTACCATCAACTTCGAACCCAGTAGCCAAAGTACTAAGTTCCTCCATCAATATCTTCAGGCAGGCTACAAACTTTAACTGTTGCGCCATAATGTCCACAGTGGGCGCTTCGTCTTCCTTCTCCTTCTCTGGTATACCGTTTACTATCGGCTCTTCGGGTTTGTTTATTTTCATTTCTAGCGGCGGTGTGGAGGCGCCTGATGCGTCAGATCTAACAATATTACAAAATTATTTGAGAGTACAATAACAATGCTCTATGATTTTCATTCCAAAAAACTCAAAATCGATATTTTAAGGGTATTTTCAAAAGACTTATGTCTAGATGTGGACTTTCTCATGCTGATGATTTGAAATTTACTCTAAAATGCTATGTTACGTAAATTTGAACCAACATTTTAAACGCGCCTTTAAAAACAGGCAAGAAGGAATGGCAGGCTTAGTTCCGATTATTTTTATTAAATTGAATGAATTTGATAGATTTCACTATCAAATTCAAAATCAAAACGGTCTTTATTCAGTACAATCACAAGGATCACTTTGAAACGTCTTATGTACCAGGTGTATCAATATCATTACATCCCTACTCGCAAATTCATTCAGTTTATAACATTTGCATGTATTTCATAATTGACCGAGCGAGCGAAGCGCATGCGTTTGTCCGGATGTCTGTCTGTCTGTCTGTCTGTTCTCCTCTACAGGTCGCATTTTTCAACCGATCTGGACGAAACTTGGTACACAGTTTATATGACTTATTAGAATTTTTTTGTCGTCGGGGATTTTTGATTGGAGGGGTACTTCCCCCAAAAAAAGGGCAAAAAGGGGGCTATTTGATATACTGGATATCTCCACGAAATGAGATCCGATTTCGATTGTTCTTTTTTTATTTGAAAGGTAGTAACTATAAGTTGGTCTCATAAATTTTGGCGAAGATCTGACAAGGATCTGCAGCATGATGAACAGGATAGCTCATCAAACAATCGATGGTTTTCAATCAAATTTGAGAGAAACACAAAGGACCTTATTCTACACAAGATGATGCAAAAAAAATCAAAAAGATAAAAAAAATCACAAAACGGAGAATGCACTTGCACATTACATTCCTCAAATAGCTCACTTTTAGTATGCTCGCGAGGTCTACAGCTCACAGAGCCACTAGTATATTCTTTTATGTACTATAGAGAGTAAAGAGATGCTTACTTGTCGTCATCATCATTTCCCCAATCGAGAACCAACTCGTCAGATTTAGGCGCAACGGGCGCGCCCCAATCCATCGGTTCGTTTATTTCTATCTTCGGCGTTGTGACCGGCGCGCCCCAGTCTACTGAGGACGAGCTCCAGTCTACAGGTGCTTCTTTCTCTGTTTTTGAAATAACAAAGTACATGTCGCATCACGCAAAAATAACACTGGAACGAGGGGAGGGGTGCGCTGGCGCGAATATTTTGTATGCGCAAACACTCTTTTTTTAGCGTTCTTTTTAAATAACGCGACCTCTCTAAAGTACTCATGGGTCCAAAGGGGTTTCATGCAACAAACGAGACGGTTATAGAGAGGTTTTCTATATTATACGAAAGTACGCAATGATAGAGTTGGATGAATTTATTAGAAGAAATTAAAGATTAGAAGAAATTTTTTATGTATACTTCTATCGTTAATTTCTCTCAACATAGTGTTAGTTCTTTTTTTACTTTTTATCCTAAAAAACTATCGGCAATGGGGTATAAAACAAGACTGAAACCACCCTATATAGAGAAAACACCATAATTATTAATGTTACGCAAGCGAAGCCTGGAGTTTCTGCTAGTAGAAAATAGAGATGAAAACAAATGGTTATCTACGTACTTTTGCCTTCCTCGATCAGCTGGCCCGTGTGTATTTTCTCGCATTCGTCCGACGTCACTTGCTTCGGTTTCTCGTCTCTCACACGCGCGGGTAGCTTGGACAGCACTTCGAGTGCGAGAGCGGGACAGCCTGCTTTGAAATGACCGTGTGCTGTTTGGAAGTACAGGCGACGCTCGAGACGGGTGATGCCTTCGTCGTCTTCTTTTTGGAGAAGCGCTAGGGTTCCGCCCTGTAGGTAAAAGTGATTTTATAGATTTAATCGTATGATTATATACAAATGCACTAACATTTTATAAGATCTCTTATGATTAACTTCTAAAAGTCACATAAATCAATAACAGTAACTGATAGGAGGATGGCCGATGTCGCAAGATCAAAGTAATAAAATCAGCTCTTTATTTATTTTCATTATAAAATCGAGATATTCTTGTTCAAAACTTCGTCGATAGGACCAATTTTTTCCATCACAATCGCCTTTCCTTACTTTTTCAAAACCTAACAATGACTTACAAAGCAAAATAACTAGTACTTAAAACATATCCATCAACATAGACTCTATGTTTATGGATATTCTTTAAGCCCTCTATGTCATGGAGGGTTTAAAGTTAAAACTAAAAAAACTAAACTTTAATCTTAAAGCCTCTATGTCACAGAGGGTTTAAAGAATTAAATAATTTATTTTACCTATTGACTCTGAATCAGTACTAAACTGAAAAAGCACTGACCTGACTAGGTAGGTTATGACGTTTCAGCCTCGGATGGGTACGTAGATACACGTAGAAGTTGAAAACACTAGGCAGTGGTTCATTGTCCTTTGCTGCATGCAACCGTCCCGCGGGGCTGAGTAGCGTGTCTAACGCTTGGCCGTATTGCTTCAATTGCCACAGAGCCATCGAACGCACGAATGGATCGGGATGCGCTTGTTCTACGTTTATTTCACCGTTATCTGTCTCCCCTCTGTCAAATGTAAAACGAGATTAGTATGACCACCGGAATTCTAGACACATGAGAAGCCTTATCACGGATGAATTTTAACATTTGTGGCGTTAAGTTATCCTAGCTATATTCGCCCTTATTCTATAGTAGTTTCGCGTAAACGTATACCTTACGCGACTAACGTCAATTACGTTCATGATAATGCCACTGATATAGTATAGCTCCTAGCTAAATATCGAATCATTCCTTTAATTTTTCTGAATTGAGTCGAGCCCTGCTGTGAATTTTTCGGATACTTAAACAATTTTGCTAGTTGATGTGTGCCTGAGTTTATGTTATGCAAATTTGTATCTTACTTACCCAAGAACTTCATCCATAAGAAGTTTTCTCAAACTAGTTGGTAGAGCACTGTCCGATTCGTACAATCGAGCGACAATCATAGCCAGTTGCAAGTCTCCCAAACGAGTCATTAGGACCTGAAACAATCGAATTTATAACTTCAAAGTGTTCTAATATCCTCTATTTATATCTCGCATTCTCTGATGTGTCTATGCGAGACAAAAGATTAATATATTTCCTTATTGGAACTATACCAACCTCTAAAGCATCTTTTAAGGCACCTCCTAGCAAGAAGAAGGCGGCTGCGTGTTCAAACCTCTGCTTTCCAAGCAGAACGAACGCATTCTTCAGTGCTGCCTTGCGCCAACGGTCTTCAGTGAAGTCATTCGAGAAAAACTACACAAAATAGAGGGTTTGTTTTTAATGCCGTGCACAATTTACTGTGATAATAATTCTAATACAAAGAGCTAAGCAACACAATTTTCCGACTTAAAATATCATGAATTCAAGCAGGTCAATTGTAAGTGATAGAATTCTAATTGTTTCCATGACAATGTTTTGTTTGACCGCTTGTGGTCAGAATACATACATTTTTTTTTTCATAGAAAATCAGAACCTTAAAATCTAAAGGTATATTCCTTCCATTAAACCTTTTCTAGCAGGCCGTAAATGGATGAGGGTAGCCCAAAATTGAGTAGTGACAGCAGCAAAGGGAGACCATCCTCAGCAGTAGGTTCAGTCGGGGTCCGGATGATGAGATAACACCGGAAAAAAGTAGTAATGGCTTACTGTAGAACATGACGGGAAAACTTCTATCAATGACGTCAAAGATTAGGTATGGAATTACTAAACTTACAGCTGTCATCTTCTCATCCCGATTGGAGCGGAACAGACCCCACAGAAGCATTCGCTTCTTCATAGCGAGGTAATACAACGCCGCGTCCATGGGATCCTGTTTAGCCATGTACGACGCGCGCGCTAACTTCTCGACGCATGTGCGCAGGAGTTCTCCGCGTATCCACCAACCAACACCTACGTCACAATAAAATCATTGAATGCTAGCGGCTTCCACTATATCAACTGTTGCAATCTCTTTTACTTGTCAATATTTTTACAGCCTATACAGAATTTTTTAGGGATCTTAAGTAAGTTGTAATCAAAACTAAACTTTGGCGGAATTGGGACAGCATAATTCAAGTTCCGTATTCGTTAGAATCACTTTTTGCTTCATTGTAAATCCAATATGGCCGCCTGTTTTGAGGCGCCATTTTTATTACAAATTTGACAGGGAAACATGATGAATGCCTTCTATATCTTACCAAGCTCCCTCATAGTGCTCCATTTGGGCTGTCCCTTTATGTATCCTGGTATCAAATCCAGCAGTTGTTCGTGACTCTCCGAATGGAAGGCCCAAACTAAGTTACAGTTTCCGACACCGGTGCGTTGGAGACTCGCGCGCTGTGCAAGAGGCAAGCAACGAAGAAGGTAGCCGTAGTGCTTCATAGCTAGGAGGAAACGGAGGCCGCAGTCGTCCAGGTTATCTGCACAGCGGAAATACATGTAGACAGATTGGTTAGAAGATTTATACATGTATTACTAACGAGTAGCATTCTATAAAATTCTTATCTAAGAAAAATTATAATTGCACTATTGGGTGACAGGATATTATCGGATGGATGACGCTAATTAGGAATACTCATATGTATCTCCATAAAATGAAAAGAATGATTTAATAGTATGGTTTTGGGCCTGTATTTTAAGCAACAAATATTTTGTGAATAATGTTTAAGATTATTTCATTTTTCGTTTTCTAGTTCATGAGACGCCCCCGATGGACTGACGACATTGTGAAGTTAGCGGGAAGTCGGTGGATTGTAAGGACTCGGAATCGTTCTTCCTGGAAATGTATAGGGGAAGCCTGTTTTGCAGTGGCTGATGATGATAATGACTATTTTCATTTTAACAGTATACAAACCCGAGCGGTATACGGCTCCACTAGCTAAAATAAAAATACAAACGCACTTACCAGGTAATATCTCATTGGCTATGTTCTGAGCGACATCAACTCGCGCGTTCGAAGCTAAGCGTTCGGCAAAGTCTGCGTCACACGTCGACACAGTGTCCGCTAAAGCGAGGAGATGCATCTGGTCCAGCGAGCTGAGACCGGGCAGGTGCGTGTGAGTCAGCAGACGAGAGAGGATACGACCTGAGGAAAAAGAGACATTTTATACTTTGTTGCCTTTCGTTGACCTTTTGTTGGAAAATTTTACAATCGAAATTAAGACTTTGCAACGTCAATGGTGTCGATTCTGTTTTTGCATTATCCTAAACTAACCTAATCTCTTTAAAAGTATAGCCATCCTTGTCGTTTCGGTCTTCTAGAAAGGGACGGCAATATTTTTAGTGCTGTCAAATTAGGAAAACTAAACAACAGAATTGACACCAATGTAAGTCGTTCTGACATTCGTACAATATAAGTCATTTGAAAGAGATTTTTTTTTGCTTAGTTTTCGATTCTACTGAGCTGTGTCGTCTCTAGTTCTTCTAGTCTATTTTAGCTACAGACTTTTTCTAGTTTAGAAATACAATATTACTAATCAAGACTGTACTAATTCCACTAGTTCAGTACATTCTTAGTAATATTTAATTTCTAAACTGTGGCATTTAAATTGGGTTATATACAAGCCGCCAGGCTGAAGTGGGACTGGGCCGGTCACGTCTGTCGCATGCCAGACGACCTGTGGGCTAAAACCACTACCGAGTGGTGCCCAGACACAGCGAGACGGCATCGCGGCGGACCGCGCATGAGATGGCGGGACGAGTTTGACGCCTATGAGAGGGACTGGCGGATAAAGGCTCATAATCGTAGTGACTGGCGGAAATGGGGGGAGGCCTTTGCCCAACAATGGGACACTGGGCTAATAGTAATAGTAGTAGTAATATGTATTTATTTAATTAAATAATGATATTCTAGTTGTGTTTGAGTGATTTTACTTTGAACAAGTACTTACCTTGTCTAAGTCCAAAGTGGGACAGAGGCTGTCTCTCTGGCATCGAAGGTCTTCTATCGACACCTTCGTCACCAAGCAGCAATGCATCTAAATCCGCGTCTGTATCTACTACAGTTCCGTCGAACAGTTCATTGTAATCCTGTACGTTAACAAGCACCATATTAAATTACACCTCATTTTTGGGGTTTAATTACAATAAAGACACTTAGTACCTATGAAAACGTTTTGTATCAACCTTTGAAATACCATATTAGAAAAGTACAATGGCTCCAGTCAGTCTTTTCCTGCTCTTTGCCGTGTCAATAATTCTTGAAAGTGAACAGTGTGGGTGAAGGATTTTAAGCGCGCCTCAAAGAAGTTCCTTCATAGCACTTGGTACATATTTTGGAACTTTTTATAATAATAATATTACTATCCTTAATCTGGGGAAACTAGGGTTGTTACCTTAGCTTCTTGAATAGTGGACGGATGATGTGGAGACTCCCTGTCTGCGACAAGTAGGGTCCAAAGAGGTAGTGGAGGTACTGAGGTAATTTCGGCATAGTCTAGTTGGACGTCTTCTGTTATCTATAACACAATAAATAAACATGAGAACAACACTAATTCCAATTCATCTTAAAAAATGCAAAATAGAGAATGCAGTAAAATGCGGTGTCTATTGTAACATCATCATAAATAACTACCCTGTAGAAAACTATACAATTTTAAATGATATTTTCTTATGTACTAATAAATTATAAATTAAATGTATATAAAACGCATAATTTCCATTAATTCGAAATGAAAATGAGCGTTACCTGTCCAGCGCCATCTAGCGGCGATGCAGCGCCGGCTGCGAACGAGACGGATAGCGTTCGCGACCGCGACCATCCTCGCTGTAACAACGTGCGACATGCGATAGCTAATGCACATGGTGATGTGTGGGAAGGTGACAGCTGTAGCTATGTTGCTTCTACTTTTACTGCATGGGTGTGAAAGGAACCATAAATTGTGATTAAATTTGAAACATTGACAATTGGTGTTAGAAATGGCAAAAATTAGATTCGGAGCCGTCCTCTCAAACTCAAAGCAAACCACGATTCTTCTTGGGTTTTGTTTGAGAAGAGGCTTTCATTAGTATGAATTGGAATTAGCCAGAGACCAGGGTACACTTATATGAGCCGATTTTTAATCAGTGGCTTTTTAAGCATAGTGTTTTTGTGAAACATGTGAGTTATCCTATCCATGGACACTTGACAACATGTAAATAATGCTACAGATTATACGTTAAAGCACCACAAATGCGTTCTGTGATCTAAATATTACCACAAAAATAGTATTTTTCGAAACCAGCGCGGAAAATTAGAAGTGCAAGAACATTATATAGCACTATTCATTCAAGTATTCTTCATTCAAGTTCTAGTACACTGGTCTCCTCGATACAGGCTCTGCCTAGTGAGGGGACTAACGTACTAACTACTTTTGTATATTGGCTCTCTGCAAAACATAAAAAGTTTCCAATGTTTAATTTTATGTACCTATATTTTACTGTTTTGCTGCAATAAATATTTTTTACTTTTTTTTTTTTTTTATTATATTAGCTTAACATCAGAATCCGTCAAGCTCAGGTAATTTTTATAGTATTTTCGTCTTTCCGAGCTGGCGTTAACACAAAAATAAAGTGGCCTTTCTAAACCGCCTTGACCAGTTTTAAATATAAGTCTACAACATATGAGTAAAAGAGCGCGTGCATTTTAATAAAAGGTAAGTCACATACCTGTCGAGATAAGCTATCTTCATCTCCTTGCGAGCTGCGTCCGGTGTAGGTCCCACCGATGCATCTTTTAACAAAAAGTAGTATAAGACTAGAAACTCAGAAAGAAAATGTATTAATGATAATATTTTAATTATTTACTTTACACAGAACAGAACCATACAAAACTGTGGTTATTACATAAGACATAGAAAGACGAGCATAACCAACTAATTATTTAATAGTTAATCAACACGTCCAAAAGGAGGCTTAAGGGTCCGGTGACTGCGGCTCGCAATTTCGAGGTGCGATTGGCTATTAGGTATTTCATTTTATTTCATTTCGGGGAGGTTGTTTGAAAGAATAACTCTAAAGAAACACGCATAAATACTGTTCGAACACAAATAATACAATAATATAAGGGAAATGTGCTTGAGTCAGAACTCATTTTGGTATTAGGTAAACGTAAGGCCAAACATACTAATAACAAAATGATTTCTGATTCGGGCATGTTTCCCTTATATTATTGTATTATTTGTGTTCGAACAGTATTTATGCGTGTTTCTTTAGAGTTATTCTTTCAAACAACCTCCCCGAAATGAAATAAAATGAAATAATAGCCAATCGCACCTCGAAATTGCGAGCCGCTGTCACCGGAGCCTTAAATTAATTAAGTACAACGGGCGGCCTTATCGCTGAAAGCGATTTATTCCAGGCATGAGAGACATGATTTTAGATAAAATAGGCTTTCTCAACCAACACCTTCCTTATAAAAGAAAGCATTACCTTACAAGATGAGCAAGGATAGCCTTGACCCATCTGATCTTCCCGCTGTTGAGTAGCTCCATCAACTGCTTAGGATGGTATTGAGGTAGTACTGGACACGCCATCTGAGAGGCTTCGAATAACCCGTAGTCTGGCATGTAGTCTAATAGAGGCTGTAGAAAATGAATTCATTTTATTTTTTTTAAATTAATTTTCCCATATAAACACTTTTGCTAGACTGAGACAGCGATCCCGCTGTCAATTGCGAGGGTTCGCGACCGAATTCAGTAGGCCCTTAATCGCTTTTGGTTCTATTCGATCTCATTCCACATTAAATACAAAATAAAAAAAACAACACAAAAAACAAATAAAACTATTATTATTAAGCCGGAATGGTCTCACATGGTGTGAATGCCTTCGTTCCCAATTTCCACTCTTTTCGACATAACCACAGGCCGAGCTTAGGTGTTAATCGATTTCGTCTCATCTTATTCATATGATAAGCTTCTCATGCATAAGATAAATTTACGACAGCAAAATACCTGGGGTTGGTCCGGTTGAGTTTTGTTTCTCCGCCTTGCGTCTCGCTCTAACAGTTGCAGGTTGATAGAGGAAACTCGTTGCAAGTGCGGCGCGGACACGCGAAGGTCTGAATCTCGGAGAGCCCTGGATTCACCTCCTTCTTCCAACTCCTGTTAGAAAAGAATTGTTATAATTGTATGCGGTGTGTTCTTGTGGCCAATAAATTACTGTCTATGTCTATAATTTCGAAGTAAGTATTTTCCTGCCTTGATCGCAACAAATACATGTAATTTTTTGCTGGTTTAGTTTTATCGTGGTGTAGTAGTCCTAGTATAAAAAAGATATGAAAGACTAATGACAACACGAAGGAGTAAGGCAAAAATCTCCCATTCTTAAAGGGTGCTTAAATACAGCATTGGACTATAATAAATTTTATCTGTTTCTTGTAGGTTACACACAACACTGTCCCGGAGTTTAGAAAAAGACACCAAAATATGCATATAGTTTTCAATCATTAAAGCACCTGTCCAGTAATAGATCCCATAACAGCATGGGGATTCTCCGGCTTCCATTGCGAGTACACATGCATCTCCGAGTCCATTCCTACTACGAGGATACCATCCCGGACCCAGGATATCTGCATCGGCAGCGGCGGCAGTCCATCGGCCGTCTTCAATTGGATTCGTCGCAGCTGCATCCATCTGATCTCCTCGACGAATAGCGGCGCGGCGAGCGATGACGCCTTGCGCAGGATTGGTCGGTTGTTGTTTATCGATTCTTTCATGGCCTATGACAAACGTTGAATCAATAAGTAAAATTGTAACAGGAGAAATTTTATTTGGCCTGCATACTTTATAAGGGTTTGTTATTTAAGAGATTTCAAAAAAACGGGTGGTCGAACTTCGAGAATAAAAACTAAAATAGCTTCACGAATTTGATCCCAGGCACGGTAGAGATTTCATAGTGAAAAGTAAAGTAAACTGGCTAAAATTAACCTAGTTAGATGATGTCAGGTGATTTTAATATTTATATTATTTTATTATACTTAGATTATATTTAGACTAGCGACCCGCCCGCGCGTCCCTGCTTCGCACTAGTGCACATATCATGCATGTATTCTACATTAAACCTTCCTCTTGAATCGCTCTATCTATTAAAAAAAACCGCATCAAAATCCGTTGCGTAGTTTTAAAGATTTAAGCATACATAGGGACATGGGGACATAGGGATATAGGGACAGAGAAAGCGACTTTGTTTTATACTATGTAGTGATTATACTCTTTCTATAGTGAAATTTTGGGGACAAATACCTTCAAATTGGCCTGAGCCAGGTCACTGGAGACAGGTGTAAACAGAAGAACTCTAGAACCGACTGCGACGGTTAGAATATGAGATCCGTCTTCTTTGGACACCCAGTCCAGTTGGACTAGATGTTTCTGCGTCAGAGGGCATGTGTTGCCATTTTCCATTATGCTTCTGTATTTGGAAAAAAATTAAATATATATAAAATGTCTTAGGGATCGGTGGATGGAGTCCCTCTCCATGAGAATCGTTATTTCTGGAAATGTATAGGGAACGATGTATGTATAGGGACGGCTACAGGCTGATGATGAAAATCTTAAACACAATATCCGCGTAATCCTACTAATATTATAAATGCAAAA
This sequence comes from Plemyria rubiginata, assembly GCA_963576535.1. Lineage (NCBI taxonomy): Eukaryota > Metazoa > Arthropoda > Insecta > Lepidoptera > Geometridae > Plemyria > Plemyria rubiginata. The sequence continues at coordinate 7,456,381 of OY754923.1, forward strand.
GTTTGTAAGTATGGATGGATGTCTGTTACTCCAGAACGGCTGAACAGATCATGCTGAAAATTTGCACAGAGATATATTATAGTCTGAATAACACATAGGCAACTTTTTATCCCGTGGGAATACCGGGATTTAAATCTGGGCGGGTGAAACCGCGAGGCGCAACTAGTATACAATTATGGTATTCAGTAACCCGAAACATATTATCATAGTTTTTATCAGCAGAAAAAAATATAGGGTTACCTGCGTAACGATTGCAGAGTACTGAATGACGGAACGGCGAGAAGACCCGCCGACTTGCCGGTGTCGCCTTCACCATTGCGATTGCTACGGTTTTCCTCAGAAGATAGAGTCTGTAGCACCTAGAAATAAAATTCAAAATGCGTTACGAAACAAAAATTAATCACAAAAAGAAAGAGTATAAATAAGCAGCTTAGATGATTGACTGTGTAGTTATTTATCAAACTCAACATTTTACTGTTAACTATCCATTCGACATTACTTTTTTCTAACAAGAGTGAATGAATCAGCCTAACTCCATTTTTGTTTACGTTTTTTACGGTATAGGAACTTATTGATCAATGTCATCAATGTAAATATCAAAGTTGTAATACGGATTATTTTTTTTACCAAAAAATTATACTTTATTCTACAAATACCTGATTAAGCCTCTGTTTCTTCGCAATAAACGACGTATCGTTCAGATACGACAGGTCTATCTGCGTGTCAGCGCAGACGCCAACTCTTGGCAAGCTGACGTTCCTCAGCGGGATAGTGTCTTCTAACAACCACTCAGCGCCTCCGGTGCTTTCACACTCGTAAACGCAAACGCACAAATTCACGAAGCGTGCATCTGGATTCAAGTTAGCGGTCGATGCAGACGCGCCCTTGGGCCTCGTAAAAGACCTTCCCATTTTATAAGCGCACGCGATCCTACCAGAATACGCCGCGCTTATATGAAGCGGTTGCCCTGTAAATTAAAACGACATTAAATTTTATATCCAAGGTGATAAGTCACAAATTGCATTGACACGGATGTTGTACCTGGAATATCTATAGTAGATTCTTGATCCTTGTTCATCATCTCCCATTCTTTCCATGTGTAATCGAAATCGTTATTGTCCTTTCTAGTTACGTTGCATTTCCAGAATCTAAAGCCGAAAAGCAACGTTATACCGTTATACAAAGCTCACATAATATTACTAAATGAATTCCTATAAGATTTTGGTTAGGTAGGTGCTATTTAAAATAATCATTCAACCTTTTTTGCTTTTTAAACCTTGTTTTGAAGGAAATGTCAATTCAAAGCGTAATTTTCTCTTTAGTGGGTTCGTATTTTTTTTAAACGTCGCATCTTTTATATACCTATTAGTAGAATAGGATTTATAGAAAGTATTCAACTACTCATAGAAAGTGACTTGATTAGACGCTAATCACAAATCACAAATACACGGTAATCACAAACTAATTTAGTTACGAATTTTTCTTACCTCAAAGTACTATCAGAACAAGCCGTAGCCAGAATGTAAGGCGCCAAGCAAGCCGGGTAAATAGACGCCGAGCTCAAATGCCCCGCGGCGGGAGTCGCGTGGATAACGTCTACTCCGTCAGGCAATGCAAGAGGACACTCGCAAACCTTGGAAAATACAACGTTATAGTTAGCCGCATAAAGTTCATTTTTGTATGTAGTTGTTTAAAACACGAACGAAAAAAATATAATTATAGTTTATGTGATTTACACAATGATTATAAATGCACGTTTTATTCCACACATGTACGGTCTACATAAGCACGGTAATTAAAACCCCAACGACAGCAGATAAAGTTATCTGGTTTCTATAAAACAAGTTTTACTTAGTTTGGGACTATTCTCATTTTTGTCTCAAATGTCAAACTGTCACAATATACATAAAAACATTGTTTTTTTTGTCAGAATAAACGAGTCATAGGTTCATCGCTCAATAAAAAAAACTCATGAAACTACCTTCTGTGTAGTGATGGAGAGATGTGATTGTGTAGTTGTGTTAGATATGCCAGCTCTGTCATTGTCCATGGATACAGAGTTCTTGCGCGATTCTCCTTCTTCTTCTTGAACTAACGCGCTGTCCGGCACGTACATCATACTGTTTGTGATATCATCTAGAAGGAAAATCAGAATAAACATAGATAATACAAAACTATCAGTAACAACATAAAATCCTACTAATATTATAAACGCGAAAGTTTGTAGGTATGGATGGATGGATGGATGGATGTTTGTTACTCTTTCACGGCTGAACGGATCTGGATGAAACTTGGCAGAGAGATAGATTATCTGATTGTCTGGAATAGCACATAGGCTACTTTTTATCCCGTGGGAATACCAGGATTTAAACCTGCGCGGGTGAAACCACGGGGCGCAACTAGTTTCGAAATAAATGCGCATAAAAGTCGTTATGCAGTAGCAATATAACTTTTGTACCACCTATAGGGGACACAGTAATTAAATAGCTACACAGAGGCACAACTGTCAGTGAGCGCAACTCAGAAAACACACTGTTCTCTCGATTGCGGTTTGCCATACAGCCGCGTTGCAAGTTTGCGTTTAATAACTTTTATTTATACACTACATTGTTTTTTTCACAAACACTGTCACCGTAGATCAAAAACCTGAGTAGGCTGAAAACCAACCCGCGCTTCTTTTATTATACCACATGCTGCACCGAATTTGTGCTGAACCTACACCAATTTGTCAACATGTAATTTAAAAAATGTATTGTATTGTACATGTCCGCCAATAAACTTTTTATTCTTCTCATTGGGGTGTCACTACTTTCTTTGAAGCTCTTTTATAATACGCGACACGTAAGTCGACCGCTGACCGTTAATGCGCAGAAGTCGAAAATAAGGTATGCCTCGGCATTCGCGCGCGCTCATTGGCCCATAGTATGCGCAGTATCCCCTCCACGTTTCGTTCACCGGTCAACTTACGTGCCGCGTATTATATTGCAGTGAACGTGACGTCAGTTACCGTTAGGATCCGCCTGCGAAGACACAGTGAGCCGCCACATATGCACAGTGGAGCCGCCGTCCGTTCTCTCCAGCACTACGATATAGAACGGCTCGTTGAAGCCGGCTGCTTTGCGGAGGTCCACGATAGCTTCGAGCCCGGCTTCAGTGATGGTGTTCACGTCTGATGCGTCAACGCCTGAGTCGTTGCTTGAATCGGAATCAGGAGCTGTGCGTTCACCTGTCAGAAATTAATGGAATAGATTTGATTTTAGAATGAACTTTGGACCACTCCCCTTAGACGTCTTCAAAGAATCTTGAATTCTTGAGTACTCTCTTTGAATTTGGACTGTACCTCTGAGTACCCCCTTAGAAATCCCCATAATCTTGAGTACCCTGAATTTGAACTGTACCTCTGAGTATCCCCCTTAAACGCCCCCAAAGAATCTCGAGTACTCTCTTTGAATTTGGACTGTACCTCTGAGTATCCCCCTTAGACGTCCACAAAGAATCTTGAGTACTCTCTCTGAATCTTGAATACTAAAGGAAATCTAGCGTGCCTAGATCAAAGCCATCAAAATATATTTTGACTCCTGTCTTTAGATGCTTATTATCTTTTGGATTAGCAGTTTCGTTCTTACCAGTGATAAGTTGTTCTTGAAACACGTGTAACAACTGCGTATTATGCCAATCATGAGTCGCATCAGCGATAGCATGCAGTTGTATTATAGCGCCGGGTCGCGCCGTCGACTGCTGTGATACAATCTTTATTCGGTCGTGGAGGGGGATTCCACCGCCTTCTTCTAAGGTTGAATCTGATGACATCGACATTGTATCGTTGAGCTGTTGAAATAAATCATTAGGTTATCAAATTTTAGCTTAAACACAAATATCTTGAATAACTAGAGATCAAGCCAAGCCGTCATTCATAAAGAGCAAAAACATTAATTGTTTGATAGAGATATTTTTTGCCGGCGTTTGAGATGTCCTACATTAGAAGCTGATGATAAAGACAATGAGATTCTGTAAAGCAATTATCCTGGAGTCCCATTTTCTATTACCAAACTCAAATAACCACTGAACGTAGTGTAGTGACGTAACGTAGTGTCTATGATTGATATGGCATTATCGTTTAGCGAGACCGTTTTTCCAGCGGGTTTTGTATAGACGCGACAAACGCCCTCATCAGGCGTGCTGAGAACTCTCGTGACTCCATACGATAGCCAGTTTCAAAAACGAGCATGTCCAAATGATAGAACTGCAGGCAGCATACGACTAGAAATAATGTGAATTTCTACTTAGTTCAATATTACCAGTACATCTTTATGCCGTCGCTCCGAAGTGGCGATCTCGGCTAGAAGCGTCCGCGCGTCGATAACCGCTTGGAACACTCGCAGACTCTCTCCGTCGCTCGCCACGAAACACGCCGACGGAGAGTTCGATAGATTGCCGAGAGTCGTGCTGTATGGACAATAAAAAAGTTCAATTTCAAGGTCAGGTAGACCTTACCTTCCCATGTTGGGAAGGTTAGGTCTACCTGACCTTCTAAGGACCTTCTCAGGAGTAAAAAAAAAAGTAACCGACGGTTAAAGGAATTGTGGGAGACCATTACACAGCATCAGGGCAAAATATGACTAAAATTAGACTTTATTATACTGAGGGTTACAAATAGGCACATTCTCGATTCTCGATTTTTTCATTGTCTTCTTGTTCCTTATTTGCAAATCTTTTTTAACAATATAAAAAAATCTGAATACTAAAAATAATAATTTTGTAACCACACAGATTTGTATATAATTTTCAACATAATTATTCATTCATTCCATATTGTACTTTCTACATCGTATTCGAACAATTTTGTGCAGAAAGTATGTCTGTACCTGGGTAGCAATGTAGGTAGCCACGCAACGTTGCTAAACGCGGACAGATGTGGCGAGTTTACTCTGGCCAGTTCCGACACTCCGCCAGATTTGCCCAAGGGTCCCACGCATTCCACTCTCCACATTATCAGCTCTGAGCACAGCCCACCTGCCGCTGCGTCGTCGTCTGTTTTAAGGATGTCCTGCCTTTCACTGTCTGTCAAGAGAGATAAGCTATTAAGGCGTTCAAAATGAGATGATAAATAAATAAAAGGTTTTTATGTATTTGGAATTAAAGTAATTGCATACAAAAGTTACCTGAAATATTATGATGACTCGTTGTGAGAAGCAGCGGTAATACTGGATGGCATGTGATGTCATTAACTCTAAACCTATGACCCGAGGCTCTTGACGCGTGACCTATCGACAGCACCTGCAAAAAAATATTAGCCTCAGATTTCCTATAGTTCCACCAGCGACAAAAAGAGATGAATCCCTAATTTAATAAATAGTCCTAGTAATTAACGCATCAACTCAAGTTTAGGAAAAAACCATACTATATAATTACAAGTACCTGAGAGAATTTGGATTTATCATCGAAAGTCAACTGCCACAGGTTCAGTGTTCCATTGGTGTGATTCGTCACCATCGATATGACAGGTGCGGAGTCCAAAACGTCGCCATCTTGGTTTTCACCCAAATCCTCCGTCGCTATACTAGTTTTGCGCTCGTTGTTGCCTTCATCGCGTGCCCCTGACGAATTTAAAAACATCTGAACTCATTTTGATAATAATGGCGTGGTCGTTGAAAACGCTCAACGCCAAGGAAAAAAATATTAAACTTCTTTCAGCGGATGTGCTTGTGCGGTACCTAAATGCCTAAGTTGTACTCCAGCGTAAGAGTCTATGGAGTACTACAAAATATTTTCAAAACAAAAGAATAAGCTTATGTCACATAATAACGTACCATTTTCTTGCGGTTCAGTGCGTTCTCCATTTTGCAGCCATTCGTTTTCCTCTTTCTCTTCCTGCACGCTAGCCAGAGGTGTGGTCACTGCGTCTGGTTGAGGAGTTTGACCTATAAATAGATCACAGTCGCCATTAAACACCTTCCTTTAAAAAACCGTGTTGTTGTGTCATTTGGTCGAAGTCCTGTGGGAACGCTAGACGATATACCACAGGTCCAAAATTAGGTTGGGGTCACAAAAGAGGGTTTTTAGAATCCTTTAAGTTTGATGAAGCCACAGCGTTTTTAACTTCAGAGTGCACATTAAACTGTAGACATTCGAGAGGCGATGACAAAATACAATGTTTACCAGAACACACATATCATAAGTACTGTTAAATGCTTTCACTATGAAGAAGAAAAACGTCATTGAAATAAGGTATAGTATGCGCCACGCGAAAAGAACGCCGGAACGAAGGGGAGGGGGTGTGATGGCACATGTATTTTGTATGCGCGAACACAAATCCTTCACTTTCCTTCACAATCCTAGGAACCCTCAGGTCACTCCTCCACGCCTGTGAAGCCCCAGGAAGCTTCTGCGGTTTTGGGAGGAGTTAGGCTGGCTACAATTGTAGCCATATAATGGACCACCCTAGTCTAAATGCGGATACAGGAGTCCAATACAAGTAACAAGCAATCCCCTCCACTGTTTTCCAGCGTTCTTTTTGGTTGACGCGATCTATACACTGTCAATCAAAGCACACAGAAAAGAGGGGACTCCTCTAATACAGGTTTATATAACTTAAAAGAGGAGATACAAACCCATGTTATTGTAAAAACTTGTGTCTATGAATAAAATGTTTTGGATTTTTTTGATTTTGACACATACCTGGTATAACGGGCTTGGTCCGGTGGCGTACATACAAGGGTTGTGCGGCCGCGTGGTATAACGCCGCGGGCGTACACATGGTAGTCGCATCTCCCAACGGGAATGCTGATGGGATTCGCGCGGAGAAGGACACTTGTGCTTGCCGTATCGCACCCGCTTGGAGTTCGTCTAGCCATTCACAAACCCTGAAATATATTGTTTACTTTATACCTCGACTCAAACATACAGCTTAATATTGTCTCGATTCTTCAGGATCTCTTAATGTGAATCTATTGGTTTTCATTCAATACTATATAATACTTTCATGTTTTTAATCACACATTATATTCACATATTCACATACATATTATAAATGCGAAAGTAACTCTGTCTATCTGTCTGTCTGTCTGTCTGTCTGTCTGTCTGTTACGCTTTCCCGCTTAAACCTCTCAACCGATTTTGATGAACTTTGGCACAGACAATCTTTAGACCCTGAGAAAGAACATAGGCTACCTTTTATTGCGAAAAAAAGAGATGAAGAGATTAAAAGTACGCAGACGAAGTCGCGGGTACCAGCTAGTTGTAATATAAATATTTCGTTTATTTACCTACTTATTTGCCTACTGAATTTCAAGCCTGATTTTATATGTTGTGAGTTCTTTGTGGCAAATAAATAACTATATCTATGTCTATTTTCTTCGAAAGGGATTTTTTTTTTTTTTTTCCTCAGCCTATTCCGTCCCACTGCTGGGCAAAGGCCTCCCCCAAGGACTTCCAGTTCTCCCTATCCTGAGCCTCCTCCCACCAACTACCTTCAAAGGCATCTAGGTCGTCCCGCCAGCGCTTTCTCGGCCGACCACGAGGTCGACGTCCGTCAGGAACCCATTGTGTACATATCCTTGCCCACCTTTCGGGAGGCATCCGGCTGATGTGGCCCGCCCAACCCCATTTGAGCCTGGCAGCTTTTTCCCCAACATCGCTTATGCCAGTCAAGGAACGCAACATGGTGTTCCGCACTCGGTCAATGCGCTTGAAACCGAGAATGCTGCGTTCCATGGCCCTCTGGCAAATTTTGAGTTTGGACTTCTGGAACTCGGTCAATGACCATGTCTGTGCACCGTAGGTTAGGACGGGCAATATACACATGTCGATGAGTTTACGCTTAAGTGTGAGAGGAAGGTTACCCTTCAAGTGCTCCTTCATGGACCAGTAGCTCTTCCAGGCGTTCTCGATACGGCGATCGATCTCCTTGTCCTGCCTGTTTTCGAAGCTCGCTAACTGGCCCAAGTAAGTATACTCATCGACATCGAAAGGGATTACAAAAGAAAAAAAAATTCGCTAAGGTGAAGGTAAGGAATGCATGGTATGGTTCAGTCAACGTCATACAAACGAAAAAACGGACTTCGACCAGAGGATAAATGCTCACCATATCAAAAAGCTGCCATCAACAGGATGAATCGAGAACAATAGATCAGGACTCTGATGCCAGTCGCGCAGCAATGCTTCTATCTTCGCGTCGAGGGAATCCGGCAGGTGTGTGCACGTCACATCAGTGGCTATGGAGTTTATTGAAGTGGTGTTTGATAGACTTGGGTGACTATGGTTGCCGCTACCTGGAAAATTTATTGTTTCGTTAAATTGGTAAAATTAAATGCTTCACTAGCCTCACAGTTGAATTGACAACAAATATTATAAATAAATAAATAAATAAATAAATAAATAAATAATGCTGGACAATCCACACAGCACTATCTAGCCCCAAAGTAAGCTATTCAAAGCTCGTGTTATGGGTACTAGATAACTGATATATTTAATACATTATATACTTACATAGATAGATATTTTTTATTATACATAGGAACACCCAGACCATCGGAACAAATTTCTGCAGATCGTACACAAATTTGTTCCAAGGCGGGAATCGAACCCGCAACCTCTTGCGTCGCAGGCAGGCTCTCGCCCGCTGCGCCACAGAGGTCGTCAATATTTGTGTGTTCTGGTTCTGAATGTGATATTGCATTCTAAACATGCATAAAAAAATAATTTGGTAATAATATCAGTCAGTTTACCAGCATTATATACTTATTCTATGATAAATGGAGCACTGTGGGAGCACTCAAACCTCTCAAATAAAAAGATCTGCCTCAGTCTGTGGTGGATCATTTAAATGGTGAAGGAACACATCGTAACCAAACCAGCTGTCATTCTGTAAATAGCGATTGCAAGTTTTCCGACTCGACTTCTCAAAAATTAAAAATTAAGAATCACGTCATTCACCAAGAGATCTCTGGCGATGAAGTCATATGACAAGAATGGAGCCTCCTAACTAGGCCACATAATTTGAATCCATTTACCAAACATACTGAAGCTATCTTTGTCATGAAAATTCCGTCAAACAACTTAAAATATGCTTAGCTCTGTTTCTTTCACGCCGTGTTACACAGTATAATATACGACTGAATAAATTACTATTGAATCAACTTTGCAAAGCGCCATGATATTTTTGTGGCGTGACAAGAATGTCTGGTCCATGCTGGCAAGTCTAAACAAAAGGAAACATTGAAATACCATCACTGTTTTGAAAATCATTAGGATTTTAATAGATATATTTTAATTTAAAAGTTCTCCGTGTCTTGAGTGAGAGCTATTGATAAATAATACAATTTAGTACAATGAATTCTAAAAACAAAGAAGACCAGTTGATTGAATTTACGAGCATCATAGCACTTCTTAACACTAAGGTTACAAATTCATTGCTTTCATTGTGTTACAATAATTTAAATATTTAAGTTAAAGGATATAAATAAAAAATGTTACACATTATTTGACAACATAATAGGTTGTCAGCTTTACGCTATGTAGTGTTTGACGCACTAATATAAAGCTGGTCTCTCGTACCATCGCAAGACCTGGGTACTTACTACACGAATTAATTTGACTATTGGCGAAAAACTAATTGTATCCGTAACTACAACAGAATAAGGTTGAATATTGCTAGGATACGATAACGCCACAAATATCAAAATGGCGTGTATTACACTTACCTGGTTGTTCGTCACTGTTGCTATTATCCTCAGATTGCATTTTTGCCAGATTTTGACTAGGCCGTCTATTCGCATGTCCTACGCAGCGTGGAATTAGCAGTAAAGCGTCAAATATAAATAAAGCTCTATATAGTTACATGAGCCAATACTTGCTGATACACATTTACACAACATTACGATCGTAGGAATAGAATTTAAATGATAATTCATAAATTACAATGGTTGTCGGCATAGCATACGACTCCTATATCACTTCCCATGAATGTCGTAAAAAGCGACTATGGGAACCCACCAGAGGTCTACCATGATTTTTACAAACTACATTCGCATCCGGTGGTAGAATAAAAAAATAAAAACAATACTTTTTACAGTCGCTATAGCGAATGTAGTCTAGGGAATCTCATGGTAGAGCCACCGGTAATGAGAAGCAGCATCTTCAGAGTACTTACGCACCGACAATTCGGTCGCCAACTTCTAGGAAAAGGCTAGAGAAAGGCCTATGATCAATAATAGAATTATTTAGAACGAAAATTATTCAGATGAAGAAAAAATGTTTTTTTTTAATAGGCACCGCAATAACGTTGAATATTCTCCGGCAATTATTTATGTCAATATGAACGAATGCGTCTATGCCTTCCAGGTTACTTTGGCTCAAGCATATGGATTACATAATCACACCACAATCTTCAATGCGTAAATCTAGCTTACAGATAAAGCTCCAACTTGATTCATAGACAAGTTTACTGTTACACAATTTTAAACTTTACCGTTTACAAAAATACAGTCGTAAATTGAATGAGTCTGAATACATACTTCCATCATTCTCTCCGTCGGGGTGTGCAGTGTGTTCAGAGCTACCATCTTCATTTTCTTCTTTATCTAAAATCTGAGGACAAAACATAATTAAAAAATAAAAATAGTAAATAATTCCTAGTTTTCTTTTGTCCATAATCCAGAAACAACGTAGTCCTAAAATATAGATATACAGAAAACTGTTTTTCTCTATCTATATTTTTATGTTTAGTAATAAAAGAAGCTATGTTGTGAATAACCCTTACTGACCTACTCTCAGTTTCTTTTTTTTTGGCACTGTTAAATCGTCTGGCGTAATTTTGGTAAACGTACATATACATGCATAAAAATGTGATTCTTGTCCTAAAACTATCAAACTTAACAAGATCTATATATATTTACATATTTACGATTTTACAATGTTCCAGATGTTTTTATTTGAGTTGAATGAAACCACGATTTACGATGACTTGATTCGTAAGGACTTACGTAGGTCTTTAACAACGGTATTTTTTAACGGCATTTTGTCATGTACCTAGATTATCTGAGTGCGTACAGTAAAAAACAATACAAACATACCTTTTTAGTGAGATCGTGTAGAATAGCTTCAGCTTGACTGGTGAAGTACATCTCTTTGTTGTGGAGCCAGTGCAAGATGAAGCGGCCGCCACTTGCCAGAGACGGCACTAACGGGATGTCTGTCTCAGCGTTTATTGACGCTGCTAAATGGAAGTGAAGTCCTGAGAAACAAGAATTATAATCATCAACCAGTCATCCTTGTTAATTGACAACATTAAAATTGCCAGATTTATCCTGCCTCCAAGCAACGTTGCTGTGCTTCAGTTTGAAGAGTGTGGCTTGAACAGAAACAGAACATGAGGCTTCAACATCTGTAGCTCAAAATCGTTACAAGTTTACGGGCCTCTCGGGATTTTTCAGGCTGAATGATGATGTTATTAAGTAATTAAATTCAGTGAACTTTGTTTAATAACAGCATTCTGGTTTCAGCATTCAACAGCGGTTATGGGCTTGCAACCTGTCACGTATGGGATACCAACTACTGAAAAATGTTGGTATGTGCCACCCGTAATGTTTGGACGTACATCTAACTACCCCCCTTAGACGTACTCAGTTTATCCTGAGTTAGTTCTTGTTACCAAGAGATTTGTGGGGATATCTATTGTGCCTGAGGATCAAAGTAGTGAAGCTGTTTCTGTTTCTGAATAAAGTAAGTGTTTGATTGCTCAGTACTACTTACCACCGGTATATGAAGTAGCGTGGTAAGGATTGTGGAAGTCGTGAGCGCTGTACGTAGAAGGCAGTGTTGGAATGGGTGCACCGGGCTGTTTCGACGACTGGGCGTTGCGTCGAATGTGGAAACAAGTCCTATAACACGCCATTAACTGTGGTAGGTTGACATAGGTATTCGAGTGTCAGGAGTATCCGAGAGCTAAGAGAAACGAGCGTGCCGCTTCAGTACAGTCAGTTTGATATGATAGAGATTTCAACTTTACGCAGAACTGTCCAAAACACAATAGAAAGACCGGTTAGGTCGGACCTTATCTGTTTGGAGGTTGAGGTATAAATGTATCAACATAAACATGAGATATGTTTATGTTCAACACTAGCTGTGCCCCGCGGTGTTACCCGCAATTAAAAAGTATGTCTTTTTCTTGACCCCACCTCTCCCCGCAATCTATCTCATAAAATATACATTGTAAAAATTAGGATAAAAAGTAGCCGAGTAGCCTATGTACTATTCTAAACTGCTATAATCTATTTCTGTGCCAAATTTCATCCAGATCCGTTTAGCCGTTCTGGCATGATTGAGTAACAAACATCCATTCATCCAAACTTTCCCATTTATAATATTACTAGCGATCCGCCCGCGCGCCCCTGCTTCGCACGGGTGCACATATCGTGCATGTATTATACATATAAACCTTCCTCTTGAATCACACTATCTACTAAAAAAACCCGCATCAAAATCCGTCGCGTAGTTTTAAAGATTTAAGCATACATAGAGACAGAGAAAGCGACTTTTTTTATACTATTTAGTGATGATAGTGATACTAGCTGGGTCCCGCGGTATCACCCGCGTAGTTTTAAATCTCGGTATTCCCACGGGATGAAAGTATCCTATGTTACTTCTAATACCTCCAATCCACTTATACATCATCATCTTCCTGCCCTTATCCAATCCACTTATACATTCACATTTATAATATTAAGTATGGTAGTTAGATAAACATGGGATATGTTTATGTTAGTATAGTGACGAGCAGAGCAACACGTTCGAATCTCGTCTAAATGGGAGAGCGGTGGTACCTCCCTAGTCATCGGACAAGAAAGAGTGTTCGACAGTAGGCAAGTATACTTACTTCATGTGCTTGAGTCGTTGCATGAAGCGATGTTTGTGGCGGTGCGTGGCTCGCTGCCGGCGCGGTGGAGACCGGGAGTGTGACGTCACACAGCCGCCCCACTCGTCCTCCGGTAGAAGAGTCTCCGCCCACACGCGACAGATGTTGTCCACGCATGACGTCACCAGCACGTTGCCTACGCTGCCCCTGAAAAATAATACAATAAGATTCTCACAAGAAGAGTGTGAACTGAGTTGAGAACGCCATCGGTAACCATTCCAACCCAAAAGTACCGTACGAAACTATTTTTACCAACTTGTAGATACAGCTTAGTGTCGTCATACCCCCCAAAAGTTATATACTGGTGTTATTACTTTCTGATGGAACAAGCAAATGAATCACCTGATGTTATGTAGTAACTATCACCTATGGCTAAAATATAAATATACTAGCGACCCGCCCGCGCGCCCCTACTTCGCACGGGTGCACACATCATGCATGTATTATACATATAAACTTTCTTCTTGAATCACTCTATCTATTAAAAAAACCGTATCAAAATCCGTTGCGTAGTTTTAAAGATTTAAGCATACAAAGGGACATGGGGACATAGGGACAGAGAAAGCAAATTTGTTTTATACTATGTAGTGATTATTACTAGTAGCGCCCTGCGGTTTAATCCGCGTAGTTTTAAATCCCGGTATTCCCACGGGATAAAAAGTAGCGCTATGTGTTATTCCAAACTATAATTATATCTGTGCCAACTTTCACCAAGATTCGTTCAGCCGTTATAGAGTAACAAACATCCATCCATCCATCCATCCATACTTACAAACTTTCGCATTTATAATACTAGTTGCGCCCCGCGGTTTCACCCGCGTAGATTTAAATCCCGGTATTCCCACGAGATAAAAAGTAGCCTATGTGTTATTCCAGACTATAATGTATCTCTCTGCCAAGTTTCATCCTGATCCGTTCAGCCGTTCTGGCGTGAAAGAGTAACAAACATCCATCCATCCATCCATCCATACTTACAAACTTTCACGTTTATAATATTAGTAGGATTATAACGCAGCTTGCAATGCTGCTTGAGGGCACAAGGCTTGGATGTCCACTAATATTAAAACATACTTGGGCATATATTTGCTGGTTTTCCGCCATGAGAGATGCGTAACCGCCCGCGGATGCGCAACATAGATGAAAGTGTAGTTCAACTCGGGCGAGACATGCTCTCCTTGCGTTTGCGCGAGAACTGGAATCAAGAGTTAAAAAAAACACTTTTACTGTCAATTAAACACTTTTATTGTCAATAAAATAAATCGTTGCCTCTAGTATAAGTTTTATTTTTGTGTTTACTCCCTTATAAAACCGATCCGAAACTATGTATGGTATGACTTTGTCATGTGCATTTGGCATGCCTATTAATCTGAGCGCTTATAGCGCCAATAAAAAAGTGAATAGGTAAATAGAGCAAAAGTAAGTATAAGTAAGGATAAAAATGTGAATAGGTAAACAGTAAAGATAAGAAAGATAATGGGTAAAATTGTCTCCGCTATATGAATTTGGTATAAATTGTTCTTTGGCTTTGTGTCGCTGGATCTATATTCGTGTGTCCCTAAAATGCTTGTTTATGTATAAGTAAATTTAATGCTACAAATACAAGTCTCATATAACTCACCTTTGTTTTGGTACCAGATCTTGACTAGTCTATCATTTATTCCCGAAGTGGCGAACAGTACGCCGTCAGGAGAAAAAGCTAGGTGATGCGCCGGTGTTGCTGTGTGACACTGCCACACGCAAATCCAACCCTATAAAAACAAAAAAAATACATACGGCATCTGGAACATTATCATAATCATCAAGAAACAGGTTTTAATGCCCCTCAGTTTACGTAAAATAAATCATCATCCACAACCCGACTTCACCCACTGTTGGCCTTCCTTAGTTGGTGCCATCTACCACGGTAATTTTTATGATGCCGCCGCATCAAAATAAATAAACCTGATAAATTGAAATCAGCTTCAACCGTCAAATTCTTCTAGATATCCGACAAAATATTATCAATGACAGCTGACTTCGGTCGTGAATTCAATGATTTATATACCTAAAGATAATACCAAAAGCAATTGACCTTGACTTTAATATCCAAACTGTTGGCGTTTTGTTTAACTCAGAGTAACGCTATCCATCAGATTTATTTTATACTAGTAACGCCCCGCGGTTTCACTTGCGTAGTTTTAAATCCCGGTATTCCCCACGGGATAAAAAGTAGCCTATGTGTTATTCCAGACTATAATGTATCTCTCTGCCAAGTTTCATCCAGATACGTTAAGCCGTTCTGGCGTGAAAGAGTAACAAACATCCATCCATCCATACTTACAAACTTTCACGATTATAATATTATAGTAGGATAACTACTCGCTGATGGGACAATCATTATGTACATTATTATGTCAAATAGTAACCAGCGTGTCTTACGATGCACTGTATTTACAAATATTTCTTAGAATTTTTCGTAGCCCCACATTTATTAAGGGTTCGAACAGAATATGACAATCTTACGGGCCAATTAAAACAACTCCATATTTATATACTACATATTCCCTCATCTGTGCTGATTACGATTACAAGCGAGTTAGTCAATTAGGCCCCGGAATGAACAGCATATACGCTAACATTATCTAACAGAAAGTTGAACATTTGGCGCCATTATGTTGTATAGTATTATAATTTGAAATTCGTAAAATTATAATAATGACTAGATCGAACATAGAAATGTACAATACATATGGCCTAATAAAATCTGTCAATTGTCACTCTTTACAATAGGTGATAACGAATAGTGCAAGAAGAGAAACACAAGGATCACTTGGAAACGTCTTGTAGCTAGGTAAATCTAAGTGCCAGTTGAGGCAGTTCCACTCGATACACAAGCCTAGGTGAACAGGCAACAAACTTTACTTACGTTAAGGAAAACGAGATTGTTGTAAAAGATATTGCGACATGTTTTGACAAAAAAAAACAATACAATAGATTGGTCACTAATCACTATTTAATAGAGGCATGATACCTATATAACAGTTTCGTACATTGTTCCAAAAACTTCCTCGTTTTAAATATCTATCTTGGAATGCTCCGTGGTACCTCACAAATAGTCAACTCCACCATGACCTTGAAGTTGTACCTGTCAAACAAGAGATAGCGAACAGAATAACATCATACGCAAAACGTCTAGAGAATCATCCAAACGAATTGGCTAAACACTTGATGAAAAATACCACTTCATTTAAAAGATTAAACAGGAGAGCCCCTCAAGACCTAATAAAGGAATAAAGAAATAAAAATGGAAGCGCTATTGGGCGTTTTCCATACATGTCCGCAAAAAGAAAAATAGACCAAACTCTAGCTCAATGCCCGCATGGGCAGTTTGCAAGATACAGAGGAGATAAAAAAAAATATCTATTTTATTACCGAGCTATGCAACGATATTTGACGTATGACTAAATTACTAGGTACATAAGTAGTTCTTTCAATGTCATTCTAAGGTAGGTATTCTTCTGATGGCCACTGGCAATGGATTGAAGATTAATGTTCTATTTCAATATTATTTTAAGTTATACAATTGACACGCAATAATAAAATAGGGTTAGGCTGGTTTTATGGTTACGCGTTTCGGCAGCGCTGTTGAATCGCCGCGCGTTCGGAGATTTATGGGATCTTGAGCAGTTCACTATGAACATTAAAGCGCATCACAGAAGACGAAGACATATTATAATATTTATCGCTTGCCGTACAATCACTATGAGCCATCACAGACGGTAAGATAATACATATTATCATATTATTATTGCATAATTGATTGTAATCTGTTTTATGAATTTAAATAAATAAATAAATTACGGTATCATAATATACTTGGCCCATAGTAATTGTATATTTTCGATCATAGGTATTATTTTCGATCGAAAATATATTATGAATTATGAGTATTCTCTTTGGGCAATATATGACACCTCATCTGGTAATATGTATGGAAATATTGAAAAATAAATTGCTTCACGACTGATCCACTATGTGGGCTGCAAAGCCCTTTGCCGATGCTAGAATACCTACAGGTTCCGTCGTAACGTTTTTCTTCATTGTTTGGATTATCATCTGGTAATATAAACAAAAGGTACGTTATCATGACGATGTTGTACCTATCTGTTATCTTATCGGCAAGCGATGTACATACGATCATCAGTCAGCGTGTTCACGAAAGGAATTCTGTTAGGTGAAGAAGTAGGTACGTGAGAGAGAAACGTCTAGAAAATAAGGTTACTTACTGGCTCCTCCTCTTCCGGTTGTTTTGGTTTCTCATCGCGATCTCCGCCGATTTGGAATGTCACGCCCGAACTGGCTGCAAATTAAAATGTAATCTCAAGCCATTTCCGATAACTGGTTAGACGAAAATTAAATCTTAGATCTTATCAATGTTCTCGATAGAAACCAAAGGTATGCCTGTGTTAAGTGCAAGGCCATAGACGTGAACTAATATATAAATAAAAAGGACTATTAAATGCGCCCACGTCGCACTACGTGCTAGTTAAATAAGTCATATAATTATATATATTTTAGTTTGTATGGTAGCTGTGGGCCCTGTGTTTTTAAGATATTTTTACTATGTTGCCTGAAATAAATGATTATTATATTAATACAGAAATCTATTTTCTTCTGAACAATAAACGATTATTGTTATTGAGGTTCAACAGAGACAAAAACATATCGAAAAAATAGGCGTATTAAATTAATTTCATTAACACACCTAAAAGCTGAGGCGCAATAGTCGCGTGTTCAATTTATTAATCGAACTTTAGAACCTTCTAATAAACAAAGGTTAGTTTTATAGCCTTCTAATAAACAAACGTATACATTATATGAGAGAAAGTTTAAATGAAAGCTTTTGATATCAGACGTTTGGATGTTTACATCAATCACCGCCGCAATGACTACTCTGGTTTTTCGAGCGAAGATAGTTAGAAAATTACAACTCGGTCGAAATATCTGTGCACCTATAGTCTTTGACGTCATATCGCCGCTCGGTACGGTTTATACATAGGGGTATCGCATTCCGGCGAGGTGCACAGATAATTTGTCGGGTTGTCGCTTTAGCCTGAACACTGCAGTAACTGCAGCAAAATACTGCATTCAAATTATGTTTCTTTAGACTATTTAGAGCTAAAGTGGTAAGTGCAGAATATGGCCAGCCGCGGAATGACCTGCAAGGCGGCAAGCGCATTGCCGCATCGGATATGGCGCCGTCTTTGCCAGCTGTATGTGGATGAGCAATAACGGCTGCGTAATGTTTCATTGTTTTTCAAAACGATTAAAATAAGTACAGATGACAGATCCTCACGAACTAAACCCCAAATTCATGCATAAGAATGAACGGACTTAATTCAATGCTTTGTTATATCAAAACATTGAAGAAAGAGTGCGTCGAGATTTATGACATTGTTCTAAATAGAGTTATCGAATGTGATTTACTGATAAATGAACACGTATCATGGGTTCCTCTATTACACATTCAACGCCCAGTGTCGGCAGAAGTGCATTTAGATAGGTGTAGGCTATTGATTAGTCGTCTTGTTTGGTTTGGTAATCTTAAAAACTTCATTAATAGCATTTATGAAGTTATATCATGACAAAATGTTGCAGGTGGGATGTAGCTTACACTGATAGTCTTGAATCATGTGATTGAATATTCTGCGCTCTTATCAAACAAATCAAATAATAATATTAAAGGAAATTGAGTTAAACATGAAGCTTAGATGAAGATTGACGAAGTAGTTGGGCGGCAATGACAGACTGGCACAGGATAGGAGAGAGGGTGTTTTAAAGAAGATACCTAATACCCAGCAGTGGGTGCATACAGGCTGAATAAATAGATAGATGAAGATCACATGGTTTTAATCGAATCAATAGATCCCTATCAGCAAAAGGTTTACTTTCACTTACGTTGGCTGTCATCCTGATACAAAGAAGCTTGATGCCAGAGCTGTAGGATCTTGCCGCCCGTGAGCAGGCGAGTACCTTCGAGGTTCCATGATAACGCGGTGATCGGACCATCCGCGATCAGCTTTCCCGTTTGCACCCATCTATACTCCAGCCCCTATGGGTCATAAGAAGGGTTCATAGCAAGGATGAAGGAAAGTATGGTTCTTAGCCTTTGTAAGTAAATAAAAGGTCATTCGTAAACAGAAGGAAAGTAGAGTAACAGAACAATAAATATAAATAAATCTAGATCATTGGTAGAAATTATACTCGGTGACCTACGTACTAGGATACTTGTTCTTAGCATTGTGGTAGATAAGGGACATACTATAACCCGTGGTTACTCTAGTAGGTATAATGCTAAGTTATCTTTTGTAAGTCACCTAATTATCTATGTTAATAGATAGTTCTTGGATAGGTACTGCTGACGTTAGTCTGAGGAAGTCTACTAAGAATATCATCAACCGACGTATGGATATGTATGCAGATCTGTTTTTAATTCAGGTTACAACTGATTAGGATTTAATGAAGGACCTAAGGTACCACCCGAAGTGAGTTAGGTATGCCACTTAGAATAATACACAGGAAGAACTATTGTATGTTTACGATATTGCGGTCGTGCTAATAAGTATATTGTAGAAAACATTCTCGGGGAAAGATAAATTGTGGTATGTCAACATGACTTAGATAGGTAAGAGGACTGTAAAACTAATCTATCTTCGTCCGCACTACTACTCTACTATGTTAGGATTGTAAACAAACTAATAACCATTGATTAGAAATTTATTTATTTATTATTATCATTGACCGAGTTCCAGAAGTCCAAACTCAAAATTTGCCAGAGGGCCATGGAACGCAGCATTCTCGGTTTCAAGCGCATTGACCGAGTGCGGAACACCATGTTGCGTTTCTTGACTGGCATAAGCGATGTTGGGGAAAAAGCTGCCAGGCTCAAATGGGGTTGGGCGGGCCACATCAGCCGGATGCCTCCCGAAAGGTGGGCAAGGATATGTA
This sequence comes from Plemyria rubiginata, assembly GCA_963576535.1. NCBI lineage: Eukaryota > Metazoa > Arthropoda > Insecta > Lepidoptera > Geometridae > Plemyria > Plemyria rubiginata. The sequence goes on from OY754923.1 coordinate 7,476,281, forward strand.
CACAATGGGTTCCTGACGGACGTCGACCTCGTGGTCGGCCGAGAAAGCGCTGGCGGGACGACCTAGATGCCTTTGAAGGTAGTTGGTGGGAGGAGGCTCAGGATAGGGAGAACTGGAAGTCCTTGGGGGAGGCCTTTGCCCAGCAGTGGGACGGAATAGGCTGAGGAAAAAAAAAAAAAATATATTATGATGACCACACTATTAGCCGATAGGAGAATATAGAGCAGAGATTTCGCCCCCGAACTCGATGACATAACTTGTCCCAATACTATCTGAATACATTGCGCGTGACCTAGATTTTTACCCAGTTTCCCATCTACTCGTAAATCCTGCAATTGACAATCCATTCATTGCTAATGATCCTCAACATAAGCACATGTTTTCAATATAAAAGAGAAGAATACCTTGCACACTACGAATAAATAGACTTATTATTTATTCGTAGCTTGCGCACATAGTGCTTTTTTTTGTTTCCACGCGCTCTACCTTTAGTAGAACAGTCTGATAACCCTGCAAAAGGCTTCGGTGATCGCCAGACGAAACTACAGAACCCTATAACATACATAATACCGACCTAGCTAAATAATAATATAATTATAGATAGATGATAGTTAAATTCTTTATTGTATACAAAGGAAAAAGAAAACACATAGAAAAATATAAAAATAGGTACACTGGTTCAATTTTTTTCTGACTTCTGTCAATCTAGTGGACTTTGATTCGGAGTAATCTTTGCTAAGATTTGTTTTTGCATGCCCATAAATTATCTTTAGGTATGCAAATGGCGCTTAATAAAAGAATAATAAATAAAATGATTGATGATACAGTGCACAATAATATCGTGCTTGACTTGTGAACGACACAGCACGTGAGTGGCCTTTGTTGTGAATTGCACTAAATCGTTTACATATTTTTATACAAACAAGAGTCCTTTCTAGAACATATAGATAGGTATCGAAGGGGAAAACTTTAGTATCAAGCATTAGAAACAAAGGAATACAATTGGCAATCTGTAGAGTAGGTACAGGCGTACAGACCCATTATTCTGTGGTGTGCCATTTACTTTCCTACTCTATTTGCACCGCACCATGATAACTGCGGCAATTTAAACTGACAATAGGTGACTCAATAAACAAATATTGCGACTGTTCATCTGTTATGCACGTGATAGACTTAAATAACTACCTCGGTACTTCATAATATAAGCTTTTGTTAATTTATTACGTATTTTTTTAATCGTTTCCGTAAAATTTGTAAACACTAATGCAATGATTAAACTTTAATACTATAAACTATTAAGAAAGTTATACGATAATTACATTCATTAATTATAAAATTTATCACCACTATGTAAATGTTAAATAATTTAGTTTTCATTTTACCAGTATTGTAATTGGCTTGCTATCCGCTGGTTTCTTTTCAACGCCCACTTTTACAGAAGAGTGAGGGTTGGTATATTCTGGAACTAAGGATAGCAAAGTCGAACTGACATTCAGTCCTGAGACGTCGAGAAGTAAAGTCCTACCTAGTAATAAAAACATGTACTTGTACCTTTCTAATTGTCACCAGTTTAAAAGAATATTAAGAAAAGTAAAGTAAACCATGAAGAAAAGTATTTTGTGGTTTAAATTCAACATCCTCGGCCCTATCTGACTGGTTTATCTTTCAAGTCAGAAGTGGGATGAACCAAGTGAAAGGTACGTAAAATTTTTTTCTTTAAGTAATTAAAATATAGGCGTAGATTTTAAAATGCATGCAGTTTTTTCTCGTGAGGAGCACACCGCGCACATAGCTAGCTTTTGGTGGTGCTACCACACGATTTTGATATTTTATTTTAGGTAGGTCAATGCATGTACCTTAGTTCTCTTTTTTCATATTTTTTCGTATGGCGCACATGGTCAAGGCTATTTTAGTGGTGTTACCATACGATTTTGATATCTTATTATAGGTAGGCAAATGCACTGTATGAAACGTTTTGTTAGCATGTGTCGGTCGAGATTAACTCGAGACTACCCGCTCGTGCTAGCTTTACAGTTTGAAGTAAAGGTACCTGACATGTTTTAATTTAATTGAATCTTTGTTCGTGCGGACCAGTCGGGATTGCCCCGAGACTTTCTGGCTGTACTAGCACTATTCAGTTTTTTTTAAGGGATTATCGGTACCTGTCGTTTATAATTTACTAGCAACCCGCCCGCGCGCCCCTGCTTCGCACGGGTGCACATTGTTTTTCTACTATATAATACATAGGGATAGGGATATAGGGACAGAGAAAGCGACTTTGTTTTATACTATGTAGTGAATTTTTTTTGTTTATTTCACATTACTGCTATTAATCTTTAGATAGTATAGTTTTTTTTCTCGTGTGCTTACGTCACCAAAGTTACCCACACTATAGCATTTTTTTTTAAATATTTTTTATTGAACTATAAAAGCATGCATGATTTAGCCAGTGTCATGTAAGAGACCAAAGCTTCTTTGGTTAAACATTTATCTTTGAGCATGATAGTGGCAACAATATTTAAAGATACCAAATACCATTTGTATTTAGTTTATGGGTTATTAGTATTACAGGGTACTACAGTATTATTATTTAGGGTTAGGTTTTAGAACAAATTCTGTCCTTGATAATTTGTTGCAGTCTGGAAGAAATATGGACGATGACGAAGGCGTGCCGGTGGAGACTGGAGACATTTCCCGTCCAGTAATTACCAGCCATCAAGGTCAACCGTGGATACTGAAGATCATGAAGAATCGGAAGGCGAAACCCAACACCAGAAGGACAGAACAGAAACCGGACACGAAGTCGCAGCCGTTCATTGCTGCTACACACCCCCGAGATCGGACAAGGCGCTACTACAAGGAGCTGTTATATATTTATTTATTTAATATTTATTTGATATATATCAATATCACATAAATTCTATAACTATAAAATATACCTACATGCCAAATTAAATCAACCTAAAGTAAAAGTTGAACCTAAAGTTAAAGTCGAACATTTATGAACCTAAAGCTAAAATTGAACCTAAAGTTAAAGTTGAACCTAAAGTTAAAGTTGAACCTAAAGTTAAAATTGAACCTAAAGTTAAAGTAGGACCTAAAGTAAAGTTGAACTTAAGTTAAACCTTAAGTTAAAGTTAAACCTTAAGTTAAAGTTGAACGTGAAGTTAAAGTTGAACCTGAAGTTAAAGTTGAACCTGAAATTAAAGTTGAACCGAAAGTTAAAGTTGACCCTAAAGTTAAAATTGAACCTAAAGTTTGAAGTTAAGGTTAAACCCAAGGTTACAGTTAAGCATAAAGTTAAACATAAAGATTAAATTGAACCTAAAGTTAAACCTAAAGTTATTAAACCATAAGTTAAAGTTAAATCTAAAGTTAAACTTAAAGTTAAACCCAAAGTTAAAGTTAAACCTAAAGTTAAACCCAAAGTTAATGTTAACCCTAAAGTTATTTAAAAATAAACCTAAAGTTAAACCTAAAGTTAAACCTAAAGTTAAACCTAAAGTTAAACCTAAAGTTAAACCTAAAGTTAAACCTAAAGTTAAACCTAAAGTTAAACCTAAAGTTAAACCTAAAGTTAAACCTTAAGTTAAACCTAAAGTTAAACCTAAAGTTAAAACTAAAAATAAACCTAAAGTTAAAACCTAAAGATAATCCTAAAGTTAAACCTAAAGTTAAATCTAAAGTTAAAACCTAAAGTTAAACCTAAAGTTAAACCTAAAGTTAAACCTAAAGTTAAAGTTAAACCTAAAGTTAAACCTAAAGTTAAAGTTAAACCTAAAGTTAAACCTAAAGTTAAAGTTAAACGTAAAGTTAAACCTAAAGTTAAACCTAAAGTTAAACCTAAAGTTAAACCTAAAGTTAAACCTAAAGTTAAACCTAAAGTTAAAACCTTGAGATAATCCTAAAGTTAAACCTAAAGTTAAACCTAAAGTTACACCTAAAGTTAAACCTAAAGTTAAACCTAAAGTTAAACCTAAAGTTAAACCTAAAGTTAAACCTAAAGTTAAACCTAAAGTTAAACCTAAAGTTAAACCTAAAGTTAAACCTAAAGTTAAACCTAAAGTTAAACCTAAAGTTAAACCTAAAGTTAAACCTAAAGTTAAACCTAAAGTTAAACCTAAAGTTAAACCTAAAGTTAAACCTAAAGTTAAACCTAAAGTTAAAACCTAAAGATAATCCTAAAGTTAGAACCTAAAGTTGAACCTAAAGTTAAACCTAAAGTTAAACCTAAAGTTAAACCTAAAGTTAAACCTAAAGTTAAACCTAAAGTTAAACCTAAAGTTAAACCTAAAGTTAAACCTAAAGTTAAACCTAAAGTTAAACCTAAAGTTAAACCTAAAGTTAAAACCTAAAGATAATCCTAAAGTTAAACCTAAAGTTAAACCTAAAGTTGAACCTAGAGTTAAACCTAAAGTTAAGCCTAAGGTTGGACCCAAGGTTAAACCTTAAGTTAGTTGAACCAAAAGTTAGTTGAACCAAAAGCTAGTTGAATCAAAAATTACTTGAGCCAAAAGTTAGTTGAACCAAAAGTTAGTTAAAGAGGTTGAAGGTAAAGAGATTATTGCAAAGTAAACATACAAGTTTAATGTTTTAACAAAAGTTTATTCACTCTCACAAAAGTTATAACAAATTAGGCATATTAGGTCAAAAGCGAGAAGCGAGAATGGATAGAATCGTAACTTGACTTTTTGTGTTTTTTTGTAGTGTGATAGTCAAGAAAGAGAATGCGTACGTTACTCGATTGGGTTATAAGATTGGGCTAGCGAGACAACCCCGAGAATAGATGTGTTCATGACCTGTCTTCGCATGACCCAATTGGCTTATAATATTGGTTATTTAGTTCATCATCTTCCTGCCCTTAACCCACGCTGCATGGGGTCGGCACAACAGGTTTTCTTCTTCCACTCCTCTATCGTTCATCATCTCGGTGCTCACTCTTTTCTTAATCATGTCATCTTTCTTACAGTCCATCCACGTTTTCTTGGTGCATTGTTAAGTTTTATTGGTTAATGAGTTTGTTGACAAAATAATTATAAGGTATAGTATAGTAGGTATATTATTCAACTAAATTTCATCAAATTTTGTCTTTATAGTTCTACATTGATAACCGATGATGATAATAATTCTTTATCGTTTTAAATTGCCTTACTAATACTACTCAATGAATCCGTCAGCAGTTCATTTTCAAATTGGGTCAGTTTAGGCAGCTGTCTGAAAGGTACTGCTTTGTTCTTATGCATTTTATGATATTTAGTGTTTCTTAGTATTCTGCTATATCGTGGGGTTACCTATTCACCTTGTCATTTAATTTATTAATTTGTAGCATTAGCTAACCTCGTTGTCAAGTTCTTTTGCTGCTAGAATGGTTTTTTTGATTCTTCATCTGGCTTAGTAAATTATTGTACTCATCAGAATATTTATTTTGTTCCTTCATAAGTTTGTATATGTCAGGACGAGACTCCTTGATAAGTTGATACTTATCCAGAGTTTGAAAACAGCATCATTATTATCATCAGGAGCTACAAGAAATTTACTAATTTGATAATTTTTTTATCACCACCATCACCATCTTTTTGTACGCCCAGTAAGACTGGTCGAAAATGCTATTAGCATTAAGTCCTCCTAGCTCTACATTGTTTTGGGTGAAAGTTTTAAATAATAATAATAATAATATTTTTTTTATGTAATCTAATATTCCACCTTTGTTTCCTACTACTAATAAAATTTGAAGAAAAAAAACTCGCTGGAATAAAAAAAATCGAGGGTGGGCGCTAATCTTATCATACAAGATATTTTTTTCGTATCTTATTTGAGGAAATTGATATACAAAACTCAAAATAAAACCACTTGGTTAATCAGCATTGTTAATATAGTTTACTCACTGTGGTTTTCTTGTTTATATCGTTTCATAATGGTTTAGCTGAATTTTCCAGTCATGTTACTTAGGTTTGTTTTAAAAAAAAAACTGTAATATTCAGGATAACATTTAATACGTTACACTGTTAACTCACTCCTCATAATAATTTCTCATAAAAATAATAATAAAACAAATGAGATATTTTTTTAAACAATATAAATATTTGGAGCTTTTTATCAATACGCGATGATGACGCCCCCTGTCCTTAAAGAGAGGATCTAAGAAAGTGCAAATAATGTTATGAGTAAAGAAGAAAGGTTTTAGGGATTATGGGGATAATAATCATTGTAGTAAAAGTAACAATGAAAACTGGGTGATATAGATACAAATGAGGATGAGCGACTAAAATATTGCATAAAAATTATTAAAAGCCAAATACAAAAGCGTGGTTAAATAAATAAATGAGCTTATTATGGAATAAAAAAAAAAAGCTTAAACAGTTTTGACTGAATCAAATGCTTTCTTATAGTCCACAAACGCTAAACATAGCGACTGGTTATACTCTTCAGTTTTCTGTATAACCTGCCGGAGCGTGTGGATGTGGTCTATAGCGCTAGGCCTTTCGGAACCCGGCTTGTTCGGGAGGCTGGAAGTCGTCAAACCTACGTGCGAGACGATTGGTAACTACTCTCGAAAACAGTTTATAGCCATGGCTCAGCAGCGAGATGGGCCTGCAATTCTTCAAGAGGTTGTTATCCCCTTTCTTAAAGAAAAGTACCACCACGCTCCTGCCCCATGCCTCTGGTGTCGTTATTCCGTCTTCTCCCAGTGCCTTGTTGTTTTTAAGCTGCTCGAGAGCCGTTCGGATCTCGTATAGGCTGAAGTCCGGGATATCTTCAGTGTAGTGTCGAGTTAAACGGGCTCTTGCATCACTAGTCGTGCTCGTAGCAGAACTTTGCGATGAGGTGTATAATTGTCCTTAGAACCTCTCGAACTCTCTTAAAACTTCCGGCTTCGATGAAACGATACTGCCGCTATCGGTCTTCAGTTTTGTCAACTGGCTTTGCTCAATAGACAGATCTCTTGCGAACACTTTTGAGCCTTTGTTGCGCTCTATTGCGTTTTTAATAAATATATTTAATGAAATTTATTATGGATATATATAATGGATATATATTGGATATATAATGGATAAAAATTAAATACGGATCATGAATTCTTGATACGAAACATGAAAACCACCAAAAGATTTCTGTGTCGATTAGCTTAGCTTAGCTTCGTTTTTGTTTAGATTTCTCTGTCGATTCGCTAGATGAGCAATAATTGTAAATGTGGTTAGAAAGAAAGAAACATTTATTTGACACACAACACACAGAGAACACAAAAAAAACATAACAGATATTTATCTAGTAGTAGTATGGTTAGTATGGTTAGTATGGTTAGTATGGTTAGTATGGGTAGTATGGTTAGTATGGTTAGTATGGTTAGTATGGTTAGTATGGTTAGTATGGTTAGTACGGTTAGTATTGTTGATAATGATAATAATGAAACGAATGACAATAATGGTAATAACGACAATAATGTCAATAAAGATAATAATGATAATAGTGATAATAATTATAATAATGAAAATACTGATATTAATGATATTTTGTATCTAGTAGTAGTATGGTTAGTACGGTTAGTATTGTTGATAATGATAATAATGAAAAGAAAGACAATAATGGTAATAATGTCAATAATGATAATAATGATAATAGTGATAATAATGATAATAATGAAAATACTGATATTAATGATAATAATGAAGATGATGTCCCGGTCGATTTGACTGCGGTGACATTGTAACTGCTTGTTAAATAATTTGTCTTTAGAGTTTTCTAAGATGACCAGAGTATGCAACCAATTTCACACTACATAGCACCAATTTATATTACTATACGTCCACTTTTAATAAAGTCGCATTGTAACGTACTTTTGCAGTCTAAAAACAGTCCTTATTGCAAGATTTGATCTTTTCATTGTTAAATTGTAAATATATAAAATAAATGTTTTATGTAGGTAATCGGTGCAGTAGTAGGTAGGTAGGTAGTAATCGAGACCAATGTAAGTAGGTTATTTTTTTTTTTTCTTTCAAGTAATAACCAAAATTTGAATCACGAGGTCGTGACTGATTATCAGGATGGACGAATCTATAAGCTTTTGTTAATTTATTACGTATTTTTTTAATCGTTTCCGTAAAATTTGTAAACACTAATGCAATGATTAAACTTTAATACTATAAACTATTAAGAAAGTTATACGATAATTACATTCATTAATTATAAAATTTATCACCACTATGTAAATGTTAAATAATTTAGTTTTCATTTTACCAGTATTGTAATTGGCTTGCTATCCGCTGGTTTCTTTTCAACGCCCACTTTTACAGAAGAGTGAGGGTTGGTATATTCTGGAACTAAGGATAGCAAAGTCGAACTGACATTCAGTCCTGAGACGTCGAGAAGTAAAGTCCTACCTAGTAATAAAAACATGTACTTGTACCTTTCTAATTGTCACCAGTTTAAAAGAATATTAAGAAAAGTAAAGTAAACCATGAAGAAAAGTATTTTGTGGTTTAAATTCAACATCCTCGGCCCTATCTGACTGGTTTATCTTTCAATAATTAGTAGTAATGGTGCCTTCTCCATTATTATTTACCAAGTAGGTGCTTAACTATCATACATTTTGTGATGCGAAGATTCATTTTGCAAAATATGGCGAATAACATACTTACGCAAAATATGGCGAATAACATACGCAAAATATGGCGAGTTCTACTTAGAATTTCGCAAGGGAATACCTGTACTGACTAGTGTCACTACCTTTTAAAGTTTGCCTCAATCACCTTGGCACATTTAGGTACATGATACCAGGTAGTTTGAGATTACTCACATGAGTGGTCCCTGCTGTATGTATCAAAGGAGTTGGCTCAAATATGCAAACTTCAGCTCCATAAGCAGCAGCTATTTTTCCAGTATCCGTGCTGCAATCCAACGAACCAATCTTCACATAGCCATGTATAGCACCTGGGATAATCTGGACCCGCTCAAAGTTAGATGCTAGAATGACTATGTTACATCCTGCTGCATAGGCCTGTAATAAATGAGTGAATTTGAGCAATTGACAACAATGTTGTTACCTAATCCCTAGATGGAGATGAGAATGTTGAGATGGATGTGTGGTGTGACGAGGATGGATAAGGTAAGGAATGAGTTTATTAGAGGCAGTTTGAAAGTGGCGCCAGTGACTGAAAAGATGAGGAGTAATAGGTTAGCGTGGTATGGGCATGTTATGCGAAGGGAAGAATGTCATGTAACGAGAAGAATGCTAGGGATGAATGTGGATGGATATAGAAGTAGAGGTAGGCTAAAGAAAAGATGGATGGACTGTGTGAAAGATGACATGAGTGTGAAAGGAGTGACTTTTGAGATGACGGCTGATAGAGGAGAGTGGAGAGCAAAAACCTGTTGTGCCGACCCCACATGAAGTGGGATAAGGGCAGGAAAATGATGTTGTTACCTAATCCCTAGTCGCAGGCATAAATACTTAAAACTATTGTAGTACTGGCTATAATCTACTGAATTGCCATTAATAGAATGGTTTGACCAAGCAGAACATGTTTATCATTAAATACACAGGTATTCTACATACTTTGATAAAAACAATAAGTACTTAGGTGTAGTAAACACTAAAAATTTAATTAAAAAAAAATGAAGTAAGTAAGTAGGTAGGTAAGCACTTGTTCAATAATGAAATTGAATAAAAATAGTTAGAGAAGGATATGATAGTAGCCCCTACACATTGTGATTTGAAGGCAGATATTTTTTAGTATTTGTTGTTATAATGGCAATAGAAATAAGTACCTACATCATCTGTGAAAATTTCAACTGTCTAACTATCACAGCTAATCCACCTGGTGATAGACGGATGGGCAGTCTATATAATAGGGACCCTTTAAATATGGAACCCTAAAAACAAATTGATACAAGCGAAGGTGTGTGAATTATTTTTAACCTGGCAATCTGTTTAGTATTAATAGATTTTAAAACAATAATTGGTTGAATGTAGATTCCACTATCATTATGGTTTGGTAGATATAAAAGTATATTTATATTTCACTAGTTGCACCCCGCGGTTTCACCTGTGCAGATTTAAATCCCGGTATTCCCATGGGATAAAAAGTAGCATATGTGTTATTCCAGACTATAATCTATCTCTCTGCCAAGTTTCATCCAGATCTATTCGGCCGTTCCGGTGTGAAAGAGTAACAAACATCCATCCATCCATCGCATCCATCCATTCATACTTACAAACTTTCGCGTTTATAATATTAGTAGGATGATTGATTTCGAAGTGAACTAGCTGATAATTTTAGAAATAAGTTATTATTTTGACTTGGTTAGAAAAAGTAGGTAAAACTGATGTAGTTCAAGTGTGTTGTTACACTAATAAATAAGCAAATGAATGATGCAAATTAGCTTTCAAGGCTTTTAATTCTATGGGTCTATCTACTGTAGCTAATGTGGGGAATGAGGTTAAACATATAGATAAACAACTAAGATAAGTGTAGTGCTAAAACGACAAGATTTTACGAGTATCTGGATTGGATAATTTAGATTTTTCTGCCATGGGCAAAATTTTCAATTAACTATGCTATAGAGATAAATAAAACCTTCAGTCACGAGACCTATCTGTCGACGAATACAAAGGCCTTGACCGGCATACTTACTGTAAAAGGTATTCCTTCTACGGAACCAACAGCAAAACATTGATCCCCTGAATTACAGGCACCACTTAGTACTTGATGACAGTTCATAATGAACTACTTTAACTAAAAAAAATCTTTGCTAAATATATTCCACAATACCAAACTTCACAGACTTAATTCTAATAAAATAGTACATCATTAGCTAAATAGTTATATTATTCTTTCCAACATTTTGATTGTAATTTTCGATTTACTTTCGCGAATAATTTCTCTGACACCGTGACACCTCACATCGAACTCGAAAGAATGAAAATATGAATGAATGAAATTCATGAATGAATGAAATCAAATGAAGTGACGTAGAGAGAAAAGGGAGGGAATTTACGCTCGTGGACGTGGATGGAGGTGGAGGTTGTTTGTGCTTGACTTGAGGACACCGAGGTGAGTGAAAATGATACACAATATCTACCCACAACTTGTGGTGTGTGGATGTGTCGTCAGTCGTACCTATATGTATACGTCGTCCCACGGACATGCCACATGGAGGAAAAGTAGGTGAATATTCTTGATCGAACATTTTACTGAAAGAAGACATTATTTGAATTAAAAACAATCTAGACTGAATTTATAGATATTTAAATTATTACATAGTTGAACCGGGAATCGAACCCGTCACACGAGAAAAATAATCATTTTTTAGCTTTTTCATATTGATCGAAAGGCTTCATCGTAGGTATTATTTTTTGCTAAATACCTATCATAGTGTCAGAAATAAAAGGAAGACCATGAATTTTAATACTTGATGTGAAATTTTGTTTAGGAAAATGAATAGGTAGGTACCCTGTTAGTTTTTATATGGGGTTTTATAAAAGTGGCGCCTTTATCAATTTCTATCCTATCGGTTAAGTTGTAGGCGGTTTTTTATTTCCCCATAAGAATAATAATTTAATGTAAACCTTGGTTTTCCTCAAGGAATTTAGATACTACGAACAGTATTCCCTCAGCCGAAGATCCCAAATAGGTAAGATACCACTAAAACAAAAACATCGAATTTGCTCAGCCAGACCAAGCAGTGTTATTATGCTTCTTAGCCTTATTCAAAGAATATTTTATTATTTGTATTCTTTGAATAAGGTACTTCGCATAATAAGCGTTTTATTGTTAGGTAAAACGCTGTCATTATGCTTCTTAGCCTTATTCAAAGAATATTTTATTATTTGAGAGATGGCAACTCTGTTTTTCACGTCGCGCGTCGCGTATCTGGCTTCTGATTGGTCAAATATCCCCCTCCTTTATTTCTCCCTTCTACCACCAGGGTGCGTGCGCTAGCGCGCTATGCAGTTTTTACTCTCATTGGCGTTTTGTTTTTCGTCGCGTTCGTATGTGCAGAAAGATCTTACCTAAGTCTTTTGGGCACTTTTTTTTATTCTGGTTTTTTATAAATCTTAAAATTACTTATATAAAATTATAAAACGGAGTTTTCCGTTCGGATGTAATTCCTTTTTGAAATTAATAGTTTTTTCTATTTCTAGAAGATGGCGGATTCAAGTTCACGCTCATCCTCCGATGCTGATGAGGGCAGCCTTTCCACTCCACCATCGCCGCCGCCGCAGCCGCCCCGTAAGCCTGCGAAGCGTAAGACTGCTAAGCCTACTAATGAACCCAGCCGAAAGCGGCAGCGTACAAGCGTTGCATTACAGCAACTTACAGATAAGGTCAGTGAGATAACCAATTTTCTTGGCAATTTTTGCCAACCAATATACCAATCGAGTGTGAATGGGGACGATTTAAACGCTGATGTCAGCCGTGAGTTGTATTCGGAGGAAGGTCATGAACCAACAGTTCTTACAGAACCCCCTACTACCCTCAAACTTTCACTTAACACAGTTTTGAAAGAACCCTCAATTCCTAAATCCACGAAGGCCCATGTCGATACAATTCAGGCTATTCAACATTTCGATTCTGAGGAATGGGCTGATCTTAGATATGCCGAAGTCCAAAAGAGTTACTGTTCCCGTCCAGGGTTTGTGGAACTCGAAACTAACGAGGAGGTAAAACCCTATGATAAATTCACGAATTTAAGCCTCACAGAACGCGGATTTGCAGCAATTACACACGCTCTGATTAGACAACAAGAGGCTGCACAAAATGCTTTCGACTCATTGGTTGCGTGGTCAGAGTCATCGACAGAGTTATCCTCCCAATCGCTAGTTGATAAAATTAAAGAACTGTTCGTTGATGGAGATTTTCAAAAAATTTCGAATGATGCCCTACAGCTGGCTTGTGGGCACCGCGCGGATCTTATTCAGCAGCGTAGAGATAGCATACTTCGTTCTGTAAAAGACAAGTTTTTCAAGGCGACACTCCGTAAGATTCCTCCGAGTTCGGAAAATCTTTTTCAAAAAGAGGTTTTTTCCTCTGCAGTTGAGAAAAATGGGGGTAGTTCTAAAACATTCTGGCCTGTGCGCCAACCATACCAAACCAAACCTGCTGCGCAAGCGGGGTCAAGCCAGAATAATTATAAAATACCTGCGCAAGGTACCTTTGAGCCCATGAATTTTCATCAAAATATGCCTAGGATGAGTTTGCCTACGCAAGGTAATCAACAATATTTTAACCCTATGAGGTCTGACATGCAACGCCCCACAATAAGGCAGAAACATTTTCAAGCCTATCATCCTCGTCAGAGAGGACCGCGTGCACAATTTTCAGATGGCTCCCGTCAAAATAATGCACGAGGCCAGAGCAAAATCTCTAGCCAAAACTACCCGCGCAGGGACTATAATCAGAAAAGAAAACCATGACTGTATGAATTTTCAAGCGGGCTGTTTAACAAAGTTTGTATCCCAATGGCAGGCATTGCATGCCCCCCCTACGATTGTAAAAATAATTCAGGGCCTACGAATACCTTTTTACAGAAAACCTCCGCTTGGTGTCCCGAATCTAAAATTTCAAACCCAATTTTCAAAAGATATGGAAATAGCAATACAATCCATGATAAAAATGAAGGTTTTGGAACCCGCGGGTTCAGGCCCCGGTTTTACGTCCCCGATATTCCTGACCCCAAAGAAAGACGGTTCCACTCGGCCGATTTTCAACTTAAAAAGGCTAAACAAGTACCTACTAGTTTCAAAATTTCGTCTGATAAACGTACAGAAAATTCCTGCTTTCCTGCAACCATACGATTGGCTAATAAAGATAGACTTGTCAAATGCTTACTTCCATGTACCAATAGCAAAAACGCACAGGCGTTTTCTACGCTTGATTTTCAAGGACCAAGTCTTCCAAATGACCTGCCTACCATTCGGGATTGCGTGTGCCCCAAAAGTATTTGCCTCTCTTACCAACTGGGTCGCGCAAGTGATGAGGGACCGAGGCTTCCGTGTTATAGTCTATTTGGACGATTTTTGTATTGTCAATCAAGACCCGTTCCTTTTACAAAATCAGAGTCGGGAAGCCGTTCAGCTTTTACAGCATCTAGGGTGGCAAGTGAATCTCGAAAAATCAATTTTGATACCACAAAAAGTAATAGAATTCTTGGGAATAAGCTGGGACCCGCACACCAACGTAAAATTCTTACCTCCCAAAAAGTGCAAAGATATAGATCAGAAAATAAAAAAGTTAATAATAAGAAAGAAAGCAAACCTAAAACAAATTCAGAGCATAGTAGGTTCCCTGAATTTTGCCAGTTTCCCAGTGCCACGGGGGCGACTCAATCATCGAACTCTTCTAAAACACTGTCAAAATCTCCTACATCATCGTCCGGTTCTTCAGTTTCCAATTCCCCAAGGGGCCCTCGACGAACTAGAATGGTGGCGAATAAACATATCGAACAAGTCTCTAATACACTACCCGCCCGTGTCTCATTACCTAGTAACGGATGCATCAGAGTTAGCATGGGGGGCGCAAATAGACAATATGAATGTTTGGGGACAGTGGCACCAAAATCAGTCTGCTCTTCACTCAAATCAACGAGAATTGCTGGCCGTGCTGTACGCCCTAAAAGATCGCTGTCTCTTCCTAGCAAATTCGACACTGCTGATTCAGAGCGACAACAAGACTGTAGTGTCGTTTTTGAGAAACGAAGGAGGCACGAGATCGCTTCCGCTGTTGAACATATGCTACAAGATTTTTCAAATATTGGACCTTTACAACATTCATATAGAGACTCACTATCTCCCGGGACGATTCAACCCCGAAGCAGACCATTTGTCTCGATTATCTCCTCTACCGGAATGGCACCTACTTCCTCTGCTAACGAAGAAAGTATTCCACAAGTGGGGAACACCACAGATAGATTTATTTGCATCAGCGACAGCTCACGTGGTTCCGACTTACGCATCTCTGGATGTGACAGACTCCAGAGCTCATATACACGACTCGTTCAGCCAAACGTGGAACTTCAGTCTAGCGTGGCTGTTCCCTCCTCCATCCCTAATACCACGGGTACTGACCCATCTCAATACAGCTACAGGGATTTACATGTTGGTTGCTCCTCGGTGGCCGAAAGTGTTTTGGAGACCCGACCTACGGAATCGAGCACTGGCCGCTCCATTCACGATCCACAATCTTGCAGAAGTTCTGATAGACACTGTAACAGGCCGGCCCCCACCACAAGTACAGGACATGACGCTGGAAGTCTGGAAATGTGGGGGTGGTCAGAAAGCCTAGAGCACTGGTCTCAGGAACAAAGAGATTTCCTTTTCTCCAGTTGGAGGACATCCTCTCTGAAAACCTACAAACCAGCGTGGGAGAAGTGGACCACATGGTCCAGAGGTAACTCTATCAATACCTTCAAACCATCTGGTTCTGACTTAGCTAGATTTTTAATAGATTTATATCAAAATCAAAATCTTTCTTATTCTACTATTTTAGTTTACAAATCAGCAATTTCTACACTTTGTGACCCTAATTCAGACAACAGATTAAGCTCCCATGTCCTAGTCAAGCATGCTCTGAAAGCAATCAGAAATAAGAATCCTAAAGTAGATAAAGCTCCTATATGGGATACTGATTGTTTAAAAGATTGGTTACAAAATACCCCTGTTAATGAAAATAGCCTTTTCGAATGTTCAAAAAGAGCCGCAACATTGCTTTTACTGTGCTCAGGTCGACGTGTTCATGATTTGTGTTTACTATCAATTGACTCTAATAGTTGTATTGTCTCTGAGAATTCAATAACTTTTTGGCCTAAATTCGGATCTAAAACAGATTCCTTTACTCACCGCCAGTCTGGTTGGAGGCTATTTGTAAATAAGGATAGTAAAGCTTTGGATCCTATTTTATGGCTTAAAAAGGTCATATCTTTATCAGCTGAAAGACGCAACATATGTAAATCAAACAATTTATTCTTAACAGCTTGCGGACCACCTAAGGCAGCCACTCCAACTATCATTGCAAACTGGGTGAAGAAAGTCTTGATGGACGCGGGGATCAAAGCCAGCCCTGGAAGCATTCGCCCAGCGGTAGCATCCAAGAACTGGGTCCAAGATTGTCCCCTCGAAGATATCCTAGCTCGAGGTAACTGGAGATCACTGAAGACCTTCAGGAAATATTACTGTCGGGTCATCAAGCCTACAGATCCTCTCTCCAGTACAAGTATCTGTTTTGTCCCTATTAAAGGTTAAATACTGTATGTACTACTGGTGTTTTACGGTAGTATCAATATTGTTTAACTATTAATAAAATTGCCCCCAAGTTGTGTAATCTACCTGCTATAATAATGATTGTAAAAGTGATTGTAATAATAAATTATTACCTATTGTGCTTCTCTTGAAGATAAGTACCTATATCATGTGTATACCTAGCCTAGTACTTGCTGTGTTTGGTAGGGGATTTTTGTATTATAATAAAATACTGCTTCAAATATACCTTTTTATTGATGCAACAACAACCTTCAAAACATACCTGATAGGTAGATAATACAATACAATAGAATAACTAAAACTTACCTGATCGATATTTAAAACAATAGAACATTATAGTTTTCATCCAGATAATCTAGATCCACAGATACCTAGGTCCCTTGTAAGTAATTCATAAAATCGATCTTTTATCACATTGGCGCTTACTACCACCAGGCGATAACAAACATAATCTCAAATAATAAAATATTCTTTGAATAAGGCTAAGAAGCATAATGACAGCGTTTTACCTAACAATAAAACGCTTATTATGCGAAGTACCTTATTCAAAGAATACATTTTATTTCTGCCTGGGGTTTTTTCTTTAAAATAGAAATACATTTAATTTTTTGTTTACATTACGTAATTACGTTGGGTCCGGTTAATGTACAACCACGTATTACGCAGCCCGAGAATTCACAGCCAGGAATGTACAGGCAGGAATACGCAGCCAGGATTTCACGTCCAAATGTACATGAAATCCGTGGTCGTGCTATCCTAATGTGTGCAGGGAATGTACACCAAGGAATGTACACCCCTGTAAAACACGGCCAGGAGTTCATGTACATGAACTGCGGGCCGTGTTTTCCTGGCTGTGCTTTCCAAGTACACTTGGGATTGTACAGCCAGGATTACACGCCCATGGAATTGGTGACCATTGTTCTGATTGGTCAAAAGCCTATGCTTTGTTTAGATGGACTAGTGGTAAAAACTGTACTATCCCATCGTCAATAAGACAAGTAGCACAGATAAAAAATGTTTCTCTTTTATCAAACAGAGGGAAATTCTTAGTTTTAGATTAGGTTCCATTAGGTATCCTTGATAATGGTAGTGGATCGTAGTATTGGTAGGATTTCAAACAAGAAATAAATTCTGAACACGCAGTACCTACATACGAGATTACCTACTAAAAGATTGGAATGCATTCATAAAAAATATAAATATGACTTGATAACCCTAAAATACCAAACAAAACATTGACAAATATATACAAATTGATATTGTAGGTATAAAAGGAGCATCCTTTTATTAGCATGAACGAAATAATAAAATAAAATACAATTTTCTAGAATGTGAATCCTTAATAATTTAAAAATCAAATCATTTTGTGTTTAACTCCATGTAGTAGTAGGTACAATGATGTGTTGAATTTAAAAAATAAAATAAAATACGATACGATTTTCAATTGAAACCTTTATTACAATAAAATTTTATAATGTTCACAATCCTAAACGCAGACTGTTTTTATCATAGATAATAACTGTAGTACTCAAGGAGGATCACTTGTTCCCAAAACACAAGTTCTTACTTAGTTTTGAAATCAAAGAGCCCATCTGTTTAACCGATCATTGTACAACTTTGTGATTTTATTCAAATAACTATTTTTGCTATAGTACGCTCTTTTTATGTCTAATAAACTTATTTTTTTATTATTATTTGTTGTTTAGCTCCATCTATTAATAAAAAGATGCGTTAATTTGTTATCAACCTTTCGAGTTTCAACTTTCTGTTTCAACGGCTGCTAGCAAGGTTTCCGGCCTATGAGTCAGCGCCATCTAGGCATCTCGGAGTTTCGAGCTTTTTGTCCATGATATGAGGTACAGAGTACATTGTTTTATATATTAGGTATTCAACTCTTTGATCATCATAATATTTATCTAAAAAGTTAACTGTACAAAGTTTTCTATAAAAAAATATACTATTTGGACGTATATGTAATAAGAAAAACAAGAGTTTATGATAGATTTGTAAGTAAGTTCATATAACACCGCCATACGTTCATAAAAAAATCATCATAGTAGGGTTTATCATTAAGGCGTTGACAACACCTAATTTACCTCTCACTCGCACGGTTCGACATTTTAAAAGATATAAAATCGCAAAACACAATTTAGAAAAATTGCAAACAACCATTTTGTGTGCAATCACATTGCGAACAGTTTAGTAAAAATTGCATTTTGATCGATGCAAGTTTTTATAGTCAAAAGTTTGCTTATGTACGAAAACTAGAAAAGCAAACTTTTAAGTAGGAAAACATGTATCGATCAAAATGCAATTTTTACTAAACTGTTCGCAATGTGATTGCACACCAAATGGTTATTTGCGATTTTTTTGAAAATGGGAGTAGTGCTTTTATATCCTTCAACAAGTCAAAACATGCGAGCGAGAGTCACATTAGCTCTTGTCTTCACCTTAATTTAGCCTTGGCACATACTACGGACCAAAATATTATTTAATGATACATTATGATTTAATGTTGTTGAAGTGGGGTAGGTAGGTATATTACATATACCTAGGTAGGTACCTACCTACTATCAGAATCAACGCACGGAGTACCTATTTCGCAATACACGCTGATGCTGATGATGCAGATGCTGATATATTTTATTGTCAACACAAGATTTGCTGCCATTGAGTTAGAATCTATAGAATCACAATCAGCCAAATAAAATGTCAGCGCAAAAACTCGGCGCACGCTATGCAGTGCGTCGAGTTTTTGTTTAGTTGTTTATATGTTTCCACATAATTATTTACTCTTTGGTTGTATGGCAACCACAATCCTCGCACAACGTCCGCGATCAAATACGTGCGAAAAAGGATGGTGTTTCATATTTTAGGTATCATAACAAATTTGACTATACACGATGCATATTTACATTAATTATAATAACTTTCATATTTTTAGCACAACAAAACGCTAACAGCCTTGTTACTTTTTCACATGTTAAGCACAAGCAAGCTTGTTACTTTTTTATATGCAAGAGTAAAAGAGAAACATTTGTCTCCCGTGCGTTATTTTGTTCCAACGCAGAGCTATGGAGTTGATTGATACACTAAATATTTTCACATAATGAACATGAATAATTACCATATATTAAGTAGGTACGTACCTACTAAGATATAAAATCTCAATTAATTCCTATTAATTATTCCAGATTGATGATGAGTTATGGAAAATTGAAGAAATAAGTCACCAAACTAACACTGTATGCTTGCAAGTAGATAATTTACGTCATAAATGACATAAATGGATAAAAAAATGTTTTCATATTTTTAGTTGCTTCAGGAGGACAAATCCAGAAAAGTAAAATGAAGTGACAGCAGTATAACTAGTGGCTCTGGGAGCTGTAGACCTCGCGAGCATACTAAAAGTGAGCTATTTGAGAAATGTAATGTGCAAGTGCATTTTCCGTTTTGTGATTTTTTTGATCTTCTTGATTTTTTTTGCATCATCTTGTGTAGAAAAAGGGCCTTTGTGTTTCTCTCAAATTTGATTGAAAACCATCGATTGTTTGATGAGCTATCCTGTTCATCATGCTGAAGACCCTTATCAGATCTTCGCCAAACTTTTATGAAATTGGTCTTTATAGTTACTACCTTTCAAATAAAAAAAAAGTAATCGAAATCAAATCTCATTTGGTGGAGATATCCAGTATATCAAATAGCCCCCTTTTTGCCCTTTTTTTGGGGGAAGTACCCCTCCAATCAAAAATCCCCGATGACAAAAAAAATCTTATAAGACATATAACCTGTGTACCAAGTTTCGTCCAGATCGGTTGAAAAATGCGACCTGTAGAGGAGAACAGACAGACAGACAGACATCCAGACAAACGCATTTTTGGCCAATGTGGAAACTGAGACGCTTCGCTCGCTCGGTCAATAATGTGTTAATCCAGGGTATAAGATGTCTGCTAATAGGTAACCCATAAAAAGATGTCAAACTCCCATTTCACAATAAATATGTATTACCTCTTTACCTATAAATTTTGTTTAAATAGCGTCTCCACTGCTCCCTCTGCTCCCTGTCCGTACGCATGGCCTGAGTTATGGCATAGTGTACAAGCGACATTGAACATTATAAAAGCGAGATAACGTTTACATTCGAGCAAATGGTATTTGCAAACGATATAATTGATTGAGTGAGCGAAGCGAACGAAAATCTTACAATCAAATTGGACGATTTGGCATTTATGTGTGTATGTATGTTTGTCCGACGATAACTTGAGAACCGTTTATCCGATCTGCATGAAATTTGGTAAGTCGATAGCTTGTACTTGAGAAATTTACTGGTAAGTATATGAGTAAAATCTGATAAGGGGTTATTAACATTGACATGTTTAATTAAGTTTACTAACAAATTATGGATTGACATCTGAAATAAATAAATTGAATTGAATTAAAATATGGGGTTTTTAAGGAGGCAAAATTAAAAAAGTAACCCAAAAAAATAAAGCTACGTGTCATATGAAAGGGCTTGGCTTGGACATTCAAAAATCATTTTTTTTTCTAGTATGGCCGCTTTTTCAGATACAACATAAAAGTTAAATTAAGATAACCAATGACCCAAGAGCTCGAATTTCTAAGAGTTTCGTTGGCATCAAGGTTTTTCTACTGGTCGGCCAGTTTCTTTGCTTTTTCAATTATTTTTTTCTTGAAATAAAATAAGAAGGTACTTAGCTCTCATTAAATGGTGATAGCGACCTGTTCTAATGATGAAGCCAAGGTCTGTTCAACGGAACTCTGCAATAAATAGGCCAATTCAGTTGAAACTTGGTTATCATATTTAGTTAGTAAGTGGCAGCTATAGACAAGTCCAAACCCAATATTTGGACTTGCTTCTGACTACCACTTACTTACAGGGTTACTGGTAACTCGACGTATTCCTTGTAGGACGTCATATTAGGGTTAAAATGCAACAAATTAAGCCACCAAATGTTCCACCGAAATTCAGTAGTTTTTGAATTAGTTAAGTTTTAGTTTTTATTATGAAAAATCCCAGATTAAATCACTTGAAACCAATTTAAAAATGATTTACGGCGCGACTGTACTGAAATTTAAGTTATTATCATAGTTGACGCCGTAGCAGACCATTGTTAATAATTAAAAGTTCAATAATGCCTAAAACTTTGGCAAATACCACTAACCAAACATTTATTTTTTTGTAATTTTTGCTATTACTTCATAAAAAATGTAGTCTAGTGCAAAAAAAAAATACTACACCTGGTGTACAAATTACTAGGAAAATATCCTTGTCTTATCAGCTATCCAAAAAGGTATGAAAGTTAATACAAAATCATGGACTAGGTACATTATGAAAATCGTTTTTGATTTAGTACAGGCGTGCGTTTCACAAAAAGGTGATTATTCGAAAAATCAAAAACAAAATCGTGAACATTATTATTATTTTTAATCAATATTAAAAACTTTAATTACACACATTTCACACGTCTTGTTCGATGTGCTGCCCTCGGTTTCGAATACATGTTCTTATTCGCTTCCTTACTTCGGTTTTTGTTATTCTTGATGTGATTGTTGCCCTCATCTGGTCCGCCGTATTTGTAATTCTCTCCCTTAGTTCTTCAACTAAATTTACTTGGGTCACATAAACTAGATCTTTCATTGACCCCAGACGTAAAAGTCTAGCGGCGTCAGATCAGGGCTTCGTGAAGGCCACGGAATCAGCCCACCGCGCCCTATCCATCGGTTTGGATAGTTTTCATCCAGCAATTGTCGAATTGTGATTCGGAAGTGGGCTGGACATCCGTCATGTTGGTAAATCATGTTTGCTCTTCTTTCTTCCGGTACATCCGTGAGCAGTGCTGATAAATGATTTCTGAGGAAATCTTCATAAAGTTCCCCATTTAGTGTTCGGGGTAAATAATGTGGGCCAATTAATTTGTCGTCAATAATACCCATCCAAACATTAAGCGAGAACCTTCGCTGGGATGCGGTTGGTTTCAGTTTTTTAGGGTTTGCTTCTGCTTTCGGTGTCCAGTAATGTAAGTTGTGGTAATTTGTGATACCATCACGATCAAAATATGACTCATCGGTCCACAGAATGTTTTTTAAAAAGTTTTCGCTGTCGGCGTCGGCACTTAGAATAAAACGACAAAATTCAAGCCGTCTCGGCGGATCTCCTTCTTCTAATGACTGGACTGGTTTGTAATGGTATGGATGTCGGCCTGATAGTGAACTACAGACCAGACTTTCCACTGTGACATACCAAGCTCACGCGCTACGATGTTTGTCGATGTGTTAGGATCGTCAATAAAACGTTGAAGAATAAGCTCCTCGTCCACAGCCGTGTATCTCCGGGAACGACCAGTGTCAACTTGCCTGCTTCTTTGGACGCTGCCAGTTTCAGATATTCGCCGATATGTCGATCCGAAGACACTAACGTGGGGGAGTCGGCGGTTGGGAAAGCGAAGTTGATAATCTCGCCGCGCCTCAGCAGCGTTACCGTCACAAAGTCCGTAACAGTACATTATGTCAGCGTATTCAGGATTAGAATATGCAGCCATAGTCAGCGCTTATGAAGGCACAGCACAGCACAAGAGCAAGATACGCAGCAACAGTTAGGGAAATAGCCAGTAACAAAACACGAGCTTGTGCGACGTAGAGTTGAAACTAACTAACGCTGACGACCAAATTTTGCAAAATCGCACCCCCTGTCATGCCGAGAGAACAAAAGCGACCAATCACAAAGCTCCCCGAGTGTTTAGAGTTCAAGCGCAGGTAAAAACTACGAATAATACGAATACGAAACAGTAGGTTGACCGTCTCGCAATTTTACCTGCCCCCCATAAAACTCTTCTCTTCCCTGGCACACATGCAATAGTATTGACAATCATACCTTTCTGAATAACTGATAAGACAAGGATATTTTTCTAGTAATTTGTACACCAGGTGTAGTATTTTTTTTTTTTTTTACACTAGACTACATTTTTTATGAAGTAATAGACAAATTACAAAAAATTAAATGTTTGGTTAGTGATATTTGCCAAAGTTTTAGGCATTATTGAACTTTTAATTATTAACAAAGGTCTGCTACGGCGTCAACTATGATAATAACTTAAATTTCAGTACAGTCGCGCCGTAAATCATTTTTAAATTGGTTTCAAATGATTAACCCTACTATGACGTCCTGCAAGGAATACGTCGAGTTACCAGTAACCCTGTATATTTTCGGAGCGTTCGCGTCGCTTCACGAAATCTCAGTTCGGGACGAACTACTAGTAACAATGTATAGGTATGTAGAACGGCGCTCGGACATATTTTGAGTGTTGTTAGACAGAGATTGCGATTCTATATGACTCTAACTCAATGTTTGCTGCACTCACATTACCTACCTACCTCATAAACAAACTTTGTGGACAAAGGGTTTTGGCTTGTCTTATTGATTGAGTGAGTAAAGCGAACGAAAATCTTACAATTAACTTGGGCAATTTGGCATTTTATGTATGTACATAATATTTTGTTTGTATGTATTTATGTTTGTCCGACCATAACTTGAAAACCGTTTGTCCGATCTGCATGAAAGTTGGTAAGTCGATAGCTTGCACTTGAGAAATTTACTGGTAAGTATATAGGTAAAATCGGATGAGGGGATATTAAATATGGGAAAAATTAAAAAACTTACCCAAAAAATAAAGTTACATGTCATATGAAAGGGCTTTGTTTGGACATTCCAAATCCGTTTTTAATTTCTTTCTAGGGGGCCTGCTTTTTTAGATAAAATAATAAAGTTAAATTACGATAACCAACGTCGCAAGAGCTCCCATTTCTAAGAGTTTCGTTGACATCAAGGTTTTTCTACTGGTCGGCCAGTTCCTTTGCTTTTTCAATTTATTTTTTCTTGAAATAAATTAAGAAGGTACTTGGTTCTCATTGAATGGTAATAGCGACCTGTTCTGATGATGGAGTCAAGATCTGTTCAACGGAACTCTTCAATAAATAGGCCAATTCAGTTGAAACTTGGTTACCATACTCAGTTAGTAGGTGACAGCCAGAGACAATTCTAAACCTAATGTTTGGACTTGCCTCTGACTACCACTTACTTATATTTTCGGAGCGTTCGCGTCACGAAATCTCAGTTCGGGGCGAACTACTAGTTTTAGATCATTCTGATGATTCAAATGAAAAAAGATGTTCTAGACTACAGAAAGACCAGAAAAAGTAGGTACTTACCCTAAGCCGACGATAATGTATGAGGAATGTTATGAGAGTTAATGAAGTAAAAGAGGTAAGTATTTATGTGAGGATCTCGTAGCAAGTGAAAATCCATGCGTGATTTTATGTAAATATACAGGGTGTCCGGTAATTAATAGATAACCTTGAAACGTCTTTAGTATGACAGCTGTTCTAGGCCGCTCTGAAAAAATATATCATACCTAAATAAAGGTAATTGACGACCTCTGTGGCGCAGCGGGCGAGAGCCTGCCTGCAACGCTAGAGGTTGCGGGTTCGATTCCCGCCTTGGAACAAATTTGTGTACGATCTGCAGAAATTTGTTCCGATGGTCTGGGTGTTTTCTATGTATAATAAAAAATATCTATCTATGTAAGTATAAATGTATTAAATATATCAGTTATCTAGTACCCATAACACAAGCTTTAAATAGCTTACTTTGGGTCTAGATAGTGCTGTGTGGATTGTCCAGCATTATTTATTAAAAAAAAAAAAAAAAGGTCATCTTTAATATCTTTTTTAAAGAAATATCAATTTTTTTTATCTTATTTTACTTTCATGAACACTATGACTAGAAAGGAATGGATTCTATTATTTAAATGTTGTTTAAGTAATAAATAATAAAAACTATTTGTGCTGATATATAGAAAGACGACTAGCTATTGCGGTTTTTTTTATATAAAAATTCGCAAATAATTTCATTTTTGAAATATTTGCAAAAAAACTCGTTTTTAATAACACCAAAATAGAAAAAAATCATTTCTAGTGCTCAGGAAAGTAAAATATAATAAAACATGGAATTTTTCTTAAGACGAAGACAAGAGCTAATGTGACTCTCGCTCGCACGTTTTCACTTGTTAAAAGATATAAAATCACTCAACCAATTTTCGAAAAATCGCAAAAAACAATTTTGTGTGCGATCACATTGCGCACAGTTTAGTAAAAAAATCATTTTGATCGATACAAGTTTTCCTACTTAAAAGTTTGCTTTTCTAGTTTTCGTACTCAAGCAAACTTTTCTTTTCTTTCTTCTTGAGGCCAATTCTAGCTAGCGAGGCAGAGGCAAGGCTTAAAACCATCTATGGTGTTTAAGTCAGCCACCATAACGTCACTTAAATATGTAGGTATAGTGATAAGCATGTATAAAAATTAGCTCAGCAACGCACATATTATATCACAAAACCTACCTACACATGCATATCCTTTACCTAAGAAGAATGGTGCAAGTCTAAGTGAGATTCGTGCCGCCGCCATTTCACTCGCATGATTGCACATTTTTGAAGGTAATACAGTCACTGATTGCAATTTTACATAACTGTGATTTTATTTATATCATCAAAAATGTTCAATTGTGCGAGCGAGATAGCGGTGCGCGCCGTATGCTTAGGTGAAGACAAGAGCTAATGTGACTCTCGCTCGCACGTTTTGACTTGTTGAAGGATATAAAAACACTGAATCCATTTTCGAAAAATCGCAAACAACCATTTTGTGTGCAATACATTGCGCATAGTTAGTGTTAAAGTTTCATTTTGATCGATACACATGTTTTCCTACTTAAAAGTTTACTTTTCTAGTTTTCGTACTTAAGAAAACTTTTGAGTAGGAAAACTTGCATCGATCATAATGAAATTTTTGTCAAACTGTGTGCAATGTGATTGCACACAAAATGGTTGTTTGCGTTTTTTCAAAATTAGGCTTAGTGATTTTATATCTTTAAAAATGTCAAATCGTGCGAGCGAGAGGTAAATTAGGTGTTGTCAACGCCTTAATTTCCTGAAAGCACGATCAACGCTAATCGGCTGTCACTTGCTATTTCAGCTTTTACTTCAAAATATGAGATAGAGAGAGCAAGTGACTTGACAGCCGATTAGTGTTGATCGCGCTTTCAGAAACCGGGGGTTAAGCTTACATAGTCTACATAAATTATCGTAATCCACAAACCCATTTATTTCCATGCTCTGTAATAATCACCTATTGGGTTTCGAACATTTTTATATGTAGCTCTGGCATAGGTACCTACTTACTAGGGTGCCATTTTGAAAAAAACATGTTTTGGCCGCCAGTGAGTGATAAAATGCATGTCAATCGACAGAGTAGGTAGGTACCTAAATGATTAAATACAAAAATTCAGTTCAGTTCAGTGTTCAAATCTCCTAAGTGATACGGTCTTTCTTTAAAATAAGACTTTTTTTGATGATGTATCTACCTATATTTTTTAGTTTCATTCATGTACCTACCTAACGGCCGAATACTCAAACGCAACTCAGATTAATGCAGACTTGAGTTGACTCAGATTTGAGCACGTCTCATGTGACGAGTTTTTGACGGAATTTCATTAAAAACTGTCAAAAAACCATGACTTGAGACGTGCTCAAATCTGAGTTGCGTTTGAGTACCTATTCGGCCCTAAATCTTCTAAAGGCGCATGAAGGACCCGATGACATTCAGCGCATGTCGTTTCGGTCCCAAAAGAGTGGTATAGATTGGTACCTACATACACAGTAATGCACAGAATTATTGCAAAGGAAAAAAAAACATTACATTACAAATTCATTTGTATCTACCACTTGGAGGTAACATCTTCGCCAATATTTAGGTGAAAGAAAAATGACAAAATCTGTCGTTTAGACGTAGAAGCCAATTTTCAATCGAAAACTTTGAAGAATGTTATTTTCTTTCACATAGTAAATAAACAGGTAGTTTTTTTTGTTTGTACATTTTACTACTACTACTATAAGGAATGATGCACTCATTCCAACTAAGTAAAATTTCCTACAAGGATCCATCAACAAGTTCCTATATACGCCTTAATGCACTTTAAAATATTGTTTCTGTTACTATTTGTATAAGTTTATCTTATTTGGGTTCCATACCCACAGGGTAAAACGGGACCCTAATATATTTTGGAAATACACATTACTACCTACTAAGACTCCGCTGTGCTGTATCTCATGAACCGTGATATACAATTGAAATTTTTGGGCATTCCTCGAAGCACACCTAAATGAAGCGCACCCAGACGAAGCGCACCCATTTACTCCTTGAAGCACACCCATTTGGGTGCACTTCATTCAGTAGGTATAAATGTTAAGTTTTTATTTCTTGAAGCGCACCTATGACAATTTATGGTAGTAGTGATGGGGTAAGTACATAAAATTCACATTTTAATGCATTACTAACTAACTTATTAAAGCGACTAGTTATCGACCAGGTAGTTAAATTAAGGTGAGGATTTTTAAGCGTGGCTCTCTTGCACTCTCTGTGTAGTACCTACTGAGCAAGACGGTGCGCAGACAGCCGAGATTTTGTAGCATTTTATTAGGTATTTAGGTGTTTTTAATAATATTTTGTATAGCATATAAAAACATTTTCTTGTCATACTATGCGTTTGTAATATCTCTCTACGTTTGTAATGTTTTGGTACAAATTTTGTGTTATTTTATTCATTTTTCTATTCACAAAGTTACATTTAGAGGTAACTTTGTAATATTTTTCTATCAGGTTAAATGGCACCATTTGTGTTTTTGTCTTCTGATGCACTAGAAAATATCCTCAACTATATCTGATTTTCCAAACTATAAGTCTTATAGTTAATGAGGTACGGACAGTTAAAAATCAGAAATCCTGCCCTGCTATTATCTCTTACAGCAGCGCAAGTAAGGGATGCGGTGACACATATCAAGCGCAGCGCAAACCGGCTTAGGCAGATTTGAATGCATTTGACGAGTCCATCCGATTACAACCGAATGCTCGCGAACCTTGCTACGGTTGTGTATGTTCTAGTGTTCTGTAAGACTGATTTTCTAAATAATGTGTATTTCCAAACAAAAATAGATATATTAAATTATACTTTACAGTTTCTATTACCCCATCACTAGGCCCTACCTAGGTGTCATAGGTGCGCTTCGAGAAGTTAAAACTAAAGATTTTTTCCTACTAAATGAAGCGCACCCAGACAGGTGCGCTTCGACGTGGTACTTGGGTGGACTTCATTTAGGTGCGCTTCGAGGAATGCACCAAAATTTTCACAGATGATATAATTATTTCTGATGCCGCATCGCCGCTCCAACAAAATAAAATAAAAAACAGAATACAATAAATATTGGGAACTTCCATACAGCAAAATGTGATTAGTTTGCCGTTTTTATAACTTGGCAATTTTTTTAATTATTTTAACCGAAAAACCTTTATTTTCACTATGACAGTATGCTTTTATATTATTAGGAATGGCCGTTTACATTGAAATTTCAACTTTATTTCCATACAGATAGATTATATTTTTATTCTTCTCCGAAAAATACCTTTCGATGCCATTCCGCTAATGGGTGCCGGGCGAGAACTTTTATTGCTTTAAAGGGACTGACACACGTGCTCAAAAAAAAAGCATTCTTGAAATAAGCATGCTCTGCAACTGTTCACATTTGCCACCAATAGGTATGCTTATTTTAAGCACACTCTTAAATAAGAATACCTATTAGAGGAATTTTGACTGTGACTGATAAGTTGAGGAGTGAGGCGGTGATTGGTTTTAGAAAGACAGGTAAGCCAAAGAAGAGACAAATGGACGGTGTGAGAGATGACATGAGTAAGAAAGGAGTGACCACCGAGATGACGAATTATAGAGAGGAGTGGATGTGCTAACCCCTAAGCGTGGGACAAGGGCAGGAAGATGACTCATAAATAAGAATGCTCAAAGCAAACGTATGGGTAGGCGTGCTATTTGGCACCAGGCTCAAACCAGATATAAATCTATATAGAACGAGAGCCTCATACAAACTCTTTTTGAAACTGTGTCCTACCTAACAATATGCATGCTCATAAGCGAACCTGTTCAGGCGTGCTTGAAGCCCCCTTCTACCCATGCCTCAAGAAGTATACTCAAAAATCTCGAAATAAGCATGCTTATTACTAGCAACGCCTAGACAAACGTGCTACTAATGTGAACAGTTGCAAAGCATGCTTTTTTTAGCACGTCTGTCCGTACCTTTAATTCAAATGAATCCTAAGGCCCGTTGCCGACTAAATTCACGCTGAGTCGAGGCGGGGGCGAGAAACAGGTGGCGTAGAGTCGAAGCGTGGTCGCGGCGTTGTCTCTATGAAGCTTGACTCCACAGGCTCGCGCAGGCGGCTATACTTCCTTCTCACATTTTGGACCGAAAAAAACGAAACGGAATGACAAAATGGCAGTAGTTGCGGTGCGGGTTGGCACGGCACCCTCGCAAATGTAAAAAAATACATGAAAAAACTAAAACATTAAAATTGAACACGTACTCGAGCGCTGTGTAAAGATAGAAACGTAAATAATGATAATTTTCTCGATAAAAATAAATCGATGTTTCAAACATCCATTATTAAGAGACTTTTTCTTGAAATCATGTCAAAGTTATATCAAAAGATATGGATTAATAGGTATTTACTAGCGCTGTGTAAAAAATTTTTTTTACATTTCATTATTATTAATCTCTGAGAAGAAAATCTAACGAAATCTAGCTGTTCAAGTGCTGCAAGTCTTGGAGGTTGGAGGTTCTGGGATATCCTTGCCTTAAGGGGAAGACAAGAGCTAATGTGACTCTCGCTCGCACGTTTTGACTTCTTGAAGGATATAACATCACTCAACCAATTTTCGAAAAATCGCAAACAACAATTTTGTGTGCGATCACATTTCGCACAGTTTAGTAAAAAAATCATTTTGATCAACACAAGTTTTCCTACTTAAAAGTTTGCTTTTCTAGTTTTCGTACTCAAGCAAACTTTTGATAAGGAAAACTTGCATCAATCAAAATGAATTTTTTCCCAAACTATGCGCAATGTGATTGCACACAAAATGGTTGTTTGCGATTTTTCAAAATTGGAATTTGTGATTTTATATCTTTTAAAATGTCGAATCATGCAAGCGAGAGAAATATTAGGTGTTGTCAACGCCTTAAGAAAACGTAGAAGTGGTGCGGCGCGCCTTAAAGGCGCCTGTGCCTCGACGACGCGAGACACCCCGCCGCGCCGCGCGCTGCCGCCTCGACTCCAGCTCATGTGGGCACAGGCCTTAAGCACTTGTGATGTATATTATGAACAGGTTTAAAGTTACAGCATAACTGTAAACATAGTCGTGTAAACATAACATATTATATTTGCCAGCCGTCACAGCTTAATTGGCTAGCAGGTAGGTAGATCTGCCTTGCGCTGTGGACCGTGGGTTCGATGTTTGGTGGGTATCGAGATAGAGAGAGAAAAACATTTATGTTCATTACACAAAATATCTCAGTCTGAATGTTAGGTATTATGTAATTAAGTAGGTAGGCATATATTTTCAAAAAAGTATTATAATTAGCTATGTGGTTATATTATCACCTGCAAGCTTTGCTTAGTTTGGAGCTAAGTAGTGCTGTGTGGAAAGTCCACCAGTATTATTGATTGAGCGAGCGAAGCGAATGCAAATTTTACAAATAACTTGGGCGATTGGAAATTTGAAGTATGTACTTGCGGGCTGTCGCAGCTTCGTATGGGTGGACATAATTTGTTTCAAAATTTTAGGATAAACTTAGAATCCCGCTCTTCGTAACCCACGCCTTCGGCCGCCAAGTCCCACGCTGAGTTAGAATTTGCCTCGTTTTCGCGCTTTACAAAGCGCACTAAAACTGTAATATTTTTTGAATGAAAAGTCCGATTAAAAAATCTACAGGTACCTATTGAAACAGCCTTGCAGACTAAAATATTTATTTGGACAAGGATTATTATAAAGGAAAGATAATTATAGGTAGATAATAATCTGTTTTTATCGCATTTCTATCAACATTCAAAATTTAGAAAAGTACAAGTTCAGTGTGGCTGTAGGTTTGTACTAGGGGTCGGCATTAAGCCCATATTTGTTTCTCCTGATTATAGAAGCACTGACATTGGGCATACAGGAAGAAGCACCCTGGTGCATGCTGTTCGCCAACGACAATGTTCTTGTTGGTGAAGATGCGCTTGAGGTCCAGAGCAGGCTGGGAAAATGGCAGGAGAAATCGGAGAGTGTCGGACTGAAGATAAGCAGGACAAAAACCGAGCACTTGTTCTGCGACTTTGGTGTTCCCTCCAGTTTCACCCCTATTGCCTCAGATGGTGTATTCTTACCAGTCTGCTCCGACTTTCGGTACCTCGGCTCATCCATTTAGAACGACTCGACGGTGAGATCGACCGATACATGAAAAATAGAATAAAATTTATTCTATTTTTCATGTATTGGTCGATGCGGGATGGATGAAATGGTGACAGGTCTCAGGAACAACATGTGATCCACGAATGCCCCTTAAACTTAAGGGGAAAGTTTACAAGACGATCATAAGACCTGTCGTGTTGTATGGATCTGAGTGTTGGAGGATGACATGAGACCGAGATGACGAATGATAAAGGAGAGTGGAGGAGTAGAACTCGTTGTGCCAATCCTACTTAGCGTGGGATAAGGACAGGAAGATGATGATTCAAAATGTAGAAAAGTAGTTATAACTAGTTACATCTACAACAGTTAGACATACCTATGCTATCGCTGAATTATTTGTAGATAATAAGGCATGTGTTCTTTAATATTGTAGAACAATTTCTTGTTCTATCGTGCAATAGTTTGTTCATGCGATGAAAGACATGTAATTATATATTACACCTTGGGTTACATTTTTGATGTTTTAGTAAGGATCCCTAATTTTTTCCAATGATAAATGTATCCTTGCTTTTTCTTATTTTTTTTCTTGAAATGAATTAAGAAGGTTCACAGTTCTCATAAATAGTGATAGCGACTGTTCTGATGATAGAACCAAGGTCTGTTCGACGGAACTCTTCAATAAGCATACTTACTGTCAACCTACTCCTACTTTCAATAGTTACTTTTATGTATAGCACTGTTACCTAGCTGGAGTCAAACCAGTACACTGTGTTCTTTGAGAAATAAATATCTTTCCACAAGAAGGCCAATTCTACAGGCCAGTTCAGCTGAAAATTGGTTACCATACTTAGTAGGTGAAAGCCAGAAGCAAGTCTAAGCACAATGTGCACTAGGACTTGCTTCTGACTACCACCTACTTATAGGTATATTCAGAACGTTCGCGTCGCATCTCGAAATCTCAGTTCAGGACGAACCTCTCTCCAGTTTATTTATAGTTGGACTAGTGACCCGCCCAAGCTTTGCTCTGGTGCACAGTGTTTTTCTACTATGTAAATGCATATATTTATAAATCTTTCTTCCTCTTGAATCTATTATAAAAACCGAATCAACATCCATTGCGTTGGTTACAAAGATCTAAGCATACCTACATACGGAGGGAGAGACAGACAGACAGCGGGAAGTGACTTTATTTTATACTATATACTTACCCAGTGATAGTGATATAATATCAATAAGAATCATTTATTGTAAACCTGTGTTAATAGATATTGCAAAGGTATTTTAGTTCCAACAGTCTACCCATATCGGTGTATTGCATACAATATTGCAAATAACTATATATAACCTGGAAGAGATCGCTCTCAGCGATCGTCCATTAAGTCGCCCATTGTTTTACCTAGTATGTATGCTTTTACTCTGTACTATGTTTCTGTGTGGTACTTGGTACTTACATTGGAAGGTAGGTATTCTACATAAAGTATTTAATATTTGCATTTTATTTTTTATGGCTCCTGACAATCTTACTATTGGTGTCGATTCTGTTTGTTGCAATATCCTTTTTGTTTTTTGACGCTGGGAAAAATGCGTTAAGCATTCCCCACCATCGGAGGATGGGAGGGGTATGTGGGACTCCCCGGTTTCCTTTACCGGTATTACTCACTAAACAACCCAGCGGCACTCCCGCGTCGTCTTTGTTGGACAACTGGGAAACTGGCAGAGCCTTTTCATCCAGTCCCTCTCCAACGACCGCCCGTCTTTACAGCGGGGCCCGCAAATGTCCCCACCTTTACGGCGGGGCCTGCACGCCCCCCCCCCTTTGCAGGGAGGGGCCCGGGAGCGACCGCGAGTGCTCGGCCGTTCCCACCCGACGGGAGTGGTGAATATGTCCAATGCAGGAGAAGGTGCCCAGAGCTTCGCTGACATAAGTGGAAAATAATAGGGGCGCCACTTCACTGGCCAGGTCTTCTCCCGCTATTCACCACGTAGCGGCACGAGAAGTTCGGTGTCTCATTTCACGTCACATTTGTATTTTTCATGTGCATAATGCATGACAGTGACACAGACTGAAAAAGCCATGTAGAGAAAGATAGGGGAATGCCGATCACCTGAGAGAAAAATGCTCTATTTGTTTTTTCATTTGTCTTATCTGTCTGCTCAAGCATTACAACTCTGCTGCAGCATAGATTGAGCGGTACCTAGGTATTACCTGACACGATCGCCATTATCCCTGCTTCCCCTAACGTTATTAGGTATTTAACGTTTAATTATATCAAACTAGTTGCGCCCAGCGATTTCATCCACGCAGATTAAAATCCTGGAATTCCCACGGGATAAAAAGGAGCCTATGTGTTATTCCAGACTATAATGTATCTCTCTGCCAACCGATCCGTTCTTCACCCAGATCCGTTCAGCCATTTCGGCGTGAAAGAGTAACAAACATCCATCCATCCATCCATATTTAAAAACTTTCACGTTTATAATATTAGTAGGACTAGCAACCTGCCTGCGCACCCCTGCTTCGCACGGGTGCACATTGTTTTCCTGCTATGTCATACATGTATATTATACATATAAACCTTCTTCCTAAATCACTCTATCTATTAAAAAAACCGCATCAAAATCCGTTGCGTAGTTCTAAAGATTAAAGCATACATAGGGACATAGGGATATAGGGACAAAGAAAGCGACTTTGTTTTTATACTATGTAGTGATAGTGAAGTAATGTATAGTTTCTTAATATTATTAGTTGTTCTGTACCTACTTACCTAGATAATGAAAATTGATGCATCGTAGATACTTACATTATTCATCAGCAAACATGAAATACCTATGTACGTACTTATTATGTAGTTACTTATTGATTTGTAACACAAAATTAAATAATAAAGGAAACGTACCTTGATTTATATATTACTAGTTGCGCCCCGCGGTTTCACTCACGCAGATTTAAATCCCGGTATTCCCACGGGATAAAAAGTAGCCTATATGTCATTCCAGACTTTAATGTATCTCTCTGCCAAGTTTCATTTAGATCCGTTCAGCCGTTTTGGCGTGAAAGAGTAACAAACATCCATCCATCAATCCATCTATCCATTCTTACGAACATTCACGTTTATAATATTAGTAGGATTAACTAGCTAGCATTCTTAATATTTATACATTCACACAGATAAGTAAAAATTTCACATTGATAGTAGGTACAAGTTTTCCTTCTAAAAAGTTTGCTTTAGTAGCAAACTTTTTAATGGGAAAGCTAAGCCCCCTTCTAGGCTTCGTTGAATACCTCTTGTTCATAACAACAAAATCAGCTCGTTTATATAGGCACCTACATTGTCCAGTCAAGGACACCCTTAAGCTTTCAATATAGCTCGGAATATGGTAATAGGTATAGTATATAATAAACACTTTGTTAACCTAATTATTATTTAAAATTAATGCTGGTTTAGGAAGCTACAATATGACGTGGTAGGTTTTTCTAGAAAAACGCATGGCTCCTTGTAAATTTTTAATACCCACACACCGTATGGTATGGCTATGCCGTTGCTCATGGATTTACTGAAGGTGCTTCAATATTATATAAAAGCAGTCGGGCCCATCTTCTATCTAGGTGCTTAGTTTTCGGTTAACATGTTTCGATCAACGTTTTAAAATATGATACTTAGCTCATTGGTCAATGGTAAAATAGGTTTTCTGTTGATTGGGTGAGCGAAGCGAACGAAAATTTTACAATCAACTTGGGCGATTTGGCATTTTATGTATGTACGTATTCATGTTTGTATGTTTGTCCGACGACAACTTGAGAGCCGTGCATGAAATTTGGTAAGTCGATAGGTTGTAGTTGAGAAATTTACTGGTAAGTATACAGGGTGTCCGGAAGGTCGATGTAAAGCCGTGAGGGGAGGGTAGGTCACCTCGTTATGCATCTATTTCGGCTAGATTACCTCAATCCAATGTCGACGAATTCCGAGTTATCATAATATCCATGATTTTTGAAAAATTTACCAAAATCATATGCTTATTCATTCATAGTGTTCAAACAGACAGTTACTAGTGCCTAACAATTTGTTTGCGTCCTAGCATAATGTGTATTCAATTGATAAACACCAAAACAATCATCTGTATCCACATAACTGACTAAATGGGAGGTGTTTAGTAATGAAAAAATTAAAAAAACTAAGGTAATCTAGCCTGAATAGATGCGTAACGACACCTCGTTACGCATCTATTAGGTCACCACCTACCCTCCCCTCACGGCTTTGCATCGACCTTCCGGACACCCTGTATGAGTAATATCGGATGAGGGTTTATTAAAATATGGGCTTTATAAGGGGGCAACAATTAAAAATATACCCAAAAAAATTAAGTTACATGTCATATGTAAGAGCTTGGTTTGGACATTCCAAAACCATTTTTTTTTCTAGGTTGCCCACTTTTTAAGTACTACAAAAAAGTTAAATTAAGATAACCAGTGACATAAGAGCACCCATTTCTAAGAGTTTCGTTGGCATAAAAGTTTTTCTACTGGTCGGCCAGTTCCTTTGCTTTTTCATTTTTTTTTTTTAAATAAGTTAAGAAGGGACTTGGTTCTCATTAAATGGCAATAACTACTTGTTCTGATGATAAAGCCAATGTCGGTTTAACGGAACTCTTCAATAAATAGGTTAATTTGAAACCAGCGTGGCTTGGCAAGGTAGGCTACCTAGGTACCAACTTTGCTAAGCAGCAAAAGCTGAGTTAGGGCCTTTTTGGCATACAGTACGTACGCACTACTCAGAACGGGACGGGACTAGCCACAGACTTTGTTTTTTTTTCTTCTATTGTAAGTAATATGTTTTATACCTATTGTAGTTTCCTGTCCGTTCTGTATTTCTTATTTTCTTTTTTTTCTGTATGTACTTATGTGTGTCAAATAATGTTTTTTCTTTCTTTTTTTTTTCATTCAATTTAGTTGAATCTTGGTAACCGTACTTAGTAAGTGGTAGCCAGAGACAAGTCCAAACACAATGTTTGGATTTGCACCTGACTACCACTTACTTTTATTTTCGGAGAGTTCGCGTCGCGTCACGAAATCTCAGTTCGGGGCGAACTACTACTATTTACTAACTAACAAAATCCAGACTTTCTGAGTTGAGAGACTGAGACTAGGTGAGTTAGTTCTATATAGAGGTACCTACGGATAACAGGATAATAAAGTTTGGATGGTTCGGAACCGAATTACCTTTTCTTTTGATCTATCATCAGAGTACCTACTCCTGCCTTATACCGTCATCAAACATCATTAAATTAATTGATAGATATCGTAGACACTAATTTAATCATAAACAGCTATTTAGCTAGGCTTTTCTATGAATTGTTGTAGGTACAGTAGTTCACAAAGTATACATTTGTAACAATCTATATTCAAAGTTTCAATCATATTAGATCTTCATCAATACACCTTTTCACTTGCACAAGCTCGACTCTTGTTCAATTCAAGTTACTGAGTAAGCAACTGGCAAGTGTAAATGAAGCATAGGATTTGGCATCGAAATCCATGGGTGTGAAATCCTTGGTTGTACATTCCTGATACGTGTGGGGATTGTACGACCCGGATTTGGATGCCATTGGCAGCGTATTCCAGGGTTGTGTATTCCAAATGTGTGCTAACTTTGTACGGCTTGGAATGTACACCCGCGGATTACACAGTCATGGAATTGGCAACCAAATTGTACATCAATTCCGGGCTGTGTTTTCCAAGGTTGTGCAATACGTGGTTGTACATTACTGGCTCCCATTACGTTACCACACGATGATCGATGCTATTTGGATGCTATTTACATTTCATTCATTCACTCAGTTCACAGACGTCATATGCCTGTTCTGTGACTCACTCACATTTCTGCCTTGGACAAAGTATTCTCCCTACTTCCTCCATGGCATGCAGTCAAAAATCTAGCACATTCCACCAACGCAACGCCACGGTGTAAAGTCTAGTCTCCTTTGAAAGATTTCTGGAACAATGAAATTTAATTTTAATTTTTTCCTTTCATTTACGGGTCCGGTTAATGTACAACCACGTATTACGCAGCCCGAGAATTCACAGCCAGGAATGTACAGGCAGGAATACGCAGCCAGGATTTCACGTCCAAATGTACATGAAATCCGTGGTCGTGCTATCCTAATGTGTGCAGGGAATGTACACCAAGGAATGTACACCCCTGTAAAACACGGCCAGGAGTTCATGTACATGAACTGCGGGCCGTGTTTTCCTGGCTGTGCTTTCCAAGTACACTTGGGATTGTACAGCCAGGATTACACGCCCATGGACTTGGTGACCATTGTTCTGATTGGTCAAAAGCCTATGCTTTGTTTAGATGGACTAGTGGTAAAAACTGTACTATCCCATCGTCAATAAGACAAGTAGCACAGATAAAAAATGTTTCTCTTTTATCAAACAGAGGGAAATTCTTAGTTTTAGATTAGGTTCCATTAGGTATCCTTGATAATGGTAGTGGATCGTAGTATTGGTAGGAATTCAAACAAGAAATAAATTCTGAACACCCAGTACCTACATACGAGATTACCTACTAAAAGATTGGAATGCATTCATAAAAAATATAAATATGACTTGATAACCCTAAAATACCAAACAAAACATTGACAAATATATACAAATTGATATTGTAGGTATAAAAGGAGCATCCTTTTATTAGCATGAACGAAATAATAAAATAAAATACAATTTTCTAGAATGTGAATCCTTAATAATTTAAAAATCAAATCATTTTGTGTTTAACTCCATGTAGTAGTAGGTACAATGATGTGTTGAATTTAAAAAATAAAATAAAATACGATACGATTTTCAATTGAAACCTTTATTACAATAAAATTTTATAATGTTCACAATCCTAAACGCAGACTGTTTTTATCATAGATAATAACTGTAGTACCTACTCAAAGAGGATCACTTGTTCCCAAAACACAAGTTCTTACTTAGTTTTGAAATCAAAGAGCTCATCTGTTTAACCGATCATTGTACAACTTTGTGATTTTATTCAAATAACTATTTTTGCTATAGTACGCTCTTTTTATGTCTAATAAACTTATTTTTTTATTATTATTTGCTGTTTAGCTCCATCTATTAATAAAAAGATGCGTTAATTTGTTATCAACCTTTCGAGTTTCAACTTTCTGTTTCAATGGCTGCTAGCAAGGTTTCCGGCCTATGAGTCAGCGCCATCTAGGCATCTCGGAGTTTCGAGCTCTTTGTCCATGATATGAGGTACAGAGTACATTGTTTTATATATTAGGTATTCAACTCTTTGATCATCATAATATTTATCTAAAAAGTTAACTGTACAAAGTTTTGTATAAAAAAATATACTATTTGGACGTATATGTAATAAGAAAAACAAGAGTTTATGATAGATTTGTAAGTAAGTTCATATAACACCACCATACGTTCATAAAAAAATTATCATAGTAGGGTTTATCATTAAGGCGTTGACAACACCTAATTTACCTCTCACTCGCACGGTTCGACATTTTAAAAGATATAAAATCACTAAACACAATTTAGAAAAATCGCAAACAACCATTTTGTGTGCAATCACATTGCGAACAGTTTAGTAAAAATTTCATTTTGATCGATGCAAGTTTTTATAGTCAAAAGTTTGCTTATGTACGAAAACTAGAAAAGCAAACTTTTAAGTAGGAAAACATGTATCGATCAAAATGCAGTTTTTACTAAACTGTTCGCAATGTGATTGCACACCAAATGGTTATTTGCGATTTTTTTGAAAATGGGAGTAGTGCTTTTATATCCTTCAACAAGTCAAAACATGCGAGCGAGAGTCACATTAGCTCTTGTCTTCACCTTAATTTAGCCTTGGCACATACTACGGACCAAAATATTATTTAATGATACATTATGATTTAATGTTGTTGAAGTGGGGTAGGTAGGTATATTACATATACCTAGGTAGGTACCTACCTACTATCAGAATCAACGCACGGAGTACCTATTTCGCAATACACGCTGATGCTGATGATGCAGATGCTGATATATTTTATTGTCAACACAAGATTTGCTGCCATTGAGTTAGAATCTATAGAATCACAATCAGCCAAATAAAATGTCAGCGCAAAAACTCGGCGCACGCTATGCAGTGCGTCGAGTTTTTGTTTAGTTGTTTATATGTTTTAGGTAAGAGTAGTAGAGCTCTTTGTGAAGGGCTCGTCCGGGGAAGTACTACCACCACGCCTTTTTCTGCCGCCAAGCAGCAACGCTGTGTTTCGGTTTGAAGAGTGTGGTCGCCGGTGTAATTACAGGCACATGAGGCTTAACATCTGTATGCCTCAAGTTGATGGACGCAGGGCAGTGCATCGTAGGGCACGTTTCTATTGTGCGTGACCTACGGGGCAATGTTTTGTTTATAGGTGATGGTTACACTTAACATCAGGTGGGCCATCTGCTTGTTCCATCAGCTAGTTGTATAAAAAAAAAAAAAATGTTTCCACATACTTATTTACTCTTTGGTTGTATGGCAACCACAATCCTCGTACAACGTCCGCGATCAAATACGTGCGAAAAAGGATGGTGTTTCATATTTTAGGTATCATAACAAATTTGACTATACACGATGCATATTTACATTAATTATAATAACTTTCATATTTTTAGCACAACAAAACGCTAACAGCCTTGTTACTTTTTCACATGTTAAGCACAAGCAAGCTTGTTACTTTTTTATATGCAAGAGTAAAAGAGAAACATTTGTCTCCCGTGCGTTATTTTGTTCCAACGCAGAGCTATGGAGTTGATTGATACACTAAATATTTTCACATAATGAACATGAATAATTACCATATATTAAGTAGGTACGTACCTACTAAGATATAAAGTCTCAATAAATTCCTATTAATTATTCCAGATTGATGATGAGTTATGGAAAATTGAAGAAATAAGTCACCAAACTAACACTGTATGCTTGCAAGTAGATAATTTACGTCATAAATGACATAAATAGATAAAAAAATGTTTTCATATTTTTAGTTGCTTCAGGAGGACAAATCCAGAGAAGTAAAATGAAGTGACAGCAGTATAACTAGTGGCTCTGGGAGCTGTAGACCTCACGAGCATACTAAAAGTGAGCTATTTGAGAAATGTAATGTGCAAGTGCATTTTCCGTTTTGTGATTTTTTTGATCTTCTTGATTTTTTTTGTATCATGTTGTGTAGAATAAGGTCCTTTGTGTTTCTCTCAAATTTGATTGAAAACCATCGATTGTTTGATGAGATATCCTGTTCATCATGCTGAAGACCCTTATCAGATCTTCGCCAAACTTTTATGAGATTGGTCTTTATAGTTACTACCTTTCAAATAAAAAAAGAATAATCGAAATCGGATCTCATTTGGTGGAGATATCCAGTATATCAAATAGCCCCCTTTTTGCCCTTTTTTTGGGGGAAGTACCCCTCCAATCAAAAATCCCCGATGACAAAAAAAATCTTATAAGTAATATAACCTGTGTACCAAGTTTCGTCCAGATCGTTGAAAAATGCGACCTGTAGAGGAGAACAGACAGACAGACATCCAGACAAACGCATTTTTGCCCAATGTGGAAACTGAGACGCTTCGCTCGCTCGGTCAATAATGTGTTAATCCAGGGTATAAGATGTCTGCTAATAGGTAACCCATAAAAAGGTGTCAAACTCCCATTTCACAATAAATATGTATTACCTCTTTACCTATAAATTTTGTTTAAATAGCGTCTCCACTGCTCTCTCTGCTCCCTGTCCGTACGCATGGCCTGAGTTATGGCATAGTGTACAAGCGACATTGAACATTAAACAAGCGAGATAACGTTTACATTCGAGCAAATGGTATTTGCAAACGATATAATTGATTGAGTGAGCGAAGCGAACGAAAATCTTACAATCAAATTGGACGATTTGGCATTTATGTGTGTATGTATGTTTGTCCGACGATAACTTGAGAACCGTTTATCCGATCTGCATGAAATTTGGTAAGTCGATAGCTTGTACTTGAGAAATTTACTGGTAAGTATATGAATAAAATCGAATAAAGGGTTACTAAAATACATGGGTTAGGGTAGGTACGTATACGTCATATTATGAGTAAAATCTGATAAGGGGTTATTAACATTGACATGTTTAATTAAGTTTACTAACAAATTATGGATTGACATCTGAAATAAATAAATTGAATTGAATTAAAATATGGGGTTTTTAAGAGTCCGGTGACAGCGGCTCGCAATTTCGAGGTGCGATTGGCTATTATTTCATTTTATTTCATTTTGGGGAGGTTGTTTGAAATAATAACTCTAAAGAAACACGCATAAATACTGTTCGAACACAAATAATACAATAATATAAGGGAAATGTGCTTGAGTCAGAAATCATTTTGGTATTAGGTAAACGTAAGACCAAACATACTAATACCAAAATGATTTCTGATTCGGGCATGTTTCCCTTATATTATTGTATTATTTGTGTTCGAACAGTATTTATGCGTGTTTCTCTAGAGTTATTTTTTCAAACAACCTCCCCGAAATGAAATAAAATGAAATAATAGCCAATCGCACTTCGAAATTGCGAGCCACTGTCACCGGAGCCTTAAGGAGGCAAAAATTAAAAAAGTAACCCAAAAAAATAAAGCTACGTGTCATATGAAAGGGCTTGGCTTGGACATTCAAAAATCATTTTTTTTTTCTAGTATGGCCGCTTTTTCAGATACAACATAAAAGTTAAATTAAGATAACCAATGACCCAAGAGCTCGAATTTCTAAGAGTTTCGTTGGCATCAAGGTTTTTCTACTGGTCGGCCAGCTTCTTTGCTTTTTCAATTATTTTTTTCTTGAAATAAAATAAGAAGGTACTTAGCTCTCATTAAATGGTGATAGCGACCTGTTCTGATGATGGAGCCAAGGTCTGTTCAACGGAACTCTGCAATAAATAGGCCAATTTAGTTGAAACTTGGTTACCATATTTAGTTAGTAAGTGGCAGCTATAGACAAGTCCAAACCCAATATTTAGACTTGCTTCTGACTACCACTTACTTACAGGGTTACTGGTAACTCGACGTATTCCTTGTAGGACGTCATAGTAGGGTTAAAATGCAACAAATTAAGCCACCAAATGTTCTACCGAAATTCAGTAGTTTTTGAATTAGTTAAGTTTTAGTTTTATATGAAAAATCCCAGATTAAATCACTTGAAACCAATTTAAAAATGATTTACGGCGCGACTGTACTGAAATTTAAGTTATTATCATAGTTGACGCCGTAGCAGACCATTGTTAATAATTAAAAGTTCAATAATGCCTAAAACTTTGGCAAATATCACTAACCAAACATTTATTTTTTTGTAATTTTTGCTATTACTTCATAAAAAATGTAGTCTAGTGCAAAAAAAAATACTACACCTGGTGTACAAATTACTAGGAAAATATCCTTGTCTTATCAGCTATCCAAAAAGGTATGAAAGTTAATACAAAATCATGGACTAGGTACATTATGAAAATCGTTTTTGATTTAGTACAGGCGTGCGTTTCACAAAAAGGTGATTATTCGAAAAATCAAAAACAAAATCGTGAACATTATTATTATTTTTAATCAATATTAAAAACTTTAATTACACCATTTCACACGTCTTGTTCGATGTGCTGCCCTCGGTTTCGAATACATGTTCTTATTCGCTTCCTTACTTCGGTTTTTGTTATTCTTGATGTGATTGTTGCCCTCATCTGGTCCGCCGCATTTGTAATTCTCTCCCTTAGTTCTTCAACTGAATTTACTTGGGTCACATAAACTAGATCTTTCATATGACCCCAAACGTAAAAGTCTAGCGGCGTCAGATCAGGGCTTCGTGCAGGCCACGGAATCGGCCCACCGCACCCTATCCATCGGTTTGGATAGTTTTCATCCAGCAATTGTCGAATTGTGATTCGGAAGTGGGCTGGACATCCGTCATGTTGGTAAATCATGTTTGCTCTTCTTTCTTCCGGTACATCCGTGAGCAGTGCTGAAAAATGATTTCTGAGGAAATCTTCATAAAGTTCCCCATTTAGTGTTCGGGGTAAATAATGTGGGCCAATTAATTTGTCGTCAATAATACCCATCCAAACATTAAGCGAGAACCTTCGCTGGGATGCGGTTGGTTTCAGTTTTTTAGGGTTTGCTTCTGCTTTCGGTGTCCAGTAATGTAAGTTGTGGTAATTTGTGATACCATCACGATCAAAATATGACTCATCGGTCCACAGAATGTTTTTTAAAAAGTATTCGCTGTCGGCGTCGGCACTTAGAATAAAACGACAAAATTCAAGCCGTCTCGGCGGATCTCCTTCTTCTAATGACTGGACTGGTTTGTAATGGTATGGATGTCGGCCCGATAGTGAACTACAGACCAGACTTTCCACTGTGACATACCAAGCTCACGCGCTACGATGTTTGTCGATGTGTTAGGATCGTCAATAAAACGTTGAAGAATAAGCTCCTAGTCCACAGCCGTGTATCTCCGGGAACGACCAGTGTCAACTTGCCTGCTTCTTTGGACGCTGCCAGTTTCAGATATTTGCCGATATGTCAATCCGAATACACTAACGTGGGGGAGTCGGCGGTTGGGAAAGCGAAGTTGATATTCTCGCCGCGCCTCAGCAGCGTTACCGTCACAAAGTCCGTAACAGTGCATTATGTCAGCGTATTCAGGATTAGAATATGCAGCCATAGTCAGCGCTTATGAAGGCACAGCACAGCACAAGAGCAAGATACGCAGCAACAGTTAGGGAAATAGCCAGTAACAAAACACGAGCTTGCGCGACGTAGAGTTGAAACTAACTAACGCTGACGACCAAATTTTGCAAAATCGCACCCCCTGTCATGCCGAGAGAACAATAGCGACCAATCACAAAGCTCCCCGAGTGTTTGGAGTTCAAGCGCAGGTAAAAACTACGAATAATACGAATACGAAACAATAGGTTGACCGTCTCGCAATTTTACCTGCCCCCCATAAAACTCTTCTCTTCCCTGGCACACATGCAATAGTATTGACAATCATACCTTTCTGAATAACTGATAAGACAA
Organism: Plemyria rubiginata; assembly: GCA_963576535.1. Lineage (NCBI taxonomy): Eukaryota > Metazoa > Arthropoda > Insecta > Lepidoptera > Geometridae > Plemyria > Plemyria rubiginata. The sequence continues at coordinate 7,520,978 of OY754923.1, forward strand.
GGATATTTTCCTAGTAATTTGTACACCAGGTGTAGTATTTTTTTTTGCACTAGACTACATTTTTTATGAACTAATAGCAAAAATTACAAAAAATTAAATGTTTGGTTAGTGATATTTGCCAAAGTTTTAGGCATTATTGAACTTTTAATTATTAACAAAGGTCTGCTACGGCGTCAACTATGATAATAACTTAAATTTCAGTACAGTCGCGCCGTAAATCATTTTTAAATTGGTTTCAAATGATTAACCCTACTATGACGTCCTGCAAGGAATACGTCGAGTTACCAGTAACCCTGTATATTTTCGGAGCGTTCGCGTCGCTTCACGAAATCTCAGTACGGGACGAACTACTAGTAACAATGTGTATGTAGAACGGCGCTCGGACATATTTTGAGTGTTGTTAGACAGAGATTGCGATTCTATATGACTCTAACTCAATGTTTGCTGCACTCACATTACCTACCTACCTCATAAACAAACTTTGTGGACAAAGGGTTTTGGCTTGTCTTATTGATTGAGTGAGTAAAGCGAACGAAAATCTTACAATTAACTTGGGCAATTTGGCATTTTATGTATGTACATAATATTTTGTTTGTATGTATGTATGTTTGTCCGACCATAACTTGAAAACCGTTTGTCCGATCTGCATGAAAGTTGGTAAGTCGATAGCTTGCACTTGAGAAATTTACTGGTAAGTATATGGGTAAAATCGGATGAGGGGATATTAAATATGGGAAAAATTAAAAAACTTACCCAAAAAATAAAGTTACATGTCATATGAAAGGGCTTTGTTTGGACATTCCAAATCCGTTTTTAATTTTTTTCTAGGGGGCCTGCTTTTTTGGATAAAATAATAAAGTTAAATTACGATAACCAACGTCGCAAGAGCTCCCATTTCTAGGAGTTTCGTTGACATCAAGGTTTTTCTACTGGTCGGCCAGTTCCTTTGCTTTTTCAATTTATTTTTTCTTGAAATAAATTAAGAAGGTACTTGGTTCTCATTGAATGGTAATAGCGACCTGTTCTGATGATGGAGTCAAGGTCTGTTCAACGGAACTCTTCAATAAATAGGCCAATTCAGTTGAAACTTGGTTACCATACTCAGTTAGTAGGTGACAGCCAGAGACAATTCTAAACCTAATGTTTGGACTTGCCTCTGACTACCACTTACTTATATTTTCGGAGCGTTCGCGTCACGAAATCTCAGTTCGGGGCGAACTACTAGTTTTAGATCATTCTGATGATTCAAATGAAAAAAGATGTTCTAGACTAGAGAAAGACCAGAAAAAGTAGGTACTTACCCTAAGCCGACGATAATGTATGACGAATGTTATGAGAGGTAATGAAGTAAAAGAGGTAAGTATTTATGTAAGGATCTCGTAGCAAGTGAAAATCCATGCGTGATTTATGTAAGTATACAGGGTGTCCGGTAATTAATAGATAACCTTGAAACGTGTTTAGTATGACAGCTGTTCTAGGCCGCTCTGAAAAAATATATCATACCTAAATAAAGGTAATTGACGACCTCTGTGGCGCAGCGGGCGAGAGCCTGCCTGCAACGCTAGAGGTTGCGGGTTCGATTCCCACCTTGGAACAAATTTGTGTACGATCTGCAGAAATTTGTTCCGGTCTGGGTGTTTTCTATGTATAATAAAAAATATCTATCTATGTAAGTATAAATGTATTAAATATATCAGTTATCTAGTACCCATAACACAAGCTTTAAATAGCTTACTTTGGGGCTAGATAGTGCTGTGTGGATTGTCCAGCATTATTTATTAAAAAAAATAAAAAAAAATAAAGGTAATACATCTTTGATATCTTTTTTAAAGAAATATCAATTTTTTTTATCTTATTTTACTTTCATGAACACTATGACTAGAAAGGAATGGATTCTATTAGTTTAATGTTGTTTAAGTAATAAATAATAAAAACTATTTGTGCTGATATATAGAAAGACGACTAGCTATTGCGGTTTTTTTTATATAAAAATTCGCAAGTAATTTCATTTTAAATATTTGCAAAAAAAACTCGTTTTTAATAACACCAAAATAGAAAAAAATCATTTCTAGTGCTCAGGAAAGTAAAATATAATAAAACATGGAATTTTTCTTAAGACGAAGACAAGAGCTAATGTGACTCTCGCTCGCACGTTTTCACTTGTTAAAAGATATAAAAACACTCAACCAATTTTCGAAAAATCGCAAACAACAATTTTGTGTGCGATCACATTGCGCACAGTTTAGTAAAAAAATCATTTTGATCGATACAAGTTTTCCTACTTAAAAGTTTGCTTTTCTAGTTTTCGTAATCAAGCAAACTTTTTTTTTCTTTCTTCTTGAGGCCAATTCTAGCTATCGAGGCAGAGGCAAGGCTTAAAACCATCTATGGTGTTTAAGTCAGCCACCATAACGTCACTTAAATATGTATAGTGATAAGCATGTATAAAAATTAGCCCAGCAACGCACATATTATATCACAAAACCTACCTACACATGCATATCCTTTACCTAAGAAGAATGGTGCAAGTCTAAGTGAGATTCGTGCCGCCGCCATTTCGCTCGCATGATTGCACATTTTTTAAGGTAATACAGTCACTGATTGCAATTTTACATAACTACATTCAGTGATTTTATTTATATCATCAAAAATGTTCAATTGTGCGAGCGAGATAGCGGTGCGCGCCGTATGCTTAGGTGAAGACAAGAGCTAATGTGACTCTCGCTCGCACGTTTTGACTTGCTGAAGGATATAAAAACACTGAATCCATTTTCGAAAAATCGCAAACAACCATTTTGTGTGCAATACATTGCGCATAGTTAGTGTTAAAGTTTCATTTTGATCGATACATGTTTTCCTACTTAAAAGTTTACTTTTCTAGTTTTCGTACTTAAGAAAACTTTTGAGTAGGAAAACTTGCATCGATCACAATGAAATTTTTGTCAAACTGTGTGCAATGTGATTGCACACAAAATGGTTGTTTGCGTTTTTTCAAAATTAGGCTTAGTGATTTTATATCTTTAAAAATAACAAATCGTGCGAGCGAGAGGTAAATTAGGTGTTGTCAACGCCTTAATTTCCTGAAAGCACGATCAACGCTAATCGGCTGTCACTTGCTATTTCAGCTTTTACTTCAAAATATGAGATAGAGAGAGCAAGTGACTTGACAGCCGATTAGTGTTGATCGCGCTTTCAGAAACCGGGGGTTAAGCTTACATAGTCTACATAAATTATCGTAATCCACAAACCCATTTATTTCCATGCTCTGTAATAATCACCTTTTGGGTTTCAAACATTTTTATATGTAGCTCTGGCATAGGTACCTACTTACTAGGGCGCCATTATGAAAAAAACATGTTTTGGCCGCAGGTGAGTGATAAAATGCATGTCAATCGACAGAGTAGGTACCTAAATGATTTAATACAAAAATTCAGTTCAGTTCAGTGTTCAAATCTCCTAAGTGATACGGTCTTTCTTTAAAATAAGACTTTTTTTGATGATGTACCTACCTATATTTTTTAGTTTCATTCATGTACCTACCTAACGGCCGAATACTCAAACGCAACTCAGATTAATGCAGACTTGAGTTGACTCAGATTTGAGCACGTCTCATGTGACGAGTTTTTGACGGAATTTCATTAAAAACTGTCAAAAAACAATGACTTGAGACGTGCTCAAATCTGAGTTGCGTTTGAGTACCTATTCGGCCCTAAATCTTCTAAAGGCGCATGAAGGACCCGATGACATTCAGCGCATGTCGTTTCGGTCCCAAAAGAGTGGTATAGATTGGTACCTACATACACAGTAATGCACAGAATTATTGCAAAGGGAAAAAAACATTACATTACAAATTCATTTGTATCTACCACTTGGAGGTAACATCTTCGCCAATATTTAGGTGAAAGAAAAATGACAAAATCTGTCGTTTAGATGTAGAAGCCAATTTTCAATCGAAAACTTTGAAGAATGTTATTTTCTTTCACATAGTAAATAAACAGGTAGTTTTTTTTTGTTTGTACATTTTACTACTACTACTATAAGGAATGATGCAAGGCTGCGACTCATTCCAACTAAGTAAAATTTCCTACAAGGATCCATCAACAAGTTCCTATATACGCCTTAATGCACTTTAAAATATTGTTTCTGTTACTATTTGTATAAGTTTCTCTTATTTGGGTTCCATACCCACAGGGTAAAACGGGACCCTAATATATTAGGTACCTACTAAGACTCCGCTGTGCTGTATCTCATGAACCGTGATATACAATTGAAATTTTTGGGCATTCCTCGAAGCACACCTAAATGAAGCGCACCCAGACGAAGCGCACCCATTTACTCCTTGAAGCACACCCATTTGGGTGCACTTCATTCAGTAGGTATAAATGGTAAGTTTTTATTTCTTGAAGCGCACCTATGACAATTTATGGTAGTAGTGATGGGGTAAGTACATAAAATTCACATTTTAATGCATTACTAACTAACTTATTAAAGCGACTAGTTATCGACCAGGTAGTTAAATTAAGGTGAGGATTTTTAAGCGTGGCTCTCTTGCACTCTCTGTGTAGTACCTACTGAGCAAGACGGTGCGCAGACAGCCGAGATTTTTTAGCATTTTATTAGGTATTTAGGTGTTTTTAATAATATTTGTATAGCATATAAAAACATTTTCTTGTCATACTATGCGTTTGTAATATCTCTCTACGTTTGTAATGTTTTGGTACAAATTTTGTGTTATTTTATTCATTTTTCTATTCACAAAGTTACATTTAGAGGTAACTTTGTAATATTTTTCTATCAGGTTAAATGGCACCATTTGTGTTTTTGTCTTCTGATGCACTAGAAAATATCCTCAACTATATCTGATTTTCCAAACTATAAGTCTTATAGTTAATGAGGTACGGACAGTTAAAAATCAGAAATCCTGCCCTGCTATTATCTCTTACAGCAGCGCAAGTAAGGGAAGCGGTGACACATATCAAGCGCAGCGCAAACCGGCTTAGGGCAGATTTTAATGCATTTGACGAGTCCATCCGATTACAACTGCTCGCGAACCTTGCTACGGTTATGTATGTTCTAGTGTTCTGTAAGACCGATTTTCTAAATAATGTGTATTTCCAAACAAAAATAGATATATTAAATTATACTTTACAGTTTCTATTACCCCATCACTAGGCCCTACCTAGGTGTCATAGGTGCGCTTCGAGAAGTTAAAACTAAAGATTTTTTCCTACTAAATGAAGCGCACCCAGACAGGTGCGCTTCGACGAGGTACTTGGGTGGACTTCATTTAGGTGCGCTTCGAGGAATGCACCAAAATTTTCACAGATGATATAATTATTTCTGATGCCGCATCGCCGCTCCAACAAAATAAAATAAAAAACAGAATACAATAAATATTGGGAACTTCCATACAGCAAAATGTGATTAGTTTGCCGTTTTTATAACTTGGCAATTTTTTAATAATTTTAACCGAAAAACCTTTATTTTCACTATGACAGTATGCTTTTATATTATTAGGAATGACCGTTTACATTGAAATTTCAACTTTATTTCCATACAGATAGATTATATTTTTATTCTTCTCCGAAAAATACCTTTCGATGCCATTCCGCTAATGGGTGCCGGGCGAGAACTTTTATTGCTTTAAAGGGACTGACACACGTGCTCAAAAAAGAGCATTCTTGAAATAAGCGTGCTCTGCAACTGTTCACATTTGCCACCAATAGGTATGCTTATTTTAAGCACACTCTTAAATAAGAATACCTATTAGAGGAATTTTGACTGTGACTGATAAGTTGAGGAGTGAGGCGGTGATTGGTTTTAGAAAGACAGGTAAGCCAAAGAAGAGACAAATGGACGGTGTGAGAGATGACATGAGTAAGAAAGGAGTGACCACCGAGATGACGAATTATAGAGAGGAGTGGATGTGCCAACCCCTTAGCGTGGGACAAGGGCAGGAAGATGACTCATAAATAAGAATGCTCAAAGCAAACGTATGGGTAGGCGTGCTATTTGGCACCAGGCTCAAACCAGATATAAATCTATATAGAACGAGAGCCTCATACAAACTCTTTTTGAAACTGTGTCCTACCTAACAATATGCATGCTCATAAGCGAACCTGTTCAGGCGTGCTTGAAGCCCCCTTCTACCCATGCCTCAAGAAGTATACTCAAAAATCTCGAAATAAGCATGCTTATTACTAGCAACGCCTAGACAAACGTGCTACTAATGTGAACAGTTGCAAAGCATGCTTTTTTTAGCACGTCTGTCCGTACCTTTAATTCAAATGAATCCTAAGGCCCGTTGCCGACTAAATTCACGCCGAGTCGAGGCGGGGGCGAGAAACAGGTGGCGTAGAGTCCAAGCGTGGTCGCGGCGTTGTCTCTATGAAGCTTGACTCCACAGGCTCGTGCAGGCGGCTATACTTCCTTCTCACATTTTGGACCGAAAAAAACGAAACGGAATGACAAAATGGCAGTAGTTGCGGTGCGGGTTGGCACGGCACCCTCGCAAATGTAAAAAAATACATGAAAAAACTAAAACATTAAAATTGAACACGTACTCGAGCGCTGTGTAAAGATAGAAACGTAAATAATGAGAATTTTCTCGATAAAAATAAATCGATGTTTCAAACATCCATTATTAAGAGACTTTTTCTTGAAATCATGTCAAAGTTATATCAAAAGATATGGATTAATAGGTATTTACTAGCGCTGTGTAAAAAATTTTTTTTACATTTCATTATTATTAATCTCTGAGAAGAAAATCTAACGAAATCTAGCTGTTCAAGTGCTGCAAGTCTTGGAGGTTGGAGGTTCTGGGATATCCTTGCCTTAAGGTGAAGACAAGAGCTAATGTGACTCTCGCTCGCACGTTTTGACTTCTTGAAGGATATAACATCACTCAACCAATTTTCGAAAAATCGCAAACAACAATTTTGTGTGCGATCACATTTCGCACAGTTTAGTAAAAAAATCATTTTGATCAACACAAGTTTTCCTACTTAAAAGTTTGCTTTTCTAGTTTTCGTACTCAAGCAAACTTTTGATTAGGAAAACTTGCATCAATCAAAATGAATTTTTTCCCAAACTATGCGCAATGTGATTGCACACAAAATGGTTGTTTGCGATTTTTCAAAATTGGAATTTGTGATTTTATATCTTTTAAAATGTCGAATCGTGCGAGCGAGAGAAATATTAGGTGTTGTCAACGCCTTAAGAAAATGTAGAAGCGGTGCGGCGCGCCTTAAAGGCGCCTGTGCCTCGACGACGCGAGACGCCCCACCGTGCGCTGCCGCCTCGACTCCAGCTCATGTGGGCACAGGCTTTAAGCACTTGTGATGTATATTATGAACAAGTTTAAAGTTACAGCATAACTGTAAACATAGTCGTGTAAACATAACATATTATATTTGCCAGCCGTCACAGCTTAATTGGCTAGCAGGTAGGTAGATCTGCCTTGCGCTGTGGACCGTGGGTTCGATGTTTGGTGGGTATCGAGATAGAGAGAGATAAACATTTATGTTCATTACACAAAATATCTCAGTCTGAATGTTAGGTATTATGTAATTAAGTAGGTAGGCATATATTTTCAAAAAAGTATTATAATTAGCTATGTGGTTCCAATATCACCTGCAAGCTTTGCTTAGTTCTGAGCTAAGTAGTGCTGTGTGGAAAGTCCACCAGTATTATTGATTGAGCGAGCGAAGCGAATGCAAATTTTACAAATAACTTGGGCGATTGGAAATTTGAAGTATGTACTTGCGGGCTGTCGCAGCTTCTAATGGGTGGACATAATTTGTTTCAAAATTTTAGGATAAACTTAGAATCCCGCTCTTCGTAACCCACGCCTTTGGCCGCCAAGTCCCACGCTGAGTTAGAATTTGCCTCGTTTTCGCGCTTTACAAAGCGCACTAAATATGTAATATTTTTTGAATGAAAAGTCCGATTAAACAATCTACAGGTACCTATTGAAACAGCCTTGCAGACTAAAATATTTATTTGGACAAGGATTATTATAAAGGAAAGATAATTATAGGTAAATAATAATCTGTTTTTATCGCATTTCTATCAACATTCAAAATTTAGAAAAGTAAAAGTTCAGTGTGGCTGTAGGTTTGCACTAGGGGTCGGCATTAAGCCCATATTTGTTTCTCCTGATTTTAGATGCACTGACATTGGGCATACAGGAAGAAGCACCCTGGTGCATGCTGTTCGCCAACGACAATGTTCTTGTTGGTGAAGATGCGCTTGAGGTCCAGAGCAGGCTGGGAAAATGGCAGGAGAAATTGGAGAGTGTCGGACTGAAGATAGGCAGGACAAAAACCGAGCACTTGTTCTGCGACTTTGGTGTTCCCTCCAGTTTCACCCCTATTGCCTCAGATGGTGTATTCTTACCAGTCTGCTCCGACTTTCGGTACCTCGGCTCATCCATTTAGAACGACTCGACGGTGAGATCGACCGATACATGAAAAATAGAATAAAATTTATTCTATTTTTCATTTATGTGCACCCCTGCTTCGCACGGGTGCACATTGTTTTCTTGCCATATCATGCATGTATTATTATACATATAAACCTTCTTCCTAAATCACTCTATCTATTAAAAAAACCACATCAAAATCCGTTGCGTAGTTCTAAAGATTTAAGCATACATAGGGACATAGGGATATAGGGACAGAGAAAGCGACTTTGTTTTTATACTATGTAGTGATAGTGAAGTAAAGTATAGTTTCTTAATATTATTAGTTGTTCTGTACCTACTTACCTAGATAATTAAAATTGATGCATCGTAGATACTTACATTATTCATCAGCAAACATGAAATACCTATGTACGTACTTATTATGTAGTTACTTATTGATTTGTAACACAAAATTAAATAATAAAGGAAACGTACCTTGATTTATATACTACTAGTTGCGCCCCGCGGTTTCACTCACGCAGATTTAAATCCCGGTATTCCCACGGGATAAAAAGTAGCCTATATGTCATTCCAGACTTTAGTGTATCTCTCTGCCAAGTTTCATTTAGATCCGTTCAGCCGTTTTGGCGTGAAAGAGTAACAAACATCCATCCATCAATCCATCTATCCATTCTTACGAACATTCACGTTTATAATATTAGTAGGATTAACTAGCTAGCATTCTTAATATTTATACATTTTATACATTCACACAGATAAGTAAAAATTTCACATTGATAGTAGGTACAAGTTTTCCTTCTAAAAAGTTTGCTTTAGTAGCAAACTTTTTAATGGGAAAGCTAAGCCCCCTTCTAGGCTTCGTTGAATACCTCTTGTTCATAACAACAAAATCAGCTCGTTTATATAGGCACCTACATTGTCCAGTCAAGGACACCCTTAAGCTTTCAATATAACTCGGAATATGGTAATAGGTATAGTATATAATAAACACTTTGTTAACCTAATTATTATTTAAAATTAATGCTGGTTTAGGAAGCTAGAATATGACGTGGTAGGTTTTTCTAGAAAAACGCATGGCTCCTTGTAAATTTTTAATACCCACACACCATTTGGTATGGCTATGCCGTTGCTCATGGATTTACTGAAGGTGCTTCAATATTATATAAAAGCAGTCGGGCCCATCTTCTATCTAGGTGCTTAGTTTTCGATTAACATGTTCAACTTTAATTGTTGCCCCCTTATAAAGCCCATATTTTAATAAACCCTCATCCGATATTACTCATACAGGGTGTCCGGAAGGTCGATGTAAAGCCGTGAGGGGAGGGTAGGTCACCTCGTTATGCATCTATTCCGGCTAGATTACCTTAATCCAATGTCGACGAATTCCGAGTTATTTAGCTAGGCTTTTCTATGAATTGTTGTAGGTACAGTAGTTCACAAAGTATACATTTGTTACAATCTATATTCAAAGTTTCAATCATATTAGATCTTCATCAATACACCTTTTCACTTGCACAAGCTCGACTCTTGTTCAATTCAAGTTACTGAGTAAGCAACTGGCAAGTGTAAATGAAGCATAGGATTTGGCATCGAAATCCATGGGTGTGAAATCCTTGGTTGTACATTCCTGATACGTGTGGGGATTGTACGACCCGGATTTGGATGCCATTGGCAGCGTATTCCAGGGTTGTGTATTCCAAATGTGTGCTAACTTTGTACGGCTTGGAATGTACACCCGCGGATTACACAGTCATGGAATTGGCAACCAAATTGTACATCAATTCCGGGCTGTGTTTTCCAAGGTTGTGCAATACGTGGTTGTACATTACTGGCTCCCTTCATTTACATCACATCATGTGAGTGGCATGGCATCGTATCATCGTAGGTATTTTCATTTGAGATCCAATGAGAGTAAAAACTGCATAGCGCGCTAGCGCACGCACCCTGGTGGTAGAAGGGAGAAATAAAGGAGGGGGATATTTGACCAATCAGAAGCCAGATACGCGACGCGCGACGTGAAAAACAGAGTTGCCATCTCTCAAATAATAAAATATTCTTTGAATAAGGCTAAGAAGCATAATGACAGCGTTTTACCTAACAATAAAACGCTTATTATGCGAAGTACCTTATTCAAAGAATACAAATAATAAAATATTCTTTGAATAAGGTACTTCGCATAATAAGCGTTTTATTGTTAGGTAAAACGCTGTCATTGGGTGGACTTGGACCAAGGAGTTTCCCAAAGAGTAAAATAAGTATGTGGAGTTTCCTATGTCTATGTAAGAAGAGCCAGTGAGCAGCAGCTCCTCTTTTTCTCGTTCATTCATTAGCTTGTTTTGTCCAAGGAATTTGAATACAAGGTTTTGTCGTTGTTTGATAAATACTGTAAGTCATGAATTGATTTGATTGTCATGTCATTCATGTCATGAAGATGTCATGTGTCAGTCAGCCCGTGCGTTAGGACACTGGCAGAATTGTGACAACTATCCTAGTCACAAAACTCAAACAAAAGCCATCAAGATTTCAAAGTCAAACGTTCTGTTTGTTTGTCTGCCTGATTTACATTCTCTTTGGTGTTGGTTGTATTTTATTGATTTTAACCGAATATTTTGTAATGAAATGATAGAAAGTTTATCTAGCAAACATTTGTGAATGTGATATTTTATCGTGATTTTGGCGTTTGGATAACCTGACCATACCCTACGTTCCAGAAAGGTAATTTTATTTACTTACTCAAAAAAATACTTCTAGTCTGCCTCCTGCCTCACACCTACTTTACTTTATATTAGGAACCTGACTAGCAAGATACCGAATATACTTCAAACAGACACTCACTTTAAAAGTGATTTTGTGTCTCAGTTCCAAGGTTCCACACTAGTGGGACACTGGTGTGGAACCTTTTCTCATAAACTAGCAGTAAGTTACTACCTTCTACCAAACAAATAGGTAAATGTAGGCCCAGATAAACCAAAAAAAATACTTTCATTAGAACCGATACCTATTTTATTTGCTTATAATTACAGGTAGTAGGTAAGGTGGGTACTAAATATTTTATTTATCAATGTATTCTAAAATACAGTAAGTAGGTAGGTAGGTACCTACAGTATTTTTATTCAATGTGTTTAGGTTATTGTATATATGTAATCTGTATCCAACCGAGTCTAAATAAATACCAATAAAATCTGCAGTGTTATGTACCATAGTAATTATTTCCTGACGCAAACAAGTTTTTAATTGAGAAGTGATAAAAAAATGTATGCTAAGTTTTGATTCAGACTTGAGCATTGTTTCAGAATATGGATTCAATTTTTACAGTGTAACATGACTTGATTTACACAACTAAGTATTTATGAAACTTTCTGATAAGAAAAAACAGACATTTCTATCTCATTACATACACCTACTCATAACGTTTTATCATTCACAAATAGGTATTTTAAAAAACAAACTTTTATGTGTAATACAAATCAGTAAAATCTTAAACAAGCAAATACCTAGTAATTACTTGGTACGTATAGGTGTATAATTGCATTGATGCTCTTCCATACTACTCCTTTTCCATGACACAGCTCTTGCCAGTGTAGGTATAGCAGATCAACCTCAATATTTCCCTTATCTAATCAAAAAGAAAGAGAGACACAAGAAATCATATATTTTTATTACTCAGCAATAAAATAGTTCTAAGTAAGGTAAGTACATGATCAATAACAAGCAAATTTATCTAGTGAACAAACTAACTGAAAAAGCTTCACAACTTTGATCCCCAGGTGTGGTAGATATACCCTCAGATCTCTTAGTACCAAGTACTAACTGTTCTCTAGCTAGATTCTTTGAGTCAGTCTAAGGGAGTAGTCAGATGTATGTCCAAACATTACATTTGGCACTACTGGCACTACCATCCTACTTTATTCCAAATAAAGCAATGCTTGCAAATTGCAATCAAATTGCGACCAATTTATACCTATTCTGGTCTCTCAGATAAGGTATTCTGAGTTGGTCTTGTGTTAAAAACCAACACAAAGTCTTTATTCCCATCTTGTAAATCATAAATGAAGTTTCATTTTTGAAGGCACTTGTTCCTAATTGAGGCTAATAACCAGCTTGCAGATGTAATACGAAAATCAACTACCAAAATTCTATTTAAAACCTTATGATTGTGCCGATAGTTCAGATATTTGAATGAAGAATTTTTGTAGGTGTTCTTGAATCATGATGTCATAGAGTGTTTTATCTGATAAAAACTGGCCACTTCTTTGTCTAGTACTAACATTACAAACAATCATTGCTAGCATTAAACTACCTATGGAGCAAATTTGTTTGTTTGCTATTGAACTTCTAATAATCCTTATTATTTTCAGTCTTGTGTTCTCACAGGCCAGGTTACTGCGTGCGTTAACTTTACCTTAAATAATAAAATATGTTTTATTTGACATCCAAAAGGGTACAGGTTAACATACCTAACTAGAAAAAAACTGGCCAAGTGCGAGTCGGACTCGCCCACGAAGGGTTCCGTACCATTATAGTTGCTGAATGGAGCGTCTACTCTACATGTAGCGGTTAGCAATATCAAGTAAAAACGAGCAAAAAAATTGCTTTTGTTGTATAGACAGCTTAAATATTTATTTTATTCTGTAATTTTTAGGATTTGTAGTTATAGCGGCAACAAAAATACATCATCTATGAAAATTTCAACTGTCTATCACGGTTCATGAGATAGGTACAGCCTGGTGACAGACGGACGGACGGACAGACAGACGGAAAAACGGGACCCTATTACTAAGACTTCGCTGTCTTAGTAATAGGGTCCGGTTTTACCCTTTGGGTACAGAACCCTAAAAAACAAGCTACCTAAAATCTATCATATGGCCAAGCCTGTAAATCTATCGGTCGCGACCATCACTGATACGTAATTATATGTACCTATGAAATCTCATCTGCTTGCAATTGCAAACCTATATACCTACATAATTAGTTAAGCCTCATGTTCACAATGAGTGTTTTGGCATAAAACAGATGTTCACCCTAATTACCTGACATTATACGAAATTCAAAATTGCTGATTGCGCTGAAAGTACTACAAGTAGCTACATATGCGTTTCTTAACTATCAATATAACGCGTTCCTAAAATAGCCTTCTTTGAAACCCTGTTTGCTGCAAAGTGCATTTTAGCTCTGACACCGCATCTGACGTTGCGGGGGTCCTCTATATATATAGAATGCGGAGAAGAGGTAAGAGACCTTTTAGTCCCGATCAATTAGCGCTTTGGCTTGCAAAGGACTACGTAACTCGCGCCATCACACCACCTCCCCCTCCTTCCGGCGTTCTTTTTGCGTGGCACGCACTATATCACAGTACCTACCTACCTACTTCATTTTCATTCTTCGAGTATGTTTGGTGATAAAAAGATATGATTTTTTCTCAGCATAACACTTATAGTTTACTAGCTGTGCCCCGCGGTTTTACCCGCGTAGTTTAGTACTTTTGCGCCTAAGTACTTAGATACAGCGGTCCAAGTCCCAGCTAGGCCCGCTAAGGGGCCGCCCCGCGCTTCGCCCGCCACCGCTGCGCCTCTGATGCCGCTGCTCGCGCATTTCACCCGAGATAAAACCCTAAATTACTATATTTTTTTGTTATTTAAGTATCTACTTTTAGTTTCAAGTCAATCGCACTACGCGTAACAAAATTCTCGTACAAACTTTGATATCCCTTTGCACCCTTATTAAGGGTAGTTTACAAAAACTAAAAATGTCGTTCTTAATTATTTATTTAGAAGTATATTTACTCCAAGTTTGAAATCAATCGAACCACTCGTTAAAAATCTCCCATACAAACTACAACACCCCTTTGCACCCTTATTGGGGGTAGTTCTCAAAAACTAAAAATGTCAAATTTAATTATTGACTTTGGGGTATAATGTCCTCTAAGTTTCAAGTTCCTAGATTTGTTTGAGGTCAGCCAAATTTTTTATTAAAGTAGGTGAATGGGATGGATGATTGAAATAAAAACTAGTTACGTAACTCAATGACGCTTCTTGAATACCCCAAAACCGCATTGCAGACAAACAGATTCTTAGCTTATACAAAGGAAATTAAATCTCCTACCGCTCAATTTTGTGAAAGTAACTCGATATTTTGTCGAGACTTCAGTTTTTGGAGCGAGTCAAAAAACTGGCATGATTGACTTTTTCTATCTTGACTATGGGTTTTATTCACATAAGTTTATCACTCGTAAGGGTAAGTAAGGTATACCTATTACTTACTGCCAGCAAAATTCATTTTTCCCTACAAATAAAAGAATGGTCATTTGTGACCATTCTTCTTTTATTTGTAGTAGCTTAGTAGCTTTTACTTTGGGAACCAGTAGTAGCTGAAAAAACTCGGTCGTTCACTCGCTACTCTGGTTTTTTGATTTTCGTATCGTCAGTCCGTTTTGTATGGAGACTCGATGAGCGCCTCTATCGGGCGTGCTCTCATCTTGTCGTGTCACAAGTTTCTTTCGAACAGTGTGGTGAAAGGATTTTAGGTGCACTTTAAGAGGCTCCTTTCGAGCACATGACACATGCTATAGGTTTACAACATGCCGGTTCCTCACGATGTTTTCCTTCACCGTTTAAGAGTACTGGTATGGCGCACAGAAATTCATTGGTGTACGACTGGATTCCAACCGACTAGACCACCGGTGCTCTCAGTTTGGGTTCATGCGTGCTGAGATGACACGAGTCTCCATATTAAAACGGTCTGACGATACTGAAAAGGAAAAACAACTCCTTGGGGTATTGCTACTAAAACTGTAGTTTCAACATGCAGCGTGTCATCCCTTGTTATTGTTTCGATGCTCATAACAGTGTTACTGTAAGTCAAATGTGTGTCACCATGATATAAACAATCCAATTGAATTCCTAAATAATTCAATAAGGACGTGTGTTCGAGTTTCTAATATATAATACTTACCGATTGATACTTAGGTGAGTTTTTTGGGTTTTTCACTAAGGTTTTTTTTATACTACTAGTTGATGCAACAAGCACATGCCCCACCTGATGTTAAGTGGTAACCATCGCCTATAAAAAGCATTGCCTCGTTAGTTACACATTATAGGAACGTAGCCTACAATGCACTGCCCTGCGTCCACCAACTTGAGGCATAGAAATGTTAAGTCTCATGTGCCTGTAATTTGCAAAAATATGAGATAAATATTAAAATTTCAGGCTTTTCTTAAGGTATTTGGAATATATTAAGCTTTAACAAAGCTTTAAAGCCTTAACACAAGCTTTAAAGATTTATTTATATCGGTGATATTTTAAATTTTGTTAGCGATACACTCTATGTCACGATTCCCTTGACACTATTTGGTCTGTCATTATGTTATTTACATGAATTTACTTACCACGACCACGAGCGGTTTGTGTAAGAGCATTTTTTATGTTGTACTGGTTTGACACACTGGTTTTTATTATGACAGTTGCCCTACATGCAGCCTGTTTCTACAGTCAAGTAGCGTTACTGTGTGTCGGCTTAAAGCACTAAAGCAAGGTATTAGGATACTACTTACATAAAGGGTGTGGTCGCCAGTCAAATAAATAAATAAATAATGCTGAACGATCCACACAGCACCATCTAGCCCCAAAGTAAGCAAAGATAACAAAAATAACAGCCACCATGAGTTCTACCTCAAGTTGACGAACGCAGAGCATATTAAAGCACGCTATCGTGCGCAACTTGCGAGGCAATGCTATGGTTATAGGTGTTGGTTAATTAAACTCGTCGCGGTAAAGTACGCTAGGTGTTTTAGTTTGACACTTAGTATAAAAATAAAGCAAATCCGCACGATCATCCCATGCACCAGTTACGACCTCTTTATATTATCTAGCTGTAACTTAGACAGCAGGATAACATCTATATTGCATAAACAATAAATCATTACTAAGTATGGATGGATGGAGGTTTGTTACTCTATAACTCCAGAAGGGCTGAACGGATCTTGGTGAAAATTGGCACAGTGATATATTATAGTCTGGAATAACACATAGGCTACTTTTTATCCAGTGGGAATACCGGGATTTAAAAGTACGCGGGTGAAACCGCGGGGCGCTACTAGTAGGTACATAATTCCGTAGGTGGTTTTATAACGCCTGACCATTTTTGCGCATAATTTGAAGAAAACATACAACCTTTAAAGAGCTTTCAGTGCTACCTTAATAAAATTTATCTAAAGCTTTTAACTAATTTTTTTGGCTTCAATACTTGCTATGTTTTTTTTTTTTTTTTTTTTTTTTTTTTTTTTTTTTTTTTTTTTTTTTATTGTTTAGTAGGTGGTGGTGGAGCACGCTTAGCTATAATCCACTTATTCACTCTTCTCCTTATAATGTTCAAGGTTGTACGACATTTCTAATTGAAGTGTCGAAAGGTTGATAGTTTATTTGGATCGGTGCCACTACTGCATTTTTATGGCAGTAAAACGTTTCAGTTTTTACTGTTATAGTTTTTATTATTAGATAATATTTATATGCTTTTGCATGTGAAGGTTACCTGCTATATTATGTTCTCGAATTAAAACGTCTGGGGTCGTCTGGAAGTAGGCTCGGGGGAATACTAAAGTCACCTTTTCTTTTATTTTATTTACTCTCTGGTTGTCCATTCTATTCTTAGCGGTCCCAATTATTGCTTTTATTGCATCCTATCAAAACAAATGAAAATTACCAAATTTTGTGGTTAACTTACTAGATTTTTATTAAATGAATATTGGGGGACACACAATGCAATCAAAGTAAAGGTAGCGGCACGTACCTAAGTTTAGCTATGACCGAAAATGCGCAGACGTCGATAATAAGGTATCCCTCGGCATCTGTAAGCGCTCATTGGCTCATAGTATGCGAAGTATCACCTAACGTTTCTTTAACCGCTAGACTATTCAATTTATTTCATCGTAGGCTAGACTTATGTGCCGATACCTATACATACTTCTCGCTCGCACATTATGTAAGTATAATCATTGAACTAATTTACAAAAAATCGGCGAAAAAAATCTTTGAAGACTATGTTCTTACCGTCGCCCTAAGGCCTAGTTCATGCCTTTAAATCAACCGATTGCGGTGATATTAAACGATTAGGTCAAGATCTTAACGACAATATTCGTACGCCAGTGATAAATACGAGAAACACACACTAGTTGCGTCCCGCGGTTTCACCCGCGCAGATTTGAATCCCAGTATTGCCACGGGATAAAAAGTAGCCTATGTGCTATTCCAGACTATAATCTACCTCTCTGCCAAGTTTCATCCAGATCCGTTCAGCCGTTCCGGCGTGAAAGAGTAAAAAATATCCATCCATCCAGTCATCCATCCATACTTACAAACTTTCGCGTTTATAATATTAGTAAGATTTCGTCCTGTCACCTAATCTACCGAACGGTAGAAAGTTGAGAAATAGCGTGTCTCGCAGTTAGTTAGCCAAAGCCAATTGTTATGTAGAAAAAGTGAAGTCAGGAGCCGAAATATGCCTATTAGGTATAAAAAACTTCCCTCCACTGCGCCGCCCGTCGCCGCCATTACTTTCCATTATAGTATGAGTGGTTTTTCGTGTGCGCAATGTTCAGTTTTGATTACACTGTTACGAGTGGCTATTTTTAGCCCCCGACTCAAAAGAGGGTCTTCTGTTTGAGGTTTTAGCAGTAGTAGCCTATGTGAAGGGCTCATCCGGGGAAACTATCCCCATGCTTATTTCGAATGTCAAGCAGCATCGCCGGGTTTCGCATTTAACGGCACCCACATGCCGTTGAAATAACTGTACCTATAATATATTGTGTCCAATGAATGGCGCCAGAACAGTGCAACGTGCGTACAAGCGAATAATGCGTCATCGTTAAGTCTATATCTATTCCCAAAATAAGGACACTCAAGTCATCCCTAATTTCGGTAACCCATTTGGCAGTGGAAACTAGGCTGCAGCCAGCCTGAGAACATGACGCCAGACGTTTCGGCGCCGTACACAGCCTCTTATTATTAGGGAGGCGCCCACGCTCTAGAAACAGTTTTATAGAGGCATTGTTTACTGTCTCGACTACTCTTTGACGAATTGCTTTAGACGAGCTCATTAACTTAAAAGAGACTTACTCTACTCTATGTTACTATTCATGCGTTTCTGGATAGCGACTGTGGTGGTGGACGCCAGTCCCAAGTACCTAACTAACCTGAGTCTTAATTTTTTATATGTTGTTGTACCAATCTTTAGGTAAATACGCTTAGAAAACCAGAAATAATTTCCAATAAAAATTTTGATAATTATTCCAAAAACTATAGTACAATAAAATATAAATAAATATACTTGGCTATAATTGCACACTAGTCGCAATTCCCAACTCCTGTTTTGAAATATAAAAGTATCAAGCATAATTCACGATCAAATTCCTCTAAATAACTATTGATTTTCGGATATTCTTTATAATACTGTTAAAATACTGTTACTGTTGTTGCTGTACTGTTTACTGTTGTTTGTTTGTTTGTTACTGTACTGTTGTTGTTGTTACTGTTGTTGTGTTTTTTTATATTACTGTGTTCTTTTTTTTCTGTAAATTTTGGTGTACAATAAAGAATTTTTCATTCATTCATTCTTAGAATGATTTGATTTATACCTACCATAGATTCATAGCCTAAATCTATTACTACATATTCGTATCAGTCAGGTAGACAAAAGTTATGAGGTTCCCGTCTCGTACCAGGGCTCCCTACATTCAGGCATCCTACGATCCGCGCCCGTGACACATTGACTTACATTCGAAATGCTCGACCTGCTTTTAGCTTGCCGGTAAATGGATCACGTTCAATCTTAATGACTTTACGGATGCCAGGTTATTTATAATTTTATCGACGAATTTATTTCGCCAAAGCCGACACCGCAAGGTAAACGATTCTATTCTTAAATCTGTTACATTACACGAATAAGGGTAAAGTATGACACGGTTTCATTATTGGTAATAAATCACAATTATTGCCAAGTATACTACGAGTATCATAGTTTGACATGCTCGCTTATTATTAACGTGTATTAATATTTGCTAGCTGAGGTATCTGGTTAACAATAACGAAGTGTTCCAATGAGTTCCCTCAATTATATACGAATTCAATAATCTCCATAATCCACGACCTCGTCTCAAATGGCACGAGTAAAGTCGGTAGTGTAAAGATTGCGCGCGCATCCTCTTCGATCCGAGCGTTTGAATGAAAGATTGGTCACTTAATGTGCTGGCGTCACGTGTGTGGCGGCCTTTATTACTTGCTCCTCGGGCTGAGTTGAGACCTTTTGATATATTACTTCCTGCGCATTGACGTACACCAGTTTCACTGTATTTTTTTTTAATTACGAACCACGCGGTCGATACGTTAAAACAGCTTATCGACCGACCGAAAAAGAATAGAGCATTTGACAAAAATTTGCGATCCATTCTTTAGTATCCGATCAGCGATCATCTTGATCGGCCCTGAATTCGAGTCCTCAAAGCTTTTATCCCTTTCAAATACTCAGGAGACCATTAGCATTCAATATTCTTCCGTTTTCTGGGTCATAATTTACTTAGCTATTAAAGGAACGCTTATTCAACATCCCCAACAAAAACCCCAAAAAAGCTAAGGGAGACAAAGAAGTAGAGTATGCAAGAACTCCTAGTGGTAATAGATCAATGTCTTCGGGTTGATAAAAAAATATATGTTTACACTTTTTATCATGTTCAAATACAAATATCATTTTTTTAAGATAAGTAACGTTAGGGTAAGTTGACTGATAACACGTTTCAGTAATTGATAATGTTTTCCTTATTTTAATCTATATATGTATATGGACTCAATAAAGACATAAAGTATTGAATAGACATGGGTCATACATACATAATAGTCTTTTTTTATAGACTTAGGTAACCGTTCCACACCCGGTGCCCACTGCTTGCTCCATCACTTTTTTCACAAATTAGTTTTTCATTGATTTGTCTACTATTTCATGTAATTCTGTAACTTTTGCATATCTATTCCATGTTAGGTATATTTTGTTTATCTCGTATCATAATCATACATTTATTTACAAAAAAAAAGTATTAAAAAAACTTAACGAACTAAGGCATAAACTAATTGTAGGTAATAAATAATAATAATCACTTATTTTCTCTCAAAAAACATGACAAACTTAAAACTAGCAAACAGTAATAGTTGGTAGGTTCAACAGGATCTAGTGCGAATAAGACTTGTAGGTATGGTATTTTTTGATCATCGATGGATTGAACAGATCTATGCCCTGGGGCAGAGATCTGTTCAATCTGGGTCTGTCAGGTCATGAACAGGGCAGCGCTAATACAGGGAATCAAATGAACCAGTGTTACAATCAAACGAGCAGTCGATCTATACCTATTGGTATAATAGATCGATGCTGCTCAAGCTGTGACGTAAAGTATATAAAAGTTGTTTATTTATTTATTTATTAGAAAATCAACAGCAATTACAACAGTAAAAAATATAGTTGGTTGTGAAAAATCTTAAAAAAGGCCAATAACACGGATTTTCCTTATTAATAGTTAAATAAATAGTTAAATAATAGTTATGTTGTACCAACTATGTTAGCTGTACAAGACTAATGGATGATCCGTAGGTATAATTAAAAAAATATCCATAAACGAAGCATTGTTATAAAACCTTGTGCCGTATGTTTCGAATAATTTATAAAAGACAGTGATTTACCACGCGATATCTCTCGACTTAGTATTATTTACTACCATAACACTACTTATTTTATTACAGTCATCAGTGCTTCGTTTTACTTTTACTACTTATCATTAAATTTAAATAGATTTATACTGTCCCTGGGGATCTAAGTCGTTAGGCTGTTTCTGTAGATTCTAATAATAGTTAAAAGGGGTCTACCTAAACTGCGTTTTGACGGCTTTGATCCCCAGACGCGGTAGATATACTCCCAGATTTAGTTCTAATTCAAGTATTTATCCGTATTACAGGTGGTAATTATCATTAATCGTATTAGTAGAATAATATCCTACTAATATTATAAATACGAAAGTTTGTAAGTATGGATGGATGGATGTTTTTTACTCTATAACTCCAAAACGGCTGAACGAATCTTGGTGAAAATTGATACAGAGATATATTATAGTCTGGAATAACTTTTTATCCCGTGGGAATACCGGGATTTAAAACTACGAGGGTGAAACCGCGGGGTAATAAACCGCTACTAGTATTTAATAACAATGTATAATAGCCCTGTTTTCATTAGGTGAAATAGGGTTAGTTATTCTGAACTCTTGGAATAATTATTACTTCAGAGAATCCTATAAAAATAAGATTCCCACGATATTCCAACGATCAAAACCAACCGTAGGCGGATCCGTAGGCGAACTCAGTCGGCTCACTGAATTATAAATACAGACGAACATAGAACGTCCTCCTTTTCGGAAGTCGGTTAATTATAAAATAAATGATCTACTTATTTAACCTGAGCGTCAATTATTTAAAAACAATCCGACTGCGGCAGTTAAATTTATCTTTTACTAGCTGCGCCCCGCGGTGTTACCCGCGATTAAAAAGTATGTTCTTTTCCTCCATACCCTACTCTGGACTCCACCCCCCTCGACCTTATAGTCCTAGACTCGATAGTCCTTAAATACTTTAAAATTAGAGTGTGTAGATATTTTCAAGTACTCCGTAGGCGCACACAAACAGAATTTTGAATGTTGTCCTCTTTTGGGGTCCAAAATAGAATTCTAGCACCAACAGCTAAGGCCGGTAAAACCGATTACGCGCGGACTGTATAACCGCTAGTTATCAAATATAACGTGAGCCTTATACCGTAGTGCTATCATGGCTTCGCGCAAAATGTCAATTAGGTATATTCAGTTGCCGAGTGAGGATAAAATAACTACACGTGTTACACCTACGCTCATCTCTGTTCCGTGCCTACGCTTGTCAAATGAAATAGCAGTATCACCACTTCATATTAGACAGAGCAAGAAAGATGTATGACCCGAAGCGAAATCCTATAGATACAAAAAATTGTATTCATGAAGAGGTACTGAAGCTAATGAATGAACCTGAAACTCGCGTGTAGATTACCCGTACGTAGATTTATTTTATCAAACACGTACACATAATTATTTCGAGATGTTTCTAATATTTCTAATCTTCCGTAAAATCTAAATTGTCCTCCGCCATACGCTGCCAACCATAAACCGACTTGAGAGGTAGGTAGACGTTTTCAAAATACCTTAGCTCATGAAATACTAGTTGCGCTCCGCGGTTTCACTCGCGCAGATTTAAATCCCGGTATTCCCACGGGATAAAAGGTAGCCTATGTGATATTCCAGACTATAATCTATCTCTCTGCCAAGTTTCATCTAGATCCATTCAGCCGTTCCGGCGTGAAAGAGTAACAAACATCCATCTATCCATACTTACAAACTTTCGCATTTATAATAAGTAGGATTACAAGTTCAAATTGAGTACAAAATGTTCATTATAATGCAATGTGAATATAATATCTATGTACATTGAAGAAGAGTATAAGTGAGGTGAAGAATGGAGACCAGTTTTTGTTTATTATAAATTATTTTGTGACGGGATGCTAGTGATAGAGCACCCCGTTTTCGATCTGGTCGTGTTTTCAAAACTGGCTGATGTATAAGACGAACACAAGTTCAACTTTCAACTAAACGATAGATAAATTCTACTACTAGTAGATATATAATTATGTAGGTATTAAAAAGATAGACAACACCAGCATGAAAATTATATAACGCTATTTAAATAAAACATGGTAGGAGAAAATTTAAATCTCGCAGGTGGCAGATTGCAACTTTGTTGTTTGAAGCTACGTTTGAAGGCGAGCTAATTTCGCTACGAGAAACACGCGGAGAATTATAAAGAAATACACTTTGCTAGGTGTAATTGCCTTAATTATTTCGGTTTGAGGCTTAATGTTAAGCAAATAAGGTTTCTTTTTATTTTTCTTTAAATTATTAAAAGTTCCACTGTTTTTTTCTGAATTAGTTAGAATTATGTGGCTAGTCTATTTCGTCTTCTTTCAGTCCTTTATGATCACAATGCCTACGCCGCAAAACGACTTAGTCGCAAAATAACTAACATTTAAAATACCTACAAAGCAAAATGCCTCAAATCGATATCTCTAGTGTAGCTTTATTATCATCTAAATTCGTGTGCAGAAATAATAATCCAGACAGCTTATTTATATTTACGCGAACGAGCACAACACCACTGAAACTCAATACTTTTGCTATGTGCTTGTCTGTGCCTGAAAGGGCATTGCTCCCACATTAGTCATTAGAGCTCTTTTAGTTTTTAGTTGAATGTCCGGATATTCGATAAAATGTATCAAATTGTCAGGATGGACGTAATCACCACCATGCTTAATTTTGACAGGCCTTAGGCTGCCGGTGCACTGAAGCGGAGCGAGGCTGCGGAGCCGAGAAACGGAGAAAGATTAATGTTTCTCCGTTTCTCCGCTCCGCAGCCTCGCTCCGCTTAAATGGACAGGCAGCCGTACGGGTCCTTTTGAATGAATGAATGAAAATACTTTATTGTACACCTTAAAAGAAAAACAGTAAGTACACTAAAATAAATAAGGAATAAAACTAACTGTACAATGGGGTCCTTTTGTAGAAGCAATGCCTGCTTTTATGTGGGTTTTGTGTTCACCCACCAATAACAAACATTTGTGTGTATTTGGTGTCTGGGTGTTTTATTTAACTCTAAGGCCCTTTTTATAAGTCAGCATGGACTAGAAGAGTGTCCATTCGGGGCATAGTTTATATTGCCTATTCTACGCTTAAAATTAAGTTCGTTAAAACTCATAACAGGATCTGCATCATCAGGATCATTACGTAGACTTAGAAATTTCTTACCAACTGCTACCAAAGTTATGCTTGCACAATCGCTCCTACTCCCTATCCTAGACTATGCTGACGCCACCTATCTTGATATCTCTGAAGCCTTGCTAAACAAACTTGAGCGGCTACAAAACCTATGCATTCGGTTCATATTTGGCTTACGCAAGTATGACCATGTCTCTGAATTTCGCATGAAACTCAAGTGGCTTCCTATCCGCTATCGCCGGAATGCACATGTTCTGTCCCTTCTCTATAATACTCTTTTTAATTCATCCTTTCCTCCTTACCTAAAAGAGCGTTTTGAGTTCCTGCATCAAACTAACGATCTAAATCTTCGATCCTCCGATACCCTGCAGCTTGCAACTCCTGTTCATAGCACAGAAATGTACGCTAAGTCATTCACCATACAAGCTATAGGACTATGGAACTCTCTGCCTGTATCTGTCCGACTTTCAAAATCCTTACATATTTTTAAAACAAATGTTCATAATCATTACTTTTCCTTGTTGTCTAAGTAGGTATATTATCCTTTCATATGTTTGTGTAGTTGATATGTATTATATAGTATACTTAGTATATTTATATTTTGTTCATATATAATATATTATTATTATGTATGTGTATTATTATTAGGAATGCTTAATTATTGTATATGTATTATATTTTATTTTTATTATTTTACTTGACTTTAGGAATAGTTATAATAGTTATTATACACCACCATCTTTATAGTTATTATTGTACACCGCCGCCTCTGATTTTTTCATATCCTTTCCATCCAAAGGTTGTCTGGAAGAGATCGCTTTTAGCGATAAGGCCGCCCATTGTACCTATTCTTTGTTAAATTTTCTGTATATGCTTCCTTTTTGCTTTGTGTACAATAAAGAATTTATCTATCTATCTATCTATCTATCATAACCAAATTATTTCTAACACCTAGAAAAATACTGCGATCGTTTTTTGTTTTCGCAATAATGCTAAGCTCTGTTTTCAACAGAAGTTTTAAATTAAAAAGTTGCAGAGTACGCAGCAAAATAGATTCTATTTAACACGGGACAAAGTTCGTTATGTTCGGTCCTGTCCGGACAAAGTTGGCCTGTAATGTGGCATGAAATGGACCAGAGGGAATATACGCTTTACGACCATCAAAATGTAGTATTACCACTTTTCGGAATTCTTGCCAAAGGTTGGTTTTTAGCAGATTAAATAAACAAGTTAAGCCTGTTCCAATAAGGCTTGCTTGCTTTCATGTGAACGGTTATTAGACCATTGATAAGAATTAAAGACTTGTAGCAAACTGGTTCGTGACTTTGTGTGCGATATTTTTACTGCTATATGATTATTCACGTATTTTTTCATACCCGTGTGAGTGAAAAACATGAAAATAACTGAAAAATATGGCTCCCTGGCATCTATACTTGAGTAGATGGTGTTGTTGAGCAACCGAGTAAAGCTCGGCCACCCAGACATTCATAAAAATAGCTATTAATTGACTCTAGAATGAAAAATCTATGTTAAAATACTGTCGGTTCAGCGGCTAACATCAAACCCATTTTTTACAGAATTATTGTGCAAATAAAAATGTGAGCATGATTGTTGCAATAAAAAAATTACACCGTTATCTTAGAGCCGGAAACTCCAAAACATGGATCTACCCTTTATTTCATTACCCTTTATTTTATTTTGATTTATGCGTGACATTCTTACTTGAACCTACTGTTTTAATTTAAATAATTATTTGTTAGGACTACTCTATTGTATTAGGTCTTACCTGTAATAATAGATGTAATGTTGAAATAAATAAATAAATATAGTTTACGGGTTTCGTAGCTGCGTAGAAAAATGAGCGCAAAAAACAAGCCCCTTCGGATGCCCTTTGAGGTGAAAATACTTTGATTTCTCTTCTATCTATTGACGGAGGTTGACAAACTCTACTTAAAGAAATTACTTGAGACAAATATGGGACCTCCGCTCTGGTTTGAAACCTTTTCGCAGTAATATTTTTTGTTCGTAATTTTTCTGAATACGCTATAATGAGATAGAAAAAATGAAAAGACACGCATTTTTCATTCCTGTTTCCTTCTCACACCAGATCGTAGCTGAAAGTTGACAAACTCATAACTTATTACCGTCTACCGAAACCGGCTTTGGACATGATCATCACTCAACTCAGAAATTATAAGGAACTCAACATTTATCATAATTTGGATTATGTTTATTGAGAATAAGTTTCTTTATTTGAGTTTTGAAATGCCTCGGAATACGTAATATAAATGTAAAAAATATAAAGACGCCTTTGCTTTGAATGATACAAAACATTATTTCTAAAAATAAGTTGAAATCGAATATCACAGATCGTTTTGAAATTGTTTGGAAGCGGATTGATATTATCGGTCTGATTTATATTATGTGAGGGGCGAGGCTGCGCGCGCACCTCTATGAATCCGTAGCGCTACGAGCGCTTCAGTCGCGCCTGACCTACGAGAACTGCCGACTGCTACGCCGTAGCACCCTAACAATCGACATTCTTTATGGACGGTGTATTTGTGTCGCGGTGATCTCAAAGGAATACCAATTGAACATCGAAGGATCAAAGGTACCGTTACATCCTTCATTCAATCAATCACAGAAAATGTTCTCTATGTATATATAGCTACGTGTATTATTGATGTCGGCAACATTGCCGGAGGATTCTCGCTCTTATGGCTTTTTGAAATGTCTGTCACACGGAAGGTTGACACTTAATGCCATGAATGGGATGGCGTGGAGCGTATTAAGACCCCGAGCGTTGCAAAATAGCTGCATCAGCTTGTTAAGGACGTAACACTTTGTTTTCATTAATCTTCTGCAAATACTCGCACATATGTTATAAAATAGTTTCATTGTGTAAGTCAATTATTAAATAGACCTGTCGTTGCACCATTCATATCGCCGATACCAATTTCTACACTGCAGTTCTTTTAAATGTCATCGGTAGTGTGTGGGAGGTTACTGGGGTGGGTATTATATAGGGTGCGTGGGAGAACTCCGTCACTTAGGATTATGAGTATAACACCTCGCAGGAGTCATCCAACTGTCTGACCCTAATGGCATTGAAGACACGTGTGAGGTTTGCTGGAAGACAATGCTTTTAAAGGTAAAGATCGCCTATGGTCATTCACTTCAATATTTTTGAATATTTAAAATTACTGAAGGTGAAATTAAAAATCGCAAACAATAGTTTTAACATTACATTTACAAAAATAAATACATTTAAAATATTCCGACAAAAATATTTTGATCCAAACAAGTTTTCGTACCTAAAAGTTTGATTAAGTAAGTGCTGGGTCATTCCGTTGTAATATTATTAAGTACTTAAACTTATACTAGGAGCTGTCATTACAAAGGTAGGTAATATGTTCATACCACGGTATGAACATGCATGTTCAATCGGTTGAGCATACGTAAATTAGCAAACAGAACTTCTTGAGCTCACCTATGCCGTACTGTCTTATAAGCTTATGTTCCATAAATGTATTTAAATGTACAATACTTATAGAAGAAACATTCTAGAATGCTTAAGCAATTGCGTAAGACACGCTACCCGATAGACAGACAACACTGTTAAGAATGCGTGGAGTCTGTGGTTGGAGCAGGCTGTGTGTATATTTTTTGTTTTTCATATTAAACTAGCGACCCGCCCGCGCGCCCCTGCTTCGCACGGGTGCACATTGTTTTTCGACTATATCATGCATGTATTATACATATAAACCTTCTTCTTGAATCACTCTATCTATTACAAAAAAAACCGCATCAAAATCTAGTTTTAAAGATTTAAGCATACATAGGGACATAGGGATATAGGGACCTAGGGATATAGGGACAGAGAAAGCGACTTTGTTTTATACTATGTAGTGATAATGAAGTGGCTGAACAAGATATGTTATAGTATTACCTCACATTGTATGTAAAGTACATCTATAATGAACTGCTTTGCATGTTGGGCATTTTTCATAACATAGTATAAAACAAAGTCGCTTTCTCTGTCCCTATGTATGCTTAAATCTTTAAAACTATATACGCAACGGATTTTGATGCGGTTTTTTTTAATAGATAGAGTGATTCATGAGGAAGGTTTGTATGTATAATACATGCATGATATAGTAGAAAAATAATGTGCACCCGTGCGTAGCAGGGGCGCGCGGGCGGGTCGCTAGTTAATTATAATGTCAAGTGCACTATGGTTTTGTACCTAAAATCCTCGACCCCCTTAAGCTCAAAGCCATGGCTTGCCAGTAGTGCGGCCCCATTACATAGACAACCCAACAAATGGGACAGGAAAATGAATTTGAGACTTGCATAACATTGCATTTAAACATTCAATTTAACTATACGAGTACACGTCCAACCCAATCGTGAAAATACGTTCGGCGGACAGAATTGAATAGATACAGGAAAAACAAATACTGACATTTCACCCAACGCCATTTAGCTCCATACTAAATAAATTTTGTTCTATGGAAATCATACAGATAGCTGGTAAAAAGAGTGTTTTTTATATTCTTAAGTATCTTTATTTCAGGATGGTTTGCTAATTCTAGTGCCTTAATTTACCTGCACTTAACTATAGAAAACAGTAATTTTTGTATCATACAAATTACTGTTTTCTGTAGGTAAGTGAAGGTAAATTATTCCAAAAGTTGTGAATTGTCGGGTCGACTTTGATAATAACTCAATTTATAAAGTCTGTATTGTTTTATTACTTACAAGTCCACTGAGCTTCTTTGTCAGTTAGATGTTCCTGACTGCCCATAAGATTTCTCTATAATTGGGGTATCCTGTTTGTGACAGACCTCAAGATAAGGCGGATTCATAGCTATCTAAAGGCCCTATGGCGATGACGGACGGACTAGAGCTTTACCGATGAGTCATAAGACCGCGGTTTTACTTGCTCGTCGATCAGGCCCTTAAAGGTCTTTTGGTTTACATTTAAATAAAAAAAATGCTGGACAATCCACGCAGCATCAACTAGTCCCAAAGTAAGCTAATCACAGCTTGTGTTATGGGTACTAGATAACTGATATATTTAATACATTATATACTTACATATTATATATTTTTTTTTATTATACATAGAAAACACCCAGACCACGGAACAAACTTCTGCAGATCGTACACGTATCGTATCGTAGTTTATTTTAGTATACCAATGTGTTTTATGAAACTAAATAAAAAAACAAGATGACTTCATAGAAAGATATGTAACTTAATAAAGTAAAATGAGGGCGCTCATTTAACTTTACTATGACACTAGCGACCCGCCTGCGCGCCCCTGCTTCGCACGGATGCACATTGTTTTTCTACTATATCATGCATGTATTATACATATGTATAAACCTTCCTCTTGAATTACTCTATCTATTAAAAAAAATCATAATCATCAAAATCCGTTGCGTAATTCTAAAGATTTAAGCATACATAGGGATATAGGGACAGAGAAAGCGACTTTGTTTTTTACTATGTAGTGATAGTTGTAGTTGTAGTAGTAGTAGATTAACTTGATGGTTTTCGACCAGCACTGTTGCTAATGGGTTAGGTCACTTTAATTTATGAGTAAGTTGATCTTCATAAATTCAGCCTTAAAATAAAACATTACTCTTATAAATAATTCATGTGTTGCGAAGTTCATGAAGCAACGCTTTTAGGTAGCTTTGCATTGAATATTAGAGGGCGTTTTCCATTAGCTTTTAAAAAGGTTATTTATGTAAAGTACGAGTATATTTTCTTTTTTTGTATTAGAATAAAATTTTAATAATAAATAAATTTTACTATTTTTATCATAGAGTTTTGTTGATATATGAAAGTAAATCCCTGTTCATCGAATAAAAAGTGAATTGTTTACTTTTGGAGCAAATCAAAACGGTCATTATTTAGTACAATGACAAGGATCACTTTGAAACGTTTCATACAGGGTGGCAATTTTTAACGCCACCTGAAATTTAATTTATCAAGATTGTTAGGGAGATTTTATCAATCGAAACTTAGAAAATCTTTGAATTCAGTTTGCTTTCTTTTTACAAATAAAGGAATGTTTCCTTTGAGTAAAAGTTTCTAGCTAAAAATTAAAAATTTCCAGTCTGTATAGTAGGGGAATCTACCGCCAGATCCTTGCGACAACCAGCATGATGTACTAGCATTCACCTGCGGTTCCACCCGTGGTACCTACCCAAAAAGGTTACCATATTATTTCAGGTTAAGATCTATGTTTATTTCAAGTTGCGTCCCAACCCGCTAGCTCGTTAGGTACGTAGGTACTAAACATCTGTGTGTTGAACCGTTAGATGGTTGAGAATAAACACACATTAGCATAACTTTGTGGTATATTCTTCTTTAACGAATGATCTCGTTGGCTGCCTAAAAACCTCCTTTGTGGTTTCGTTACTACTTGAAAGCACGGAAGCTTAACGTGCCTGTACAATGCTCCGCGCTACTTTGTCGTTGAACTCTTCTTTATTGCAAGAATCTTGGAAGTTCTAAACATAGTTTTTTTTTTCAACGGGCGCATAATGACTTCTCAAAAGTTTATTGCGTCATCATCATCATCCGCAGCCTGACAACCTACTGCTGGACGTAGATATCTCTCTCCTTGTCTTGGACTACCCTCATCCATCTACGGCCCACGACGCTGACAATTTCGTGTGCATGTCTCCAGCTTCCTCATATTGAAAATGTAATTTCTATAAATGCCAATATTTAAAGCATAATTAGTGCACTCATAGATTTGAATCATAATTTAGCTGCCAAATAAACAACGATGCTATAAGCTTATAATAGTGTGTAAGCTGGAGTAACATGTCTCCAGCTGCCTCAGTCAGTGTGGGCAAACGGCTAATGATAGAGATATATAGTAAACGCAAGGATTTAGTACCTATTTAGTGCACCTGGTACCAAAAATTTCAGGTCTGTAGCTAGGAAACTCTTCGAGTTATAAGACTTCATAAACGTGTAAGCTGGAGTAACGGTACGTGAAAAAGCATATGCTCGTTCTCTGGAATGGCTGGAGCTAGCAGGTTGCTTTAAGTCTCCAGATTTAGTACCAAACGAATTAGCGAGGTACCAAATATTTGAAGTGTTTCTGTTCAAAACTCTATGAGTTACAAGCTTTTCCAGCTTTTTTTGTTTGTCCAGCTTGCACATGTTAGATCTCAGCAACCACAATAGGTACAGACTCGGTTTATGTCTCTGAACCGAGCTATGAATTAGTGCACTCGGTACCAAAAATTTGGAATCTCTAGGACAAGCAGTTCTGTTGTAATCAGCAAAATAACATTTAACCGCCAAAAATTCAAAGCATTTCGACGCGACCATAAAAATGATGCGTTGCCGCTCTGAAGGTGATATTACGCTCTGCGGATTTGAACGTATTTTACCCGCGATAAGAGTCTTTTTTGTATGCACTCAGTCCTTTAAATTTCTGAAGGCATAATTATTATACCCTTCTCTTTCCGATGTGCGTTGAAGAGCGGGGCGTTGTATGTTGCCATATCTAATTAAATAGTTTGGTATGGTTTGATATTTTATATTTTTTTTTTGATAAAATACACCAATTATATTGCAGAATTTGCAGGCAAGGCAGGGAGCGAGCAGCACGTCCGTCCGTCCGTATTTTGACAGTTTGACAGCCAATCTAATCTTGCTAGTGTCATGTCAAGTGAATCGTCATCAGACCTAAGTCAAGTCATTCGAA
Organism: Plemyria rubiginata; assembly: GCA_963576535.1. Taxonomy (NCBI): domain Eukaryota; kingdom Metazoa; phylum Arthropoda; class Insecta; order Lepidoptera; family Geometridae; genus Plemyria; species Plemyria rubiginata. The sequence goes on from OY754923.1 coordinate 7,553,019, forward strand.
TTTGAGAGGTTAAAATATACCAATTATATATATTGCAGAATTTGCAGGCAAGGCAGGGAGCGAGCAGCATGTCCGTCCGTCCGTATTTTGACAGTTTGACAGCCAATCTAATCTTGCTAGTGTCATGTCAAGTGAATCGTCATCAGACCTAAGTCAAGTCATTCAAATTTGAGAGGTTTTCGATTTGCAAAAACGAATCCTTCCTACCTATATAAACCAGTATTATGGTAGGTAGCAGTTAAATAAATAATTAGGTAAATTTAGATTTACGTAGGTACCTAATCATTTATTAGTTTTACTACTTAACTTCTCCTATGGGTACTGTGGTAGGTGTTAAAGAACTGGCGCTTTGAGTAGGTACCTATGTAGATACAAATACAACTCCGTTATTTTAACACTGCCAAAAAGGTAAAAAGAGGGGCTACCTACCAGTAAAAACGCACCTCTTGTATCTATGTATGTTTCTTCCGCATCGATTTGGACATCCGCATCGCACCAATAATGCGGATGTTCATGCGGATGTGACAAAAACAAAAAATAAAATAGACGCAACCAGTGACTGGCGCGTAGTATCACCTTCAGAGCGGCAACGCATCATTTTTGTGGTCGCGTCGAAATGCTTTGAATTTTTAGCGGTAAAATATTATTTTGCTGATTACAACAGAACTGCTTGTCCTAGAGATTCCAAATTTTTGGTACCGAGTGCACTAATTCATAGCTCGGTTCAGAGACATCAACCGAGTCTGTACCTATTGTGGTTGCTGAGCTCCAACATGTGCAAGCTGGACAAACAAAAAAAGCTGGAAAAGCTTGTAACTCATAGAGTTTTGAACAGAGACACTTCAAATATTTGGTACCTCGCTAATTCGTTTGGTACTAAATCTGGAGACTTAAAGCAACCTGCTAGCTCCAGCCATTCCAGAGAACGAGCATATGCTTTTTCACGTACCGTTACTCCAGCTTACACGTTTATGAAGTCTTATAACTCGAAGAGTTTCCTAGCTACAGACCTGAAATTTTTGGTACCAGGTGCACTAAATAGGTACTAAATCCTTGCGTTTACTATATATCTCTATCATTAGCCGTTTGCCCACACTGACTGAGGCAGCTGGAGACATGTTACTCCAGCTTACACACTATTATAAGCTTATAGCATCGTTGTTTATTTGGCAGCTAAATTATGATTCAAATCTATGAGTGCACTAATTATGCTTTAAATATTGGCATTTATAGAAATTACATTTTCAATATGAGGAAGCTGGAGACATGCACACCGTCCGTATTTTGACAGTTTGACAGCCAATCTAATCTTGCTAGTGTCATGTCAAGTGAATCGTCATCAGACCTAAGTCAAGTCATTCAAATTTGAGAGGTTTTCGATTTGCAAAAACGAATCCTTCCTACCTATATAAACCAGTATTATGGTAGGTAGCAGTTAAATAAATAATTAGGTAAATTTAGATTTACGTAGGTACCTAATCATTTATTAGTTTTACTACTTAACTTCTCCTATGGGTACTGTGGTAGGTGTTAAAGAACTGGCGCTTTGAGTAGGTACCTATGTAGATACAGATACAACTCCGTTATTTTAACACTGCCAAAAAGGTAAAAAGAGGGGCTACCTACCAGTAAAAACGCACCTCTTGTATCTATGTATGTTTCTTCCGCATCGATTTGGACATCCGCATCGCACCAATAATGCGGATGTTCATGCGGATGTGACAAAAACAAAAAATAAAATAGACGCAACCAGTGACTGGCGCGTAGTATCACCTTCAGAGCGGCAACGCATCATTTTTGTGGTCGCGTCGAAATGCTTTGAATTTTTAGCGGTAAAATATTATTTTGCTGATTACTACAGAACTGCTTGTCCTAGAGATTCCAAATTTTTGGTACCGAGTGCACTAATTCATAGCTCGGTTCAGAGACATCAACCGAGTCTGTACCTATTGTGGTTGCTGAGCTCCAACATGTGCAAGCTGGACAAACAAAAAAAGCTGGAAAAGCTTGTAACTCATAGAGTTTTGAACAGAGACACTTCAAATATTTGGTACCTCGCTAATTCGTTTGGTACTAAATCTGGAGACTTAAAGCAACCTGCTAGCTCCAGCCATTCCAGAGAACGAGCATATGCTTTTTCACGTACCGTTACTCCAGCTTACACGTTTATGAAGTCTTATAACTCGAAGAGTTTCCTAGCTACAGACCTGATATTTTTGGTACCAGGTTCACTAAATAGGTACTAAATCCTTGCGTTTACTATATATCTCTATCATTAGCCGTTTGCCCACACTGACTGAGGCAGCTGGAGACATGTTACTCCAGCTTACACACTATTATAAGCTTATAGCATCGTTGTTTATTTGGCAGCTAAATTATGATTCAAATCTATGAGTACACTAATTATGCTTTAAATATTGGCATTTATAGAAATTACATTTTCAATATGAGGAAGCTGGAGACATGCACACGACAATTTCGTCAACCCATCGTGTATCTGGACGTCCGACGCTTCTCTTCCCAGTCCTCGGCTACCACTCTATCAATCTTTTGCAGCACCTGTCGTCACCACGTCTTGCCAGGGTTCCCAGGTGTCCCGCCCAACTCTATTTAAGCTCCATTATTCGATTTCCGACGTCTTGGACCTTGGCGCGTTGCGTCATTCGAGAATAAAATTGAATATCCTTTTTGTAATAGGTAGAAACACGTTTTAAGATTTAGATTGAATCAGATGAATGAAAAATGCCTTAATTTATTAACTTGTGGACAGCCACATTACTCTATAGATAGAATATAAAAAAAATACGAGACAAATTAGCTTCAAACAATGCACCTATCTACAAAATGTAACAGAACCCTGTGTGGCTGTGGCGTGGCGTTCACCTAAAGTTCTTTTAAAGACGTGGTAAAACACCGCCTACAATACTTAAGCAGTAGCTAGACCGAGCTTAAATAAAAAGCGTAAAAGTATTTTTCTGTGCCGTGAGTGGCAAGATAAGAGGCCACTCGTAGAACGACTACGGCATCGTAGCGAGCTTTGATTCTACGAGTGCTACGGCGTAGCGAATTTTGCATTCAAGTTTTTGGAAACCTCAATGGCAGATATACGTTAGTTACGGAGTCACACGAACCGTTTCTAACCTATTTTCTAACTATAACGTAATGTGGGGCTATTTGGGATTCAAGGTGTTAATAAAAATTCTATATATAATAATTAGATAATTTATAATAAAAATTCACTTGGACCAAATATCAACGTAATAAAGCTCATTTTACATTGAACGTCGAATGTGACTCAGGACTGATATCGTCAGGTTTACATTTTGCATTCAACAACGTTGCTCAGCCTGCACACTACATTGCATTATCAGGATATGAGAACGTGCTCGAAATACGGCACATTTGTACGTGCACTGTTTTGATTTTTACCTTTTTATTTGATTGTTGAGGAGTCCCAACAATGAAACGTGACTATCAGTATTCTGCAATAATTCCGTTTCATCTTCTCTGATTAACATTATTACGCTTTGAAAGGAGGTCAAGTAAAATTAGTATTAAACCTTATACTTATTATTAAATAAATTAATCTCCAGATTGTCTTCGCCATAAATATACAACTGAAACGTACATCGCGAGATCTTAGTTCGAGGCGAATCACTGGTCTCAATCCAAACTACAACATTTGCTACATAACTATATCTATGGGACTAATTTTTGGTGAAAAAGTGGTGAGGTTTTCTGTAAAGTTTTCGATACTGAATGAAAATGTGGCACACAGTCTCTATGCTTATATCGATTCAACTCAAGACATATGAGCCTCAATGAGGTTCAAAGTTCAACCCGTCTAGTGACCGCTAATGATGATGCGGTCAACAGTGACGGCCATTATAACCGCTACAGCACTCTGTGGTCTTAGCAGTCATTGTTATTGTTAGAGGCTCGAAAACCATGCCATACTTCCATAGGTTTCAAGTCAATTCGTTCTAACCTAAGGCCCATATTCATGATGGTATTTGAGCGTGCCAATAGCTTATCAGACCGATAAGTCTGTTGCTGTCTCTTTTCGTTGGCATGAAGGTGACAGTGACAAGCATACTCTATTGAGCTGCTATTAAATGGCAGGAATTATGAATAAGAGGGTAAGAGTTAACAAGTTCACACCAAATTCTGCAATGGAATTGATTTCGTCTCACATGGGGATGTGCTCGTATAGCATAGCATCTTGGTTTACTCTAGGATCTAGAGTAAACCTAGAGTCTAGGTTCACTGGCTGTATTAACTTCGCACGGGTTATAACTATACAACTCTAAACTTAATTATAAACGTTATTCAAGTTCAAACACTGTTCAAATTTAGCCCTGTCACTGTTTGTCATTAGCCATTCGTAACAGAAGGCAGTAGAAACGAATTGAGCTACTGAGAAGGCTGGTTAGCGAGTGCTAAATTCTTGCTCTAATCTACAACCACAGCGACCTTAACGAGCAAACAATTAAGCATCATATTCAATAACAAAGTATCCCTACAGGAACCAACTTCCATTGTGAGCTCCATCAGGAGCCTTATTCACTATGACCATTTGCACCGCGATCACAGCTAAGACAGGGCAGCCGGTGTCATACTGTCAGGGCAAAGTATCTCCTATGTCATAAAGAATAAAGCCCAACATCAAGTGTTGACGTTTCACGGTTTGGGGCAAGGAACCTCCTATTGTCATCCCAACTAATATTATAAATGCGAAAGTAACTCTGTCTGTCTGTCTGTCTGTCTGTTACGCTTTCCCGCTTAAACCTCTCAACCGATTTTGATGAAATTTGGCACAGACAATCTTTAGACCCTGAGAAAGAACATAGGCTACCTTTTATTGCATAATATTCAAATTATAAGTACGCAGACGAAGTCGCGGGTACCAGCTAGTAGAGAATAATGCCCCATGTCTCAAGGTTGAACGACCTGATGTGGCTAGTAAGTTAGAATTCTAGCAAAAAGCGTGGAGTTGGAGACGAGCTCCTTTAGCTTGAAACGTCTTTGTAGAGGTGGAGTGTAGTTCCTGTAAGGCTGGCACGATCCTGCTATCGATCCGACCCTGTGGCACTCTGCCAATACGAAACTCGGCTACTGTACCTCTCCACGCCGATACAAGTGGGAACTTGTGCCCGTTCGCAAGTTTCGATGTCCAAACTGCTTTATTACAATAAGAACTTTATTACGGGCGCAGTTGCCACCGCGTGAAACATTGCTTCGACCATAAGTATAGTGCTTTGGTGCTAATTGCCGCGGTATTTCAACGAATGGTCATGCTGTATTGCATAGATTTCTTCAGCAATATGCGGCAACAATAACCAAACATCGTAAATCACTAAACTGGTTGAGCATTTAATCTGGTCATTCGTACCTGAGCGACACTTTTCTATGATAGTAAGCGTTGTATTTATTATGCATTGTGTATGTTTGTTTCAGATCTCAATTATTAAGCAGCTACAACTGGCACAATCATGGCTTTCGCTGGGCTTAAAAAACAAATTAACAAAGCCAATCAGGTAAGCTCTATCCAATAAACCTTAAAAAACGCTAGACATAATTAAAAACCAGTCGGACGAATAAAACAAGCATAATAAAGAACCAGGCGCGTTTAATCTAAATAAGGGATCTAGATTAAAAACTTCTTAAAAGAAGCATCGAAGATTGCTCCCGATATTGGCGCTGAAAAACAAAACTTTATTTTGCCAATGTGGTTGCTAGCTAGATTATCGAACCATTTTTCTCGGCGACTCCTGCCGCTTTTCGTATTTTAAGCTGCTCGAACTTCCAACGTGGACTTTCATTACTGGGAACCGATTCAAGGAATAGGTTTTCGCACGTCTTTCTATATTTGATTCTTGCGTTGGATAAATAATTTAAATTTTACCCTAAATAAATATTATGGGCTTTTCTTTTATTTTTGAAAGATATTATTCGGTTCGAAAACTCAGATCTTCAACACAATAACTCACTGAAAAGTGTGTATTTGGATTCCCCGAAGCGTGTAAAAAGCGGACCCCCCTTTCATTTCGTTCGGGCGCGATCGGATTTTGTAGCAATTCGGCATATTCAGGACGAGACGCATAGCACAGTACGCTTGAAATATTTTCCAATTAAACGAATGGACGACCCCTGATTGTATTAAAGTTATAACCACTTGGCTGCCGGTGAGTCGACAGACAGGCCATTTTAGGGGTATTCAGAGGTATTCAGCCTCTTTTTTCAGCCTTCTAAATATGAATCACTCAATTCGGCTGACTTGACGAATAGACGACATATAACTGTGCTCTATTGCCTTCCTATCAGTATCGTGCCCAAAATTCTTGATTGCTAGATTTGGTACTAAATTCGTAATAATTTCTAAAGCTAGGCAATATTTCGAAAATAAGATATTCTGGGTCAGTCACGGCTGGACCAATTCAGATAAAATTGGGAATTGATATAAATAGATCTTCATCTGAAACAATAATAATGCTATTTTATATCCAGGCAACATGCCACCAAGCCGCGGGTTGAATTATTTTAAACATTTAATGAAAGAATTTTATTCGTTTGGTCTTGAATCTTGGAGGAGCTTTGATGGTATTACCGTTGTCTCCGTTAGGAAGCTTTGTTTCCCGTCTAAAATCATACTTCCCTTTGTAAACGAAACGTAAGTCGTGCATGGCGCGATCCATTTATTTATTCACTAGCTTACAATTTATAACGTAACCCCTCGTTGAAAAACCGACGCGGATTACTCAACCTTTTCATTAATGTACACCAGGCTTTACAAAAGACAGGTCGTAATGTTACTATGTAGGTATGTAGCTACATCCGGAAATTAGTTCAACGTATACGTACTTACAGATTTCAAAGAACCTTTTGTAACTGTTGTTTTGCAGCCATAAACCTTTATGCTTGAAACGTATTCGATAGTAAGTAAAAGTTTCCATTTAGGTACTTCAATTATTATACTCACATTTCCGACCTCGCATTTTTCTGTAAGAAAAGTGCCAATGGACACATTCTTAGTTATCCTTATTTTATAAAATTAAGTCAAAACAAAATTACTCATTAGCTTACTTGGCTAGATTGTAATGATATTAGGGTACCGCATGTCATGCGTTAAACTAATTCAGTAAAAAAAAACCTAGCATTTTTACGGTGCCGCGCCCATTTGAAATTATTGTGGTCGGGGTACCATGGTGCTTGCAGTGCAATGCATACACCACAGTATAATTACACATGTAAACTTCAAGATTTGAACCATAATCCAGTGAATAGATCACATCGGACATAACTGAATTGCTAACTGAACATTTAGAATTGCTCTCTGTCTGACAATTAGATAAGCAATGTAACCATTTCTCCATGAGTTTGGTTTATCTTCTACGGAAAAGGTCTATTACAACATCTAGTTTTCCCAAGTATTCTGTCAATATCGTATTTCCAGAGCTTACCTTGAGCTACAGTAAATATCCAGCTAGTGATTGATACGGGAATATCCAGCCATAGTGATTGATGGCTATGTAATAGCAAACCCAAAATTCATAATATACTATGTTAGAATAATGTAGTGGCTCACATTTCAAATAACTAGTTATGCAACCTTTAATATATTTGAACCCAAAAGTTCGATATGGACTGTCTGTGGGTCGATTATTCAAGGTGCGACTGATCCGATTGCAGGTTACAGATAATAAAGTCTAGCGTGTCCACTATCTGAAAGCTATGGATAGTTTAGATCCCTTGCTTAATTTAGTATGCTTCCTACCACGGCTATTTGATCGGCTTACGCACACTACTGCAGGCAGAACAATTTATATCGCAAGACTAGACACATGCAAGTTTTCTTCAAGCGTGAGTCTGAGGGCCGAATACTCAAACGCAACTCAGATTTAAGCACGTCCCATGTGACGAATTTTTGACAGAAATTCATTAAAAGCTGTCAAAAAACCACGATTTGAGACGTGCTTAAATCTGAGTTGCGTTTGAGTATTCGGGGGTAAGCTAATACAATGTTCCTTCCGTTCCCTCAGATAAGGCTAGTCTGTATATTTTGCAAAGCATGTCACAGTTTGAATTAATGAAGCAGAAACTTCTCTGTTTTATCGAGATAATTTCCTTAATCAATTATTAAGGCGAGGCCGCCGAGTCTGCAGCGCTGATTCATCGCTGATCATAGGACCGCTGATGCCCCAACTTTGCCCTGTTTGTTTATAACCTTCCAGCGGGTTTACGAGCAAATTATCGTTTCTTCGCTTTATGCCGCGTAATGTTACTTTACGATGTAAGGTGGGGGGTGGAAAACCAGCATTTGTTTCATCGTAAAACGTTTCGCTTCTAAGGATTTTCTCAGAACACAAAATTGCGTTCCATATAAGCAACCTCAAGTATATTGTTGGTGTTATGATTTACGAACCGTGATTATTTTTCCGGCTGTCTGCTTGTAGTAAAAGTTGTATTGAGGTGACTTGTATGCGTAGCCGCGCGTAGCGGTATTGCTACGGTGGTCTACGCGCGTAGCTAGAACGAATATGACTGGTTCACTTTTCACAAAAATCTTTTATCTCTTCAAGCTGAATTACTTATAGCTTAACATACAGATTCGTAAATGCAGAGAGCACCGGTGGTCTAGTGGGAGTCACCCCGCTTTCTGATAGTAAGTTCGTGGGTCCCGATCCAGTCCAATGGATTTTTCTTTTCGAAAAATCTGCTGTGCCTCAGAATATAGTAAAACAATGAAGAAGGAATAATAAAATTCTCGATTGACACCAAAATTATCACATTTCACTGAATTCATCTTTCCTTAAAAATATACTTTGTAACAAGAATCAGCGCGTGGGAGAAACCTTATTGTCGTGACCTTTTATTACTAAGCGACGAAAAGTATTTTTGGTATAACGAAAAAAAAGCTTCTGGACCTTAATCACGGAAGATATCTCCTCAGTTCTTCTAGTATCAAGTACAAACTCAAGATCCTTTGAGGTTAACAAAAGGTCCAAATATTACAGTAATTAGTGTTCCACACATGACAGGTTGCAAGCTCATCTCTTCAGCTTAGTACAACAATTCAACTTATTTTAAAATAAATAAATAAATAATGCTGGACAATCCACACAACATCATCTAGCCCCAAAGTAAGCTACTCAAAGCTTGTGTTATGGGTACTAGATGACTGGTATATTTAATACATTATATACTTACATAAAATTGATATTTATTATTATACATAAACACCCAGACCAACGGAACAAATTCCTGCAGATCGTACACAAATGTTCCAAGGCGGGAATTGAACCCGCAACCTCTTGCGTCGCAGGCGGACTCTCGCCCGCTGCGCCACTGAGGTCGTCAAAATAGTCACATATATACAGTGTACTATTTTTATTACATTTAAATATAACAAAGGCAATATCCTCGTTCTATCCGTGCATCGAGCGGAGACGAGGGGTGACAGCCTTGACCCAGAGCCTGCCCTATATTGTCGATGTGCCCCAATTATTGCGGCCTTCACAGCTTCCCTCGGTCCTGTGACATTGTGCGAGCGGGGAGAGACCTTGCGATGCATCTGCACTTTGTATCGAACGAAGTTAGAACTTAAGTTAAATTGCTTTCAGAAATTGATGGTTAACTGCAACTTATACTTCTGCATATGTAACTGTATTAAGAGTAGTAGAGCTTTTTGTGAAGGGCTCGTCCGGGGAAGTACTACCACCACGCCTTTTTCTGCCGCCAAGCAGCAACGCTGTGTTTCGGTTTGAAGAGTGTGGTCACCGGTGTAATTACAGGCACATGAGGCTTAACATCTGTATGCCTCAAGTTGATGGACGCAGGGCAGTGCATCGTAGGGCACGTTCCTATTGTGCGTGACCTACGGGGCAATGTTTTGTTTATAGGTGATGGTTACCACTTAACATCAGGTGGGCCATCTGCTTGTTCCATCAGCTAGTTGTTTAAAAAAAAAATATGTTACAAGCGGTTTATTTGCAATTAGATATTTTTTTAAACTATACCGCATTCGGTGACAGGGCGATAAACCTCAAGTGGAGTTGGGCAGGACACCTTGCCAAACGTGGTGATGGCCGCTGGAGTAAAGCCTTGACCGAATGGTGGCCGAAATCAGGCCGACGAAATCTAGGCCGACCGAAAGAGTCGGCCAAAGAAAGGGAAGCGATGGGTCGACGACATCGTGAGGGTCGCTGGAAACACCTGGACCCGAGACGCAAAGGACAGAGGAGGCTGGCAGAAAATGAAGGAGGCCTATACCCAGCAGTAGGTGACACCGGGCTGAAATAATGATGATACCGCATTCAAACCCAGAGTTTACTGTGATAGTTTTAATGGCTGTTGGTAGTTGCACCTGATAACACAGTTTTCAGCATGTCAAAAGGTTTATGAACACTGAATTTTTTGTACTGTTCTGTTACTGAGTTGTCTACAAAAAAAATCGACATAACTCACGCCCATCGTAGCTTTCTGCTAATTAAAAAGCTAGCAGTCATAGTAACTGTAAAGTAATCTGGGTAAAATGTTACCAAGCGCCCGCCGAAATACTACAAAGTACGAGACTGTAAAAAACCCGCGTTAGTAATTTTTCAGCGAGTTTTTCTGACGAATCCATAAACCGCGTACTTTTCCATTTCATTCCTAACCAGTTTATAGCATTTCTTCTATCACAAGCTTTGTAGTAAAATACAATTTGATTGAAATCTGAAAGCGTCTTTAAACCCGTTTTTACGACTGCTGCAACGCATGATAAAAGCCATAAATTATTTATTTGAACAAGGACACAATTCCATTTTGAAGATTTTTGGCGATTACACTACTCAGTATTTTACCCCTCGTAAATTTTATGTTGGTGTCTTTGCCCTCTGGTGTCGTGGTAGTATCAACTATTACTCATAGTATTTTATTTTCTTTTCACTTTCTAGTGTTTGAATTTTTTGACCTTTGCTCTACGTTTATACCTAAGTCTGAGCAGAATCTGTGACGTTAACACTTCTGTTGAATGAAAGCCGGAGCGTTATTTAACTGGCGATAATTAAGTACCGAAAGGCGCTAATTGTCGCCATTCGTAGCAGAAGCTTTCAACTTCATTTTACTATTTTGATTTCACTCATAGTAAGAGCGAGCAATTCGGCCAAGGCCTCGACCTGCTCTTTTGTTCGCGCTGCCGAATGGTACCTAGCTTTTACAATGTATCCTTCCTCATAACTTTTTTAATACAAACCTAACAAACATACTGATACTGACATTGTATTTGACTACAAGAGTATTTATAATTAATGAACAAAATTATTAAACGGGTTGATTATTAAATTCCGTATTATGTCCCATTCGTTATGTTCATATTTTCAATATAGGAATTTGATTATCTAGTTTATCGAAAATTAAAATAACGTAGCTATTTAAAACAGGTAACGTAAGCAAACAAAATTGTATCAGCGAAGGTGGATTGGACCTATTGAGTTCTGAATAAATATTTTGCACACTTCCAAACAAACTTTCTAAGAAAATTGCTATAAATAAATTTGATGAACTTTTTACAAACTTGTCCATTTAGGTTACTGTTCAAATTTGTTTTATACAAATTGCTCTTCTTAGGCTTTACAAGTAACTAAAAAGAGCGTGCTCGACAAAAGAAAAGAAGTTTTTGTCTAGTGTGTTTCTTTCAGAATTATTTCTCTAGGGTCAGTTTTATTGAAGTTATTTTGCCCTGAAGCCAAAAATAGACGATAAAAACTTCTCTGTAGCATTTGATTTCAAATTGTGTACTCGTAACCATATGTAATTTACTTATCTCTATCTTATTCATGTTTCAGTATGTCACGGAAAAGATGGGCGGTGCCGAGGGCACAAAATTGGATTTGGACTTTGTGGAAATGGAAAGAGTAAGTAAAATATATTTTATAAAATAGTGCTCTGTTATCTGATGTAGCATTATAGGTATTTCGATTTGCAAACTATGGATGCCGGTGCGATGTCAAGTACATGAGACTTTACGTTTACGTCTTAAAGTGATGGTGTTCGCAGTGGACATCCTCAGTGGGCTTGCTTGTAATACTCGTACTTAAGGGTCCGGCGACAGCGGCTCGCAATTTCGAGGTGCGATTGGCTATTATTTCATTTTATTTCATTTCGGGGAGGTTGTTTGAAAGAATAACTCTAAAGTGACACGCATAAATACTGTTCGAACACAAATAATACAATAATATAAGGGAAATGTGCTTGAGTCAGAAATCATTTTGGTATTAGGTAAACGTAAGACCAAACATACTAATACCAAAATGATTTCTGATTCGGGCATGTTTCCCTTATATTATTGTATTATTTGTGTTCGAACAGTATTTATGCGTGTCACTTTAGAGTTATTCTTTCAAACAACCTCCCCGAAATGAAATAAAATGAAATAATAGCCAATCGCACCTCGAAATTGCGAGCCGCTGTCGCCGGAGCCTTAACAATCATTTAAAGCTTTTTATATAACCCTTTTTCTACATATAAAGCCATTGACCTCTTCGCGAACTTAATTAACACATTCCAGTGTTTAGGTAAAAGTCCCGACCGATCGATAACTTAGATATTAAGAAATTTTATGAAAAAAAATCCCAAAAAGATCCGCATAATGCGAAATGGGTAAATCTAAAGCTCAAAATCACACTTCAAAATAAAACAGCAATATTTTGCACTTTCACCAGAAAACAGACGTGACCTGTGAGCTCGTAGAAGAATTACAAACGAAGACAAAAGAATTCCTCCAGCCGAACCCCACAGCGCGGGCTAAGATGGCCGCCGTCAAGGGGATTAGTAAACTGAGCGGGCAGGCCAAGAGTAACACCTACCCGCAACCAGAGGGCGTGCTGGCTGATTGCATGCTGTTTTACGGCAAGAAACTCGGCGAGGATTCTATGTTCTGTAAGTCTATTTCAAGATGGTTCGTTCGATATGTCACTTGTTCTTTCTTCAGTAGTGATTAACGTGACGTGATACGTTGACCCCACATTCTTTTCTACAGTAGACGATTGGTACTTGTGAGGCATTAGTTGCCTCCAGTCCAGTCTTCCAAATGGTGACTTCGCTGGATGATGAACTTAGTAATGTAGTCGTACTATTCGTGTGGTATGGTGTAATGGTAATTTTAAAGCCTTGAACGATAAGCTTGACGACTCATCCGACTGACCCAGTCTCGCCAGTGAAACAATTTTTAGTATTATTTTAACAGATTAACTAGGTTTCTTGCGTGATGCTATGCCAGAGATTGCTTTGCGTATAGTGCGCTATACGCAAAGCAAAGTGAAACATTTGAACACGCAATAGTGCGGTTTCATCGCACGCAATAGGGTTGCGTACCTAGTTAGATTAGTTCGCTGTCGTTGGTAGCAAGGTTGCAGCTTTATTACGATGCCCCTTACACCAAAACAGTAATTTAGCTATGTACAGAGACTCCAAAGCCATGTTAGAAAATTTACTGTGAGGGAGCGGTGTCGTGTAAAGACATTTTCTTTTCTCAGCGATCAGAATTCAACACGTTAGCTACAAGTGTTTCCCAAAGTAACAGTACCTGGTATTAGATTACAAATAGCTTCAGTATTGTAATATCAGTATGATTGATAGTGGAATGCTTCATAATTATTTGAGGCCTATATATATAGCCTATATAGGCCTTAATAAAGTGAGGAAGGAAGGATAAGTGACACAATTACGAACGAATTAGAATAGTTTTATTTTTGGTTCCAATGGTCTCAGTTGGCTTATAAGACTAAGTGATTACCTAATCCATAGTATACTCCACAGCTCAATGCATGATTGAGTTCGGCGAGTCGTTGAAACAGATGGCCGATGTAAAGTACTCGCTTGATGACAATATCAAGCAGAGCTTCCTGGAGCCGCTACATCATCTGCAGACGAAGGATCTCAAGGAAGTCATGGTAAGTGAAACTTCAAAGGCGCGTCTTCCAACCCAAATGACATACGTACATGTACGAAATAAAATTATTGTTGTTCTTTTTTATTTACCTTTTACAATGGCGGCATGAAAATATATAACTAGACAGTAAAGTATGTAAGGATATAAGGATGATATAGGTAGGTATACTATTTATTTTTGATAATAAATAATAAGTGAATGGCTATGTAGTGAAAATGAATGATTTATGCAATTGTAGTTATATTGGATGAAATAATTAATGTGATAAAATGTGTAATTTAAATAATTAATTTAATGTTGTTGCAAAATTACAGCAACAGTTTAATTTTAAGTTAGTGACATTTCTAGATGCTAAAAAAACCAAGTGACATTCAGTTTATTCATTATGATCGTATTGAATACTTAATAAACGATAAACATACGCTTTTACAGCATCACCGAAAGAAACTCCAGGGACGCAGGCTGGACTTTGACTGCAAACGGCGAAGACAGGCAAAAGGTGATTATCTTTTTCAATACACACAGCATGAACTACCTTTTATTTTATTTTTAGACTATTCTTTATCCATTACTTGAGAATAATTTTGTTTTTTGTTTTTCTTTAAATAAACGAATAGGCCCGGGTAGGGCAAGTCCATATATGAGTCCAAGTCACGGATCTTCTCGAACTGGTATGACAGTATACATACTTACAGCTAGAACACATTTCAACGCGATTAGTGAGACCGTAGACAACCTAGACCCTAGTACCTATAGTCAACATAAACACAAACATTGTAATAACAAATCCTTTAATAAACGCTCATGTTATTTTCATGTTATTTCCTGTCCCGCGCCTGCGTCGTCCCACACCATCATATTACCCGCCTGAGTTTGTTTTCATCGTTTGGTCTGTATGCAACCTTTTTTATTTTACGCCTGTATTTTTAACACTGTTTTTGCATTGTTTTGCGTACGTGTGTACGTAATGTTGCGTGCTTGTGTGCGTGCGTGTACGTTTGTGAAGTATGCGTACATCAGGCTCTCACATTCCAGACGACGAGATTCGACAGGCGGAGGACAAGTTTGCGGAGTCGTTGCATCTCGCTCAGATTGGAATGTTCAATCTGCTTGATAATGATGTAAGTACGACATTACATCACTACATAGTATAAAACAGTCGCTTTCTCTGTCCCCATGTCCCTTTGTATGCTTAAATATTTAGAACTCTGCAACGGATTTTGATGCGGTTTTTTTTTAATAGATAGAGTGATTCAAGAGGAAGGTTTATATGTATAACTAGCTGACGCCCGCGGCTTTGCTCGCGTCAAGGAATTCAAAGTTTCATACAAATTTTCATCCCCTATTTTATCCCCTTGGGGGTAGAATTGATCAAAATCCTTTCTTAGCGGATGCCTACGTCATAACATCTACCTGCATGCCAAATTTCAGCCCGATCCGTCCAGTGGTTTGGGCTGTGCGTTGATAGATCACTATGTCAGTCAGTCAGTCAGTCAGTCAGTCACCTTTGAGTTATATATATTTAGATACATGCCTGATATAGTAGAAAAACAATGTGCACCAGTGCGAAGCGCGGGCGGGTCGCTAGTAAGTTATAATCCATCCCTCTTACTATTATCCCTGCCATTTTATAGGGGCTCGATAGAGTATACTTGTCACTGTCACTTTTACGCCAAAGAAAAGAAACAGCAACAGATTTATCGGTCTGATAAGCTATTGACGCGCTCAAAGACAATTATGATTATATTTGCAAATCAAAAGTGCAACCATCGTAAGTGTTGGCAGAGGCTAGCGCCCACACGGTCGCTGACCGCGTTTGAAAATCCACGCCATTCGATGAACGTCATCGAAAGTCATTCTATAATTTGTCGGTCGTTCTCTTTGTCACTCGGAGGTCATTTTAGGTATTTGTATAACTGATTTTTTAGGGGTACATATTATAAATAAAATAAAACTTTGTATCCATAATAAAATGTTTTATTTATAGGTAGAGCAAGTGGCGCAGCTTAGTTTCTTCGCCGAAGGGCTTCTGGAGTATCATCAGCAGTGCACGGAAATATTGCAGGGGCTTGTGGCCACGCTTATGGAAAAGTAAGTTACTCTACTGCCCCTTATAAACGACACTAAATAATTGAGATTAATAAATTGTATTCAAATAGTAAAACAAAAGTGGTACACAAATATAAAGTGGTATTTCTGATTAGTTCTTATCCTTCCAAGGTTGCCTGGAAGAGATCGCTCTCAGCGATAAGGTCGCCCATTGTTTTACCTTAAATGTATGCTTTTACTCTGTACTATGTTTCTGTGTGGTGAACAATAAAGAGTTATCTATCTATCTATCTACACAAGAGATTTCATAGAATTTTCTCAACTTACAGTAGTATAGATGCGATACCATACTACATTAACTGCATAAAAATATTATTTACAGAATCTATCACAAGTCCCCAACAAAAAGAAAATGTCCAAAACATTCCTACTACTGAAATGACAGCCTTCACAGCTCAGTTGGTAGTAGCTCTGCCTTCTGCGCCGTAGGCCGCGTGGGTTCGATCCCATTTAGCCTTCGTTTGGGGAGAGATAGTGCTATGTGGAATGTCCAATATTTATTTATTTTTAAATGTATGTATTCCCGCATCTTCCAGGAAAGAGGAGGCCGTCAACCGTCCCAAACTGGAGTTCGTCCCAAAGACGCTCGCCGATCTACACATCGAGGGCATCCATGAACTCAACCATGGTAGGCGCTACGGTTCCTCCCTGAGCCTCTCCCGTCCCCCCCGACAGCACCTCCCCCCTTCATCCTCCGTCGGCGATCTGAGCAATGTAGACCCGCTTAAGGCGTGGGACTCCCCCGGCAGACAATACAACCGCGAAAGTTCTAGGCCATCTGTCTTCAGTAACAGTAACCAAGACTCGAGGCCTGGCTACGGTTCCGCTGGGTTCAATGGCCATGCACCAATACCAAGTTTAAGGCCAGGGGTGAACCACCGGGATGCAACAGCCAGGCCTGCCGGCTTCCAGCCGCACCCGGCGCCGAGAAATCAATTCGACGGTCTCAGGGACCCCTGGACAGGTGACTTTGGGTTTTGTTTGCTGGGTTTTGGGCGTGTACTGCTTTAGGTGATGGGCTTTATTTGTTTACTCGTAAGGTTCGGGGTTGAACGTGGTTCAAGGCTTATACAACTTCAGGGCAACTATTCACTGTTTATCTAATAAATTGTAATAATTCTATGTTACTCGAGTCGTAACGTTCTTACTTTGACTAAGGTTACTAGACCAAAGTCAAGGTGAAAAGGTATTTAGTCAGTTAAATTACAAGGATGACTTGGAAACGTCTTCAGAGCTAATCAAAGTATGACAGGGTAAACATTTATCCGAGGGACTAGTCTGAGATTTTTACACACGCATTTTAACATGGAACAAGATATCGACTTCTTATGATAACGTTATAATAATATAACGTTTATTAACGTTACATTCAGGGGGTAGTGAATATTAATGTTTCCAAAAAGGCAGTGCATAAACAAAACCTTCTAGCACCCACCTTCATTTAACACCGCGCTTTACACGTTTTCCGTAGCACTGTGCTCTAAAGAGGATGAAAGCTACACTTGTTCTAACACTCATATATCGATTACTAACATTATTATTATGTTATTATAAATTGCTGAAAAGCGAAAGCTTGATACGAAAATATGAAGAATAACAGGGACAATTAACTTATACAGGATGTCCCAGAACTTAACGTCAAGCCGAAACGGGGCGGCAGGATTTATTGTAAACATCATGAGAAAAATCTCTTACCAATAATTGATTGGTTCAGGCGTAACTTTGCGGAATTCCATTGTTAAATTAAAATTAACTGAAACTATTAATTTGGCTAGATATTATTCTCAATTAATCAATGTTGATCCCTAACGAAGCTAAGTGCAAACTATTGCTGGAAAAAATCCAGAATAAATTCACTCACTTTTTGTACTTAAAAGAATACGGAGTGTACCCATATTACCCGCTGATGTACCCGAGCTTGGAGCCTTATTCACTATGACCATTTGCACCGCGATCACAGCTAAGACAAGGCAGCCGGTGTCATACGGTCAGGGCAAAGTATCTCCTATGTCATATAGAATAAAGCTCAACATCAAGTTTTGACGTTTCACGGGTTGGGGCAAGGAATATTCGTTTTCTGTCATCTATCGAAGCAACATAGCATTTTCATTTTAATTGTTTTTCTAGTGTTATTTTGAGTTGTGTTGTGTAATTTTGGTGGTATTTTAACCAACATTACTTGTGGTCTTAGCACAAAGTGTAAGCATTTGAAATGAAAGTGTATTATGTGATATCGTGATTTGACCGAAAATGTTTCACATGTTTTGAAGAAACTGCCACCATTTTCTTCAAAACAATTGACTGACTCGACTTTCGACTGACGTGACTAGAAACTTATCAAAGAGCATATAATCTCTATCACTTGACACTGGCAAGATTGTCTATAGACAGGAGCCATAAAAAAAAAATCTATTGTCATAGTGAATAATGCCCCTGTTCGTGTTAGGTATGGTAGGGTACAGCAGGCTGTCGGTGCGCAGAGACGTGACACTGGTGAAGTACATGCGCGTGCTGCGCGGCGAGCTGCACAACCCGGCGGTGGTGCAAAAAAATATCTTACCATTAGAGTCCCCGCAGACTACAAACTTTCTATCGGCCGAGAGTTTAGTCGAGTTGGCCTGTTCGTGCGCACACTGTGCCAACAAAACAGTTGGGTTGTTCGCGAGTGCGCAGACTAGCCGACAAATGGTTTGGCCGATTGATTTTTTTACTAGAGTTTGTGAAGAGATCACTCGCGTGGAATGAAGCCATCGGCCGAGTCGGCCGATCAAACAATCGACAAGTGTGCGGGCGGGGCAAGAGCGCCATACTGATCAAACGCTCGGCCGATAGTTCGCCGATGGAAAGTTTGAAGGCAGTCGTGAAGCCCATCAAACTTTTTTATCGGCCGATACTGAATCACTGTAATGTGCGCATCTGCATACATCTTCATACTGATTAAGAAGCCGACCAAACTCTCGGCAGATAGAAAGTTTGTAGTCTGCGGGGACTCTTAGTATTGACAAATAGTGACAGAGCTATAACTGAGCAAACAACAAATTATACAAAGTATAAACTTTAAACAGTGTCTAAAATTAGCGCTGTCTCTGTTTGCCATTACGCAATGGCAAGAGATGTCAAAAGTTTAGGCAGTGTTTAACGTTTGCCTATTTTTTTGTAGTAAGGCCCTCTGTGTCTAAGGCGATATCTTAGTAGCGTTCAGCGGGGACAGAGTAATTTCTTAGTTTCAACTAAAAATTCTTGAAATCCCTAGATGTCGAGCTTTGGCTGAAACGACATGAGCTTTGAACCATCTATATATCTCCTTGCTACACCTTTTTCTAGTTAAATAGTTATCGACCATCTTATCTATAGAATTTATTCTAGTTGTAAATAAATGAAATTTTAAAATTCACTTAATATTTAAATTAGGTAATTTACATATACTTTCTTGTGACTAACATAATAAACAAAGATTAAGAAGTAATGTGACTTTCTACACCTAACTATCTTGTAGCTGAACGTCTCTTGGTTACATTTAACAGTGTATTTTAGTTTCTTTTCTTGTGTTAACCCAGGGTCCAATAGCACTTAAGAAGGCGGTTTAATTGTACAGAGGTTATCTGTTACAGGTTGCCGAGTTTCCTTCTCCTGTCCTAATTCCCTTCCTATTTTTTACTACAATACTTACGATTACTATGTATGATTGAATTGGTCTATTCCGCGAATAAAAAGTTAAAAGATGGCAGCCATCACTTTCGGACGGAAAGTTGGCTTTGAGATTTGATTGAAAAAAAAATTATATTTTTCTTATCAGCTATCTGACTTATTCGTAGAATAGAACCGATTAAACCGATTTGATGTCAGTATACTTGTGTTTATCTAAAGTTATCCCTTATTAAGAACGTCTTTATGTTTGTAATCTATCCTATCTGTTCGAGCCAGTAGATCGATGTGTATTCTGTCTCTTTCTAAGGTAATAACAGTTTATAGTTTTACAACTTATTGATATGCACATAGCAAGTCTTACACATTTACACAATGAGGTCACACAACAGTATGAATAAGCGCCTATCAAAGTAGGCTATAACCTTGGTTCAGCAAAATCTTTGGAACTGGTGATCATTCGTACAAACCCACCGAACTGGTAAATTAGCGGCATTGATCAAGGTTATCAGCCAAAATTAAATAAAGTACAAAATGTGCACCTACTATAGGTTTAAAAAACAAATCCGGCTGCTAAAAGTTATGCATATAGTAAAACCAGCTAGAGAGTTTTACGTATAAAATGGTAATATGAACGGTCAAAATATACTGAGTTTGGGATGTGTTTTGTTTGCGTCGTGGAGAGGGTGGCTCGCACGCCGGCACCCCCGAGCACAAGCCCCCATCCAACCTGGAGCTCTTCCCGGGCTCTGGCAGCGTGCAACGCTCCAACAATGGTAACACAACACATCACACACACCCCACACACTATACACAAACTTACTAGCGCTCACACACCCACACACTACTACGCGTCTCGAGCGCTAACATTCACACTACGCGGTGTCCGGCGGCACATATTTTACAACTGATGTAAATTGGTGACCGCCGCGCCTGTCATCAAGATGTTTATTACGACCGAAATGTTACATAAAAATACCATACTCATATATACACATCCACATATATTATATATACATTATACACACACACACACATATATAAATATATACACACACACACCACACATATTTAAATACAAATCAACACAAACACACGTACAAAAACCAAAACTGAGCCCATTACCAAAACAAGGCATTTATAGTTCACTTAGTTTCACACGACACCACATTCATACACACAAACTTAGTTTGTTTGAGTTAGTTTCCGGTTTGATTTGAGTTTTAGCTAGAAACGTTTTTGAATTGGGTGGCTTCTTTTATACTGAGCGTGTTTGTCATCATTTGGCAAATATACATTCAAACCGCTCTTTGCAGCGTGCATGTCAAAATAGGTTTTCTTTGTGCTGATATCACATACCTACAATTTTAGCGCTTTTATCAACTCCATATAGCATTGCTGACCATTACATGGCTTGCAGGCTTAACAGACGATCATGCAACTACCATACAAACATCATTTCATATTGTAAGTTAATGTTATCGTTTGTGTCAAATTGTGTCGCTGTCAATGTTAACTAAATTTGATTGTAACTATTTTGTATAGTGTGTGATGTGTTATCATCATATAGGTAAAATTTTGTAGGTATCAAATATAGGTGAGTCAAAATGAGCGTATCAAAACAAACACACACTAAAATATATTTTTTTACTGAATAATAATAATCAGTAATCATCTTAAAATCTGATCTAAAATAATATGTGAGTAATATAGTACCTGCAAAGTGGTCCAGTAATTTATTGTCTGTCAAACATATAGAAAAATGTGTGAGCATTCATTTCAGTTTTCCAGTGAAAGTAGTTGCAATGATGCTATTTTCATCAGTACAATTTTTCATCCATTCAGTTGCTTTCTAATAGTAATCGCCACAAACCTCGTGAAAACGATATTACGTCATTCTCATTTCACATGGAATGCTCACCACATCTAGGCATTGTCATTGAATTGAAGCGAGACGGAGACAAAACTGCCATACGAGTTTGTATGTCTGTCTCGTTTTGGTTAATTTCAATGTCATTGGTTTGCTACAAAAGGTATAATGTTGGATTGTGCGTAGCGTCGCCGCTGCCTTCGCCGGTGAAATCTCCCGCGCGGACGCCGATCGCGCCTGCCAAGGGGCCTTGCTGCACCGCACTCTACGACTTTGACGCCGAGAACCAGGGCGAGCTCGGCTTCAAGGTATGTTATAATGATGCTGGACAATCCACACAGCACCATCTAGCCCCAAAGCCACTCAAAGCTTGTGTTATGGGTACTAGATAACTGATATATTTAATACATTATATCCTACTAATATAATAAACTTGACAGTTTGTATGTATGGATAGATGGATGGGTGGATGTTTGTTACTCTTTCACGCCGGAACGGATCTGGACGAAACTTGGCAGAGAGATAGATTATAGTCTTGAATAGCACATAGGCTACTTTTTATCCCGCGTGAATACAGGGATTTAAATCTGCGCGGGTGAAACCGGGGGCACAACTAGTACACATAGGCCGCATTCCGAATTGGATATTATCGCTTACAGCACTCACATCATCTCACAGGCGTTCCGAATTAGATATTACGATTATGACAGCTCAGAGCTGTCATCAAATCGGAACGCTCGTAAACGCACTCACAGAAATATCCTAGGAATCATAACCTAAAACCTTGTGTAACAAACTGGGACTGCTTGGATATTTTCTGGATTTGTTATTATATGATCGCAGAACATATTACACCCTATTAGGACTATAATACGACTGAAAACATGCAACTTCATCACAAATAACAACAAAACACAAATGCACAACTGTCATTTTTGACAGCGCTCACAGTGATATTAGAATATGGCATGGTCGGCGTAATCGCAAGATGGCGCATGTCATGACGTCATCTATGACGTTTCATGGTCCATCGTTATCGCGCTCACGCTAATTCGGTACGGGTTTGAGAGCGCTCAAATCGATTATGGCGTAATTCGGAACGCGGGGATAGATATATATTTTAAAAGATTGCGAGTATTTATTGCTAGTAGCGCCCCGCGGTGCGTGCCCTCGACCCACCGGCCCCTGTTGTAATCTATGAAAAATTAAAATAAATTATCCCACGGGAACCATACATTTACCGGAATAAAAAGCATAGGACATAGGCATGCAAACTATAATCTAGCTCTGTGCCAAATTTCATCCAAATCCGTTCAGCTGTTCTGACGTTATCGAGTAACAAACACCCATCCTTCCAAACTATGACATTTATAATATTAAATTCGATTCACTATATTATTTCACTTGCTTTATAACTATGTTTTGTTTTCAGGAGAACGACGTGATTACCCTCATCAACAAAGTGGACGAGAACTGGTTCGAGGGTTCAGTGCACGGCAAGACCGGCTATTTCCCGATCAGCTACGTTCAGGTCACAGTGCCGCTACCCAACATGTAAACTGTAGCTCCGTCGTTTGTGTGTAGCGCAACTGTCGTAGCTTCTGTATCGTTTTGTAATTACGGGATTTTTTTCTTAAACCAAATGGCATACTGCAGTATTCCAAAGAACTTCATATAAAAAGAGTCAAGATGCTTGTGGATGTAAAAGACCTATATAGAAATACAGCAGTCAAAAGACCTACATGTAAAAAGAGTCATAGATGTTGTGGATGTAAAAGACCTACATATTGAAAGAGTCCTAGATATTGTGGATATACTGTTTGAGCTCATGCTGTAAGTAGGTACATACAGCCGCTACATTATAAATAAATAAATAAATATTGGTGGACTTTCCACAGAGCACTATCTAGCCCCAAACTAAGCCTAAGCTTGTGTTATGGGAACCAGATAGCTGATATACTACTCATATACTTCTTTTTTGTAAATACAGACTTATAATATTATACTTATAACACCCATCAAGAACCGTAAATAGGTTAATCTAAGCGCAATTCGTCCTCAACTCAATCAGTAAATTCAATATAGCCTTCACAGATCAGTTGATATTAGCTCTGCCTCCTACGCTGTAGGCCGTAGGTTCGATTTCCACCGAGAACAAACATTTGTGTGATGAACATAAGCATGTAGGTACTTATTGACAAAAAAAGTATATATGTACTATATCAGATATCTAGTTTCCTTATGACAAGGTTTGGCTTAGTTTGGGGCTAGATAGTGCTGTGTGGAAAGTCCATCTATACATCTGTCTATATCTATAATACTTTTGGTGATTTCCCGTTTTTACAAAACTTACTTTGAACTATAGTAGTAAATAAATGTTTTGCAGCTTCATTCATTAAGCATACACACCTGAGATGATAGTGAATCTCTGTCAGCGGTTATCCGGACATAAAATATAGCTACCAAAAAAACTGTACAGTTTATTTATAATTATTATGTCTTATAAGTTTTATTACAGTATTTATGCAAATGTACCCAACAGTTATCTATCATATTGATTTAGATTAATTTGTCTAAGAACACTTATTGTTTAAAATAAGTTGCAATTTATGTTATATGCAATTTATATTGATTTATAAATTCAAAGTTGCGTCACACATAATACGAGTTCATATTATTATCTAAATTGTTATTGTCTACTTCTCTGTTTTACAGTATTATACAAATTATAATTATGTATTTGAATTTGTGTCAAAAGCTCAATGTTAAAGTTTCATTTAGCTAAACTTACTCCACTTAACGTTTTTTAAATACATCTAGCAATGATGGAACAACCAGATGGCCCTTCTTTTTTTGAGTGTAAACCACCACCCTGCTTGCTATGCTCCATTGCGTCGTAGGTCACGCACGATAGTAACGTGCACTACCCTGCTTCCATCAACTTGAGGCATACATATGTAAAAGCCTCATGTGCCTGTAATTACACCAGCGTCCACACTCTTCAAACCGAAACACAGCAACGCTGCTTGGCGGCAGGAAAAGGCGTGGTGGTAGTACTTCCCCGGACGAGCCCTTCACAAAGAGCTTTACTACTCTTAAAACGTTGGTCCATAACAATTACAGTTCTACAAGTATAATTCAGCGCTCAAGCGAGATGTGTGATAAGGCTGTGATAGATTCGTCAAGTGGCTAATTTCTATCCCACAAGTTATACTAGTTGAACTGTATTGATATTTTAGCTATATTATCATTCTTCTGGTCTTCCGGATTCTGTTCACCTGTAATTCGATCTTAAATACTTTAATTTTAAAGCTAAAATGACATTAATAAATTACAATAAGTTTAATTTATAAGTAATAGTTTTATCAATTTCCAATTCGTTGCCAAATTAAAAAGACGTTTTTTTATATGTTTTTGTTAGAAGTTTATTGCCATTTTACTGAATGATGAACCCAGATATGAATTAAATTAGTTCGGGAGCAATGAGTTACATTTTTTTGTAAGTTATATTTAGTTGAATCACTCTTTACCTACTATAGGTTTCGCAATGCCTCAGTCAAGAGTTGTTCTTGCTTGACATTATATATTTTTAGGATTGGTTGGAAGTGTCTCCTTTCTCAAATTGTAAAGAGCGAGTAAGATTTAAAGTCAGAAACACTTTCAATTGAACTTACTGAAGGCAGAATGCTTCGAGACGAAATCAATTTCTGAAAGGTGATATTTAAAAATAAATCAAATTATGTAGTCATCTTAAAAATGCGCTCGATTACACTTAACACTATCTCTCTTGGACTTCTGTACAATCTGTTTTTAACCTACTTAGTGAGCAAATTACTTATAAACCTTTATTAGAATATCGCATAGTTTACATATGAGATTAGAAAATAATAGTTTTTTTTATCTTTGCAGATAATGATTTATCTGAATGGAGATTGTATACAATATAACGTATTATAAAAATAATGAATTTGACGGAGAATGGTATAAGAATTGTTATCTTGCCATTAATCCTTGGCGTTTTAATGTGAGGTGTGTTATTGGCAAGCTATTATTAATATAAACATTATTATATGTCATTGTGATAATTAGGTATCATGCTACTGGTGTATCGTTCTACCTAAAACATGATTAAGTTTACATTTCAATACTTATTTTGTACGTAGTATAATACTTACTTGTATTTTAGAACTTAATGCATTACGGCTAGCGCGAACTGGTCCGCGGCGCGTCTTTGTATTTTAAGTGTATCAATGTATTATTTATTTATGAATTCGAAATAAATAAAATATTATTACAATGCCATATGAAAGTCCACCGCGACGGAAGCGTATTTCGTTGTTTTAGTGTTTTTTTATTAGATAAGATAAATTAATACATTTTATATCTAAAATACTCCACCGAGCAGAACGCCAGTTTTCGTAGACCATTTTCGATACCAAAAATC
The DNA here is from genome assembly GCA_963576535.1 of Plemyria rubiginata. Classification (NCBI taxonomy): domain Eukaryota; kingdom Metazoa; phylum Arthropoda; class Insecta; order Lepidoptera; family Geometridae; genus Plemyria; species Plemyria rubiginata. Next base: position 7,579,017 of record OY754923.1, read on the forward strand.
ATTAGTAGATTTACAAGGCCTCTATGCAATAGTACCTACCTATTATTAAATGTAATGCACAGAGCTAGGATATTTCAAATCGACATTGTTGATGTTGCAGTAATATTGAAAATACATTTACGGCATTCATTAGTAATAACGGACCCCATTGTAATCACTTTTCTGGCATACAAAGGACAATACCTAGATCTAATTAGTTGTATGTAAGTTCATAAAATAATTGTTCTATCTTCAAGTGTCTCCTAATGTAAGTATTTCGAGTAAATCAATGTTACAAAATTCGTAATCTTTCAGTGTTATTCGGTGTGTTGCTGACTAGGTAGTGCGTAACCCTATCAGTGTGCGCTCTCATTCAATAACTTAGCTCACTAAACATACCTACTTACAATTAAATTGTACGCCTAAATGTTCTAACACTGTCCTTACTGAAATATTTTAGACTGTTGTTGTGTTTTAAATGTTTTCTAACGGCTTGTAAACGTGTGCGTAGCTAATCAAATGAGAGGACATATTTTATAGAGCAATTTACTGTTGGTAGTGCTGTTTTACACTTTTATAAGTGAAGCGGCACTGGTTCGTATTGATAATGATGCTTGCAGCCGAATATATGTTAAACATAGACTAAAAGTCTGGGTATTTTATACCTACGTAGTCTACGTACCTATCTGACGTCTAAAACTGCATCAATGAACAAATTGCACATTAATTTGATGCAAGTTCAATATAATTATGGAATCAAGCAACATTATCTTCGGAAGTAATTGTTAGCACGCTAATATAGAATGTAACATTTGTACCGGGTGTTAATACGACCTCTGTGGCGCAGCGGGCGAGAGCCTGCCTGCGACGCAAGAGGTTGCGGGTTCGATTCCCGCCTTGGAACAAATTTGTGTACGATCTGCAGAAATTTGTTCCGATGGTCTGGGTGTTCTCTATGTATAATAAAAATATCTATCTATGTAAGTATATAATGTATTAAATATATCAGTTATCTAGTACCCATAACACAAGCTTTGAATAGCTTACTTTGGGGCTAGATAGTGCTGTGTGGATTGTCCAGCATTATTTATTTATTTATTTATTTATTTAATAAACCCTATGTATGGCTCTCGAAATATTTTGCTATGGTACAAATTACCTACTGTATGTTATGGTGTATTATTCTTGTTCATGTTACCTTACTGTAATCTTAAAATACTGTAATTTCATAGTGTAACTTGACGACTTAATTATGAGATACAAATATATCATTTATATGTATTAAAATTTATCCCAAAACTTATTGCTCGTTTTCGCCTCCTAATAAAATGTTATCAATTAACTTTTATCATGTTTTATTTTGCTCTCCTTTTGAGGGATTAGTGGCTGGATCATTGAAGGTTTTATTTCTTAGGAATTAGGTGGAATGGGCAAGGTGTTCGAGTTGATCCCCTTAAGGGAGAATAAAAATTTATTTATTTAATTCAGATTTAAAAGCATTTACCTATACTGTTAGTAAAATCTATCTAACTTTTGTCATAGGTACCCAAAATGTTTAATTTGTTTTTTTTTATTAGAAAATAACTTTTTGAAATTTAAGTCTAGGTATCTAAGCATTTGTTTGATCAGGGCAATTTTTTGCCTTAGAGCTCTGCCTCATTAAGACGCCATGGCGACGTGGCCAGCGGCGCAGGCCTGGCTACTTCTGGCATCCGAAGGTCGCGAAGTCGAGTGGCCATGGCGTCTCGACAGTCAGTTCGTTTACGTCGTCCGGAATGGATGTGAAAGATATTAGATATTAAGGCTCCGGTGACAGCGGCTCGCAATTTCGAGGTGCGATTGGCTATTAATTCATTTTGGGGAGGTTGTTTGAAAGAATAACTCTAAGAAACACTCATAAATACTGTTCGAACACAAATAACACAATAATATAAGGGAAACATGCCCGAATCAGAAATCATTTTGGTATTAGTATGTTTGGTCTAACGTTTACCTAATACCAAAATGATTTCTGACTCAAGCACATTTCCCTTATATTATTGTATTATTTGTGTTCGAACAGTATTTTGCCTGTTTCTTTAGAGTTATTCTTTCAAACAACTTCCCCGAAATGAATTAATAGCCAATCGCACCTCGAAATTGCGAGCCGCTGTCACCGGACCCTTAAGTCATTGGTTGCTATTTCAGCTTTTACTTTAAATTAGATAGAGATAGCAAGTGACTTGACAGCCGTTTATTAGTAGTGATGATCGATCTTTCAGAAACCGGGGGTTCGTATTGGCTTCTCTACACCAACCTGATGTTAAGTGGTAACCATTGTGAACTCCCCGTAGTCTTACATGATATCAAACACAAACAACGCGTTCTAAACTAGGATAAAAAAACTTGACAGTTGACACCTACATACGATTAATAAGTCTTGACACCCCCCAAAACCGCCTGTTCCACAAGGTTCCACATTATCCCGAAAGGAAGAACGTATTTTTTTCCACCTATACTAATGTCACTACCATCACGTGTTTCAGACATTCCCAAAGTTTCGAATTTCACTGTTTTCTTACGACCTACTCCCTCTATTCTCCTATACCTATATACCTAAAATATTAATTGTATAGATATTTTAGAGGAATTGGAAACTCAATTCTTTCTGCAACTACTGTTTATTTGAGATAATGACTGGAATGGTTACATAGGCAAAAGCATTGAATTTAATAATTTTTAAACTACGATCGCTACAAATCTCATCAAGCATCTAAATGCCGCCGCGAAGACGCAGAACCAAGTGAAGAGTGGATTCTTTCTGAATGTTATAATCTGACAGGGTGCGTCCATCTTCCAGTTGTTTTCCGGCGAAAATAAGACGCTGCTGGTCTGGTGGGATTCCCTCTTTGTCCTGAATCTTAGCTTTGACATTTTCAATGGTATCAGCAGCCTCTACTTCCAAAGTTATAGTTTTTCCAGTCAATGTCTTAACGAAAATCTGCATACCTCCACGTAGACGTAGAACTAAATGCAACGTCGATTCTTTCTGAATGTTGTAGTCGGAAAGAGTTCGCCCATCTTCGAGTTGCTTTCCGGCGAAGATAAGACGCTGTTGATCTGGAGGGATGCCTTCTTTGTCTTGAATTTTAGCCTTCACATTTTCGATGGTGTCTGAAGCCTCTACTTCCAATGTGATGGTTTTGCCTGTGAGGGTCTTGACAAAGATCTGCATACCTCCACGCAGACGGAGTACCAAGTGCAGGGTAGATTCTTTTTGGATGTTGTAGTCTGATAGAGTGCGGCCATCCTCCAACTGCTTACCAGCGAAGATAAGACGCTGCTGGTCTGGGGGAATTCCCTCCTTGTCCTGGATCTTGGCCTTCACATTTTCAATCGTGTCAGAAGCCTCTACTTCCAATGTGATTGTCTTTCCAGTTAGTGTTTTGACAAAGATCTGCATACCTCCTCGCAGACGGAGCACCAAGTGAAGGGTCGACTCCTTCTGGATGTTATAGTCAGAAAGGGTGCGACCATCTTCAAGTTGCTTACCAGCAAAGATAAGACGCTGCTGGTCTGGGGGAATTCCCTCCTTGTCCTGGATCTTGGCCTTCACATTTTCGATGGTATCTGAAGCCTCAACTTCCAAAGTGATTGTCTTTCCCGTAAGGGTCTTGACAAAAATCTGCATACCTCCACGCAGACGGAGCACCAAGTGAAGGGTTGATTCCTTCTGGATGTTATAGTCAGATAAAGTGCGGCCATCCTCCAACTGCTTTCCAGCGAAGATAAGACGCTGCTGGTCTGGGGGGATGCCCTCTTTGTCCTGGATCTTGGCCTTCACATTTTCGATGGTATCTGAAGCCTCAACTTCCAATGTGATTGTCTTTCCTGTCAGGGTCTTGACAAAGATCTGCATACCTCCCCGCAGACGAAGTACTAAGTGGAGGGTGGATTCCTTCTGAATGTTGTAGTCTGATAGAGTGCGGCCATCCTCCAACTGCTTTCCAGCAAAGATAAGACGCTGCTGGTCTGGGGGGATTCCCTCTTTGTCTTGGATCTTGGCCTTCACATTTTCGATGGTATCTGAAGCCTCAACTTCCAATGTGATAGTCTTTCCAGTCAAGGTCTTAACAAAGATCTGCATACCTCCTCGTAGACGGAGTACTAAGTGAAGGGTAGATTCTTTTTGGATGTTATAGTCAGATAAAGTGCGGCCATCCTCCAACTGCTTTCCAGCGAAGATAAGACGCTGCTGGTCTGGGGGGATTCCCTCTTTGTCCTGGATCTTGGCCTTCACATTTTCGATGGTATCTGAAGCCTCAACTTCCAATGTGATAGTCTTTCCTGTAAGGGTCTTGACAAAGATCTGCATACCTCCTCGCAGACGAAGTACTAAGTGGAGGGTGGATTCCTTCTGAATGTTGTAGTCTGATAGAGTACGGCCATCCTCCAACTGCTTTCCGGCAAAGATAAGACGCTGCTGGTCTGGGGGGATTCCCTCTTTGTCCTGGATCTTGGCCTTCACATTTTCGATGGTATCAGAAGCCTCAACTTCCAATGTGATAGTCTTTCCAGTCAAGGTCTTAACAAAGATCTGCATACCTCCTCGTAGACGGAGTACTAAGTGAAGGGTAGATTCTTTTTGGATGTTATAGTCAGATAAAGTGCGGCCATCCTCCAACTGCTTTCCAGCAAAGATAAGACGCTGCTGGTCTGGGGGGATTCCCTCTTTGTCCTGGATCTTGGCCTTCACATTTTCGATGGTATCAGAAGCCTCAACTTCCAATGTGATAGTCTTTCCAGTCAAGGTCTTAACAAAGATCTGCATACCTCCTCGTAGACGGAGTACTAAGTGAAGGGTAGATTCTTTTTGGATGTTATAGTCAGATAAAGTGCGGCCATCCTCCAATTGCTTTCCAGCAAAGATAAGACGCTGCTGGTCTGGGGGGATTCCCTCTTTGTCCTGGATCTTGGCCTTCACATTTTCGATGGTATCTGAAGCCTCAACTTCCAATGTGATTGTCTTTCCTGTCAGGGTCTTGACAAAGATCTGCATACCTCCTCGCAGACGGAGCACCAAGTGAAGGGTCGACTCCTTCTGGATGTTATAGTCAGAGAGGGTACGACCATCTTCAAGTTGCTTACCAGCAAAGATAAGACGCTGCTGGTCTGGAGGAATTCCTTCTTTGTCCTGGATCTTGGCCTTCACATTTTCGATGGTATCTGAAGCCTCAACTTCCAATGTGATGGTTTTGCCTGTGAGGGTCTTGACAAAGATCTGCATACCTCCACGCAGACGGAGTACCAAGTGCAGGGTAGATTCTTTTTGGATGTTGTAGTCTGATAGAGTGCGGCCATCCTCCAACTGCTTACCAGCGAAGATAAGACGCTGCTGGTCTGGGGGAATTCCCTCCTTGTCCTGGATCTTGGCCTTCACATTTTCAATCGTGTCAGAAGCCTCTACTTCCAATGTGATTGTCTTTCCAGTTAGTGTTTTGACAAAGATCTGCATACCTCCTCGCAGACGGAGCACCAAGTGAAGGGTCGACTCCTTCTGGATGTTATAGTCAGAAAGGGTGCGACCATCTTCAAGTTGCTTACCAGCAAAGATAAGACGCTGCTGGTCTGGGGGAATTCCCTCCTTGTCCTGGATCTTGGCCTTCACATTTTCGATGGTATCTGAAGCCTCAACTTCCAAAGTGATTGTCTTTCCCGTAAGGGTCTTGACAAAAATCTGCATACCTCCACGCAGACGGAGCACCAAGTGAAGGGTTGATTCCTTCTGGATGTTATAGTCAGATAAAGTGCGGCCATCCTCCAACTGCTTTCCAGCGAAGATAAGACGCTGCTGGTCTGGGGGGATGCCCTCTTTGTCCTGGATCTTGGCCTTCACATTTTCGATGGTATCTGAAGCCTCAACTTCCAATGTGATTGTCTTTCCTGTCAGGGTCTTGACAAAGATCTGCATACCTCCCCGCAGACGAAGTACTAAGTGGAGGGTGGATTCCTTCTGAATGTTGTAGTCTGATAGAGTGCGGCCATCCTCCAACTGCTTTCCAGCAAAGATAAGACGCTGCTGGTCTGGGGGGATTCCCTCTTTGTCTTGGATCTTGGCCTTCACATTTTCGATGGTATCTGAAGCCTCAACTTCCAATGTGATAGTCTTTCCAGTCAAGGTCTTAACAAAGATCTGCATACCTCCTCGTAGACGGAGTACTAAGTGAAGGGTAGATTCTTTTTGGATGTTATAGTCAGATAAAGTGCGGCCATCCTCCAACTGCTTTCCAGCGAAGATAAGACGCTGCTGGTCTGGGGGGATTCCCTCTTTGTCCTGGATCTTGGCCTTCACATTTTCGATGGTATCTGAAGCCTCAACTTCCAATGTGATAGTCTTTCCTGTAAGGGTCTTGACAAAGATCTGCATACCTCCTCGCAGACGAAGTACTAAGTGGAGGGTGGATTCCTTCTGAATGTTGTAGTCTGATAGAGTACGGCCATCCTCCAACTGCTTTCCGGCAAAGATAAGACGCTGCTGGTCTGGGGGGATTCCCTCTTTGTCCTGGATCTTGGCCTTCACATTTTCGATGGTATCAGAAGCCTCAACTTCCAATGTGATAGTCTTTCCAGTCAAGGTCTTAACAAAGATCTGCATACCTCCTCGTAGACGGAGTACTAAGTGAAGGGTAGATTCTTTTTGGATGTTATAGTCAGATAAAGTGCGGCCATCCTCCAACTGCTTTCCAGCAAAGATAAGACGCTGCTGGTCTGGGGGGATTCCCTCTTTGTCCTGGATCTTGGCCTTCACATTTTCGATGGTATCAGAAGCCTCAACTTCCAATGTGATAGTCTTTCCAGTCAAGGTCTTAACAAAGATCTGCATACCTCCTCGTAGACGGAGTACTAAGTGAAGGGTAGATTCTTTTTGGATGTTATAGTCAGATAAAGTGCGGCCATCCTCCAATTGCTTTCCAGCAAAGATAAGACGCTGCTGGTCTGGGGGGATTCCCTCTTTGTCCTGGATCTTGGCCTTCACATTTTCGATGGTATCTGAAGCCTCAACTTCCAATGTGATTGTCTTTCCTGTCAGGGTCTTGACAAAGATCTGCATACCTCCTCGCAGACGGAGCACCAAGTGAAGGGTCGACTCCTTCTGGATGTTATAGTCAGAGAGGGTACGACCATCTTCAAGTTGCTTACCAGCAAAGATAAGACGCTGCTGGTCTGGAGGAATTCCTTCTTTGTCCTGGATCTTGGCCTTCACATTTTCGATGGTATCTGAAGCCTCAACTTCCAATGTGATAGTCTTTCCAGTCAAGGTCTTAACAAAGATCTGCATACCTCCTCGTAGACGGAGTACTAAGTGAAGGGTAGATTCTTTTTGGATGTTATAGTCAGATAAAGTGCGGCCATCCTCCAACTGCTTTCCAGCAAAGATAAGACGCTGCTGGTCTGGGGGGATTCCCTCTTTGTCCTGGATCTTGGCCTTCACATTTTCGATGGTATCTGAAGCCTCAACTTCCAATGTGATAGTCTTTCCTGTAAGGGTCTTGACAAAGATCTGCATACCTCCACGAAGACGGAGTACTAAGTGAAGAGTGGATTCCTTTTGGATGTTGTAGTCAGATAGAGTGCGGCCATCCTCCAACTGCTTTCCAGCGAAGATAAGACGCTGCTGATCTGGGGGAATACCTTCTTTGTCTTGGATTTTAGCCTTGACGTTCTCGATAGTGTCCGACGCTTCCACTTCCAAAGTGATAGTTTTGCCAGTCAGGGTTTTTACAAATATTTGCATGATGAGATCTGTAACAATCGAAAGCAGAATTTGAGGATGGCTGAATTCACTGATAATTTGATATGGCTTGACTGAAAATGCGATAGCTCAAAATAGGACAAAGAAAGAACAAAGAAAGATCGCGAACACAAAATGGCGTCGTTAGATGACTACGCACAAACGTCACACACAAAGGGAGAAGACGACAGCAAGGAGGAAACTCTGAATTAAATAAAATAATGAGGACCTAACTTACCAATTTAATATAGCTTAGTAGGTAATAGCAAAACTAAGTAAGTAGAAACTTATTAAGAGAAGTAAAATCAATCAATATGTCTATGTACTGTACGCAACAAATGCTACAAAACACAACACGACGTTTCGACTCCTTTGATGCGATGCGAATGAAATGAAATGAAAATGAAATGAATGAATCGATCGAAGTGGGTGGGTGCAAGGAATGATCGAAGTGAACTGAACTAGGGATGTTCAAAAATAATAGATTTTAAATAAACCGATTATTACTATTTTATAATCGATTTAGTTTCAATATGTTTCAATTTTAAATAATGATTTTTGGTTCCTTATTATCTACATTAACCTCAACGTGGAACATTCGCTTAGATTTTTTTGTTTTGAATTGGTTATTTTTTTAATTCATATAATTTTACTAGCGATCCGCCCGCGTGCCCCTGCTTCGCACGGGTGCACATTGTTTTGCTACTATATCATGCATGTATTATACATATAAACTTTTCTTATGAATCACTCTATTATCTATTTAAAAAAAACCGCATCAAAATCCGTTACGTAGTTTAAAAGATTTAAGCATACATAGGGATATAGGGACAGAGAGAGACTGTTATATTTGATTTTCAATCTGACAAACTAGCTAATGTATATTTTTTCTCCGGTTTTTGAAAGCTTGATCAACACTGATCAGCTGCCAAGTCACTTGCTATCTCTATCTAATTAAATGTAAAAGCTGAAACAGCAAGTGACTTGACAGCCGATTTGTGTTGATCGAGCTTTCAGATACCGGGGGTTAGAATATTATTGGACTAAGAAAAGCATTTAGATTTATAGGAAAAAAAATCTTCTTGGGCATCGATTATTTATTTGATTGAGTGAGCGAAGCGAACGAAAATCTTACAATCAACTTGGGCAATTTGACATTTTATGTATGTATGTATGTACGTATGTTTGTATGTTTGTCCGACGATTACTTGAGAACCGTTTATCCGACCTGCATGAAATTTGGTAAGTCGATAGCTTGTACTTGAGAAAGTTACTGGTAAGTTTATAAGTAAAATCGGATGAAGAGTTATTAAAATATTGGGTTTTTTAAGGTGGCAAAAACTTAAAAAGTTACACAAAAAATCAAGTTACATGTCATATGAAAGGGCTTCGTTCGGACATTCCAAACCCCTTTTTTTTCTAGGATGGCCGCTTTTTGAGATTCAACAAAAAAGTTAATTAAGATAACCAATGACCCAAGAGCTCCCATTTCTTAGAGTTTCTTTGGCATCAAGGTTTTTCTACTGGTCAGCGAATTTCTTTGCTTATTCAATTATTTTTTTCTTGAAATAAATTAAGAAGGCACTTGGTTCTCTTTAAATGGTGATAGCAACCTGTTCTGATGATGGAGCCAAGGTCTATTCAACGGAACTCTTCAATAAATAGGCCAATTTAGTTGAAACTTGGTTACCATACTAAAGTAGGTGGCAGCCAGAGACAAGTCCAAACACAATGTTTGGACTTGCCTCTGACTAACACTTACCTATATTTTCGGAGCGTTCGCGTCGCGTTACGAAATCTCAGTTCGGGGAACTACTAGTATGTAATACAATCGGTTTTTGTCAAATCGATTCTTTTCTATTAATCTCAATCCCTGAACTGAACTGATAGAATTTTTACTTTGATGAACTTCAACTTGAATGAATGAAGCAGGGCGAAAACAGTGCTGCCAGATCTATGTAATAAAACTTCATGGATATCCTCAAGTAAATACGTAGTAGACATGCCCTTTTAGTACTATGGAATACCACCTACCACCTACCACTGATATAACTGTACTATACAAGTATATACCTACGCCCTACTAATAATTCTTGTGTGCTTTTGAGTATCGCGGATTTCAAGATTTCTGATTATTATGTAATTTGTCACCATACCGCGATTTTACCATCAATATTATCTCGGTATCGTGATATTTATTATGATAGCTAGGTTATTGCTGCCATTCGTAGGCCTGGTGCAAATAAAAAATGAATACAATAAAATTATCTAGGCATAGCTAAAATATGTAAAATGTATATAAGTGATTGACTCAAGCATTGAACTCAGGTTAAATTCCATATATGGCCTGGAATAGCACATTGGCTATTTTCTATCCCGTGGTAATATGGGCGTCGCTAGCCCATGTTTGTCACTCAATAACGCCAGAACGGCCTGAATGATATTTGGCACAGAGATAGATTATAGTCTGGAATAGCACATAGGCTAAATTTTATACCGTGGAAACTCCGGGATCAAAAACTAGACGGATGCAACCGTGGGGCGCAGCTAGTTTATTTATTTTATTTACATAAGTAGTGTGATAAAATAATGGTAAATTGTGGCAGCACTGAAAGGAAGGCCGATCGTCGGAGCGGAGGGGTGTGTTTTTAGCGTAGCGATAGAGAATTTATTTATTTCTGGAATAAATAAGTTAGTTAATTTAAAATACAAGGCGTGGCGTGCGTAGTAATTTGTTAAGTGTTTTGTTTTGTGTCAGTTGACCGGTAATTTCTGCTTGAGCGTATGAAAGAAAATTCATTAGCATTTTGTTCTTGTTGCAAAGTAAACACGTTTGAGTTATTTTCTACGTTTTGTTTTGTACTGTTTTTGTTAGACTGATTTGTAGGTATTATTTGAACAATGAGTCACTGGTTGTTCTGTAACGCTGATTGAAGAGAATAAAAAATCGGCTGTTAGCCAGCCTTAGAAATGGCTGATATGATACGCGCTATGGGGGCGCCTATTGGACCCCCTGTAAAGGATAAGCTGGGATCACCTTCCACGGAGTCTGAGGACGGCGGGGGTGATATTGCTGAGTTGACTGCTGATCTAGAATTGGATGAAGCTGATGGGCCAAGTACTAATGGTAACTACAGCAAGCTACATAAGTATTAGATAGGTACTTTTGTGCATTACTTTCCTTTTCAATATAATCATGAATATTTTTCGTAGGTGAAAGACAGGCGGTTCTTGCTCCTCCGGAAACTGAGTGGTACCATGGCCGTTTGGACAGATATACTTCTGAGGAAAGGCTTTGGGCTGCTGGAAAACTTGGCAGCTACTTAGGTCAGTATTAGTACTACTTATTTATACATTCAATCATAATCAAAAAGGATCATATTTTATTGCAGAGTAGCACTATGATAGAAGAAATCATGCAAGTCTGAGTTAAGCTTGGTAATTAGAAGGTTTTGGGTGTTGACTCAATTTCAGGGACATAAAGCCTTCAGGCCTTATCAAGGGTGCTTTTTTAAAAATAGATAATGAATAAAAAATCAAACTTAACTACATAATTAGACTTTTTACATGTTATTTATTAAAGTTTCACTTGATGATAAAACATACGTGATTACTAAATAGATACCTAGCTCATACAAAAACAATGGCTTCTAAAAATCCCAAGAAGTTTCATTGTTATTAGGTACCTACTCACTGGTTCACGCCTAAGTGTAGGTATGTACACAATAGCCTCTAACTGTTATTGTTTTACATTTACATCAATACAAACCACTTTTTTTTTTTTTTTTTTTTTTAATACAACTTGCTGATGGAACAAGCAGATGGCCCACCTGATGTTAAGTGGTAACCATCACCTATAAACAGAACATTGCCCCGTAGGTCACGCACAATAAAAACGTGCCCTACGATGCACTGCCCTGCGTCCATCAACTTGAGGCATACAGATGTTAAGCCTCATGTGCCTGTAATTACACCGGCGACCACACTCTTCAAACCGAAACACAGCGTTGCTGCTTGGCGGCAGAAAAAGGCGTGGTGGTAGTACTTCCCCGGACGAGCCCTTCACAAAGAGCTCTACTACTCTTAAAAACCACTACCACTGCAAAAACAAGGAGATATTTTATTTTTATTTCCTCAGTTTGTAATAACTGCTATCTGTGTGGAAAACAAAATATATTTGTGTGATGAACATAGATGTTGGTTTTCTGTCTGGGTGTTAATATCCCACTAATATCATAAATGTGAAAGTTTGGATCAATGTATCATCAGAATAATAATATAATATCTCAATCATGCCACAACGGCTGATTGGATAGAATGAAATTTGGCACAGAGATACCTAGATTATAGCCTGGAATTTAAAATTACGCGGGTAAAACCGCGGGGCGCAGCTAGTATATTAAAAGTAGCCTGAAAAAAAAAATGTATATTATATCAGCTATCTAGTTCCATATTACAAGCTTTGCTTCGTTTGGGGCTAGATAGTGCTATGTGGGAAGTCCACAAATATTTATTAATCTATTTTTCTATGTTAGTATGAGCTTAGTAACATCACGGTATTTTGAGGCCACTCTAAGCCCTCCGTCATGGCTGAAATTCTGCTGCAGCTACAACCAACTTAGTACTTCCCGTTTTACCCTTTGGGTATGGAACCCTTAAAGAAGAAAGAAAATAAACTTCTACTCTCTGTGAGACTAGAGACAACTAGACTCAACAATGTCATTTATTTACAGTTCGGGAGAGTGATCGCAAGCCTGGATCTTATGTTCTGAGTTACCTAGGCAGAACTGGAATCAATCATTTTCGGTAAGTACCTAACTTGCGAATTTTATGAATCATAAAATACTATTTTTTTTATTAATTATACTATAATGTTTAGCAAAAGCGATTTCAACCTAAGTTAAATTTAACTGTAGTTGATATGCCTATACTAAGGCTATCTAATCTAGAGCAAGTTTTTTTTTACTTTTGTTGTCTGTTATTTATACTTTTGATTGTGTTTAACAACAAAAACTAGTACCCTCCTAATCATATTGTTTGCTGAGCGAGCTTCAGACCGATAAGTCTGGCGCTGCGCTGTCTCTTTTTGTTGGCTTGGAAGTGACAGTGACAAGTATAGGTACTCTATATTTTATTTAAGCCAGTGTCGTACCTCTGCAGGGGCTGTAGGGCAAAGTCCACTCTCCTTTCCTTCCACACTTCTCGATCTTTGGCCACAGTGGGCCAGTCCTTAAGATGGCTATCGAGATCATCCCGCCATCTAGGTACTCTATAGAGATATAAAATTGCAGGGAATGTGAACAAGAGCCAGGTGTACAAAACTACTTGAATTACCATGCCTTGTTTAGTTTAGCTAGTTTAGTTAATTTATTCCTAGTTAGTTTGGTTTTTTAAGTGGTTTGTTTTCCCAGTACAATAAAAATAGAATTAAAATAAAATAATAATAACTTGTACTAAAGGATAACAGCAGTGTGCGGTGACTACTACATCGGAGGTCGTCAGTTCGACTCGCTGACTGAGCTGGTCGGGTTCTACAGCCTCTGTTCAGATCTGCTGAAACGGGAGAGACTGGTGGAGCCAGTCCCGCCGCCGGAGCCGGTCAATGATAAGAAGGTGAGAATCGTCACAGCAGAACTGATAACTGAGAACCTAGGCTGTTTTGGATGAAACCATTGGATAATAATTAATTAATTGACCAGCCTTCATAGCTCAGTTGGTAGTATAGGTCGGTTATTCAAAGCTGGGACGTTCACAGTACTCACATAAATGCAATTTCACTATACAGCATATTTAAAAATAAATGATTGGAAATAGGTAAACAATCACAATAACGCGCGTCGATTGACACGTGACTAACGCTAACGGACGAATGTAAATAGATCTTGGTACTTGGTGAGCGGACTGGTTTCCGCAAGTAGGCCTCAAATGGGCCCTTTTTGCGTGAATGTAAATAGGTCATGCCATATTTATGAGCAAAAGCAGAACAATAACTGAATACTTCATACTCATAAGTTTGACTGCTCGAGAAAGAGAGACAGACATACTATTCTTGATGCCGGCCGATGCAGTGCAACGCAACGTCGTGACGCGCGCTTATTCACAGACACTACACAAGCGCAACGTGTAAATGTGTTGAATGTGCCAGCTCTTGTTAACCGACCTATAGCTATGCCTGCGTCGTAGGCCGTGGGTTCGATTCCCACTGAGGAACCACCACTCCACGGGTTCTCTGGGTTAATCTGGGCTTATGTTTTATATAAGTATGTAGGTATGTGTTTACAAAAAAAAGTATATGTATTATATCAGCTATCTGGTTCCCTTAATACAAGCTTTGGCTTAGTTTGGGGCTTAGACACTTCCACACAGCACTACTGTGTGGAAATATTCAATATTCGTCACTTACGGTGTGGAGCCTGATGTGTAGCCGACTGTACGATTTTACAGAGTACAGCCAGTCAAACTTATCAAGCAAGTCAAGCATGTCAAACTTGACAAAATGTTTTATGTCCTTTTACAGAGAGTGGTAGCTATCCTACCATACACAAAGATGCCTGATACAGATGAGCTGACCTTCCAAAAGGGAGACATATTCTTCCTTCACAATGACATGGGTGACGGCTGGCTGTGGGTCACTGCACATAGGTATGTAATACTTGTTAGTAGCTACATAATTTAGGAACCTGTATAGCTGAATTGTCTTAAAGAATCTAGGATATAATATGCGTAAAAAAACCTGCTTCATAAGTAACAGAGAGATTGATTTTCGATATTTCTCCAAGTAGAGTAGTATTTACTAGATATTTTAGCATTTTCTATAGTACAAATTATTACAAATTATTGGAAAAACATTAGACATGCATTATATCACCAAACATTTTCTGGGTTACTAAAATACGATTATCCATTTCAATTATGAACCTAAAAACCGAGCGATAGAACGAATTTTCCATTCCAAATTCATTTCTGGTTTTGATTAATTGGCCGTATCACCTTCGTTTTAATTTGACTAATTATCTTATCTTACTTCCCGCGATTATGCGTGCAGCCTAGAGAATTCACGATTTCTTAACTGCATAGTTCCGTTGACCTTTGACTACGGTCATTGAATGTGCGTTGAACTGCGCCTAAGTACCTAGTTTACGTAATTATCATCTTTGCATGAGAAAGGGGCATTTTTTATCGCTCTATCTACTCTGCACGTAGTTAGTCTTGACTTCTATACCAAGATGGTGTCTAGATTGTATCTTAAATAAAATAATAAATAAATAATGCTGGACAATCTACACAGCGCCATCTAGCCCCAAAGTAAGCTACTCAAAGCTTGTGTTATCTTAAAACATGACGACATGATAAGCATGACGTAAAGACTAAAATAAGAATTGTTGACGACCTCTGTGGCGCAGCGGGCGAGAGCCTGCCTGCGACGCAAGAGGTTGCGGGTTCGATTCCCGCCTTGGAACAAATTTGTGTACGATCTGCAGAAATTTGTTCCGATGGTCTGGGTGTTTTCTATGTATAATAAAAAAAAATCTATCTATGTAAGTACATATATAATGTATTAAATATATCATTTATCTAGTACCCATAACACAAGCTTTCAATAGCTTACTTTGGGGCTAGATAGTGCTGTGTGGATTGTCCAGCATTATTTATTTATTATTTATTTATTATTTATTTATTTATTTATAAGAATTGTTTTGATTAGGTCAGCGCAAACTGTTTTAAATTGTTTAGAAAAGGAACCTTTTAACATTAGCGCTGCTTCCGGCCTATAAATCCTCGTTCTTATCCAGGACTGGAGAACAAGGCATGATCTTTAGAGAGCTAGTCGAAGACCTGGATCCGACAATTGATCCCAACACGGTATTCTCTTGGTTTCATCCGAACTGTACCAAGAGCGAAGCAGTGGATATGCTGGTCAAAGCTGGCCCTGGGAGCTTCCTCGTTAGACCCTCGGACAACTCACCTGGGGATTATTCTCTCTTCTTCCACATCAACAATCAGATACAAAGGTATGATCTTACTATTATTATGAATGAATATTGATAATGTTTATAATATCGAGCGTATTAATGGATATGAAGAGTTGGTTCAAGTAAAACCAGCTTCTCAGGTTTTTCAACTGTCAGTTACATCAAAATCATTTATATCCAAATCTCAAAAAATAAAAATAGATTTGTTTATTTTTTTTATTGTAGGTTCAGGATAGAGAAGAAAGGAGTTCGGTACCTGATGGGAGGCCGGACGTTCGAATGCTTGGATGCGGTCATCAATCGGTACAGAAAAGAGCAGATTGTTGAAGGGCATACTTTAGGACAGCCAGTGAGTTCCTTTTATATTGGAACATTTTTATTTTTGTACGACCTGCCTGACTGTCTGACTTACTAAATAGTTCACAGATTATGGTAACTGCTTTTCATACCATTACCAGAGGCAACAGACGTTGCCTCAAGTTGATGGACCCAGGGCAGTGCATTGTAGGGCACGTTCCTATTGTGCGTGACCTACGGGGCAATATTTTGTTTATAGGTGATGGTTACCACTTAACATCAGGTGGGCCACCTGCTTGTTCCATCAGCCAGTTGTAAAAAAAATGGGTTCTTCTTTAAAATATACTGTCACAGTTAAGATCATTCCATTGCGAAGGTTGGATTCAAGACTTCAAGAGGTTTGATGAAATCAAAGTGTTCAATAATGCTTCAAGCTATTCTATCTCAAGTGGTTTTTTTGTTGATTCTAGATATTGACGAATTGAAACGATTTTCGTATACTCTTGCAGCTGATCGCCGAAGGCCATGTGATAGAGCCGCAGCAAAGCACAACTGGTGCTGCCGCCGAGAAGATCTACGCAACTCTTCGCGAGTGTCGGGACCAAATCGGTCTGAAGAAAACAAAGGGAATCAAACACCAAGGCTACTTGAACAAGAAATCGGATAAGCTCGCTAAGAAGTGGAAGGCGTTGTATTTCGTGCTATTACAAGAAGGCACTGATACGCACCTGTATTTTTATGACTCGCCAAAGCGTACCAAGCCGAAAGGGTTGATAGATCTGTCCTGCGCTTATCTTTATCAGGTAAACCCCCGAATACTTAAACGCAACTCGGATTTGAGCACGTCTCAAGTCGTGGTTTTTTGACAGTTTTTAATGAAATTCCGTCAAAAACTCGTCACATGAGACGTGCTTAAATCTGAGTTGCGATTGAGTATTCGGGGGAAAGTCTTTTAGCTCTATTTCGCCACGCAAAGATTCAGATTAACTTCTTGTATGCTAGGATTCCAGACGCAATAGAAAATGTATTGTCTCGCGTATGTATGCCACGAAACGTAGATCCATCTACAAGAGGCATACACGAGCTTCTACATTGTCTTATAATTTGATTCACAAAAATATTATAATATTTGGTTTTGGTACAATCCCGCACTTTTTACAAAGTATTAAAGCAACTACATGAATTGCACATAATTAAACGATCCATTTTTGCTCGGCAGACTAAACCAAAAATAACTATCCATTTTCTGGCCTTAAATGATTAATTTTCAGGTGCACGAATCGCTCTGGGAGCGTGAGTTCTGCTTCCAACTGGTGGAGCGAGCGTTACCGTGTCTCTCAACCCACACGTTCTTGGCTGCTAACAGCGCGAACGAAGAACGGGCTTGGTTAGACGCGCTGCGGCCTTTGTGCGTGTCCCAGCAAGCTAGGCATCAATGCAAGGTATGGATGAGTTGAAGTCATCATTTTTTTATGCAATTATATTTATTGTAGTGTAAAGATCCAGGATCTGCTTCCGCTTATAATGCTTCATTAATTGTAAATAATTGATAACTATTACATAATTTAAATTGTATTTTTATGAAAATGATGTATACATGTTCATAATTTTGCATGCTAGGTTTTTCTGGCGAAGTGTGAGGCTCTTTAACCATAGGTCATCATCAAATATGTGAAGTAAACAACAAGATGGCGGCTTCAAGACTGACTTTATTCACACACACACAGTACAGTACAGTACATCTTTCCCTTTATAAACAGAATGAACAGAAACCACAATGTATTATCAATAATTGGAAATAAGAAGCTAAATCCTGGATAATGTACCTACCTATTTCCTTCTTATACAGATGAGACACAAAGGAAAATCATTTTTGTAAAGTAACAGAATAAAAGTTAAAGAAGTTTTTATGATAAAGTATACCTAATACCCATATAAGTACAATCATTAACACTCATTTAGCCCTATTGTTACTTATATAATTATAGTTTTATTTCATTTTTTTTTTTTTGAACAAAAAAAAAAAATTTTTTACCTATACATTAACAATTAATACACCAACAATTTATATTTCTAATAAATGATTCAATTTTTCTTTTTTTTTTTTTTTTTTTTTTCATCTGACTATTTTTTTTTTTTGATTTTCTGCAATAGTTTAGAAAATTATTTTACATTGTAGAAGTATATGAATAGCAATATCATTTAATTGACTGAGCGAAAAACTGTGATGATGGATATGTATGTTGATTCAGAAACTAAAAGTTTTCAACTTTTTCTTGGCTTCCCTTGCAGCCGCCCTTTTAACGTACGGATCATCTTCGCTCACATTTTTCTCGATGACATCTTCTTCGATCACAAAATTTCCGCTTACGTCTTCCTGACCCGTCGGCGTCGTCTCACCGACGGTTGACGATGTTGGGAGAATTTGAGGTAGTTTGGCGAGGTGCCTCCTATTTCTACGAAATACCTTTCCTGCGTCGTCCGTAATGAAGTAAGAGCGTGGCTGTGGAGCCATGCCCTGCACTATCGCGTGGCGCCGTGAGCCGCCCGAGGCGCCACTATCCAGCGTTACCACCTCGTCGCCCGGCTGCAGGGGGGGGAGAGCACGGGCCCGCTTGTCGTAATCTTGTCGGCTTCTCTCCTGATTACGTGCAATATTTTCTATGTCAATGGCGTTGTCCCTATCTGGCTTTAATTTTTCAGGGTGTGAAGGTAAGCGCGTGTTGAGCCTACGACCCATTAGGAGCTGAGCCGGACTCGCTATGCCATCTCTCGAGGCTGACCGATAATTAAGCAATGCCAAATAGAAATCTTCATTAAAGCTGCTACATTTTTTTAAAATATATTTAATTGTGCGCACCGCTCGTTCGCTTCGTCCGTTAGACTGTGGGTAATTAGGAGAGGAAGTGGTGTGTTTAAACCCCCAAGTCTGCGCGAAGGCCCTGAACTCTTTAGATGCGTACGCCGGACCGTTATCTGTGATTAGCTCTTCGGGTATCCCGTGCCTGGCAAACTGATCCTTTAACGCTAAGATTACCTGCTTCGATGTGATGCTCTTAAGTGGACATATTTCCACAAAGTTTGTTGAATAATCGACTATGATCAAATAGGACGATTTAGAGTATTCGAATATGTCGGATCCTAGCTTCGTCCATGGTAGATCCGGAATGTGATGCGGCTGCATGGGCTCGCGGGCGGGTCGCGGCGCATGCTCGGCGCACACGCGGCAACGTCGCACCGCAGCCTCGACGTCGCGCGCCATGCCCGCCCAGAACATGACGTCTCGCGCTCGTCTCTTACACCGGTCGATACCCAAGTGACCTTCATGTACGCGCGATAACATTTCGCTTCGCATCGCTCGAGGAATAAACACCAAGTTATTACAAAATATTACGCCGTCCACGTATTCGAAACATTCTCTATAGCTCCAGTACTGCCGCACGCATTCTTCCGTTTTATATTTATTATCAGGCCAGCCTTGCTGAATATAATCCACCAGCACTTTAGACTCACCATCGTTGCCGGTATGTTCTCTGATATTCTTGAATCGCTCATCACTAAATCGGACATTCTGTAACAGATAACAGGTTTGTTCGTTTATTTCTTCAGACACATTATTCTGTAAGCGGTCCGGTAACGGTGCCCTAGACAGCGTGTCCGCGACAAACATATATTTGCCTGGCTTATAGATAACCTGAAAATCATACCGCTGGACGCGGAGCATCATGCGCTGCAATCGCGCCGGAACGGAGTCTAGCGATTTTTTAAATAGCGCTTCAAGCGGCTTATGATCTGTTTCAACAGTAATGTTACTTTTGCCGAAAACGTACTGGTGAAATCTTTCTAGAGCGAATACGATGGCTAGCATTTCTTTTTCTATTTGAGCGTACCGCTGTTGTGTGTCGGTGAGTGTGAGCGACGCAAACTCGACCGCGCGGCCGCCCTGCAGCAGCACGGCTCCGAGTGCGCGCGAGCTCGCGTCCACCGACAGCAACGCCGGCTCCTGCGGCGCGTACAGCGCCAGCACCGGCGCCGAGCACAGCGCCTCCTTCAGCTCGCTCACCACGCGCTCCTCGACGCTGTCCCACCGCCACGAGCTGTCCTTCTTCAGCAGGTTACGCAGCGGACTTACACGTTCTGAATAGTTTGGAATGAATTTGCTTACGTAATTGACCATTCCTAGAAACCTCTCCAGCGCCTGCCGATCATTAGGACTGGGCATCTCGGTGATGGCTCTCAGCTTTGCGCGATCTATCTTCATGCCTTCAGCGCTAAAAGTGTGACCTAAATAAGTGACCTCCGTTACACAGAATTCGCATTTTTCGCGGTTAAATTTTATACCTACTGATCTTGCCCTTTCGAGGAGACATGCTAGGCGGTTGTCGTGTACTTCCTTGGTAGGTGCCCAAACAATAATATCATCGACGAAGGAGTCGATGCCCTCCAGGTCTTCGAGTAGCTGCCGAACCTTGGCATGAAACACTTCAGAGGCTGAATTTATACCATATGGTAACCGTAAGTACTGATATCTGCCAAACGGAGTCCCGAAGGTGCACAGATCGGCGCTCGCGTCATCCAGTTGAACCATCCAAAAACCGGATTTGGCATCTAACTTACTAAAATATCGCGCACCCTTTAGTTTGGTGGCTATTTCAGTTATTGTGGGTAACGGATAATGCTGACGTCTAATTACCTTGTTAAGTGGTCGTGGATCGAGGCACACCCTCAAAGTAGCATCCTTTTTCGCGACAACAACTATGCCGTTGACCCATGAAGTTGGATGTGTCACCTTCCGTATCACACCCAGGTTCTGCATCCGGGCTAATTCTTTTTGCAGCTGATCTCGTACCCCAACAGGTATTTTTCTCACTGGGCATATGCAAGGGCTTGCATCACTCTGTAATGGTATTGTGTAGCAACCCGGTAGCTTACCTAGACCTTTAAACAAATCATCATACATATCCATGTTAATCGAGTAGATTCTTTGAATCAAACCTAGCAGCTCTAACCCATACTTTCCTAAAATACTCTGACAGGCTTGACTAGAAATTATGAACTTAAGTATGTATTCACATTGTTTATGTTGCACTTTAATCATAGTTGAGCCTATGATTGATAAGTAGTTACCGCAAAATGATTTTGCCCTCACCTTATCAATTTCCAGCTTAGACAAAGAGAACCCGAGCTTGACAAAACTATCTTGTGATAAAACATTTAAATCTGAACCTGTATCTAGTTTAAACTTGTGCTGAGACCCACACTCGGGTAAGTAAAATGTTTCATACCATTTGCCATCATCTGATATGGAATCGACACACTCTATAGTAGATATATAGTATAGTTCATCATTGTCTTCACTATCCTCGTTGACCTCATACACTTTGTTAAATCTCTTACCCGGGCACAAAGCTTTATAGTGGCCTTTATTTCCACAAAGAAAACACTTGACCCTTTTGGCCGGACACCGATCACCACCATCACAGTAAGTACTGGCGCAGGCACCGCACATCTGATCACGCACTGGTTGCGCGCCGCTGCTGCCGCCGCCGCCGCCACTCGTCCAGCCGCGCTGTGTTCGCGCCCCGCTCGAGCCAGCGCGCGCGCCCCGCTCGCTGCCGCCGCCGCGCCCCCTGTTTGTGCCGCTGCTGCTGCCGCCACCGCGACCACCCGCGTACGTCTTCGCCCCGCGCTGGATATTCCTCAATTTCCATAACGCATCCACCGACGAGGACTTCGCTTCTATCTTAACGCCTTCAATTTGCCGGCCCCCATCAACAGAGCTTTCGTTGGCCTGGCAGATTTTCATGGCTTTTGCCAGCGTTAGATCGTCGGCCCTCAGTAAGCGGTCACGCACTGCACTGTCGCTGACACCGCAGACGATTCTGTCTCGAACCAAGCCATCTTCCAATTGTTCGAATTCGCACCTTTGACTAAGAAGTTTTAAGGCTGTGACGTACTCATTAATACTCTCGCCAGACTCTTGATTACGTGTGAAAAATTTAAATCTAACCATTATTAGATTTGTTTTGGTTCCAAAGTACGTATTGAAGGCTTCGGTTAATTTTTTTATGTCATCGCGATCTGTTACTTCTTTAAACTTCAATGTTAGGTAGATATCGTATCCCTCTGGACCAATGAGGTTTATCAGTAGACTGGCTTGTACATCACTCGATTCTTTGTGCACTCCGGACGCTTTTACAAAGACTTCAAATTGCCGTAACCACCGCCGCCATGCT
The DNA here is from genome assembly GCA_963576535.1 of Plemyria rubiginata. Taxonomy (NCBI): domain Eukaryota; kingdom Metazoa; phylum Arthropoda; class Insecta; order Lepidoptera; family Geometridae; genus Plemyria; species Plemyria rubiginata. Next base: position 7,601,273 of record OY754923.1, read on the forward strand.
TCGGCGCGGGATTCCGGTCCTCCTTCCAAGTTTAATTGCGCAGGAGGTCGTGCATGCTCCATATTTCACGACAAAACTCACAATCAACACGAGTATTACAGTTTTTATTGAGTTTTTTACGTTTTTGCGCACTTTTATTACGATAAATTGATTTTGCAAGATTTACCGCTGTCACCATGAAGTAAACAACAAGATGGCGGCTTCAAGACTGACTTTATTCACACACACACAGTACAGTACAGTACAGTACAATATGTACCATACTTCACGCAAATAAATTATTTCATTTCATTTCAAGTGAAGCTGTATGTTTGTTACCTCATTAATTATTATTGAGTGGAGCAATTTTGATGATTTTTTTTGCTGGTGCTTGTCATGTGGTCCTATTTAAATTATAACAATATGAGTGCACTAGTTGCGCCCGCGGTTTCACCCGCGCAGATTTAAATCCCGGTATCCCCACGGGACAAAAAGTAGCCTATGTGTAAGTAAGTAGACTAATCTATCTCTCTGCCAAGTTTCACCCCGATCCGTTCAGCCGTTCTGGCGTGAAAGAGTAAAAAACATCCATCTATACATAATTACTAACATTCGTGCACACAACTTAGTTTTAAGTAGAATACATTGGACATTATTATAATTATTTGACATCTTCTCATACATTCTTTGTTTTCTATGTATAATAAAAAATATCTATCTATGTAATTATATAATGTATTAAATATATCAGTTATCTAGTACCCATAACACAAGCTTTAGTAGCTTACTTTGGGGCTAGATAGTGCTGTGTGGATTGTCCAGCATAATTTATTTATTTATTTATTTAATTATTTATGCAATAAAAATACTTTGACTTTCGCGTTTGTAATAGTAGTAGGATGAATGTATTTTCCAGTGCATTGAAGTTGTATTTTTGTTGAATGAGTGATATATTATGTTCAGGTTGCTCGCGTGGTGTGGCTGCGTGCGCTGCGCGTGCGCTGCCTGACGGCGCACCGGCTGCCCGCGCGCCTGGCGCCGCGCCCGCACCTGCGGCTCGCGCTCGGCGCCGCGCCCGTCGCGCGCACCCGCCCGCGCCCCTCGCCCGACCCGCACTGGGACGACGAGTTCTTCTTCGAGTTAGTATACTATGACCTTTTTTTTTATATACTACTAGCTGATGGAACAAGCAGATGGTCCACCTGATGTTAAGTGGTAACCATCACCTATAAACAAAACATTGCCCCGTAGGTCACGCACAATAGGGACGTGCCCTACGATGCACTGCCCTGCGTCCATCAACTTGAGGCATACAGATGTTAAGCCTCATGTGCCTGTAATTACACCGGCGACCACACTCTTCAAACCGAAACACAGCGTTGCTGCTTGGCGGCAGAAAATGGCGTGGTGGTAGTACTTCCCCGGACGAGCCCTTCACAAAGAGCTCTACTACTCTTAAACCTTACTATACTGTACTCTTACCTTTCTATACTGTACTGACCAAGACTGGTACCGTACCCGGTACTGTACTTTACATTACTGTACTGCACTTTACTGTACTTTACTGTACTTTACTGCACTTTACTGTACTGTATTGTACTTTATTGTACTGTACCGTACCATACCATACTGGAGACCTGGTAATGTCTGGTACGGTCTTACATTGATGCCAAACGCAATTTGGACTGCCCTCTGATAAAAATACATATATACATAGAATACTTACATATCACACAATACCAAATCGTCCCAAGTGGTCACAAAAATATTCGTTCAGTTTGCTTACTTGATCAATCAGTGTATTTTTTATTATGTTTTAGTGATGTCCCACCTGATGTAACTTCATTCACAATCACCGTACACAACACAGGGAAGAGAGGAAAAGAGTCTGAAGTAAGTTATTGTTGCCACACAATATTAATCCTAGTTCCGATGCAATTAGTTGTAAAATCGAATGGTTGTTGCAGGTCGCCGAGTTGACGATAGAACTGGCGAATCTTGCGAACGGTGAGGAGATAGAAGAGTGGTATCCACTTGCCGGGATGACTCCTATTGGCGAGTGGGGTTCCTTGAGACTGCGCATTAGGTAAAGTACATTTTTTTATCAACATTAACGTTATACAGAGGAAACCATTGTATTTTAGGATTTTTGTATGTAACGACTAATAACTACTGGTCCGAATTAAAAAAATGTTTCACCATAAGAATCATCTATCTATTCAAAAACCCGTAACAAAATCCGTTGTGTGGTTTTAAAGATCTAAGCATACATAGGGACAGACAGCGGGTAGCGACTTTGCTTTATGCTATATGTAGTGATATACTTGTACAGGAAACACATAGTTCGCAAACTGAATAAGCATACTAGGCTACCGGAAATATTACCGGGAACGAAGAAAAAAAATTTATGAACAGGGCCAATGAAGCCAGTCTTATGAGGCTTAACATCTGTATGCCTTAAGTTGATGGACGCAGGGCAGTGAATCGTAGGGCACGTTCCTATCATGCGTCAAGGAAATGCTTTGTTATAGGTGATGGTTAGCATTTAACATCAGGTGGACCATTTATGCTAGTTCCATCGGATAGTTGTATAAAAAAAAGTGATATCAAATAAGTTTTTAGAATCCTGTTCATAACAGTTAATTCTTGCTTAACGCCTACTTTGGGGCTAGATGGTGCTGTGTGGATTGTCCAGCATTATTTATTTATTTGATTCTGTTGTTTTAGGTACATGCAAGAACTAGTGATGCCCCGCGAGGAATATAATCCATTGCGTCAATTACTGCTGGAACCTGGGTTGCCTGCCGTGAAGGCACTGGCTGACTTGTGTCGTACGGACAGACAACCCTTGGCAACTTGTAAGTATTTATGTAAAACTAGCTGCGCCGAGCGGTGCTACCCGCGATTAAAAAGTATGTTATTTTCCTCTGTCCTTTCCCCCCTGCATCCCCCTTGACCCTCTCCCGAGATGTATAAATAACTAGTTGCGCCCCGCGGTTTCACCCGCGCAGATTTAAATCCCGGTATTCCCACGGGATAAAAAGTAGCCTATGTGTTATTCCAGACTAATGTATCTCTCTGCTAAGTTACATCCAGATCCGTTCAGCTGTTCCGGCGTGAAAGAGTAACAAACATCCATCCATCCATTTATCCATCCATACTTAAAAAATTTCACGTTTATAATATTAGTAGGATGCTATCAATTCTGTTGTTTAATTTTCGTAATTTAACCAAAAGTTTTCAGCACGAAAAACATTGCCGTCCCATTCTAATGGCGCATCCACACATGCCCGGCGGCACGGCCGGCCATGCCGCCGGCACGCGCGGCTTTCGTTGCCGGCGGCAGTTTGCTTGCGGCTTCGATACGGAGTGGTAGTGTTGTCGTATTCATATATAACATCATTTCATATAAATAACGAAATGACAGAATATAACTGGGATGATAGTGCAGTACTTTTATTTTTTACTTTTATTTTATAAGTCACAACACCTCTGCGAAAATTGCAACCGCATCTGCTGGCCGCCGGTAAAGCTGGCGGCAGGGCGGTCTGAAAGCCGGCGGCATGTGTGGATGCGCCATAAAGCACCGATACAAAAAGTACGGCTATAACTTTAGAGCTGTCAGATTACGTCAGTTTAGGATAATGCAACAACAGAATCGACACCAATGTATAAATAAACATTTGCAGCGGTGCTGCACGCGTTTAGCGAGTGCAACCGCGGCGCGGAGCTAGCGCGCGAGCTGGTCTGTGCGGAGGTGGCGAGAGAGACGGACCATCGCGCCATGTTCCGCGCGGCTTCGCTAGCCACAGCGGTCGTCGACGAGTTTATGAGGAAGCATTGCAAGCCTTTCTTACAGGTACATACAAGTTCTTACCTTCAGTATTCAGTATATTTATTGCATTATTATGTATGTATGTAGATTTTACATTGTCAAGACTTATGACTAAATATTTTTAATTCAATACATAATGTCCCCGTTAGGGTGTTGCAATAGAGAGAAGCGGACCAATATGAATAATCATCCAAATTTATTTAACGCTAAAGACATGCATCGTAGTCATTTAAGTATTCTTCTAGTGTATAATAAGATTTTTGTAATAGTATATCCTTTATGTTGTTTACAAAATAATGTGTTATGGTTTTCTAGGGCTTTAATTTTTACGGCCATAACATCCTTCTTCTTGTCGTGTCACTAGTTTTATTGAAACAGTGTGCTGAAAGGATTTTAAGTGCGCCTCAAGAGCCTCCTTTCGAGCACTTGACACATGTTGTAGAATTTCGTAGGTTTTACAACATGCCGGGTTCCTCACGATGTTTTTTTCACTGTTTGTGAGTAATTTGGCATTGTGCGCATACATTTTTGAACGGAAAAACGTCATCATCATTGGTGTAACGGATCATTGTGCACGACAGGTTTTGAACCCACGACCTTAGGATCGGAAGTCGGGGCTGCTATCGCTGGACAAGTAGTGCTCACCTATTAACTACATGATATACTCTTTTACAAAAGATATATTACTGACTCTTAATGATATAACTATCTCGTCTATAAAGAACTAATTTTATATGGATGTGTTTCCTTATATATTGACAGCATTGGCATCAAAAGACTGGAATGATTTGGTATTAAAAGACTTTTTCACTTAAATGCTGAATACATACATACATACATAAAATCACGCCTATTTCCCATAGAGGTAGGCAGAGACCACGGATTTCCACTTGCTACGATCCTGACATACCTCTTTCGCTTCATTAACTCTCATAACATTATTCATACATGCTAGTCGGTTAAGGGTACTCTTGATCTGGCCTTTCTCTAGAACATCTGCTATCTGATCTAGATAGGTCCGCCGAGGTCTTCCCCTCCCAACAGTCCCATTCACACTCGCCTGATGCACTTTTTTCGTCAATCTTCTTTCATTCATCCTCTCTACATGCCCAAACCATCTTAGCATACCTTTTTCTACCCTCATCACTACGTCTTCTTGCACTCCACATTTCTCTCTGATCACACTATTCCTCATTCTCATGCTGAATACTAAGTCATTTTTGCGGCAAATAACGAATGTGCTCCTTTCTAGTACTTTTCGTTTAAGCCTGAAAAACGCTTCTTTGAGGCGCACTGTTTTGATAGTTAGAATAAGTGGCAAAAGTACTATCACGAAAAAGTAGTATTTTCCCTATCAGGCAGCGATCTCCGAAACGGTTCAGAAGCTGATAGACGCCAAGCAATCGGCCGAACTCAATCCTACGAAGATGGACTCACCCGATGACGCCTGTAATAATGCTGAATTCTTACTCCTGGTACTGGATCAGGTAAAAACATAAACACATTTTTTTTTGTAAAATCGTTGCATGCAAATGTGCCCTTTTTATCCTTGTGTGAAATGCGGTAAAATAGTGACCCCTGTCAATCCAAAAGTACTAGTGTGTTGTCAGCTGAGATACCAAACCAAGGAATTTGAATTGTATTCAAATTCCTTGTACCAAACCATGTTAGCTAAGAAATAAGAAAATGTAAAATCACAAGGAGCACGTTGAATGAGATAAAAATAGTGTGTAAATGACACTACTCACTTAAAGTGAGTAGTGTCATTCTATCTGTAATACATTGTTCTGTTGTCCAAGTCAAATTATTATTTTTATAATTAACTAGCGACCCGCCCGCGCGCACGGGTGCACATTGTTTTTCTACTATATCATGCATGTATTATACATATAAACCTTCCTCTTGAATCTATCTATTAAAAAAAACGTATATAAATTCGTTGCGTAGTTTTAAAGATTTAAGCATACATAGGGATATAGGGACAGAGAAAGCGACTTTGTTTTATACTATGTAGTGATAGTGATAGACTGTCCTTTGGCTACAATCTCGCCTGATGATAAGCGACGATGTAGCCGACGATGGAGCAGAACGGTCTAGAAGACAGTTAATTGAATCACAAGGAACCCTATGTTTGATCTTCTCAAATCTTCTTGTTCAAAGTGATCAAGGAGTTTTTGATCTTGTCAATGTGATCATTGTGATTTTATTAAATAAATATATTTTGACTTTGATACGTCATGTGAAGTTGCCAGTTCTACGCGACCAAGCCTAGAAGAACAGGCTACTCTTGCTTTAGTGGTCATTATACGACGATTGGTCTTACAGATAACGCTATCAATCTTCACATCGCCGGAAGCTTGTCCGCGTCCGGTGCGCTACCTCTGCGGCTGTTTGCAGCGCGCCGCGGTTGCCAAGTGGCCTAATGAGAGATTCGTGCGAACTAGGGTTGTCTCAGGTAATATAACTTGTGTAGCTAAGAACAAGACAGACTAATTCCGACATTTTCGATCGAAAATGTTTCGACGAACCGGCGCAGTCTAGATATTTTTTTTGGTAATAAAAATAAATAGAGTTAAATATTGGTTGACACAAAGGAATAACTAAACACACCCACATAAAATAACACCCAGACAGAGAACAAACATCAATGTTCACTACACTAATGTTTATTCTAAATGATCTTTGAAGGCTGTCAAGTAACGGCGTAAGTTTGAGTCTTTTGCGCATCCAACAAATGTATTTTGATAATTCTTTGAAAAATAGTTTCTAATAAGTACTTATGTAGTTTTATTTATACGTATGCCAACACTACAAAATAAAATTATTATTTAATTCCTGTATCCATTGGATAACGTCGATTTCGAGGGTGAAAAAGTCTGTCTGGGTTGCCATCGTATTTGGTGAGCAGGGCCCGTTCCACCATCTCTTGAAGCATTCTTATTTCAATATTACTTTTCTGTCATTATCTTATATCAACTGCATAGAGTCTACTTTATGATCAAAAAGTAAAGTAATATTGAAATAAGAATGCTCCAAGAGATGGTGGTACGGGCCCTGCACTCGCGCTGGTGACTCTCCAACCGCATTTGTGTGCATGAACGCTCGACTGCGCAGTATGTAGGGAAATGTATCTTCTATATTAATTTGGTCAGGGTTCATATTCCTGCGGCTGATCTGCCCGGCGCTGGTGGAGCCGCGCGCGTGGGCGCTGGTGAGCGCTGCGCCGCCGCCGCACGCGCAGCGCTCGCTGCTAATGGTCGCCAAGTGTCTGCAGAACCTTGCCAACCTCGTCGAGTTCGGAGCCAAGGTACGGACACCTAACGGTTTACTTTTTGAACTTAGTGTACACAGCCAGACCACCTCGCGGAAAGTGATACAAAAAATGAATGAATGAATGAATGAAAATGCTTTATTGTACACCTTACAAACTAACAAAACAAGTGAAACAAGGAATAACAACTAGAGATATGTACAATGGGCGGTTTTATCGCTAGCAAGCGATCTCTTCCAGACAACCTTTGGATGGAGAGGAGCCTATATAAAAGATATTATATGAAATATTTTTTATGAATATATTTTTTATGAATATGAGCCTATATAAAATATTTTTTTTGAAACAAATCAAGGCACAATATTAGCAAGAAAACGATAACATTGAATGAATTTAAGATGTTTGTTTGTTTCAACAGGAGCCATACATGGAAGTGGTGAACCCGTTCATCCTGAAGAACAAGGAGCGCATGGTCGTGTTCCTGGACCAACTGAGCAACGTGCCAGACCCTGGAAACGTACCGACTAGCACCAACAACAATTTAGATTTAGGTCAGTTGCTAAACTGTACTATTTACGACGACATTTCACACAACGCCATCTAGCAGCGAATATAAAACATGTACAGTGGGAACTAGATAACGATACAACATAAATCCTTTTTATGTAAATACTTACATAATGTCGTATAACACCCAGGCAGAGAAAAGTCATTAATGTTCATCACACAAACATCATCTTTTTTGTTAGTTTGTTTAAGTACTGGTTTTGGTTTGTTAAGGTTAATTTGTTTTTTTGTTTTTATTTTGTGGTGGATGAGTAAATGAATTTTCTTTCTTTCTTTCTTTCAAACATTTGTCCTCAGTGGGGATCGAACCCACGGCCTACAGCTCAGAAGGCAGAGCTGCTACTGATACTGACTGAGCTGTGAGGCGTATATTTTTTTAGGTGCTGTAATTGTTTTTCTTGTAATTATAAGCCCATTTTATTTCGATATTTCAGCGAAAGAGCTGGCAACACTCCACCACATCTGCGTGTCTCACCTGACAGAGCTCCAGGGTCTCGGCAAGACGCAGCCGGCAATCAGGAAACTGGTGACGGTCACTGAAATGCTCACCAAACACAAGCACAAGTATCTCGAGATGATCAGATAGGGCGCGCCTTACACACACAGGTAAACTGTCACATACATAGGAAGACTGTTATCCACGGAAATATTTAAATACTAGGAGACAGCAGGTGTGGCGTACGAAAGTCGGTGGTGCTTTAATAAAAAAAATAATGTTTATAACTGAACCATCAAACGGTTTAAGACGACGTAAGAACATACAAAACTATCTGAGGATTAGTGATCATAACTTCACATACATCGGCTTAGAAAATTAGAAACAGATTCGCAACTTGGATTCATCCACGGTAGATTAGAAATCCTCTCAGGGTCGAGTTTACAGCGGTAGAGCTGAAATCTCTTTCAGCTCTACCGCTGTAAACTCGACCCTCCTGATGGTATGCGGGTCGTATGCGGGAGGCGGGGTGGTGGGTGCGCACACGTACACACGACATTGCGAACACAACCTTCACACACACATATACACGACAACCGCGCGAGCTCTGTTGATTGGTCGACCGCACCCCGTCCCCGCGTCCCGCATATCATCAGGGGCATTATTCTCTATGACATAGGAGATTCCTTTCCCCAAACCGTGTGAAGTCACAACGTGATCTTGGACTTTATTCTTTATGACAGGAATTACTTTGCCTTAACCATGTGACGACATCACGTGATCTAAACGCAAACGCGATTGGATTGGTCCTAGTGAATAACGCTTCAGGGGGTATGAGTTTACGGCGGTCGAGCTAAGGTACTAACTTTCACATCGAGAATTTTTGAAGAGGTATCCTCAAAAATTCTCGATCCTAAAAAATGCATAACTTAATTTTGCTGCCTTCTGACATCTTATATCTTGTAGGGGACTCCTGTTTCCGCAATCAGACTCGACAGTGATCCTTATCTACCTTCTGACATTATAGGTTCTAGTCTTAATTTTTTTGGAGTTGAGTTTTCCTTGACTATAACGTTTCTAATGTTTCAGGGTAAAAACGTAACGTAAAGAGAGCGGGGAAAGGCGTAACGGATTTTGCATAGAAGTAAAGAATTTCTCCCATGCGTAGTCATTGTTAGCTTTAGTCTGAAGTTGTGGGTTTAGTAACGAAAGATGCACATAATCCATTGACAAGCGTTACTTTGTGAGGTAAAACATATACATGAAAAAACGAAGGGCACGTTGCTAACACACGTTTAATTATACCATTGCCCATCATTGGGTTACCTGCTTTTTCCATCAAAGTGGTAGATACAAAACAAAATTATATAGAGAAACAACATGCAATAAAACACCTGTATTTTCGCGAAATATTGTCAGAGCATCGTTAACTTTCGTTGCTAAACGTCACAATATATACTCAAATTATTTACTTACAAGCTTTTTCGTGCCAAAAGTTTGCGTGTCCGTATTTATATATGTATTTTTATTCGATTTAGTTATATTATTCGATAGTGTTATTTAAAACTGCCTAATCATTATTTATAAAGAAAACAAACAAAAAAAGCTCTCTAGTTGTTAAGATGTATTTATTACCGCAATAAGTATACAATTTATAAGCATTTACTTTTCTTACAAAGTCTGAGCAATAGCTGATATAAGAGCTAAATTTCGTGACATTTTATGATGATTCGGTTTTATTTTCTATTTTTTAATTCTTTAATATCTCACTGGTTGGCCAATGCCTATTTTCTAATAGATATTTTGTTTCAAAGTGATTTTAGTGCCTTTTATTTACTTAATTTTAAAGGAGAATAGGCTTTTGTGTTGTCCCCACTGAGCAATAATAGATAAACTTTTTACTCCTTAATAACATTACTAGGGCTCCTAGTATAAAATACCATAACCAAAGTCTCAAAAAATAGTGGCCAGAAATAGTCTCAAAAGTAGTGAAAGTAGAGTCTGTTGTGAATTACCAAGCAAGATACTCGGTGTAGTTTTCACTTCGTTCTTGCGCACAACTCCTTATTTCTTACGTAGATATTACCTACTTCGCATTTTACCAAAAATACTGGGCATTTTAGAACCGCAATAAAAAAATAACTTTAAACTAACAAATTAGCTGTAAAATGTTTTAAAAACTAGGCCTTAGATACATTTATAATTTACTTTATAATAATATAATCCCTTATCATCAACAATATTTATGACGTGGATTAGTAGCATTTATCTAGTATAAAACATAGACCCTCCAACTCACGTCGTCGTTGCTACAAGCTAAACTGGCAGGCCGTTCTGCTTCAGATTTGCATAGTTTAATATAATTTATGCGAATCCAGGGCTTTCCGCCCTTTGTAAAACCTGAATTTAACCCTTAGCCGTTAGTTTCTTAACTTTGACATCGCTCATTTCACGTTCATTAAATCCTTACATCTGAGGTTGAGCGATTTATATTCCTTTTAGACAAACGGGCATCGAAACCAACACAATCCTTCTCCGTTTCGCTCGTCATGAAGCAAAAATGCCAAGGATTTTTATTCGATGTTTTTAATCAAGAACGAAAGCAATCGAATGTGAATTGAATTTCTTTATATGTGCGAAAACTTTGCGAATGAAGAATATGCGTGTCTAGGATAAAAATACAATTTAAGACACCAAAAATGTTGTAGATGTAGGTTTGTCATTAATTAGGTATCGTGATAGGAATGAGTAGAGGTATGTAAGATTGTCTATTGAATTTGGAAGTTGTACGTCTATACAGTGCACTTAAACTAAAATGTTATTTCTCTGTGATAATGATACATTGTTCTGTTTCCGGTCTAAAGATTGTTTTCACATTTGGCTCGATTTTAAAATGTAATAACATGATTTTATTTCGTCTGTTTAAAGTAGAGAATGATCTTATTGATCTACCTACGTTGTTTAACCTTAGTAAGTATATTTTTCTTAGAATTATTAATATTAAGATTTCCTCTTCCCTTCTTGCTCAAGAAACTACCTACCTGTTAGTTTACTTCTTGTGCCATATAACTGTACTTATTATTGCACTTGCTTTGGACTTCAACTACGTTCGCAGGTGATGGCGTTTTTGTAAAATATATTCTTTGTTATATCGGTAGGTAAAATTAAGTAATAATGGCTGATTATTCAATTCACTACAGAATACTTCGGTGAATTGATTGAGTAACAAATAGCTGATATATTGTTCAAATACCTACCATCTATAATCAATATATTGATTGAAAACATAACCCCCCCCCCCCTTTTTGGGCAGGGTTAATTTAATACTAAATTTCGAAGAATGTGATGTGTTTTGGTTTCTTTCTATTGAAATAAACGCAGTTTAATTAAATAATGTGCAATGCAATGAAAATGCAATGTAATTATAATACCTTATTGTGTTAAAAGCGACAAAATTATACGGTCAGGGGGTTTACCACCAAACGATGATCTATGGTTACACTAGTTGCCGCAAAATGTTTTTCGGAGTAGACCTCCAGGCTCTCATTTATCTCGAGATCACTTGAACGCGCGGATCTATTTACAGGGGGCCGATTCTAGCCCAGTGAGGGCTAGAATCGGTAGCCAGTATCGATATGCACGACATTGCATTGAAAGTACATTTATTTTTCAATAAATTACTATATGGTAGTAAATAGCAAGTAGAATATTAGCCTCATCGCAGTAATCTAAAGTGTGAACTAGCTTATTTAGAAAAACGTCTAGACTGAATTAAGCTCCAATTAGTTGGATTAGTAATGTAATTATGCACTAGATTTTCCACCAAAATTGTAAAGTGAGATTTTTTTGTAATTTTTGGCCCTTTTAAAGACATTTTGTACTGAAGTTTAAGTCATGCCTAAGTGTAATTAGATTGAAGCAATTTTTGGAGTATTTTAAATTACTTATTACTGCACATCTTTTTACACACAAATTAATAAAGTGGAATTGCATTTTTGTACAGTTAACTGCTTTTTGGAGTGTTTTATTTTAGAGTTTGTATTTTACATTATAATTAAGTTTTATTTTATATCCATATTATATTAATTGTATTTTAATTATTCATGTGACTTTGTACTTGGTACTTGGTGAGCAGACTGGTTTCCGCAAGTAGGCCGCAGATAGGCCCACAGGTGTGACTAAGTATTACATAACAATTTTGTGGTGCACCTGTTATCTGCTTATGTATAGCACTGCTGGTGCTGTATACCTTCTCATTTATTTTTGTCAACATACTTTGGTATTATGAACAAAGAAGCTTTTACCACAAATATTGTTATGTGTGTGATTGACAAAGCAATTCCAATTCATGGTAAAAGTTTGGCAAATCTTGTTTAATGTTTAATATTTTATCCTAGAAACATGTAGCACTTAAATTTTTATCAGCGCTAGGACCCAGTTTCATAAAATAAAAAATACCTACATACTAAAAAAATGTTTTATTTTTAATCTTTACTCGTGTTATGTAAGAGTAATAGGTATCCTGCCTGTTAAGGTTATAGATTGTGAGAGTGAGATAGCGGCGCAATGTATGCTGCCCCTTAAGTAAATGAATGAACCTACTTTCAAATGTTCCTTTATATTTGTAAAACCTTTTACCTATGCATTAAGTAGGAAGGCAGGTACAAAAAAATGGAGGGATTAGTCTTTTGTTACACAAGTTATTAGCTTTTTAGGTACAAATGCTGAAATCAAGATTATAATTCAATACAAATTGGTCTCTAAAATGTAAAATTGAATTGGAAAATCTATGTGAGGAACAATATAGAAAATGCCATCCCGATACAGCAGATAGCAACATAAGGTGATTTCCTTTCACCAATCCTCGCACACTTCCAGAATGTTCCAAGTAACCTGTAATGAACAACTTATTAATTTGAAGCCTCAACAAGATTACCAATACTACCACCGAATCTTACTGATGTAATAGAATTGTGAATATATTTTCTATCCCAACACTGCAATGGCTGGGCCAATTTGGGTAGAACATGGGATAGATATACTTTGAGACTGGAACAACAAAGGCAGGTACTTTTTTATACGGGTGCTACGAGATTACAGCCGCGGGCGAAAGCTGATAGAATACCTATTACCACAAATGACATTATTTTCATACCCAGTCTTATTGCGATCCATTAGGCTAGTGAAGAATGACCTGAGATACGCGCAAGTGCATATCAGTAGTAGAATTACAGTCAGCAAACTTTGGAAATTGAATAGAGCACTCTGAAACATAGAATTTGATTGAGATTTGAAAGCATTGGGGTTATGTAGGGACCAAAGGAAATCCGCGGACTAGGGGTTTGTTTGACTCGAACTCTTACCATTTTCTTATTTCCCTTTACGGTACATAAAATAAACTACAATAACTAGCCTATAGGTACTATAATATAAAAGTTTCTAAACTCAGATTTTTGATGACAACAACAAATCATCTGTCTGAGTCTGACTGATCTTGATCTGATGACAGCAGCAGTGACAGCTAACTGAACTGACACATGCATTTTTATATTTTGATCACAAGACAATGACAACATAGTTCTTCGAACAGTGTAGGAAAACATTGTGAGGAAACCACTGACCTCAAATAAATGTAATTATATAATAAACTAGATTGGAAACTAGATTGTAGTTAGTACCAACTCTGACAACAGCAATGACCTTGCAACCTGTCACCACAACCTGTTTGAAATGGGTGGGTATGTGCCAAGTCAAATGGACTAACTACTCACCCCTTGGATGAAGTATTCTGAGTCATAATGTACAGTAATGTACATAGCCCTTTTTACTTTAGCAAAATGATATGATGAGACGAGTTGGCAGCCCGAGTGAGAGTCACTGTCATGTCATCGTAATATCATGGTGTGAAAATTAAAAAAAAAAAGAAGCGATAAAAAAAAACAAATCGAAAACGCGATCAAATCCAAATCAATAATCAATTATTCATGAAAATTGAAAATACATCTTGAAAATTTATCTCGGAAAAGTGATTCGGATTTTCAAGGGTTTTTCGTTTAGTCGACACTCGTCAATCAGTGTCTCCCCCATACTTATTTTACTGGTGGTGATTTTACCACTTACTTTCCCAGGTTATTCGAAAAACGGGAACATAATATAATATCGAGAAGAGATAGAACTGTTAAAAATGGACGAAGACAAGTTCGCTTTGGTCGAGAAGATAATCAAAGACATCGACAATGTGATGTTGAAAAACGCAGAGTTGTAAATATTTACAAGTTTTGGCAGGATTTCAATTTTATTGTATTCGTAGATACTTGTTATTTACGCTTTACTTAATTTTCAGATGTGCGTTTGACGTTGTTCCTGTGGAGAGTAATTTTAAAAATAAGTCGCCTGTTCTACATATAGAGAACTGCCTTGGACTGGAGTCTTGGTGTGTGAAACATGTCTACATTTACTGCTATAATGAACTGCTGGACAAATTCTTTGCCAAATCTCAACGGAAATCTTCCAAGTCTTTGTCTGTCAATTCAGAGAGACTAGCAAAGCTACTGAATGTAACACTTTTGATTAATCCAGAACTAAGTACATTCTGGAACAAAAGACGTGAAATGGTCCAGGGTTCCCTATTGGAAAAGATTTCTGAGTTACAATTTACCAAACTGGTGCTATCAAGGAAACCAAAATGTAATGAAGCTTTTTCATACAGAAGGTGGCTTCTGCAGGGAATGTTAACAGGTATTTTTTTTATTTGCTGATATGATTCTTGTGAGTGCTTGATTGCCAATCACTGCAAATAACAGGGATGCATGGAGCAACCTGAAGGAGGCTTTTATCCTCAAGGGTGGATCCCTTAGATCCCACATTAACACTTAGGTTAATCTAAATTTACTAAAAAACAATATTTGAAATGTTAAGTTAATTAATTCTTATTTTGCTCCTTGCATCAGATTTAAAATATTAACTTTTTTTTCAGATGACTCAATTTCATCAAACACCTTAGAAAACCTTGTAAATGAGGAGCTCAGATTGTCTGAACTGGCATCTGATAAAAGCCCAAATAACTACCACAGTTGGAATCACAGAATGTGGCTATTAGAAACATTGAAAAACTGTAGAAAGGAGTATGACATTGCACTGTTATATAAAAAAGAATATGGGTTTTCTGAGAGATGGTCTTCAAAACATGTTTCAGATTTTAGCTGTTTTCATCATAGACAATTCTGCATCAAAAATATTTTGACTATGGATGATGCATGTTGGAAGAATTTCGAGAGCACAAAAGATAACAATCTACGGAAAAGCTTGGCATCTATTCTTCATGCAAATTACCCTAAAGACTCTCTCGTCTTTGCTACTGAATACAATATGGTGGCAAGCACGGAGAAACAATTAGTTGATCTCATTCTAAGTCATGGAAGCAACACTTGCAGGTGTCCAATAAACAATGTTTCACTTATTCGGCAAATAGAAGTATTAATTTATGAACTTGTACTAAATAATGAACTGCTGAGGTTTTACAAGCATCATGAGACTTTGTGGTACCATAGAAGATTCATAGTGCATGAGCTGATCTGCCTTATGTATGGTCACTTTGGGTTTGTTCGACAAAATGGAGCAGTGGTGAGGAAAATGTGTAAGAAATGTAATCCGGATGAAGTACAGAAGCAGGCTAAAATAATCAGATATGATTGTAATCGTGTTTACTCGTGCATCTTGTTCTACGCTTTGATTAGTCATGAAAATAAATTTGTGGATGAGAGAAGAAATGATGGTGATAACTACTCTGGTAGACATGAGAAGTACATGAAGTTTGTGGAAGGCTTGGATGGTGTTATGTGAATACTTATATATTTATTTATTTAATGTATAAATTTTATTCTGAAGTTTAATGTATTATGTTTGAACATTGTTTTGTTTATGAATATATGATGGTTATTAAACCAAGTGTACAAAATAGTTTCTTCAAAGAGCAAAGGGAAGAATATTACTCCTTCATGCAAATGTAATCATTTGGTCTGCCACTGGTTTTATAATTATTTAAAGTACTCAAGGTACTTTACGTATAAATTGGTACAAACATAAGCATAGGTCGCGTCACGCAAAAAGAACGCTGGAAGGAAGTGGAGGGGATGTGATGGTGCAAGTGTTGTTTATGCACTAACACTTACCCTCCACTCTGCAGTATTTAATTAAATTTTTATTGATTTACAAAAAATTACATACAAGCATCCCTACTAGTCTGTGCTACATACCTAGTACCTACCTTATGTTACTTGTCACGTGATACGAATTATATGACGTAGAGTAAAGTGATGGCATGATGAAATTTTGTTTTAGCGCACGCGTTCGTTGTTGGCTCGTGTAAGCGCTCCAGTTACGAGGAGTGTGTAATTTTAGGGAATCTTTATAGTTCAGGTTCAGGGAGATTTTATAAAACAAATATTGGTGAGCCAGTTTGAACATTTTATCTAGTTCATGTGTACGATCTATGACTAATTAAGGGCCCGGCGACAGCGGCTCGCAGTTTCGAGGTGCGATTGGCTATTATTTCATTTTATTTCATTTCGGGGAGGTTGTTTGAAAGAATAACTATCCAGTGACACACATAAATACTGTTCGAACATAAATAACACAATAATATAAGGGAAACATGCCCGAATCAGAAATCATTTTGGTATTAGTATGTTTGGCCTTACGTTTACCTAATACCAAAATGATTTCTGACTCAAGCACATTTCCCTTATATTATTGTATTATTTGTATTCGAACAGTATTTATGCGTGTCACTGGATAGTTATTCTTTCAAACAACCTCCCCGAAATGAAATAAAATGAAATAATAGCCAATCGCACCTCGAAACTGCGAGCCGCTGTCGCCGGGCCCTTAAGATTTTGTGGTAATAAAGATTTTAGCTATGTATGTAAAGTATAATCTATTTAGTATAACATAATATGTGTGTAAATAAATTAATATTTTGTTTAGTAATGTCTTGTTCAGACTATCATAATACCTACGTTTTGTATTTATTAAGCATTTTTTATGTATCTTATGTAACTATCTGACACTATGAAATTATTATTTCAAATTATCTTGAATGCTCAATTGCTCTGAAATCGTCTGAAATGATCACACAGTTCAACAAATACATTATTATACATCTAACAAAAAAAAATTTCTTTCTAAAAAGTTTGCTGTAGCAAAACTAGCAATGCAAACTTTTTAGTAGGATGGTAAGTTGTGTGCAATGCATTGTTTGCGATTTTTCATTAAAAAGTGAAGTGATTGATATTTTAAATTTGCGAGCGAGAACAGCATTACAGTTGTCATCGCCTTAAATGTGCCGTTGCACATTTAAGGCTTTTTAACGGTTATCAGTCTTTTAACTTTCAAATCCATGAATGCCTACTAAGTTGTATTTAATGTTATGGTATGTTTTTAAAAGACAAATTGTATTCCAATGAATTAATATATTTGAGTTATTGCAATAAACTTTTATATTATTTTTAGTTAGTTCCACGGTCTTGCTTTGTGAAATAGGTACCTAGGCAGGTTTAATATCGATGTTAGAAAGATTTTTTAAAGCAAGTTAAGCAGTGCATTCTTGTATAATATAAAAATTACTTTTTTAAGCCGGATTTAACGTAAAACTTTGATATTAAACGACTTCAAAAAAGAAAGTCTCTCTCTCTCAACTCAATTCGACTGCTTTTTTGTATGTTTAATTCTTCATGTCATAACTTTTTACTGGGTGGCCCGATTTTGATTGTTTTTTTTAAACGAAAGCTGCTGATTATCATGTCGTTCAAATTAAATTGTAAGTAATGTATTTTTTTGGCAGCACGAGTACCTAATTAACAAAGAATAATCAAAGCAAAATTAGACATTTGCCATTGTTGTGGTTATTACATCATATTCTTATTATCTTAGGTTT
Source organism: Plemyria rubiginata (assembly GCA_963576535.1). Classification (NCBI taxonomy): domain Eukaryota; kingdom Metazoa; phylum Arthropoda; class Insecta; order Lepidoptera; family Geometridae; genus Plemyria; species Plemyria rubiginata. The sequence goes on from OY754923.1 coordinate 7,619,295, forward strand.
GTCATTTGCGTAATGCTTTGAAAGGAAAAGTAGCTGGTAGGTGTTAATCATGAGATAGGTAGGTACGAGAAAACTCACGAGAAAATTAAAGCTTACTTTCAAAATTAAACGCATAAAATATTTATATAATCTGAGGACTATGTAACGCGTTATCAATTTTTTTTAATGCTGGAACTCGCTGAGCTCAAATATGCTATATCTACCTACCTAAGGTTTATGAGAGCGATGTGAAGATATCTTTCACGGGGTCGGGCTCTACTGTTGATAAGAACTTTTAAATATTTAGGGAAATAGTTACGTGATCATTTACATAAGTAGGAACTAATTATGAAGTCTTATTAAATTTGTGTTTGTGTTAGCGACCAACATCGCTAGTAAATAAGTTTGCAGGATCCACGTTCAATTCGGATGATTCGAGATATTTGTACGATGTTCGTATTTCAGCCGATAACTTCGGCTGAAATACGAATATCGTACAGTGGTAGCGTAGAGTGGTAGAGTCGTGCACCATAAACCATAGTTATTTTAAAACAATAGTTAATTAGCTTTACACACGCAGCGTTACGCTTTGCGACATTCGTCCTCACATGTTGCTCGCAATTACTCGTTGGTACAAACAAGACAGGTGCATACGCATAATACCTACTACGAATCGACATGCGACATAGCCCTGATTTGGGTCAGTAGGCTTGCATCGCTTTTTATCTCTTCCAAGACCAGAACGCAACAACATCAGCACTACCATCCCATTTTGAACATTGTCGCCCTAGGTTTAGGATTGGCTTTGTTGTAAATCGCGGGTAGTTGTATTGTAGCACATTGTAGGCAGCCTGTGTTGGTGACGTCACGGCCGCTCGCAGCCCTTGCGATCGATCGTTAAGATTGGGCTCGGGCGCGCTCGTGCTCGAGCCGATGATACCCGAGTGCACGAGTACCACGTGCTGAATTACGTAATGATGGTACAACGGTACAACAACGGTACAACTCATTGACAAAGATTTATTTGTGTTAGACTTGATGCTCAACAAGCGGTGGCTCCGACGGCGTTCGCCGGACACAACGGTAATCTGATTATGCAAAAGAAAATTAAAAGATTTGCCGGAGAGATACCGTTTAGGGAAAGGATTTATAGCTACCGGGTACGAACCTAATCTCCCTGAGAAGAAAACTCATCCTGAAATGGGAGTGGAGCTACCTATCCACGTAGTTACGTTTTAGGTTTAATAAAACTTACCTAGTAAATACAGATTGATAAGCTGCTATAGAATATTATTTTAAACTGAAGACAGTTGTCTAAGTACTTTAGGGCGGCCACACACATATCGGGTATTCCGTAGGAATACAATTCGTAATTTCTAACGCAGTTACTCTATAGAAATCTATGGAACAAACATGCAGAGTTTTCCGTTCGTAGTGTTCTCCGATTCGAAATTTCGTGGCGCCTTGTACTTTCAAACAATTCATTTTTTGAAAGTTTCATCAATTCCACGCCGGAACGGCTGAACGGACCTGGATGAAACTTGGCAGAAGGATAGATTATAGTCTGGAATAGCACATAGGCTACTTTTTATCCCGTGGGAATTCCGGGATTTAAATCTGCGCGGGTGAAACCGCGGGGCGCAACTAGTCGTTCATAATACTTATCCAAGCAATAAAGTATTCGAATTTTAGTTATCTTTTTACGAATACCAAGGGTCTTCTTTACTGCAATTGTATGAGCCAAATGTTATACGTATTGGGAAATACCTATGACTACCCCCCTCAAACTATCTTAAACATTCCTTAAGTTGTTACTTGGAAATCAGACGTATGACGACATATCACAGTAGATAGAGGACTTTGGGTTTTTTTTTACTAGTTTTATAGTGTTTACTACACCAACCAACAAGACCAATGACCTGAAAAAGAACTTGGGTTATCGAGCAGGATTTTTGATAGTATTAATAAGTCAAACCTATAGACGGAGCCACGATCGCGTAAGTACCGTAGTAGCATGCCCCTGAGTTATTCGTCAAGTGTGATTGGACTCCGATGGCGCAGTTTGTAGCGTAGTCTCGTATCAAGGGGAAGGTCGCGGGTTCAAATTCCGCTCGGAGAATTACTTTTGGCACATTATAAAATCTTTGGGTACCATATCTGTTCTCTTATGTAGGTACATAATCTTACAGGTACATGGGGCTTACATCTGTTTGTTTCATGTTGTTGATGCAGTGCAGTGCATCGTAGGGCACGTTCTTATCGTAATTTGCAAGATTAGGCTTTGTTTGGTGATGGTTCGGTAGCCATTAGCATCAGGTGGGACATCTGATTGTTCCTTAATAAACGTCTGCACCAATCTACCTGCCAAGCGTATTGACTGAGAAATTTGTACTGGAGCTCACCTGATGTTAAGCGATTGCAGAGCACCTGACATGATGACATGTCCTATATGGAGTTGCCTTAATTGTCTCCATTGCTTTTATTTATTTATTTATTAATACTAAGATTCACAGTTATTCTTATTGTCTATTTTAATCTAATTGATGTACACTGCACAGTAACCAAATTGAATCTACATTTTATAAGCCAAAATAATTAGGTAGGTACTAGGTAGGTAGGTAGTTCGATAATGAAGTAGGTAGACAAACAAAAAAGTAGGTAAAGTGTTAGTTAACAAGTAAAACAAAAATCTAAGTTAGACGTATACTTAGTGAAATCGTTGTTGTCAAACTCAAGTATTTCCAAAATCTGAAAACTGAAAAAAACTGAAACAGCGTCACGAATTTGATCCCCAGGTACGGTAGATATCCCTTCAGATCTCCCAGTACCAAGGTACTAACTCAAGATTCTTTGAGGATGTCTAAGGGGGGTAGTCAGAGGTACGTCCAAACATTACATTTGGCACATACCCACATTTTGCAGTAGTTAGTATTCCATACGTGACAGGTTGCAAGCCCATCGCCGCTGTTAGAATACTAACTGGTTTCCTCACGATGTTTTCCTTCACCGTTTAAGAGCACTGGCATTGCGCACATAAATTTTTCGATAGAAAAAACCAATGGTGCACGACCGGATTCGAACCTGCGACCTTACGATCGGAAGGCGGGGTCACTCCCACTAGACCACCGGTGCAATTCCAAAATCTCCACAAAATTATCTCATTTAATAAAATATATAACGACGAAATCGAAAAAAAACATTTTTTTTCTTACACCGAACTTACCACACACGATTTAAGTAAATGTCTAATATAAAAGTAAACAAAACAATAATTATAAATTTTCTATAGGTATTGTTTCATTTCTGAAATAATCATTGTCCTGAATCCCTAAGTTTGTGTAAATTAAAATGTAGAAATCCGTCTCTATACAACTTTACATGAAAACCGGAAAAACAGTCGTTTCCGTACGACATTAAAATTGCATCGCAAAGAACATAAAAAGTCCGCTACGCCGTAGCGCCGTGCTACGATAATACAATCGCTCGGCAATTTTCGGCTACGAGCAAAATAATGATTTACGATTATTTATATTTACGACCATTCATTTCTATTAATTTGTTGTTTCTCTAATACAGTGCACGCGTCTTTCCCTCGCATTTTTTAGATACTTACAGGCAGTAAAATATAATTTACTCATGCTACATAACTTTTCACACAACACTTCTAACAACTTATTAGGACCGTTACAAATTGAATATAAAATAAAAAAAATACCATGCACACACGTTTAGCAACCTAAATATCCTTCAATTTTTAATTAGCAGTAAGCACGTAGCAGACGCCTACGACGTAGCTGATAGCTACGCCGTAGCAGGGTCTGTTGGAATAAATTACCCCTTCGCGCGCATTGCCAATTCTGCCTAATACAAATCACGATTCAGTTGCCTTACACTAATGCTTTGATATTCATGTCCGTTCAAGAATGATAAAACCTCTGAGTGATGCTAAGTGAACAACTTCGTAGACTGTGTGTCTCGTCTAGTGCTGAGAATGTAATAACTTTTCTCTCTGAAGTTAAACTTTCTAATAATAGAAAGAAACATCGAATAACCGATTATTTGAGATTTAAGAACGTGATTCTAATTGATAATGCCGGTGGTCCATTAAAACTGCATCGGCGAGGACTAGGGCAGTGCAATAATTGCATCAAGTCTAACCGGGCCCGATCAATGTGAGGGTATTTACCTCGCCGGGCGAAAATAATCCGGGCAACGGTGATGTCAGCACGGCATCAGGGCGCATGCGCGCGAGGCTCGAGCCATCGTTCGCGATCGGCAAACTGTGCCTTCGCTGTTTCACGTTGGCGTGAGAGGCTTACGCGCGTGGGAGAGGGACGGAGTGCGTTCGGAGTCGGAGTGGTGGATAGCGGTGGTCGGAGAGCGTGCCGGGAGGCTCGGACGGCAGTCGCAGTCGGTCACCGGCCGCGTCATCAGCCGGGCGCGCGAGTGCAGTAATGGCGCCCCGCGGCGGCCGGTGAGGCGCCGCGCCGGCCCCGCCGACCGCCCCGGGTCGACGGGCCAGCCCACACCCATGTCCCAACATGTCCTTGCTCAGCGTCACAGGTGTGTTACTAGCGCGTCCTTTGTGTAAGCCTCTAAGAGGGTTACGCACCAATTTGTGGTCGTTACGGACGCCTATTGAATATGCTCAGGTATCTGTGGTTAGAGGTATAAAGCTAAAGTAATGTCGTCGAAACAAAGCTGAAAGGTAGGCTGTATAGTCAGTATAATTTCTATTTATCTCGGTTAATAGCAAAATTGCAAAGCTTGGAAGAGCATTGACTTGTTCAGTAAATTCCGAGCGTAATAGTCAATTACAACATTATCTATCGTCCCATATCTAGTTGGTAGTGCTGATTTATCATTCTGATCCTTACTCACGCACACATTGAATGCGTGGGGAGCTAGTGAATTCCGGCGAGTCGCACGCAATAAACTGACTGAGAAAGGTTGGATTGTAGACCCATGCTGCTTTCAGATCACACACTATATCACGTGAATATTTAAAATCTTACAGAACAACGTTCCACTACTCTTTCTCGATAGTAGAGTATGTGTATTATACATAATTCGTGGGAAAGAAAGTCGGTAAGAGTGGTTTTGCTTTCGTCTATGTTTTATTTTATAGCTTATAATTACAACCATATTAAAATGCCTGTCCACAATCAAGTTTGTGTAAAGCCTTTACACACACAATATCATTTAACTTAAAGGCACACCTGAGTCTACATGGACCAAGACCTTCTTGGATCCTTGTATGTCAGAGGTTATCTCACCTATAAATATGTCATAACCCTCTTTGAATAATAAACCAGATCGTAGAGCAGCGCCTATTTCAACATTATGTAGCACACTATTTCAAAGGTTTATAAGGTATTATAAGAGACTTGGGGCACATTTCGTGCGATTGTCTTTTCGTAAAGCTCTTTATCTATTTTGAAATAGTCTTAAAATAACATAGTGAGTTGTTTTTAGTGTCATGTTGTGACTTGTGACATCTTTACAAATATTTATAGATTGGATTTGATCAAACGCTATTCCCCCACCATGTTCCGAAGCACGACCGGTTCTGAACCCACGACCTTAGGGTCGGAAGGGGGGATGCTACTACAAGGCCACCAGTGCTCTCCTGTTGTCATGTTTTTTCCGTGCTAAAGAGTAAATACGGTTGTTTAAAGAAAGAGAAATTGTAACTCTATTTTCCCGGATTATTACCGTGCCAGTGTGTAACCGGCATAGATTAGAAACTTTTGGCGCAAAATCAGTTGTAATTTGTACCTCATCTTTAATTGAGATAGGTTTCTCTTCACATGATTAATATATACAATAGAATATATACGGATAACTTGCTATTCTCTTATGTTTTGTTGGTATAACAATTTACCTCCAGTTTCTGAAATCTCGATCAACACTAATCGGCTGTCAAGTCACTTACTATCTCTGTTTAATTTGAAGTGAAAGCTAGTGAATAGCAAGTGCCTTGATAACCAATTAGTGTTGATCGAGTTTTTAGAAACTGGGGGTAAAGAGCCCGATCGACGAGCGAGTAAAACCGCGGTCTTATGGCTTGTCATAAAGCTCTAGTCCATGTGACGTTGGAAGGACTAGAGCTTTACCGAAGAGCTATGGAGCTATGGCTATGACCAAAAGTTGTCTGAATCAATCAATAAATTATATTTATAAGACCGCAGGTTTACTCGCTCGTCGATGAGGGCCTTTAGTGTGGCAAACGGGGTATCATTGGAATAACACTTGGTTAAACGCAAACATGACTAACTCGAGAGAGTAATTAGTGGTCTAAAACTGAAGAGCAATAAGTAGTTTTGTACTTACTGAGGCACTTATACAGGGTGGCCAAAAAGTCGTGGATCAAACGCATCTAGGAGTTAGATGGCGTCATCAGCTGCAAAAAATTGTTCTACGGGAACCCTGTATAGTTTGGTCGAATGCGCTCTTAGACAGTAAAACTACCCAATGGATAGACGGACGACATTGTAAAGACTGCGGAAACCCGGTGGACGGGAAAGGCTTTCGTGCTTTGGACTTCTTGGGCTTTAATGATATTGGAAATAAAACCTATATGGCATTACTCGTACTACTGGCTTATATTGGGACAACACATTTTTTATTAGAACTATATTAGTAGAATCTTTGTTTTACTTTTTTCGTGTGTGAATATTATAAGAATTTGCAGTTTTTACAGTTTCCCACACAACTAAAAAGTTTTTTTTCGGTAGTCGGTTAGAAGTTAAATCATCAGAAATTCGGTACCTAATCATTTTTATCTTACGAGTAAGTTCTCAGAACATTGACCTCAAAAACGAAGGCGATAAACAAGATAGCAGTTTTTAGTGCAAACAGAATTGCAGGGTACGAGTACACAGGAAAAATTGGCATCGACTATCTAATCCCTATTTTTATGTAGGGATTTAAGCTCTAACTTGCGAACTCTTCTGAGCAGTCTTGTTTTAAAAGTTGTTTTGAGTACTGGGAATCATTGGATGAGACTCGCAAGGGATCGGAAAGAGTGGCATAATAAAGAGGAGGCTTATGGGCGCAATCGGTTACGTTTTTCCTATAAATTGTAAAAAACGGAAAGAAATGTTGATACTTATTTGACAATTATTATAAAATAAATTATGCAAAAGAACATATAAATTCAATATATCACATGAACAAGTTATTGGAAGAATTACCTTTATGTTTAACTTGCAATATGTTTAAAAACCTTAATAAACCAAAATAAATAAATACATTTTTTGTAGTTACCATGAGCGAAGCAGATCGAATACAAATACAACTGTTTTTATTAGTGTCTAAATAGATAAAATATTACAACGATGAAATCCCCTTTAATTAAATTACCTTATATTAAAGGCATATAAAAACTTTTCACCCATGATACTGAAAAGAACAGCCACAGCGACCTTAACACTGTCTACATAATCTTGCCCCTTCATTCGAGTGACGAAAAAAAATACGAAAGAAAGTTGTGGCAAAATCCGTGGCTTATTTAGCTCCGCACGTAGTCTTGTAGATTAGGCCAACTAGATCACCTATACCACAGTAGGTTACTATACTGAGTGATATATCAGCTGTTGAGCAGGCCAATTTATAATCATATTTTAGGCCCTACAACGTCCCATGAGTAAGGAATTGTATTAAGAGTTACCCTTGTATAAATCAGCTTAAAATAGATGTTACTCGTAATAAAAGGATTTAAGTCATCTAAATTACAGAAGCAATTACATACTTTGGGTACGACGTTGTGACGTGTTAATACAAAGCTGAATTTATGCTGGCCACGTTTGCAAAGTAGATTATGAGTTGGAAACGTACTAACGTATACCTTTAAATTCTGCACAGTTGTTTGGCTGGCCAATTTTACTCAAACAAGTTTATACCTATCTTTAGACTTGAAGTATTTGAAGTGCAAGAGTTCAGTGCTCTTGAAAGTGTTTGTACGAAGAAAGTGCTTTTAAATTTTTTTATACAACTAGCTGGTGAAACAAGCAGATAGCCCTTCTGATGTTAAGTGGTGACCATATCACAGCATTGCCTCGCGAGTCACGATAGGAACGTGGCCTTCGATGCACTGCCCTGCGTCCATCCACTTGAGGCGTACTAATGTTATGCCTCATGTGCCTGTGATTACACCAGCGACCACACTCTTCAAACCGAAACACAGCAACGCTGCTTGGCGGCAGAAAAAGGCGTGGTAGTATTTCCCCGGACGAGCTCTTCACAAAGAGCTCTACTAAACTACTACTACTCTTTATATTAGATGTACACAGCGGTTCCTTAGATACTCGTATATTAAAAAAGTTCTTACGTTATCGAATAGAAGAACGAGCATAAAACACGGTCCACTGCACACACTATCACAAACACCATTCGAGCCCGCTCTAGGTCGATAAAAGATGGCTTGAAAGAAACCTACACGAATTTATTGCCATTCCTACATTTTATTAGTTTCATAACAGAGTTATAGCGTATATTTTGCGTTTAATGAGTTTTCATCGCGGATATTAGATCAGAGGAGATAAGAAAGGCCCTTTAGTTTTTCCCTCGTAATAAAACGGTTTTATATTCGAAATAGTAATTTATTATACATTAGCGTGATCTGAATTGACCTGATAATTAACAAATCGATTTATTTATGTAAAAGATAGACAAACGAGCTAAGCGGTCACCGTCGCCCATAGACAACAACAACACGTTGTCAGTGCGTTGCCTACCCTGAAGGACTTTACTAACATTTTTCTTGAAGCTTTCATGTTTAGTCTTGGCGGGAAAACCTCTGATGGTAACTCATTCCACAGCCTATGGGCATGGGGAAGAAATGAGCGTGAAAAACGGAGAGTACGAATTATTTGAATGTGATTGCATGATTTGTAAAACACATTGAAGATTAATTTTATATGCGCAAGATTTTTTCCTATAGGATACCAAGCAACCTGTGATTTAATTAAAAACATACCTAAACTAAGTATTGCAAGATTCGCAAGTATCAAACCCTGAGACGAAAGATAATGAGAAGTTGAAAAAATGTATATAAAGCAGTCGACTTCTTTAGGCTGATAATGATGAGTATGAAACAGAATGGAATTTAACAAACCACACTGTGGACGGGACTTTAAGCGTTTTAAATAATGAATAGATAAGGTACTTTGTAACTTAATCATAAAGAAAAGTCCAGCTGTTGAACACTACACGAATAAACTGTGACGACACCAAGCCTTTAATTGTAGGTAATTGATTTTATTGCCCATAAGACCATTATCCGTTAGCTCTGACCCAGTTCTCGAGGTACTTTGGTTTTATCGTCTTTATTAATAAAAATGTCCTCTATTCTACGTCAAAGATGGTAGTAATTCAGAAGCTTCGTGTATTAGATAGCGCTTGTAGCAATTTCCATGTTTTAGATTATACATTTCGTAGTAGACTCTGGTTTTTTATTCGGTAGATGGAAATGGAAAAAGGAATCACGATTTAAATAGTCATGTACAGATCACACTAAATTACTTAAATGGTTGTTCTCCGTGGGGATCAAACCCTCGGCCCTCAGCTAATCTGTATAGCCAAAGGTAGTATGACGAGTATCGAATGTGAATACACACTGTGCGTGAAAACAAATCATTACTCAATCCATCCGTTATGATTATGATAGATCTCGCACTGAAGTGAAAATTATTTTCTTAATCTTTTCCTCTTGATCTCGCGTGCTCCACTAACATATTTCCAGTATTTATTGGATTTTTCGAGTTTTCCGAACAGTTCCGAAGCAAACAATACATATTTAAAAATAGAACGTTTGTGAATAATTGAAGGTGCCGTACGCGCGAAGCTGGTTGTGACGTACGGATTAGATTGGGTTCGATACGGATGCCGTAACTGGTACGTCTACGTGCCATGCTTGGTGAATAGAAAAGTTAAGCTGCTTCCAATTTTGGAATGAGAATTCAATATGACATAAATTCGTAACGAAACGATGTAAATTCGTTTCGCCATCATTAACAACCCGAAAAAGAGCTTCTCTATATTAAAAACAAAGTTTATAGAGCGTTCTCTGTTCACCAACTTTCCACTTTTGGTTTGGATCCTTTGATCAGTTGATCAAACTTTTGAACAATTAGTTTTTATCTTACTTTTTATATGTTTGATTTAGCTTTCCCGCAGTTTGGTTAAAATTTAGTCATCAATATTTTTACTATTAAAATCGGTAAAGTCTATTGTCGGCGTTTCTTTTTAATTACTCACCGCAAGTTCTTTTACTAAAACTATAGTATAAAACAAATAGCTTCTCGCTGTAGTCTGTCTTTCTGTCCCTAAGTATGCTTAGATTTTCTTAAACTATGCAACGGAATTATGCGTTTTTTTTATAGATAGGGTGATTCAAGAGGAAGGTTTATGCATAATATGGTAGAGAAACACTGTGCGCCCGAGCAAAGCCGGGGCGGGTTGCTAGTTTAAATATAAATAATAGATTGAAATCTAGGTAGGTGCTCATAAGGCCACGTATACTAACACCTCATATACAAAAACTCGTTACATATTCAAAAATACTTCAAAAATAAAACCCCTGCTGCCTAAATTATCACTGATACCGATATTATCAAAGGGTTGCACACCTGCGGTCCACTGACCCACATCGCTGTCTGTAGCTTGCGTACCGCTTTTGTTCGTATAGCATGGCTTTGAGCATAGCGGTAGTCGTGAGCAGTGCTTAGAGTGACAATGACAGCCAATAGCTACAAGCTGACATCTCTATTTCCTACTAGTTAGAAAAGTCTACCTATTCACTATTGTTTTGCAGAAGTAATTTTAAGTTGTGTTGGTAGCCTTTAGTGTGTGTTTTTTTTTATAAAACTTTCTGATGAAAAAAGCAGATGGCCCACCTGATGTTATGTAGTAGTCAGCACCTATAACAAAGCATTGCCTCATAAGTTACATACGACAGGCACATGCCCTACGATTCACCGCCCTGCGTAAATCAACATCAGGCTTACAGTTAAGCCTCATGTGCCTGTAATTACACCAGCGACCACACTCTTCAATGTCCAATATATTTTTTACTCAATATAATTCAAACATAGCAACGCTGCATGGCCCTAGAATATGGCGTAGTGTTATTACTTCCCGAGACAAGCCCTTCACAAAGATTTCTAATACTCTTTTTAATGAACTAGTAACTCTTTTTATTAATATGTGATGATAGTTAAATAAAACTTTCCTCGTATACTAGTACTCGAGTGTGCCTAATTTATTTATTACAATATATACCAACGCAAAGCCTTATTCAAGTTAATTTAGAAAGAAAAAAAAACACTTCTTTGTAACGTGATAGCTACGATATTTACAAAAGGTTAACTCGAAAAAGAATTTGTCAACATATTGTTTTTGACTGAATTTGTTTGAAATTCGGAGACGACATCAGATTCCCTTGAGAGGTATATAAGCCATCTAGTTATACATTGACATTGCCAATATTTATAATATACAACGTTAATAAATATTGGTGGATATTCTATCTAGACCCAAACATTATCAAAACTTGTACCAAATATTAACCAAATAGTTGGGTTTGAGTACAATATCTCACTGTTATAATACCTACTTACACATACTTTCTTAGGGTACCCAGGTACTGCTTATCACAATTAGGCCCACTTAAGACATTACGTCAATTTATGGCTAATGGCTACTGCAATGCGTTATTGCAATCAGCTATAAATTAATTATGTACTCGGATATTTCCATGTCAGATATCTATCTGGCTTAATGAACTACCACTGAGTAACTATGAGTCGATATCGAATGTGAGGTCGAGCGATTCGATCGATTTTTTGGCAAATGTCGGGCCTATATTTATTGGTCAGAGCCAGAAGTAGATTATCAATCTAGGTTATTCAAACCTATTTTATTCAAAACGAATTTTTTATTTCTTTTTGGGTGTTTTCTATGTATAATAAAAAATATCTATCTATGTAATTATATAATGTATTAAACATATCAGTTATCTAGTACCCATAACACAAGCTTTAGTAGCTTACTTTGGGGCTAGATAGTGCTGTGTGGATTGTCCAGCATAATTAATTAATAAAAATTAATTAATTAATTAATTTTATTGCTATTTTTTTGCGGTAAAAGAGATGAATTTTTTTAACATAACAAAACAGAAAAATTTATCTATTTTCGACTGATCACTTAGGTACACATAAACATCAATAGAAATGGACATACGTCTAACTAAGACATACGTAGGGGTTTGCCATCTCTAATTGCTTGTCTCTGTAGTTGCTCTGCGTTTTAGTTTTGAGTAAATTCAGTAAATATTTTAGAAATAAGCGTAGTTTTACAATAAAACACATGACACCTCAAAGTTAAAACAACAATTTTTGCGAACAATTTTTTTCAAAGTAGAATCATACATGGTTTTACGAAGAAAATTACATATTTACAAAAATGTACATAATACACATGAAAGAGTTGAGTTACCTGTAGTTACTTAACGCAACAAAAAGTTTTGTTTGGTTTTAATAGTTATGTAGCCAAACTCTATTTAACAAATTGAGCTCATTACGATATTAATGAGAAACTCAAAATAAAGTTGGTATCAATTTTTGTGCCTTATTATTATTCTTTCATTTATATACTGAACCAACCACTGCAGTATTACTTTTCAAAGAATTCCTAGATATATTTGTGCTAAAGGGATACTTTGACCCTGTTTACTTATGAGTTAAACGTGCCAAAGCGTGATTCACCCTGCGCCCTTCCAACGGCAGTTTGTATCTACTATTTGAACAAACAAAGGTTGTTTATAAGGAGGTCCTATGGGTTTAATGACACCGCTTTGTGTGAGCAATGTGTGATTACATTTTATTTTATTAAATATTCACAAAACTATAGCTAACATACAATAAAATTAGAATAAAAAATCTTTTTTTCTAAGCTATTGCTTTAACTTTTACTTACAATGCATTGTCACCCAAACTAAGCCTTGTACAAATTTTCAGCTTCATCGGATTAAGATACTCGTATTTGCTTCAAAATTGAGTTGCAAAATTCCACCCGAATAAACGTATTTAGATACATACTCGTACATACAAATATATTGCAAGTTAAATAGAACCTTGTAAAATGTTTTATTTATACTTCTTGCCATAGTAAGTGGAAGCCATCACTTAAGACAAAGTAACTAAGTCACGTATAGGAACGTGTCCCAATGCGTCCATCAACTTGAGACATACATTATGACTGTTATGCCTGTAATTTCACCGACAACCACATCCTTCAAAGCAACGTTGCTATTGGCGGTATAAATAGGCATGTAATTTAATGACAATGAACTCTGTTTAGAAACAAGATTTCTTATAAACTTCGAGCGAGGAAACGATTCCAACGCTATACCACTTAAATATAAAATTAATGACTAAAAAGATAACAAATTTTCATCATTGGAAAATGCTGTAGGGAGTAATTAAAAAGGATTACTTTGGAGCTCATTATTATTATTACGACCGGAGATTATTTTTTAAGAAGTTTGAAAGCAAAATTTGCGGTGGCTTAGATACTGCATAAAAACATCGTGAGGAAACCGGCATGTTGTAAAACCTAACAAGTTCTATAACATGTGACAAGTGCTCGAAAGGAGCCTCTTGAGGCGCACTTAAAATCCTTTCACCACACTATTTCGAAAGAAACTAGTAACACGATAAGAAGAAGACTGCGTAAAAAGTGCTATTACGAGAAAAATACTAGGTATTAGGTTTTAGAAAAACAGGCATACCAAAGAAAAGATGGATGGACTGTGTGGAAGATGACATGAGTTAAAGGTCTAAGCACCGAGATGACGAATCAAAGAAGAAAATATATTGTGCCGACTTCACTTAGGTTGAGGGCAAGAAGATGATGAGTTAACTGGTTCCCATTAGTACATATTATTTTTTAAATTTTAATAAGTACGCCATTTTTTTTTGGTACAATTTTTAATAATGGTAAGAACTCAGGGGCATTATTCTCTATGACCATAGGAGATTCCTTGAATTTCCTTTTTTTGAATATTTTTGGCACGTTTTTATTATGTTCATTACTCACATAAAATACAGGAAACTTGTCTCGTCATACGATATTCGGCCGTGTAATTTAAAGAGCAGTTGACTCAGCATTCCTCATTCAGAGCGTTTCTTTACCATTCTTTGTGTTTGGGTACGTTTCATTTCGAAGCCAAATGGGTCAGTGGATTTTACACTTACATCTACTGCGGCAGTTAATGTTGGTCTGTGGTAGTGTAACTTTTAAGTTATTTATAAACATTTCATGTAATATAACCTAAAAACCTAGCAGCCCAACTTTTAATAACTATAGTGAACTTTTCCCATTTCCTTTTTTCAGATTGTATAAAATATTATGGATAACTTACCTCATTTTATACTTAGAATCGTAATACCTCCTAATGTAGTTATTGGAGAATAAAATAAAACCGTAAGTATCACTCAGCTAATATGATATCATGGCTTTCGTTCGAACTTTGATCTTTAATTCAAAGATCTTAGCTTCGACTTCCCCGTAATCCTACAAAAGGCTTTTGTGTTAGCTGTATTTGAATTTCATAGAACCGGAATTTTTGTACTTAACTCCCAAAAAAACGTACTTTTTAAATTTCATGTCACTCTAAAATCTATAAGAGAAAATTTCTAAAAGTGTTCGCTCACGTATTTTTAAGTATACTCTACAACGTATTCTTTTGAAAGGCTTATCACTTTATAGTTCATCTTTGATGAAAGGCTCGGGAACTGGGCTAGTACTTCAAAGCAAAGCCTTGTCATTAGCGGGCACATAAAAAACATTACCTCCCTAGAGCATCTCCCTTTCGTGAGTCACGTACAGCTATTAGCGAGGCGAAGAGGTTGAGAGGCGGTTTGACGGGTTATCAATACAGGGCGTATAAGACTACCTACCTACGAGACCGGGACCTCCGAACCATGTTTTTCGATCGATTTCCTGTAAGTATTGATAGCCTTGTTTCATTCTTAACATTACGTCTGCACATTACAGATGTGATCTGTTATGTTACGTCTATGAGTAAATCCCAACTACTGTCTGTCTGTCTGTCTGTTACGCTTTCCCGCTTAAACCTCTCAACCGATTTTGATGAAATTTGGCACAGACAATCTTTAGACCCTGAGAAAGAACATAGGCTACCTTTTATTGCGAAAAAAAGAGATGAAGAGATTAAAAGTACGCAGACGAAGTCGCGGGTACCAGCTAGTAAATAATATATCTGAAATTGGTATTAGCTAGTACAAAGTACTTTCTGGCTCTTGATATTGATGTTCAAAGCTCATTAATTTTGACTAAACTAGTTTAGTTGATACTGTAGTTTATCTTAATTTGACAGTTCATTTTTAAAGCTGCCAGCCGCCTGAACCATAAAAGAAGAAAGTCAATTTTTTTTCATGAAGCAAAATAAAAGTTTATTTTACATACAAAACAGAAAAGAGTGCAAGGAAGTTACATAGTTGTTTATTTTAATATTACAAAACAGTTTTATTTGTTACTAGCTGGTACCCGCGACTTCGTCTGCGTACTTTTCGCAAAAAGGTAGCCTATGTCTTTTCTCAGGGTCTAAAGATTGTCTGTGCCAAATTTCATCAAAATTGGTTGAGAGGGTTAAGCGGGAAAGCGTAACAGACAGACAGACAGATAGACAGACAGACAGACAGACAGAGTTACTTTCGCATTTATAATATTAAGTTGGGATTAAAACAGTTGTTGTTTTCTAATAAATCATTATAGTATAGTAGCCTTCCTCGGTAAGTTCTGTTGCCAACACTAGGTTTGTATTGAGCTTGTATTGAGGTTCATAATGTTACACTGTACATAAAACTAATAAATATAGGTACTGTTTTAGAACAAAAACCAAAAATAAGCATGCTTATTTTGAGCATGCTTAAAAATCAACCGACGTACGACCAAATAAGCATACTTTTTACTAGCAACGCCTAGACACGCCTAGATACTTTATGAGCAAGGCTTAATAAAAGCATGCTTTTTGAGCACGTCTTGTACGTACCTTGAAGAAAATATAAATTTGCAATTTGCAAAAAACAAGTCCGCAACAATAAATATTCCATAATTCTGTAAAGAATGTTCAATAGGAGCGTTCGTTCTTACATTAAATGGTAGTAAGTAAATAGGAATGAGAACATTATATCTTATTCAGGCTGTTTGTCTAAGCGAATTTCATTGATATTTCCGGCACGAAAATTCGTCTATCGAAACGAAATGATTGCTTAGCCGCGTACCTTGTTCCTCGCCATCCATTTTCACGCTACGATTCACAGTCAGATAATATTTTATGTATACACGGAAATAACAGGTTGCACAAAGCCAATCAAAAATGACGCTTACTGACATAAAAGCTCCCAGTGTAGCTTGCAGCGTCGCTTTAAATCCGTCCTTTATTCACACACACTTTAAAAACGAACAAAATTACAGTACTTAAGAAGTGGAGCTTGGCACGTTGTTTTAGCATCCGTGAGAGCGTTTGGCATACGCAATTTTCGGTACAACGTCCATCTTAAATGGACAGTGGACTTTAGCCTGTCTATCTGGATAGCACTTATGTATTGTGCCGACACCGTTCATCAGTTCTAACACCCAGCTATACAGGGTGTGGTGCGGGAGTTCTATAAATATGTTTGGGATTTTTCTTGAAAATTTCGAATAACTGGAAAACTGTGAGATTGTTACTGGTTTTTTTTTTTTTTTTTTAATTTATTCTTAAACTTTAATATCTAGTACAGTTTTCACATAATATTGTACCCTATAAACCTCTAGTGGTTTGTGTGGGTACTCACACTCGTATGAAATCACGGAGTTTAAACAAGCACTTTTTTAATATAGGTGCCACGAACCTATCGAAGTCAACCGAAGTCAACCGCTAATATAAAATACCGTCCATACGCTATTGGCTAGTTATGCACAAACAGCTAACTTCGGACCGGCTCAGGATAGGTTGGTGGCATGGTACGAGAAATTTATAAATACAGGGTGACAAATATGGGTGACGAATAATAATTAAGTTGAATGTTTAAAGAATGTAGCTTATTGATACTATTTAGGCATGTATGTATGTCTACACTTTGGTAGTGCGTGTTTAAGTTTTAAAATGTTTCAAAATTAAACTTGTGATTCTACTGAGTGTCTACCTACCGAAGAATTGGCTTTCGACATTGAGTAGGTACATACATACCAAAAACAAAATACAATGCCGTAGTAAAATATAAAAGGTAAATTTTACACTTTGTGAGAATACTAGTTAATACCTAGCACGATAAATTATGATACATTTATAATCTACTTACCTAATTAATGTTTGCTCAGAAAATATTTTTTATATATTTTTTTATAATTTCTTATGGTGAGCTCTGATTTAACGCTGTCTGGAATCTCGTTTAGTAAGCTAGGGATTAAAAAATGAAGGGTTCGTCTGCCGTAAAAATTATTCATTTTAGGAATGACAAGTTTTTTTTGAGAAATTTTCCTTGTTATGATTTTATGTGCAATAGGTTTTAGTATTTTAGAATTATTAAATTGTTCAATTACTAATAACATGTTAACCTTATCATGAACAGGAGCGATGCTACAATATTTAAATATACCATGGTAATTTTCTTCAAATTGGGCTTTTACATTATTAGGCAAGATAAGCTTTAATATTCTTAATTGCAGATTATAGATTAGGTCGAGATATGTTTTAAATGTCCTACCGTAGCTAGTCAATCCGTAAGTAATAATAGATTCAGCCAGCGCATTGTACATCCTTATCAAGACTTTAAAAGGAACTTTTGGTTTGATGATGTAAAATTTGGCCAGAATTGCGCGTAGCCTATCACAGATAAAGTCAACATGGGACCTCCAGTTAAACCGATTATCCACTATCAAACCTAGATATGTATGTTGCGAGACCTGTTCGATTTCTGGGCATAAACAATTAGGCGTAGGAGCGTGCAGGCACTTATGCCCATGTGCAGTTATTTTGAAATTGGCGTTATATGGTAGATGGGACGAGTGGACGTGAATTATTTTTGTTTTATTTGTGTTCATAACCAACCCTGCGTCATGAGCCCACTTTACAACTAGGGTGAAATCATTTTGCATAAACCGTGTTGCAATATTTATATCTTTGTGTGACGAAACCAAACATGTGTCATCAGCGTACTGATACACTGTGCAATTTTTGATAACATTCTCCATATCATTGACATATGCCAAGTAATGCAGGGGACCTAGTACTGATCCTTGGGCAGTGCCTTCAGTAACCATCAGTTCATCACTAAACTTATCTCCTATCCTAACCTTGAATTTCCTTTGGTTTAGATAGTCTTTGCTCCAATTCAGTAAAGGTCCTCTAATACCTGTGTTCTCCAGCTTTTTTATAAGAGTATCATGCCTTAATGTATCAAACGCTTTACTGAAATCTATAAAAAGCAGAATAACGTGGTTTTTATTATTAAGGTGGTTGTTGATTTCGTCAGTAAATTTTGAGAGCAAGATTGATGTAGACTTTTTGGGCTGGAAACCAAACTGAGAATCTGATATAACACTATTTTTGCTATAGAAATTATGTACTTGATTACACACATACTTTTCAAGGATTTTATCTAATATAGGAAGGATTGTTATCGGCCTGTAATTTGTAATTTCGTTATGTTTTCCCTTTTTATAAATTGGTCTGACTACAATTATATTTTCTAAAAAGTTGTAATACCCCACACTCGTAAGTAAAGGATTATTCGTTCTTTAAGTCACACCCTGTATGAATTACTAACTGTCTCCCGCAGCTTCGCTCCCGTATTGGTGGTGATTGCTCGCACATTAATATTTAAAGCGTGTCTTTTTTTATACAACTAGCTGATGGAACAAGCAGATGGCCCACCTGATGTTAAGTGGTAACGATCACCTATATACAAAACACTGCCCCGTAGGTCACGCACAATAGGAACGTGCCCTACGATGCACTACCCTGCGTCCATCAACTTGAGGCATACAGATGTTAAGCCTCATGTGCCTGTAATTACACCGGCGACCACACTCTTCAAACCGAAACACAGCGTCGCTGCTTGGCGGCAGAAAAAGGCGTGGTGGTAGTACTTCGCCGGACGAGCCACACACAAAGAGCTCTACTACTCTTGAAAAAAGTGTCTCTTTATTGGCATTGTTTTTATCCCGTTCTCGTCCCTGAATAACATTATACCAATAAATTATGGAGTGATTTCATATACCTCCGATTTTGAAGTAGGTGGTGAACATTTTTTTTTGTTCAAGAAAAAAGGTTACAAACCTTCAATAAGCAACGCTTTTGTATTCAATTATTTCAATAAAAAAAATGGAGAAAATTGGTTTTCTTGGTTGAAAAATATAAACTTCTCAAGTAAAACAATGTTTCCTACGGCGTAGCATGTTGCTACAAAATGTCGTAGACTTGCTACGAGGTAGCTACGCGTAATAAATAAATTTGTTTTTAATCTAGTGAAGTTCTGAAAGGTAGTACCGACGCTTACATCATTTCCTTGAATTAGTATGTTCATGCATTTCAGGTCACCTTTATAATTTGTGTATAAGATACAAAATGCAATGACGCATCTTCGTGAAATGCATGAACTATGGCGAGCTAAGTACTTGTTTATCTCGATGATATGACGGGTGTTAGCCCCTTAACTAAGTCCTCTGCTAAAAGGGGTTTTCGCTTAGGATTTCTGTGCGTTTCGTCATAGGCGGGTGGCGCGATAGGCGACCTAAGGCCAGGGTCAGGGTCGTGCGTACTTGCGTCATCGCATTCTGACTATAAATCACTTCGTTATGAGTGCCGGCGCAGCGGGTTTTGACGGTTCAGGCTTGGTCCTAAGCACTAATTAATTTACCGGATTCATTCTACATTAATATTTTAAAGAGAAAGATTTTTATTTTTATATCTCTACATAGTATAAAACAAAGTCGCTTCCTCTGTCCCTATATCCCCATGTCCCTATGTCCATATGTATGCTTAAATCTTTAAAACTACGCAACGGATTTTGATGCGGTTTTTTTTAATAAATATAGTGATTCAAGAGAAAGGTTTATATGTATAATACATGCATGATAATTATGTGCACCGTGCGAAGCAGGGGTACGTGGGCGGGTAGCGCTAGTAACGAATGAACTCAAAAACTACTGGTTCGATTTTTAAATTATTTCACTTTTAGAAAGCTCAATTATCCCTGAGTAGCATAGTATAAATTTTAATGTTTAAAAAATTTGCTATCACCTTATATACACCTTTGCGAAGCCAGGACGAGCGACATGACACCTAGAAAACTACAAATTTTTTGCAGATCGTACAAAAATTTGTTCTGAGGCGGGAATCGAACCCACCGAGAGTCCGCCTGCGACGCAAGAGATAGCCCGCTGCGCCACAGAGGTCGTCAAAACTTTAACACAAATAAAAACAAATAAAACATCAAATTATATAAAAAGTGAGTGTTTTTTATAATAATCGTAGCAACACGCTCACACTAGAGAAATGGTCACCACGCAGGCACGTAATGGTCGGAACACTTAAACGAAAGGTTTTCAAAAATTAAGCTTTTAAATAAATGGCTTCGCTGAATTAAATTCAACTACGCATTCTCACTTTTGCACAAAGTGCGGTTTTGGTTGACCTTTTAATACCGTGTCAACAAAATAATCCTTTAGTGCTGCGTGGTTTTATTGTTTTGGACAACAGAAACCGCAGAATTTTAATAGCCAGGCTATTTTCCTTTAGTAATTACCAAATTCCTTTGAAAGAGTTTAAATATTATCCTTTATTTTTTATTGTACACACATAGTTTACAGCTCATTGGCTAGTTACTTTATGTAGGCCATAGGTTCCCACTGAGAGTAATTTTTTTTGTGACAGAGTTTGTTCTCTGTTTACGGTATTATATCCGTTATCAGATTCGTAGTACAAGCATTGCTTATCTCGGGCCTAAACAGTGCTGCGTGAAGGACTATTAAAAATGCCACTACAAATCTTACATAGCGGTCTAGTACTTTCCCAGACATGCCCTTCACAAAGAGCTCAACTACTTTTGAAAGCTTTCATCTATTAAATCGTATAGAGGATAGGAAAAAGCTTATTATAACCGTAGATAAGCAAATAAAAACCAATACAATCATATTAATTATAGAAAATGAAATTAATAATTTTATTTTGGAAATAAAGGCTTTATTTATGTAGGTATTCATTAATAGGCCAGATAATATAGTATAGTAGCATGGTATTCTGTTTATTTTAAATATTATTGGATCGAAATGGGTTCGTGTAGGCTTTATCGTTTCAAGTACTACCGATAAGTGCACTTCGTAAATAGTTTTCGTATACCAATAATGACGTCAGTTCTTAACAAAATGAAATTCGTTGGGTAAAATTTTAATCAAGCTTTAATTTAACCCATCTGTTTTGTTTTAAAAAGAGAAGGGAAAACTGAATAAATAAATAATAAATAAATAATGCTGGACAATCCACACAGCACTATCTAGCCCCAAAGTAAGCTATTCAAAGCTTGTGTTATGGGTACTAGATAACTGATATATTTAATACATTATATACTTACATAGATAGATATTTTTTGATAGAAAACACCCAGACCATCGGAACAAATTTCTGCAGATCGTACACAAATTTGTTCCACGGCGGGAATCGAACCCGCAACCTCTTGCGTCGCAGGCAGGCTCTCGTCCACTGCGCCACAGAGGTTGCCACAGAGAATAAAAGGAAATTGCCTTAAAAAAATGTAAGCAACTAATATTCGAGCGAAGCTGTGAGAGGCAGCTAGTAGTAGATAATGAATATTTTATTAAAATTACATAGAGTATGATGATCTTTTATTAATAAAAATATTTTGTTGAATAACTATGAAATTATTTCAATATGTCAAGGCATAGCTTTGAATAGGCATGGCGGATACGTTATTGTTGGCTCACTGCCATTATATTCCATCCATATTGCGAAAACTTCTCCGACACCAACTGTTGCAATATTAAGCCTTAAATCTGCCTCTGTACGTCTCAAATTTGTTTGTAGTTTTGTAACAACGGGTGCTTCTTTCACGTTCAAAATTCTTTTTGTTTTTCACATTTTGTTACTTCTAAGAATTGGTGCGGTTGGTTGTTTAAAATTAAACCACTATACCTGAATTATGCTCATCTAGTATTAAGGACGTATTACAATGGATTCTGTTGTTGCTACGAATTCACTGTCCCATACTTTATAGTTGTGAATGTTGAAAAATTAGCCTGGTTTTCGAACATAGTCAGTTTTGGTTTTTCCCAAGTTGAAAAGCGGAGAAAGAATGTCATACAGTACAGTTTTTTTGTAGTTCCATTTCCTTCATCATACTCAGCAAGTTTATCGGACTGACGACTTGTATGTTTATTAAAACAGCGAAGAATAATCCCCCAATCAAATGAACCGGTAATTTCTAGAATACTGACGTAAATAACCATTATTAAGTGCAATTTTTCTATTATATTTTTTTGAGGTAAAACTTAAACGTGAAAATAAATTTGAAAAGTAAAAAAGTATTTATTAATAAAATTTGTTTATTTTTGATAGTTTAAATATTATATTCTAACCATATTGCTATCATAAAATTCCAATTAAAATTGTTTAAATCACATAAGAGGCAAACCCTCTTCGATCGAGATAGAAAGATTAATTAAGCTCAGACATCCCGCGTTGATGTAATTAATGAACTTTCAGAGTTAAGGAGAAAACTTCCCGATGAACTTCGTTTGGTATTCTTCTGTAAGGCACTTGTGTAAGTAGGTAGTCTGATAAGACGGTATCTACCCTATGGAGGCTTGATGTTACAGTTATAACTTTATGCTAGTCTCTAATCCGATCAGATTGGCTTCAGAATCAGAGATTTGACAACCAGATGCGCTATCTGACAAATAATAGGCATATGGGGCAAAGATGTACGTGTCTCAAGATTATGGACGCAGGGAAGTGCATCGTAGAACACATTCATCCATGCCTATTTCTACCGCCAAGAAGCGTTACTGTGTTTCACTTTATTGGATGTGGTTCCCAGTTTAATTGCAGACAAATGCGGTTTAATGTATGTCTCAAATTGATGGACGCAGTGCAATGCATCGTAGGGCACGTTCATATTGTGCATTTCTTGCGAGGCAATGCTTTGTAAATAATAACTTTGTTAGAAAACTTTTTGAGGCGTCTTAGCCTGTTAACTTGTAGGTCGTTTTGAGAGTTATAAACTTAACTAAACAGTGTTTAGTCTTAAGTATTTTTAGAATTATGTTTAATTATATAACTTTCAAAATCAAACACCAAAGCATTTTTAGTGTTCATATCAAATGGGCTTACTTGCTGATAGAATCCTACTTCCTACTAATATTATAAACGCGAAAGTTTGTAAGTATGGATGGATGGATGGATGTTTGAACGGCTGAACGGATCTGGATGGAACTTAGCAGAGAGATAGATATAGTCTGGAATAGCACATAAGCTTCTTTTTATCCCGTGGGAATACCGGGATTTAAATCTGCGCGCGTGAAACTGCGGGGCGCAACTAGTACGCACATAACTTGTAAAAGCTGTTCTATGATTAACTTCGGTTACTTCGATTACAATCAGAATCAACAAAGATCTGCGAAAAACTCATCAGTCTAAGTATAAGCTTTGTGAAGAAATTCTGAAGACAATTTTGAATCTCAATCACGAAGAATTCCTTTGTCCTTGCTGAGCAGAATCAGAAAAGTCTTGTATACTTGATGCTTATGAATATTTCACAGCAAACAAAATTTGTATGTACCTACTTGGAGCTGTGCCAGCACTTTCACATAACCAGTACCGGCTATACCGGCACTAAACCGGTACCGGCAAGATAACGGCACGTGACTATTTTTATTTTTACACATTCATACTCAAAAAGTTTTTTTTAATACAAAAATTTTTATATTATAAGAGTATTTTATGCCATTAGCTATCTATAAAATTCAAAGAAAAAGTTATTTGATAGACTCAAACTTATAAGCTCTGTTGCTGACTGTACCTACCTAAATAACTTTTAAAGTGAAGTGCAACTATTATGTTCATTTCATCAATATGTTCATTCATAGTGCTTGTGACTTGCTGCCCGAGATAGGTTTGAAACACCCATATTTGGCTGCAGTTAGACGACTTGTATGTTTTCTAGCGACCGCCGCGTAAACGCACATTTTTAAAAATTAAGGTGAAAATATCGACTCAATATTCAAGACCACAAAGATCAAATCCTATCATCAACGTAAGCGCAGCCATTATTAATTCGACTCGCGTTGAGTTCTCTTCATGTAAATGCACCCATACTGGTTTTAAGGGCCTTCCATAAATAAAACAAAAGCCTGACCACTTTGCTACTATATTTATGTATGTAATGTACCAAAAATGTTCGAAAAATTACAAAGGCTAAAAATATCGGAAATAGTTGCGTGTTTTCAGGTTGTTAGGCTTAGTTTGCAAAAGTATTGTTCGGAACTGTTACGTACTCGTTATCTGCATAAAGTATCTACCTATGTACTTGTGATGAATTCCATAGCTGTGGTTCTGAAGAAAACGTTCAATGCTTTTTTAGTTACCTGCTTGACTGTATTGTATTTCGAGAGAATGATATAATACAATTGCAATTTTACTTTCTTTATGCAGGACAGACAATAAATAACGCCAAGCCACTGTTCCTAGGCACTTTATGAAGGTGTATTCTTTGTAGTGCGTATAGGTACATTAAGAACGGAATTTCGAAACTGTACATTCTTATTAATAGAACACAAGACAAAAAAAATTAAGCGTATGAAAGTACCTACCTACCTGCTACTGTTACGCTACATATTTGGCACAAGTAGATAGTTTTATTTGGAAAATAGCAGACCTAGTTCACACAACATTTATAATTTTATTTGAAATAGTCATCTATTGTTCTGAGTTTTTTTTACTTATCCTTACGCGTAGATCTTTCGTTGTAAAGTATAATCTGTAGACAGTTGTTGAATAACAAGTTAATCTGTATTAAAACCAAAGTGTTCAAATCAATCAGTACGTACATTTAAAATTCATCCTTGCTTCTAAGATAAATGGTCTAATTTCGTTGTGTTCCACGCTTGGAGACTGAAATTGATCTCTACCAGAATGTTGTGTCTGTTATCAGTTAAAACTATTGTAGAAGTTCTTATTTTTTTTGTAACAAAATATGCGGCAGGGAGATGAAAAGTTATCTGAGGGCTGTATTAAAACAAAAATAAATAAACTTTAAAATGTAATTTAATTTTAAAACGACATCAATTTTCGATACTTTCGCAATTTATTTGGACACTTCCAATTTGTTATTAGTCCCTTCCTACCCCATCGGGCTTGCCTTATAAATAACGTGACTTTACTGGCTGCTAATAATTTGCGCAAGTAAGAAATGAGCCAATTAAATGAGAAATGAGCTAGTAAACATGAATTTCATTAACTATTTAAAATAAAAAAAAAATCTCAAATGAAGTACCAGAACCCTCCAAGTACCTCTTGTATTATGGATTTTTTCCAATCTATTGATCAAAAGATACCCAATTTAATTTTCTATTCAGTCAACGAAAACTAACTTCAAAACATACACAATATAGGGCTCAATATTTAATATCTCGTGAGAGAAATTCAACATATAAATGTACATTATTTTGCGATAAAACGAAAGCGATCGTGGAAAACCGTTGTACGGAAACCTTTTTTGCGACCTGAACTAGAATCGATTTAAAGGGAAGTTTGTGTTCTGAAAAATGCAATGTTGGAAATATTCATACCATAAAATTTTTGGACGTAAAGGAATTAGAAGAAACTTTGAACTGCGAGCTCAAAGTTTACAATAACGAGGCGATGCTATAAAATTAAGTGCTATTACACTGCTACCTCGGAGTCGAATAGGGCTTTTCAGGAACTTATCACGTACATTTCGAGTAAAAATCTACGAAGGTAAACACGTATTAAACCGCACTACCCTTAACTTATGGTGTACGCCATTCTGTCCAAGGGTCTTTTATTATACAGCTCTGCAATATATTGTCGCTTGTACAGTCATAGTTTACTTCGTAGTTTCATCATAAATCGACGGGCTAGGGTATGTCGATGCGATAGGAAAAGGCTTGGAGTAATTTAGTTAAGGCGGAGAAGACAGAGATTTTTATTACGAGTGAAGTGTATTTTGCGCTGGTATCTATAAAATTGGGAATGTGATAAGATTTTTTTATTGGTGCCATACTCACTTTGAAGAGTTTGGTAAAGTGTCTGTAAAATATACCAGAAAGTTAAATGCTTCTGTTTATTTATATTTAATTTTATTTTTATTAATAAATATATTTTGTTCTTTGTGATTTTCTTAAGTGTAGTAAACACTATAAATCTAATAAAAATTTATATTTTGTTCTTTTAATTTATTATTTATTTATATTACAAGCTTTGCTTACCACTTTGTGGAGTCATTTAAAGCTAACAACACATCGGTTATTGTTAGTGGTAGAGATCTTTGTGTGTGGCTTGACCAAGGAAGTAAATTCATCATGCCTATTTCTACCGTCAATCGTTGCTGTATCGGTTTGAAGAGGTTAGTGACGGTGAAATAACTGGCTTATACGAGTAGATGTCTTACTTTGACGGACTCATGGTAGTGTATCGTATAGCCCTTTTCTATCATATTGCCTGCGAAAAAATGCATTTTACTGTAGTTATTAGTTAACGCTATACGTTTTTTCCTTCAATAAGTAGTATAAAGAAAGATGTACTTTATTTATTATATGGTCTGGGTGTTTGTATGTATAATAAAAAATATCTATCTATGTAAGTATATAATGTATTAAATATATCAGTCATCTAGTACCCATAACACAAGCATGAGTAGCTTACTTTGGGGCTGGATGATGCTGTGTGGATTGTCCAGCATTATTTATTTATTTATTTTATTTATATCTATCATGCATTTATACAAGTTTTCTAACCGAAATATGCAGCGTAGTGCACAAGTTTTACTGTTTTACAAACACTTTAATAAACAGTAAAACCAATGAGACAGCTCTTTACAGTTTTACGTGGTTTTACTTAAACTTTTTAAGTGACGTAGAGTAAAATTCTAGTAAAACTTGACGCTGGCAGAGAGCCCAAGTGGTGCCTTGCCATTTAATAAAATAAAAACTAGTATATTTTTAATTTTAGTCGTTGTCTGCGAGACCTTTAATATATATTTATATAAATTAAACACAATATAATGTAGTGCAGGACTTAATGTTAATAGCTTCGTCTACCAGGCATCCTGGGTGGGTAAAAAGAGGATATTATATCACTCAACATCTCAATAGACTTGCTATTGAGATGTTGTCAATAAACCTTAATATGTTTAATTTTTGTCAATAAATGATTCTGATTCTAAATTTATTGAGTATATTAGTATAGTAGAGTTTATTGAGTATAGTACAAACTTCATCCATGAGCCAGTTATTTCCCCTTAAAACCAAGAAAACATGGCGAGGGAAGCATGAAATATGTTTGAAGTGCTCGAAAGGAGCCTCATCATACACTAATCCTGTCATCACACTGTAATTTTTTAAGAGTAGTAGAGTTCTTTGCGAAAGGCTCGGCCAGGGAAGTACCACCACCACGCCTTTTTCTGCCACCAAGCGTTGCTGTGCTTCGGTTTGAAGAGTGTGGTCGCCGGTGTAATTAAAGGCACATGAGGCTTATCATCTGTATGCCTCAAGTTGTTGGACGCAGGGCAGTGCATCGTAGGGCACGTTCCTATCGTGCTTGACTTCGGAGACAATGCTTTGTTATAGTTGATGGTTACCACTTAACATCAGGTGGGCCACCTGCTTGTTCCATTAGTTGGTTGTTTATAAAAAAAATATTTAAAAGAAACAGTAACACGACTGGAAGAAGAATCAATAGGTTTGATATTTTTTGTATCGCGTTGCTATCCCCGCGTTCCGAAATACGCCATAATCGATTTGAGCGCTCACAAACCCGTAACGAATTAGCGTGAGCGCGATAACGATGACCAATGAAACGTCATAGATGACGTCATGACATGCGCCATCTTGCGATTACGCCGACCATGCCATATTCTAATATCACTATGAGCGCTGTCAAAAATGACAGTTGTGCATTTGTGTTTTGTTGTTATTTGTGATGAGGTTACATGTTTTCAGTCGCATTATAGTCGTTATAGGGTATAATATGTCCTGCGATCATAAAATAACAAATCCAGAAAATATCCAAGCAGTCCCAGTTTGTTACACAAGGTTTGAGGTTATGATTCATAAGATGTTTCTGTAAGTGCGCTTACGAGCGTTCCGAATTGTTGACAGCTGCTGTCAAAATCGCAATATCTAATTCGGAACGCCTGTGAGGTGATGTGAGCGCTGTGATCGATTATAGCCATTTCGGAATGCGGCCTATATTCGTTCCGCAAACTTCTAAATATTTAAATCAATTCTACCGTCAAAAGGGCAAACAGACGATGCGTCGGAAACACTTAACGGCGTTTGACTTGGAAATGTCGCAGTATTTTTATGATCCACGGTATACACGGATGCAGATCAAGCTACAGAAAGCTAAAGGAGAATGATGCTTATTGCAATGACTTAAAAGCGAACAGTACAGCCTGATAATATCGTGTGTACGAAGATTTACGGATTGCGAAACTGTCTTTTATTTTGGTACTTGCTTTTTTCACAGCCTGTAAATCTTATTTCTGAGCCATTATTCAATTCACAATTCAAATGTATTTTTTGTTCCAATAGGCGCACATATTTGGTCATGTGGATCAAATAAATACCATTATTTCTCTGATTAAATAATACCAATACCTAAACTGATACCTATCTGGCGATATCCACATTCTATTTTCATTCATGCTTAACACACAGTTCGACTTCCTACGTAACTTACATTACAGGCACATGAGGCTTAACATCTGTATGCCTCAAGTTGATGGACGCAGGGCAGTGCATCGTAGGGCACGTTCCTATTGTGCGTGACCTACGGGGCAATGTTTTGTTTATAGGTGATGGTTACCACTTAACATCAGGTGGACCATCTGCTTGTTCCATCAGCTAGTTGTATAAAAAAAAAAAAAAAAACTTGGTATGGTAACCAAGTTTTAGATCATTGGCCTATCATAGTTGAAGAGATCCGTTTAAAAGAAATTTAAAAGGCTTCGTAAAACTAACTCGCTATCACTATTTTTCACTAAGTACCGATTTACTTCCCCCCTTCCTGCTGAACCCAAAATTTTTATAACCCTTTTTACAAACATACAAGTAAAAAAATATACAACAATGTCAATTGCCAAATCACTCAAGTTGCCGACAATAGCTTCGTTCGACCAATATTTGACCAAGCTGAACTCATATTTTGCAATAATCCTACTACTATTTATAAACGCGAAAGTTGGTAAGTATGGATGGATGGATGAATGTTTGTTACTCTTTCACGCCGGAATGGCTGAACGGATCTGGATGAAACTTGGCAGATATAGTCTGGAATAGCGCATAGGCTAATCTTTATCCCGTGGGAATGCCGGGATTTAAATCTGCGCGGGTGAAACCGCGGGAAGCAACTAGTCTACAATATTTTTAAATACAATTTGTAGCTAAAAAAGTATAGAAAAATTTCAACAACGATGTCACACTCGAACAATGTGTAGAGTTTTTTATGTAAACTCGTTTGCTGAAAATGTACATACTTTAGTACAATGCCTGCCTTTGTGTTGTTATTTTTATTCGGAGGCGTGCGAGAAATATTCTGAAAACAAAACCTGTGATGTTGTTCATCGGGGGCAGAGAAGATATAGCTCTTTTTAATTTATATCTATAACTATAAGAATCAAAGTCCTGACTGACTGACTGACATATAGACAACGCACAGCCTAAACCGCTGGTCGTAGAGACTTGAAATTTGAGAATTACATAGTTCTTACAGCGTAGACGTGTACTAAGAAGGGATTTGGGATTTTTCAAAATTCAACCCCTAAGGGTGTAAAAAGGGTTGAAAACGTTTGTATGAAAAATTGTATTCCTTCAACCTAGGAACTTGAAACTTAGAGGGCATATACTCCAAAGTCAATAATAAAGTTTGTCATTTTTAGTTTTTGAAAACTACCCCCAATAACACCCTTATTGGGGTATACCCAAAGGGGTGTTGTAGTTTGTATGGGAGTTTTTTAACGAGTGGTTCGATTGATTTCAAACTTGGAGTAAATATACTTCTAAATAAATAATTATGAATGACATTTTTAGTTTTTGTAAACTACCCTTAATAAGGGTGCAAAGGGATGTCAAAGTTTGTAAGATAATTTTTGTACGCGTAGTGCGATTGACTTGAAACTAAAAGTAAAATTAGATAAATAACAAAAATAATACTAATTTAGGGTTTTATCTCGGGTGGAATGCGCGAGCGGCGTCAGAGGCCACTGTCGCGATCCATAACTTTGATCCCCACCACTCTGTCGATCATCCTACTGATGGATGGATGGATGGATGTTTGTCACACTATAACTCCAGAATGGCTGAACGGATCTTGGTGAAAATTGGCACACAGATATATTATAGTCTGGAATAACACATAAGCTATTTTTTATCCCGTGGGAATACCGGGATTTAAGACTACGCGGGTGAAACCGCGGGACGCAGCTAGTTTAAAATAATTTTCTTTTGTAATCATTGATTTTTGTAAGCAATCTGATTTACGCTTGTCGTAGATCTGTCGCGAGATACTTAAACAAGGAGCGGGTGGTGCGACCGGCTTGTGCTGTTTTCAATGAGCAAACTTTACTTAAAGTTTTGATAAGGGCGGACTCCCCGGGTTGCCGGCAGTTGATAAATTGATACAAATTGCGGGTAGTTTTAGTTTTTGCGTAGAGTATGTCTAGGAGAGATTAGCTTTACAATTTGGACGGTTAAATTAATTTTCTGCTTCAACTTACAAAACGATGCAATTTCGTCACGAGAACGTTTCGAGAATCATTCGCCGAGTACTTTATGTTTCAAGATGTGTTTGGCGTTCTAAAATCCAAAATATTAAAATCTAAAATTGGTCAAAAGTAGATAAAATAGGAGGTTTTTTATATTTTAACACTATATTGGTGTATGTTTCGATAAGATTTGGGGATGGTACAGTGATAAACGCTTAGCAATGTTTTTAATAAAATCATGTTTCGTTTGTTTCAGTGAAAAAGGCGCGCTATGTTGGAATACCCGGTAAGATCTTTAAATAGTTTAAAGCCTAGTTATGTAACATTTTAGTAAGAACAATGTAAAAACGACCTCCAATAAAAAGATCCGGGAATAAGTCGGTGGATAAGAAGACTCGAAATGGCTCTCTCTCTCTCTTACTGGAATTATATGAAAGATAGCGATGCCTACGTCTAACAGTGGAATTTTCAGGCTGATGATGATGATGATTATGATGCGTAATAAAGTATAACCATTTTAGAAAATTAAATATACCTACAGTGCAGGCACTCAAAATGGTGGAGTTAAAAAGCTTATTCAAATATGTAAATTAAATAGTCAACCCTAAGTTATCGTATTAAGGCTCAAATTGCGGCAATTACTCAACCGTACTGCCTGACAAGACCTACTTACCACTTTAAACTTGCGTCATGAATAATAAAGCTTGTAACATGATGCCTGAAATAATATTCTAAAATATACTTTCATCCATTTTACTCTATTTCAGTACCCAGTCTTTTGAAATAAGGTTTCAGTATAATAACATAACGTAGGTTGAATTAAATAAGGTGTATTTTCGCTTGCAGCAACACAATTTAACACGTACGTGACACTCAAGCTTCAGAATGTCAAGTCTACGACGGTGACAGTTAAGGGTCCGACCCCGTGCTGGGAGCAAGACTTCCTTTTGTGAGTATTTTTATACAATTTCTGCCCTTTGCTTCAAGGTGAAACTAGACTTTTGTATTGCAAGATAATTAATGGTTAATTGTGCTATAAAACATTGAGTGAAGTGAACAATTGGATCGATAAAACGTGTGAGTAGTTTTTTGATCGTGTATGTTTTTCTCTTAATAGCAATAAATTTATAAATAGAGCTTAGATGGTGTAGTGCCAGGAGTTATACCATCTTCTGATAGATATAGTTCTGGTAGAAAGAAAAATTTTTTTTGAAGCAACTTATTCGAACCCGTCGTGGGTTCGAGTAAGTTGCTACAATTCATTTTTTTTTATTATAATATAGAAAAATTCGCCAGCGTTATTGCTGACAACATTTGTCGCAGAACAAACAAAATTATAATGATTGTTTCTCATAAGTGCATTATCGCAGAGCCGTGCTTCGTGCCCGTTCAAATCGTGCAAGACTTGCGAGACAATGCTCCGTCATAGGTAATGGTTACCACAAAGATTTATAAAATGTCACAAAAGTTATTCTCCGAGTAAGTGTAGTAAATACTATAAATCTAATAAAAATGTATAATGGTTACCACTTAACATCAGGTGGACCAGCTGCTTGTTTCATCAGCAACAGTTACTGCAGCACGTATACTATCCAGCAGTAATAATAATGTTGAAATGAGCTAACCTTTTTACGCGTAGTTCTTGTCATTCGTAAGAAATCGACAGCTACAACAATTTGCGTAATATTGCGTTTCAACCCGCAGCTCTTCCATTTATGCGTGGACCTTGTGAGCCATACGTTTATTCTAAACAATACCGGCTTTATGGAGGATTGTCAGCCCTGATATTCCCTTGATTCGACTCGTGGTAATTTGTAGCGGAATAATTTGTTTTTGTTAGGGATTATCCATTTGAATACGCTCCTCGGTTTGTGGATGTGAAATGTTATGTTATTTGTTACATTTGTTAGTGCGTGCATTGAAAATGTTGCTGAGTTTATTCATTGATAAAGCTTATCCTACTAATATTATAAACGTGAAAGTTTGTACGTATGGATGGATGGATGGATGTTTGTTACTCTTTTACGCCGGAACGACTGAACGGATCTGAATGAAATTTGGCAGAGAGATAGATTATAGTCTGGAATAACACATAGGCTACTTTTTATCCCGTGGGAATACCGGGATTTAAATCCGCGCGGGTGAAACCGCGGGGCGCAACTAGAAAGAAAGAAAGAAAGAAAGAAAATACATTTATTTTGGACACACACGATACATACACTTATAATAATTAAAACAAGAAAATACAATAAAAACATTAACAGAAGCACGACAGAAAAGTAAACACGAGAAGACAAAGAAGAACAATTTCAGGATAAAAACAGTAAGTAGAATAAACAGGAAAGTAGAAATAAAAACAGAGAAGGACGTGTGTAGATAGGTGGAATGTGCAAATCAGCTCGTGCCAAGTGCATGTGCGCGCGATCCAAAACAGGCCCCATCTCAGCTTATTGCCGCTCCACAAGTGAAGCGGCGCTGGTTTTCAGATGGGACCTAGGCGACTAAAACGTATGATAATATAATATGACGTATATATATACTAGTGTATGATAAAGAACCAACCACTGTCAATTGAATACAAATTGGTTATTGATTTGATTGGAAAATAACAAAGAGAGCTGAAAACTGAGATTTGCTGAGATATATTAAAAAATACGGAACCACACATTCATTTATACTCTCTTGCTCTCATTTTATTTGGTTATTAACAAAAAGGACAAAAACTGTTGATTTCAAATAGAACGGGGATATCTACCGTGCCTGGAGAACAAAGTCGAGACGATGATTCTTTTATTTTTCTTACCATTCCACTTTCAGATTACGGGACATGTTCTACAAATGTCGCGAGATGCCATGTCTCAGACCAAAGCAGATATTACTTCGGCTTTCAAATATCACAATGTTTTAGTATCATAAAACTGTCTCATGTCTCGAGAAGTGTATTCGCGGCTTGCTTGTGACGTATGCTGTCTTTTTGCGACGTCGCTCCATTTATTATCCCTAATATTGAAAGGTTGTTGTATTTTTCCATAGCCGTGTTTATGAAAGGTCAATCTCTTAAAAGAACGGAATGAAAGGAAATCAATAGGTACGTAGCTTGAATCATAAGGCTCAGTTTTTTATTCGGACTCATTATACTTAGATAGATATTTATAAAAATATGATCAGCCTTATTAAATAATTGCTTTTTATGAGGTGAGGTGAGATAGTTAGGGTTTTATAGTACCTATGTACCTTTTTATTTAAGTGTAAATATATATAAATATATATATATATATAACACCTTTAATGTGTAACCAAACGGTTTCTTATCATGGTAAAACGCCACATATTTTATTTCATCCAGCGGTAGTGGTAAAGAAGGTTTGATACGAATTCTAATAGGTAATATACCTACTTGTAGTCAATTTATTATCTTATCTGTGCTAAATCCATCGAACAAAAAGAAAATTAAGTTTCCTGTATTGTGTTTTGTATTTTCATTATTTTTATTATTGTAATAATCTTTTTTTTAATAATATAATGTAGGTCTATGTGAAAGTTTGGATGTGTGTTACTCAATCACGCCAGAATGGCTAAACGGATCTGGATGAAATTTGACACAGAGATATATTATGGTCTGGAATAGCACATAAACTACTTTTTATCCCGTGGTACTTATTGTGTAAAACTAAAGTCAAACAGGTTTAACGGAGCAATTACATTAATTGAGAATGACATAAAGCCATCTGCCGAATAAACATTAACTTGGATACTTAAACAAAGATATTGTTTCTAATTAATGAACGAATCAAGAGATGCGAGATAGAATGGCGGTTCAGTGAAGTATTAATAATTATTTTTGAAGCTTCTCAGCTGAATAAAAATTACATGGACATTTTTTCATGTAATTTTTTAGGCAGGTAACAAGATATACCTACTCTTTGTCATTTGGTTAAAAGCCTTCTAAAGAGCTTAAGAAGCTGACAACCATAAAAAAACTTCATGCTCGCATATTTATTATAACATATAAAAATTGTAAAATACCAAAAAAATATAATTTTTGCTTTGGTAGCAAACGTAGGCTTATTATGTATCTATCACAATCATTAATTTATTTATAATGTTCTTCTCTGAAACTTGTTTGGTTGCAGTTTTATACGTAATAAAGATTTTAATATTTTTTTAAATGTTATGCGATGATGCGAGAAGTTATTTCACGGTTATGTCAGTCACGATTGAATCCACAGTAAGTCACAAACCAAAATAGTCATTTTTCTAGTGCCTTTTGTTTTTAAGAAAATCTAAAAATGTTGAGACCCTCTAGGCCGCTTCAAATTGTTTGACCTTGTAGCCGAGGAATAATGACAGGGCATCATAATGGGCCATAACCGTTTTGCTTGAGTATGAATGGATGCAATTAGCAGGGCATAGAATAGACCATAGTATCTTTAAGACTGTATAATCCGAAAGCGAGAGAAACCTATCATAAACTTTCTTGCGCATCAAATAGAGTTCAACCTATAATATACTTTCTTCCACTGGCTTTAGAACCATAATGGCTTGCTAGTGTTTCAATTATATATTTCTAGTAATATGTAGGCAAGCCTGTTCGACAATACTGTTACTAGTTCTGTGGTTACAGTATGCACGAATCAACTCTGTTAGCGGCCTACTACGAATAGGATTGTAAGGCTTTGAACCTATTTGCATGAAACTGTATAACGTAAACATGAGACACAATAGTCGCACGCAAAAACTTTAAACCATACAAGAGTAATTGTTCCAAGAGCTCTCTGTGAAGGGCCCGTCAAGGGAAGTACTACCACCATCCATATTTCTCCTGCCGAGCAGCATTGTTTTGTTTCCGTTTTGAAGGGTGCCACCTACCTCATATCCCCATTCATGAAACAATCGAGCAGCGTATAAATGAGTGGCATGGAAAAATTCAATAGCTTACTTTGGGGCTAGATAGTGCTGTGTGGATTGTCCAGCATTATTATTATTATTATTACTTGCTCTTTCAAGGTCCAAAACAATCTCATGCAAAAATAAATAATGTATTTTTGATTACCTCTTCAAAAATCCTGTAGGAGGGAGAAAGAGCAAAAAGCAACTGATTTCAGATAGTAGATAGATAGATAACTCTTTATTGTTCACCACACAGAAACATAGTACAGAGTAAAAGCATACATTTTAGGTAAAACTATGGGCGACCTTATCGCTGAGAGCGATCTATTCCAGGCAACCTT
This sequence comes from Plemyria rubiginata, assembly GCA_963576535.1. Taxonomy (NCBI): domain Eukaryota; kingdom Metazoa; phylum Arthropoda; class Insecta; order Lepidoptera; family Geometridae; genus Plemyria; species Plemyria rubiginata. The sequence continues at coordinate 7,655,536 of OY754923.1, forward strand.
GGAAGGATAAAACTAATCAGAAATATCAATTTTTATTAGATTTATAGTGTTTACTACACTTAAGGAAATCACAAAGATTTTATAACGTCCCAAAAGTTATTCTCCGAGCGGGAGCCCCGTATCAAGGGGAAGGTCGCGGGTTCAAATCCCGCTCGGAGAATAACTTTTGGGACATTATAAAATCTTTGTAATCAGAAATATATTTAAATAGATATTATATTTTTATCTGGAGTGACTTTATTATTATTTTCTTAATTACATAGATAAATGTAATATGAATTGTCGTAAAACGATTTTGTTTAATTTTAAAAATAGATAGGTAATTTGTTAATTCATAAGCTTATTTTGCTCCAGTTTGAGAACGTGTGTTATTCTATATTCATAGCGAAATGGTGGTATTTTAATGAAGCTAGCGGCCTAGCGTCAGAAATTGTACAGTGGCGCTGGAATTACTTTGCAGAAACATTAGAACATACTTTTAAATGAAAACGTGCGTAGTGGACTTTTACGAGTGTTTTACAAGGATCGTTTTTTTTATTTAGTCAACATAAAGCAGAGGAGAGATATCAAAAGATTTTAAACAGCTTCATGGCTCTTTTACCCAGGCACTGTAGATATCCTACCAACTACCAGCTCAAGATTATTTTAGAATATCTAAGGTTGTTGGCTGGTGAAAGGGTGGAAAGGTGGCTGGGAGAATATGGGCTCGAAGAGCAAACGATAGAGACGAATGGCGATCCTTGGAGGAGGCTTATACCGCCGAAGGCGGGCCATACATAAATATATAAATTATAGTTAATTAAGTTAGTGTTAGGATTTTATTTTATATTGTGTGGAAATAAAGCTTTTTTATTATTATTATTATTTATAAGGTTGTCAGAAGTACATCGAACTTGGCTGGTAGAACTTTGAAAGGTTAATCGAACTGAAAAAATGCTTCACGACTTTGATCCCCAGGCACGGTAGATATACCACGGTAGATATCTCTTGAGAATTCTTTGAGAGAGAGATTCTTTGAGAACGTGTAAGGGGGTAGTCAGAGGTAATTTTGTGGAAGTTGGTATTCCATACTTGACAGGTTGCATACTCATTGCCATGAGCTTGGATACCAAATTAAATTAATAATGAACTTGGGTATCAACTATATATATAATAGCTTTTGCCCGCGGCTTCGCTCGCGTTTAGAAGTATTATTATTAATTAGGGATAGTTTTTGCGGCTTTACTTTTGTTAAGCGTGTGCAAAAAATTGGGGGGTTGAATTTATCAAAATCCTATTGAAGCGGACGTCTTCATCATAGTAGCTCCAATCTTTAATTTCAGTTCAATCAGTCGAAAATCTAAGAAGATTTATACAAACTTTCATCCCTATTTTATCCCCTTAGGGGTGGAATTTATCAAAATCCTTTCTTAGGGGATGCCTAAGTCATAGTAGTTTTATGCATGCAAAGTCAGCCCGATCGGTTAAAAATTGACAAAATTTCATACAAACTTTCATCCCCTATTTCATCCGCTTGGGGGTAGAATTGATCAAAATCCTTTCTTAGCGGATGCCTACGTCATAACATTTACCTGCATGCCAAATTTCAGCCTGATCCGTCCAGTGGTTTGGGCTGTGCGTTGATAGATCACTATGTCAGTCAGTCACCTTTGAGTTATATATATTAACTAGCTGATCCCGCGGCTTTGCTCGCGCTCGTTTACTTTGAAAATCTCATACAAACTTTCATCCCCTATTTTATCCCCTTGGGGGCAGAATTGATCAAAATCCTTTCTTAGCGGATGCCTACGTCATAACATCTACCTGCATGCCAAATTTCAGCCCGATCCGTCCAGTGGTTTGGGCTGTGCGTTGATAGATCACTATGTCAGTCAGTCAGTCAGTCAGTCAGTCACCTTTGAGTTATATATATTTAGATTAGAAAAATTAGAAAACTTAGATTTAGATTAGATTTATATTTAGATTTAGATAGAAGATAGATAGAAGATTTATACAAACTTTCATCCCCTATTTTATCCCCTTAGGGGTGGAATTTATCAAAATCCTTAAGCCTACGTCATAGTAGCTTTATGCATGCAAAGTCAGCCCGATCGGTTTAAAATTGACAAAATTTCGTACAAACTTTCATCCCGTATTTCATCCCCTTGGGGGTGGAATCGATCAAAATCCTTTCTTAGCGGATGCCTACGTCATATCATCTACCTGCATGCAAAATTTCAGCCCGATCCGTCCAGTGGTTTGGGCTGTGCGTTGATAGATCACTATGTCAGTCAGTCAGTCAGTCAGTCAGTCACCTTTGAGTTATATATATTTTGAGATTCTTATTGAAATTCAAAACATCTACTACCTGTACATCTACTATCTTGAGCGATCTATTTTCGTTGTAATAATAACATTCTATGATCTAAGCCAAATCCAAAACAAATCAAATCACATAGTAACATCATCGACCTTGTGACAAAGATTCGTGCATGCAATTATTAACCCTAAGGTGGTAAACATTTTCAATCCATAATAAGAGATGGCGTTACCACTTTTTTTATATGTAAATATCAACGTTTTTATGTGAATACTCACTTAAAATTAATTTAACTTCACTACAATACGATGATTTCACAAGCCGAGCAATCTTGTAAACACAACGACACAAATAGCTATCTGATTTAAAATACTGCGGAGCATTTTGCATTTTCCAACTAAAGAATTCTGTTTCCTTGCAGTGAGGTCAATGACATCAACCTGGGTCTGCTGGTAGAAGTGTGGAACAAAGGAGTCATCTGGGACAGAGCACTGGGATACCACTATCTGCCTCTTACTTCCGTCGTATACAACGAGGTGAGTTAAAAAGGGACGACATGGTATTTCCTGGTTGTTTAAATTTAAATTTATGCTGAGTGTTTGGAATAATGACGTGTTTTCAATGCAATTTGTTTAAAGCTCTGTTCATGCACGATTATAAAGTTGACTTTAAGTTGTTTACGAGCTACAAATAATATTGGACGCTCTTGCATTGGTAGACGTTTATAAAAAGAGAACATAATTATTAGTAAAAAAAATATGTTGAAAGTTGAGAAGTATGTTTTTTTGTCAGGTACAGAGGAACCTCCAATGAGGAATAAGTAATGTACCTACAATAATATGAGACATGATACAATTTTGAAAACAAAATTGTATGCTAAATTTTTATTTTTGATATAAATTAAATAGACTGAAAAAAAACTGATTCAAATATCTAGAAATCCAGAGGTAAGCTTAATTCGATCTAAATTATTACTTCTGTCTTAAATGTAAACTTTAATTAGATTTTTGTATTCTATGATTATTTCACTCACATTTTTGGGAAGAGGTTTAGTCCCTATAATAAGTAATGGTTTTTCATCGTTGGCGATCGTAAGCGCCACGACAGAGCGCATGTTATTTTGAGCTTTATTTCGCTTACATTACGCGTGTTATTTGAAATTACTCACGTCTTGATAAACTGAATTGCTGCAGTAAATTAGCAGCAGTCTTAGAAAAAAAAACTAACTTTACAACTCCACCTAGCACCTACCTTTACAACTCATATCCTTCTGCAATGTGAAATGGGAACAACAGAATTTTTCTACACAAGCGGTGGCCAGACAATGCACGTTAATTTTCATAGAAATTGTACTTAATTCCGTAAAACAAGGTACTCTACCGAAAGCGCTAGAAACTGCATCGCTGGAAAGAGTACGGTGGTGGTTATGATTTGAACTTTTATAGTAAATGTAGCTTTTATTTTAACGCGCAAAAAACGAGGAAGCTTTACATACTAATCAAGAATAAACGTGCCATATTGATTTGATATTGCTTTTTTTTTGTTGGTAAGTTGAAGGCAGTCTTCTAGCTAGTACAGTCAGCGAATGACAGACATCCTTCACAGCTCAGTTGGTTGTAGCTCTGCCTTCTGCTCCGTAGGCCGTGGGTTTGATCCCCACCGAGAACAAATATTTGTATGATGAACATAGATGTTTGTTCTCTGTCTGAATGTTATATATTAATATAAGTATGTATTTACAAATAAAGTTTTTTTTATATATGATAGACAGCCCTTTGGCCACAATCTCACCTGATTGTAAGCGACGATGGAGCCGACGATGGAGCAGAACGGTCTAGAAGACACCTATTCACTCTTGCCTTATATAAGTAGGATATCAGCTATGGGTTCCCATATCACAAGCTTAAGCTTAGTTTGGAGCGAGATAGTGCTGTGTGGAGTGTCCACCAACATTTAATACTAATGACTTTGAGTGCGTGAGCACTACAACACATAATTAAATGTCTATGTTTGTCAGGGAACCAAGCGATCCTTTCAAAAAGATGTTCAGGATGCTAAGGAAATATACTTCCAGTCTAGGCTTAACTCCTGTATGCCTCAATTTTAAGGAAGCAGGGCAGTGCATCGTATATAGGTCGTATGTGTGGTGGTTACAACTTACCATCAGGTATTCTATAGCTCATTCCGGGCAACTAGTATAAACAAACTACTTCCGATGCTGACCGTACCTACATAGCAAAATAAACAGTTAAATGCAGTCAATTTCGCTGTTCAAGTCGAAATTGCACGATTACTTTTTAAGTGGTCATTTTGCATCGTAATTGATCGGACTTTGCTGAAATATGCGTGGTTGACAGCCCGCTGTACCTTATGGAGCGAGTTATGGCTAGCTACTTATCCACGGGCGGAGTGCTTTCAAACTGACCATAAATGGACATACAATTTATTTTTATCAAAAAATTCAGTGCTCATCTATGATACTATCGATGAACATTCCACGGAATTATATAAGTTGACCTATTACAGCTCGGTTAGTAGATCTGCCTTCTGTGCCGTAGGCCGTGGGTTCCATTCCCATTGAGAATAACAATTGTGTGATGAACATAGGTTTTTAGTAGGGAACCAGTTAGCTTATAATGTGACACCTTTTATTAATTTTTTATTTTAATCAGACTATCTACTGTTACCTCTGCATAAGCAATAATATGTATTACCTTACAGAGCACGTCCACTGAGCACGTAGCCTATCTGATATTGCACTGCGTCACTCTAAAACGTGCAGGACGTAAATCTAAAACGATTCACCTGTCAACAAAAATCGGTCATAGATATGACAAAGAAATCTAATGAGCTTCTTCGTTCTACTAGTTTTACTTACTAGTTCTGCGTTATACTACCAATGAACGTGGGTGTGTGGTGTAGTGAATTCCATGGTACGCGTAGGCGTGTCGTAGCCGCGTAGCGCTGCTACGAGGCTACGAGATTGCGAGTAGCGTAGCACATATTTTCCATTCCATTAATGGGTTCAAGGGTCACTGTATGAAAGCTTACGTCATCAAATGGGTACGTATGTCATTACTCGCATAACTGGCTCTACAGGGTGTAAAGGAAAAAATACCAGTCCAATCCAATCCAGACTAAGATTCTCTGTCCCTCGAAAACTTGGTAATAAAAAATTTTAAAACCCATAGTTTCTGATGAATATTGATGTATATCTGGTGTCAGCACCCCTAACAAAGTTATAGCATTGGCCGGGTTCCAGCGCTCCTGTAAATACGATGTTTCATACAGTTCGACAGTATGAACGGTTTTGCCCAACAAAATTAAATAAATAAACCTTTTACTTGCAAACTCATTAAACATAGGCATGAAAATATTGGGATGGAATAAATAACAAGTAAATCAAAATAATAATAAAACTTGCATCTCTTGGTAGTAGCTCTGCCTTCTGCGCCGTAGGCCGTGGGTTCGATCCCCACACAGAACAAACATTTATGTGATGAACCTAGATGTTTGTTCTCTGTCTGGCTGTTATATAATATTATAAGTATATATTTACACAAAAAAGCATGTAAGTAATATATCAGTTATCTGGTTCCCATATTACAAGCTTCGGCTTAGTTTGGGGCGAGATAGTGCTGTGTGGAATCTCTACCAATATTTATTTAAAAAAACCTCATGTGCCGGTAATTTTACAGGCGCCTTTACCCTTCAAACCGAAATAAAGCAACGCAGACCGATAGCAGGAAATAGACATGGTGGTACTTTTTTATACAACTAGCTGATAGAACAAGCAGATGGCCAACCTGATGTTAAGTGGTAACCATCACCTATAACAAAGCACTGCCAATAAAGGCGTGGTGGTAGTACTTCCCCGGACGAGCCCTTCACAAAAAGCTCAATACTCGTACTTTACCCTGAAAAGCTACAGAGAGATGGCTTTAAAATAAATTCTCAGAAAACGCTAAGAAATAATTCTAAAGTCACTACTCTTTATTACGCAAGAAAGCCTCTGTTTACATTTAATTTATACGTTTGTTCAAGTTGTTGGCATATTTATTTGTTGGACATGAATTTTGGGAGCCTATCGCAAAAGTCTCGGAAACATTAGTGAATAACTTAACGGAGTATGAAAAATTACAACAGTATATTTGTTGAATATAATTTTGTCTTTTTGTATAGCAGTATAAATACTCTGTAGGCTTTTTATTTATTTTATTTCAACATTACATCTATTATTACAGGTAAGACCTACAATAGAGCAGTCCTAACAAAGCTTGAAACCATAGGAAGAATAAGCTAGAGTGAATGTCAGCTATAATAAAATTTCTTTTTCTAATTATTTTGACAGAATTAAAAAAAAAATAAAAATTGGTCATCCTCAAAGAATCTTGAGTTAGTACTTGGTACTGAGAGATCTGAAGGGATATAAACCGTACCTGGAGATCAAAGAATCTTGAGTTAGTACTTGGTACTGAGAGATCTGAAGGGATATAAACCGTACCTGGAGATCAAAGCCGTAAAGCTTTAAATTGGTAGACATTTTCACATAAACCCCAAACTAAAAATAATAGATAAATAAATATAGACATTCCACACAGCACTATCACACCCCTTGCCACACCTCTGCTTTTATTGAGCAAGGCTCGAAAAAAGCCTGCTTTTTGCTCGAAAACCAGCACGTGTGTCAGTACCTTTATGTTTAAAAATATTTATTAATTTACTAGCGACCCGCCCGCGCGCCCCTGCTTCGCACGGGTGCACATATCATGTATGTATTATACATATACACCTTCCTCTTGAATAACTCTATCTATTAAAACCACATCAAAATCCGTTGCGTAGTTTTAAAGATTTAAACATACATAGGGACATGGGGACATAGGGATATAGGGACAGAGAAAGCGACTTTGTTTTATACTATGTAGTGATGATTTCGATTGCATTTGCAGCAGGAGGTGGGAGGTCGGTGGGTGGAGCTTGAGGCGCAGTTGATGATGCGCGGCGGTGCTGTGGTCGGCACTACGGGACCCACCGGCCATGCTTTGCTACTCGACTGCCGATTCGAGCCTCCCTTCGGTAAGCTCTCCTCACTCAAAGATTGATACAACTTTCCACTACCATCTTAACCTGTAATCTGCTGAGGAGCCCCAATTATTCTGGCTATTCGTCACCGCCGGTCGGCTGGCAGTCAATACTCGGAAAACCTCTATGGGACTTGTACCTTTATTGTATGTCTATGGATGGTTGTTGTGTTGTTCTTGTCAGTATGCGGCAGATAAGAGGTTAATATGCATTTTCAAGATTAATGCTCTACTGATCTTGAAAGTGACTTTCAAGTTTCACGGGAGGCCTTAAAGTGATCTAAATCTCCATTAAGGCACTGACACACGTACTTATTTTCAAGCCAAAAGCATGCTTTTTTCGGTCCTTGCTCAATAAAAGCACGTTGTTTTTGTTGAGCAAGCAAAAAAAGCATGCTTTAACTCAGAAATAAGCACGCGTGTCAGCACCTTTACACACTGGTGTTGTTCGTGTCTATAAGCGTCGGTGACCGCTTACCATCAGGTGGTCCGTAAGGCCGTTTGTCTATCTTTTGTATAAAAAAAGAGTCGTTCTCCCTATAAGCATATAGAGGCCTATGTCTGGTAGTGGAGTTCTTCAAGTCGATGATCATGATGATAAATCTAGGTGTATAGTGCACCTAGTCACCTAGTTTTAAGGCGTTTCAAAGTGATCCTTGTGATTTTATTGAATAAATTTATTTTGACTTTGAGTTTTTAAAGTTAGGAATGAGTATAATAAACAAATAACAGGTGTAATTTGAACGTGATTAAGTTTAACCTTTACATAGCATCAGGACTACGTGTGAAAGGTTGCCTCTCAGTATTGTGTAACAACAAAAGAAACATTTTAATCTAATTAACATACGAGCAACCTGTACAGCCGAAACAATCCTTCCATGTCCCAACAATGTTTGTATCCTTCATTCTAATTGTGGAAGAGAAACCCAAATGAAAGTGCCATTAGTGGCTGCATGATATTCCAAACATGCGGTGCTAAGCTTATTTTAGAATTTACTTCGGAAATAGAATTTGATCAACTGAGAGCTGAGAATAATAGAAGCACAAAGTACTTATTTATAAAGCCATTATACAGGGTGGCCAAAAAGTCGTGGACAAAGAAACTGAAAACTGAAACAGCTTCACGACTTTGATCCCCAGGCACGGGATATCCCTTCAGATCTCTCAGTACCTAGACTAACTCAAGATTCTTTGAGGATGTCAAAGGGGGGTAGTCAGAGATAGTCCAAACATTTGGCACATACCCATATTTTTCAGTAGTTAGGTACTTACGAAAACTAGATAAACACCTTTTTTCTGGTTAAGGTATTTACCGTCAGTAATTTTATTTATTAAAAAGCTGCGTCTTTAAGTTCATTGACATCATTTAAACTTTCTCGGATCATGTTTCTCCTTTCTCCATAACGATCCCATAAAATCCTTGCCACAATCGATATGTTCTCCATTTGGCAGAAGCCTGAATTGTGCCAGGGCGGCGCCCGTCTGGCCATGGCTTTGCCAACTGGTACACACGCCTACTAATCAAGTGACACAAAGCCAAAGAAAAAAATAATAAAAAAAACTTTATTGAAATTGCCAATTGTTACACACCCCTACAGATCAAGTGACGTGACAGAAGTAATGAATCGGGTTGGTACTCATGTTTTATGTTTTGTAACCTGTGTTAGAAGAGTCCCCTCTTTTCTGTGGTCTAAAAGTATGTAGTTACATATATACATAAAAATCACGCATGTATCCCACAGGGATAGGCAGAGACCACGGATTCCCACTTGCTACGATCCTGACATACCTCTTTTGCTTCATTCCCTCTCATAACATTCCTCATACATTCTCGTCGGTTTAGGGTACTCTTGATCTGATGTAGTTACACAACTTTTTAATTAACCCTATTCAATACAAAACATTTTTGCCGCTAATTGGGCAATTAAATAATTTAAAGTTCATTATAGGTATATAGTAAGTATTATTAGTAAGAAATATGATGCTTACAAAAAAAACATAAATAAAATTAATATCGGTCCACTTTCCAATAGCCCCAAGCTAATCAGAGCTATTTGGAAACTTGATAGCTGATATCATATTAAAACCTATTTTTTATACAAACTTTTAATACAAAATAACACCCAGACATAGTATAGGCATCTATTTTCATCACACGTATGCTTGTTCGTAGGGTCAAACCCACTGCCTACAGCGACGAAAGTAGACCTACCCATTAAGCTATGAGAACTGTAAAACAAAAGCTTAAAAGTGAGCGAATGAACCCCGATGTGTATGCGTTTTAAATGTAGATAGATAGATAGATAGATATCCTAGTTGTTATAAAATGTGTATTGGCACGTTTATTCAACATGTTTTATTTCCAGTTACAAGGCCACCCAGTAACATTATTTATCTCAAAGGCAGTATTCACTCTAGTTACCATCTTGCTATAAGCTAATTTAGAGAACGTGCTTCTAGAAACGAAAGTCTAAGTCAGAATATTGAGGAGAGTGTTTTTAAGAAAAACTTTTTTCGTGAAAGCATTATTCATAAACATCGTCATAGTATACCGAAGAATATAGTGAATTAGAGAATACAAATTTGCTTGAGATTTTTATCAGATACTACTTAGCTGCGCCCCGCGGTTTCACCCGCGTAGTTATAAATCCCGGTATTCACACGGGATAAAAAGTAGCCTAGTTATTAGTGTGATCAGATTACATTCTTCACATCTAGCTCTAGCTAAGTACTTATTTCCGTTAACAATTCCCTAACAGACAAAATAAATAAACACTACAGGCAAATTTATACTATGACACTTTAACAATTAGAAATAACTAATTTACGTACGACTTACGACATATATTATTATTATTACACCACGCCTTTTTCTGCCGCCAAAAGCGTTGGTGTGTTTCGTTTTAAAGACAGTGGTTACCTTTGAAATAACATACACAAGAGGCTTAACATCTATATGCCTCAAGTAGATGGACGCAGGGCATCGTTTAACATGTTCCTATTGCGAGTGACTTACGAGGCAATGCTTTGTAATAGGTGATGGTTACCGCTTAACATAAGGAGGCAATATGCTTGTTCCTTCAGCAGTAGTCAAATAAAATAACTTCAAACTCATACTATAGAACTTACTATTAACGAAACTGTGGGCTCAGTCAGAACGCTATAGATCACGGGATTTAAATATAAATAAATTGTGTCAAACAACGGACGTACTGGGTCAGTTTTTCTCGCGATATTGTGACTAAATAATAGGATCTGTGGCGCCGTCTGGGCGGTAAACGAGACTCGTGGGCGATGGCTACTATCCACCGATCTGTGGTTACAAGGTCGTGTGACGTAGGAGGGATAGAGCTGAAACTCGATGGCGGGAATTCATTACAGTTGCTTTACCGCGATATCAATACGGTCAGGAATCAAAACTTTATAATGTTTTTAAATAAACAATCAGATATTGCTGACATAGTGTATATTATGTAAAGAGGCATTTAAACGGGCTAGAAATTGTGGCAATTTTAAGCTGCAACTGTACCTACATCTGTCTTGTTCACGCAAATATAACGTAAGCAGGACAGCTATATTGCAGCAATAAATCGCCACCAAACTAGCCCATTTACCGGACGCTTATACACCATGTCAGCAATATGATGTCTGATCTAATTTGTCGTGTTAAGAAGTTTTACATGACATTTTATACGCTATCGACATGGACGACTAATTTGATACAGACGAATCTAGGCAAATGTGAATTTAGCTGTTTGGCTGAGCGTCAGACCATTTACGAGTTTATGCAGTGGCCACAAAAGCTATAATTAGATGGCCGCATTTAAAAAATATTGGGATACTCCTACAAAATTATGATTTTTAATCACTGGTGACAGTTATCTATAAAATACTGGTAACAATTTTTGCGCGAAAAAATGAAACTGAAAAACTGAAACAGCTCCACGACTTTGATCCCCGGGCACGGTAGATATCCCTTCAGATCTCCCAGTACCAAGTAGGTAACTAATTCAAGATTCTTTGAGGATGTCTAAGGGGGTTAGTCAGAGGTACGTCCAAACATTACATTTGGCACATACCCACATTTTGCAGTAGTTAGTATTCCATACGTGACAGGTTGCAAGCCCATCGCCGCTGTTAGAATACTAACTGGTTTCCTCACGATGTTTTCCTTCACCGTTTAAGAGCACTGGCATTGCGCACATAAATTTTTCGATAGAAAAATCCATTGGTGCACGACCGGATTCGAACCTGCGACCTTAAGATCGGAAGGCGGGGTCACTCCCACTAGACCACTGGTGCTCAAAAATGTGTTATCTATAAAATACTGCTACTACTAACAATTTCAGCGCGAAAAAATGAATGCAAAACAGTTGTTAACTCCATTCTTCACTTGATTGTGGTTGAAAGAAAAATGAGCTTTGTTTTCTCAATCACAATTTTTGCACATATTTCAAAACACGCTAATAACCAAATGCATTAACGTTGTAAGGTCGTCAAAAAGCACGTCAACTTAGATGGATAGCGTTTGTGTATGTCTAACTTTATACAAAATTAACGAGGAAAAAAATTGGCGCTCAAAATATAATGCCACAAATATTTCCTTGTTTTTAATATTACTTTCGATCGTTTGACAAATGAAAGAAGAATTTTATCTTTTGAAAAACTACTATTGATATAAGTATATAACTTGTAGACATTTTTCGCGTTGTCATACGAAACGGATGATATTGACACCTTATATTTTGTATACGAAATTCTGTATTGACAATTCTGCAACAGGTTGATTTCGTGAGGTAAATTTAATCTACAACCCACGCAAACTCCTTTGAAGTGTGTCAATCTAAAAGCCAATTAAAGTCTATTAACCGATTTTCTCCTCTACACCCCAGACAATACATGCTAAAATTCATTAAAGCACCAATCACTTGACTTGACATTTGTAAAGGAGGTTTCACATCCGCCATGTCTCCGCTTCCTCTCGATAGAGCCTTGAAAGTAGGCCTATCATGTGTATTCTACACATACATAGGTTGTATTCTTCGACCATTTGAAAGAGAAGAGTAAGTAGCTCTCTTTGCATGTTACTATAAAAAAACCTCTTTTACCTCATGACTCAAGGCTTACAATATGTAGATACATTCGTTTTTTTATAAACTAGCCGATAGAACGAGCAGATGAACCACCTGATGTTAAGTGGTAACCATCACCACAAGTATATTATTATACTAGCGGCCCGCCCCGGCTTCGCACGGGTATTTAACAATAATTTCAAAATTATAATACACACACATAAACCCTTCTATTTGCGTTAGGTTACTAAAAAAGAAAAGTATAAAGAAAATTTGAACATTATTATTTTAATGAACTTTTATTTTTATTACTTAACTTTTTACCGTTGCGTAGGGGAGCCGACTTCATTTCTTGACATTGACTCCCCACCCGTACGGCCCCTTTTTTTTTTTTTCGCTGGGAAAAATGCGTTACGCATTCCCCCCCATTGGAGGATGGGGGGGATATGTGGGACTCCCCGGCCTGTGAGGGCCGGTATACCCACTAAACGACCCAGTGGCACTCCCGCGTCGTCACCATGGAGGGGAACTGGGAAACTGGCAGAGCCTTTTCGTCCAGTTCCCCGCCGACGACCGCCCGCCTTGACAGCGGGGCCTACACGCCCCTCCTGGAGGGAGAGGCCCGGGAACGACCGCGAGTGCTCGATCATTCCCGCTCGACGGAGGTGGCGAATAGTGCAATGCGAGAGATGGCGCCTCCACGCCTATCTTCCGCTATTCATCACCTTGAGGGGAGGGAAGACGTCTTCTCCTACCCCTCCTCCGCCTGCAGAGCGGCGCCTGAGGGTCAGCCTCCCGCGCGCGCTCTGCTGCCTCCTTCTGGGACATTACGTCCTCACAGAAGGAGGCGACCGCTGCCCAGCCTATCGCGTCCCTCAGCGTGGAGTTCACCACGCTGGGGAGCGACAGGTCTGGCCCAACTACCGCCACCAAGTCGCGGCGCGGTTCGGCCCACGACGGGCACACCTCGAGGGTGTGCTGTGCCGTGTCTTCCACCGCGCCACAATGGTGGCAGGACGGGGCACCCTCCTTTCCGATCCGGTGCAGGTACGACCCAAAGCATCCATGCCCGGATAGCACCTGCACCAGACGGAATGATGAAAAGCCGTGAGGCCGGTCGAGCCAGTCCTGCAGGACTGGCCCGAGTGCCTCCAAGGTTTGGTGGCCAAACGCGGCGGAGGCGAGGTCCACCTTCCAGTGCTGGACGATGGCATCCTTCGCCTCCCGCTGGACAGCTTCCCGCTCCTCTGAGGCGGGGCGCTCTCCGAGCGCCCTACGCCTCGCCGTCCACTCGTATACTCTGGCGAGCACCCACGCCTCGAGTTCCCAAGGAGGGGTGCCCGCCAGAGCGCAGGCCGCTGCAAAGCCCACCGAGCGGTAGGCTCTTGCGACCCGCTGCGCGATGGCCCTTTGGGGGCTCCAAAGTGCGGCGGCGTTCTCCCTTCGTTGAAGGGAGTCCACCCAGATAGGGGCCCCGTAAAGGGCCATGCTCTTCAAGATGCCGGCATATAGCTGCCGGCATCGCGCTTTTGGCCCGCCCAAATTTGGGAGGAGCCAGGAAAGTGCTCCCGCAACCTTAAGAAGGCGCTTTGACAGCCCGCTGAAATGCGGGCCGAAGCGCCACCTGCTGTCAAGCACCAGGCCCAGATATTTCATCTGGGCCTTCACCTCGACCCTGACGCCCTCCACCATAATGTGGGCGTCACTGGGGATGCGCTGCCGAGGCCCGTGGAAAAATACGGCCTCGGTCTTGTGCAGCGCCACCTCCAATCCAAGCCGGCGGATCCTTCCTGCGACCAAGGATCCGCCAGCCGAGGCCAGGCTCGCTGCCTCACTAAAGCTCCTCCCCCGACCCGTGCGGCCCCTACCCTAAGGTGCTGCCTAGCTCGCCAAGCAGGGTGAGTGGCTACCACGCGACCTTTTTCTAATACTTACATTTTTAAACTTGTGATATCTTTCGAATGGAATGTCCGAATTGAATAATTTAAAAAGTTTTATAAAGGTATTAAAGCAGTTTTGAATATGAAGTAATTTATTTTGATAAGGATTAATACCAAGATACAAATAAAGAGCCTCTTATAGCGGCGGCATTTCAATTAAAATTTTAAAATAAAAAAACACTTATTGTGGCATAACTATAAGAGTTAGACATATACTGTCACGACACTTTTTGTAAATAATGATGTGTTCTGCAAAGTTGTAGAACATTATTTTATTCTATCATCAATAGTTTTCGCAGTGCACGCGATGTAAAGAATATTTTACGAATTTTTTTACACCTTGGGTTACATTATTTGAATTTTAGTAAGGATCCCAAATTTTTTTGAAAATGTAATATAGCCTATGTTCACCGGGGATAGTGTAGCTTCCCAATGGTGAAAGAATTTTTCAAATCGGTCAAGTAGTTTCGGAGCCTATTCAATGCAAACAAACAAACAAACAAACAATCAAACCTTTCCTCTTTATAATATTAGTTTAGATTATATTGCGTGCTCTTATTTTGTAAAATATTCTGATTCGTACACTGCTAATTCATTTCAGCCAGATGACTTTATTGCTTACAATTTTCCGATACAAAAAGTATGACACCCTTGGTTTTTATACAATTGACGCCCATGCGGTAACTAGATGTATCTATCTGTATCAGTGGTATTCTGTAGGGGCACACGATGTTTCTAATCAATGCCTCTGAACGGCCGAGTGATGCAGGTTATAACGATGGGGAAAAGAAAGAATAATATTGTAAGAATAGAAGATAAAAATAAAATAAATAAATAATGCTGGACAATCCACACAGCATCATCTAGCCCCAAAGTAAGCTACTCAAAGCTTGTGTTATGGGTACTAGATGACTGATATATTTAATACATTATAAAATAGTTACATAGATAGATATTTTTTATTATACATAAACGCCCATTTGAGATACATGCTAATACAGATGTTAGAAGTTATTTAATAATTTATTTTTTATTAAATAGAGATAGAAGAGGAGATAAGTTAGCATTTGTTTGTGCTAATGATCTTCTATTTAAAACTTACGAGTAATTAGCATGCAATAATTTAGACAATTGATGATGTCATATATTACATTCCACGATAAAAAGCTAATAAAAATGTATACTTATAATTGAAAATAAATTAAGAATTCATTTTGCTTACCAGACACAACGTACTGTAAAAAAATTGTATGAAAACTGTTATCGTGTGTGTGTAATTTAGTAAATTCCTTTCAAAATGTGTATTTTTTTCAGTAAATTTATATAACAGTAGGTAACTGTTTGTAAAGCTGAACAATCTCAAAAACAATTGCTTAACTGAAATTCTAAACTTTCCTTTCGGTTTTTTCAAAACTACACAAAGGTTAACTGGAAGAGAATGCTCTCTAGCATTAAGTTCGCCTATGTACGATACATCTTGTTTATGTGCAATAAAGAATTTTCTATCTATCTATCAATAAACTTCGTTTTAAAGTAGCACTCTTTCAGAGAAGGTAAACAAGACGAGAAGTTTAGGAAACCTCATAAACTAGTTTCTTCGGGGGAACTTCTCTCCAGTGCACTATGCAGAGGGAAATGTAATTTATATTAACTTTAGTCTGAAACTGAAAACACAAACAGCTTCACGTCTTGGATCCCCAGGCACGGTAGATATCACCTCAAATCTCTTAGAACTAACTCAAGATTCTTTGAAGACATAAGGGGAGTCAGAGGTACGTCCAAACATTACATTGGCACATACCTAAAATTTGCAGCATTCTATACGTGACAGGCTGCAAGCCCATCGCCGCTGTTAGAATACTAACAGTTTCAGTTCCAGTTTTCCTTTACCGTTTAAGAGCACTGGCATTGGTCCATTGGTGTACCGGATTCGAACCTGCGACCTTACGATTAGAAGGCGGTGTTACTTCCACTAGACCACCGGTGCTCGTAGCCCCTGAAACCCAATTAAAATCTACAACGACATCACCTTTGTTCTAGGCGTAATATTTATAGTTTGCTTTGTGCTCTCAAGTTGTCTAGGAATTGTTTTATCAAGGCCATGGAAAGAACCTACCTTTAGACGCTTTTTTTTTAATACAACTAGCTGATGAAACAAGCAGATGGTCCACCTGATGTTAAGTGGTAACCATCACCTATAAACAAAATATTGCCCCGTAGGTCACGCACAATAGGAACGTACCCTACGATGCACTGCCCTGCGTCCATCAACTTGAGGCATACAGATGTTAAGCCTCATGTTCCTGTAATTTCACCGGCGACCACACTCTTCAAACCGAATCACAACGTTGCTGCTTGGCGGCAGAAAAAGGCGTGGTGGTAGTACTTCCCCGGACGAGCCCTTCACAAAGATCTCTACTACTCTTAAATAATAATGTAATATGAATTTTCAGGCTTTTTTGACTTACTAGTAGTACTTTGTAGCTTCTTTTTATAAGGAAATGATAATTTTGTTTCGCGAATTATTTAATTTGTAAATAATCTGACTAGTTTCAAGTTAATAAGTGGTGCTATCATTATTTTCTGAGGCGTTTTTCCGTTTTATTATAGTTTTTCTTTATGTAAACGAAGATGCAGCCTAAGGTGGAGCGCGCTTAGCTATAATCCACTTATTATACTATATAATCCGCGGCTTTGCTCGCGCCAAGGAATTCAAGGTTTCATACAAACTTTCATCCCCTATTTTATCCCCTTGGGGGTAGAATTGATCAAAATCCTTTCTTAGCGGATGCCTACGTCATAACATCTACCTGCATGCCAAATTTCAGCCCGATCCGTCCAGTGGTTTGGGCTGTGCGTTGATAGATTACTATGTCAGTCAGTCACCTTTGAGTTATATATATTTAGATTTAGATTTAGATGATCTTTTTAGAATTATGACTTTTGATACATTTTTTAATATACTATGAAAATAGCAATTCCATATTATCTGGGGGCACGGCAGTGCCCCCGCCAAGTCGAGCGCGAATCAAACACTGCCGTACCATCCTTTTTTATGTAAAAATGTATCTATAATTTCTTAAAACAGAGATGCAGCAACGCTTTATAAGATAGCCGCTACATTACACACGACAAATAACGGCTATATTTTTGAAGAAACTAGGGTATAACTGAGTTGAGTGAGTTAGAATTTGCTCGGATATTTCGAAAAGGTTGGGCCGAACTCGCGTTCTTTGCTCCATCAAAATTCAAAACTTGTCGCGCGCTGAACGGCGTTCGTGACCAATTCCGCTTTTTATCACACGAATTAAAAACTTTCTGTGATATATTGTATCCGTATACTTCTGAAACTTTTTAACAATTGTTTTTGTATGAGGCGTTTTCAGCGAAAATTGTCTAATCGCAACAGATGATTTTGATTAAACCCTAATGATAATAATATTATCGAGGGTTTTGAGGTACTTTTCGCTATCTATAATCTTATGTTGGTACTATGTAAGTATTTGGAAGGAATATCTACCACACCCGGGATTAATGTCATTAAACAACATTTTTTTAAATCGTTCATTTGAGATTACACATTTTAGTGAATCAAAGGTATTGAACTACATAAAAACTTACTAAAAAGGCTTCTTGCTAAATTGTAGTAGTGTAAAACCTAGTAGTAATACATAACTAACTCAGGTTTTAAACCAATACTGAATCAATATTTTACGTAAGTGTTTAGTGCTAAACACCGTTATAACTTAGGGCTCGTACACAAAACTGCGATGCAACGTCGCGTCGCAAAAATCTGCTATATCTCCTCTCCTCTCTCTCAGCAATTCGTGTCGTAATTTTCTGTGTTGTGAATTCGCATCGCAGCTTTGTGTACGAGCCCTTACATAGGAATATGAAGGTATAGTCTGAGACTTATGGCATTTATTCAATTGTACTTTTTTGAAACGCCTTATAGCTACTAGAAGAATAGGTACTTAATTCTAATTACTCTTACGTTATGCACCAACAGGGCTCATATCTCTGGAGTTTTTCGTTATTTTGAACGTTGAATAAATTATTATTACTATCCGAAAATCTATCTTTACAATCGTCAAACTATGACTGAAGACTTGGCAGGTAACTCCACTATCAAGACTGGCTACTCTAACAAACTAGGAACCACTATCTAAATTATTCACACACTCATAACTTCACGAACGGGTGAGCCTAAGTTTAGGTTGAAAATTCTGCATCCATATAGTTGCTATGTTCATGTTGTGTAACAAAACATTGACGAAAGGTACACTACTGAGTCAAGACAAACGATTACATTAAGCATATTAAGTTAAGCGCTTATATGAATCCGTATATGTAGATTGCGTCGGCACCACATGTTTACATACAATGGATATATTTTAATCTCATAAGGAGTTTTCTTCGCAACACGAAGAAAATCAGGGCTTCAGATATTGATCCTCAAGCGCGTAAGATCCCTTCTGATTTGTACCAATTAGCAATTCAATAATTAAAGTCAGAATCACAGTCAGAATCAACGTTGTAAACTATTGAATTTAAGGTGGTACAAACAGTAAAAAGATCAAACAGCCTGCTATTCGGATTACGAGAGAGACTATATGTGGATGTCAAGAAGTGTAAAGATTCTACGTCCATGTATTACTTTTGGCACATAAAAACATTTTAATGATGATTTTGATGTTAATTTCTGAATAATTTAATAAATAAATTTTGCAGTATTTTTTACGTGACGGCTTGCAAGCACATCACACTGTAACTCAATGGTTTCTTACTGATGTTTTTCTTGAACATTCACGAATCCGGTTATTGTACGACATGATAATGTAAAGCACAATATTGTACAGCACGATAATTGGAAGCCAATATTGTACTTAAAAAAAAACCTAACAACCTTATTAGTAATCCAGTATAAAAAGTAGTGGACACGGATTATCGGGTGTACATCATTGGGGTGTATGTTATCATCCCGTACATTATCATGCCGGGCATTGGTGCCAATTCTGTTGTTTAATTTTCTTAACACACCCTAATTTGACCACACTAAAAATATTCCCATCCCTTTCTAAAAGACCGAAACAACAAGGACTGCTATAATTTTAGAGCTGTCAGATTAGGCCAATTTAGGATAATGCGACAACAGAATCGATACCAGTACTGGCTCCCACGTTCAGGATCCACAGGTGCACGACTAGATTCGAATCGACGGCCCGTACTGAACACTAAATGGTACAAGCCCGCGTTTAATTTATAAAATACTAGTTGTGCCCCGCGGTTTCACCCGCGCAGGTTTAAATCCCGGTATTCTCTCGGGATAAAAAGTAGCCTATGTGTTATTCCAGACTATAACCAATCTCTCTGCCAAGTTTCATCCAGATCCGCTCAGCCATTCCGGCGTGAAAGAGTAAAAAACATCCATCCATCCATCCATCCATCCATCCATACTTACAAACTTTTGCGTTTATAATAATAGTAGGATGTACCGCAATTATTTAGTAACCTTGTTATAAGCTTAATTTTATGGCAATTATTATTTTGCCGAGGTATGTGCCGTCTTTAAGCTCATGTCACGTGGTCACACCTCCGCAATTAGAGGTTTTTGTTTGCGAGCTTGTAAAAATATTCCACAATAATTTCACGTGAATAAGCAACTTCCTCAGATATTTTATACGCCTTTTTCTGCCGCCAAGCAGCAACGCTGTGTTTCGGTTTGAAGAGTGTGGTCGCCAGTGTAATTACAGGCACATGAGGCTTAACATCTGTATGCCTCAAGTTGATGGACGCAGGGCAGTGCATCGTAGGGCACGTTCCTATTGTGCGTGACCTACGGGGCAATGTTTTGTTTATAGGTGATGGTTACCACTTAACATCAGGTGGGCCATCTGCTTGTTCCATCAGCTAGTTGTATAAAAAAAAAAAGATATATTTTGTTACAAGGAAATTTGTATGTAACAATTTCTGAGAACGTTTTTGACGATAGGTATCAGTGAAACAGGGGTTTTGGGAAGTGATCATTTAATTTTGATGTTGACACATGGTAAGCTCGAAATGTTTTCACTGACGAGTTGTAGCTCGCGTCGAATTACAGACAACTACCTAAAATAATATTACTACCGAGCTGAGGTCTCGTGGTGTCCTCAATCTAAATAATATAATCTAGTTTATGTATAAATTTACCTGAACTACGAAGTCATTAAAATCTTCTGGGTAGGAGTTACTGACTTACTGGATAGCAAAAATGGAAAACGGCTTGGGTTACATTCTTTTTTCTTATTCTGTCGCCAAACCTCTAAAAATGTTAATTAATATTCCCACATGAGGTCTGAACACCTTGGGCCTTACTACAAAAAAATAGGCAAACGCTAAGCACTGCCTAAACTTTTGACATCTCTTGCCATTGCGTAATGGCAAACAGAGACAGCGCTAATTTTAGACACTGTTTAAAGTTAGACACCGTTTTGTAGTAAGGCCCCTTAAGTTTACAAATAAGCACGCAAAAAAAATATACGTGCGAATTCTTGAAATATCTTGGGTGGGCCCTATTTTGTTTTGAGTAGTTTACATGACTATTTAAATTATTTATGATGTTACTGCCTGATAAATGTAATTCTACTAATAGAAACAGCAGCACGGTAAGAATGTTACTTGGAATATACTAAGTTTATTTGGAATAACACAAAAAAGCTCCGTACGCATCACGCATACTTAGCTGCGGTGATTTGAGTCAGAAGTAGTACTCGTAGTAGTCAACCCAGATTTTCATTTTTGTATTAATAAGTTGTACCATATAAATCCATAAATATTTCAACAAAGTTTATTTATTTATTTAAAACTTTCACACAAAACAATGTAGTGCTAGGAGGACTTAATGTTAATAGCATTTTCTACCAGTCTTTCTGGACGTTCAAAAATATGGTGGTTACACATTTAATATAAACTATATATATATATTTAATATATATAACATATATATGTATTCATACTAGAATAAGAAGGAAATTAACTACATACTATAAAACCTAAACTATTAAACATAGAATACAATACATGTCATAATATAATAATATACTTACTATATGATTGTAGTAATAGGTAGGTAAGTTAAGCTATTTTAGCTTTTTGAAGAGATGTTCTCGAACCAATTTTTTAAAAGAGTCTTTGTCTTTTTTTAAAGTTCTGTTTTGAATTAAGTTTTAGCACATAAAACAAGTAGGCTCAGCAAACTCAGATTTTCGATTATTTAAACCAAGCCATTACTCGCGTCGGTAGGTATTACGGGACTTCGCACAGGCTCGTGCATTTTTTATCGCCTATTATTTTGATGTACAGTTGATCCAGCTTCTCGGTCCCGAGAGCCGGCCCGGGGAGTAATGGCCAGCGAGACTGATTAACCGAAAAAGCTCTTTCGAATACATAGTAATGCCTTAATTACATTAAACGAACCCACTGAGATGACTACATTGACTACGCACGACGTACATGAAAAGAAAAACATCAAGATCCCTACCTCAACTAAGCAGGGAAATAAATGATATATATTTTTATACATTACAGCGCTTTCCTTGATTGTAAAGGAAAATATCTTAAGAAAACCAAGCAAATCAAAAGCGTGTGTGACCAATTAATATTTAGCAGTGGTGGTGGTGGGCTTTCCACGTGTAGAATACTGATGTACAGTGTGCGTGAAGTGGGAATGACCCAAATATAACAATGCTCAAACGTGCGATACGGGAAGTCCTATTCGAACCCTTAGTTCTTGACGGTCTTGATAATCTAAATATTTGAATAAAACGCGCTGCTGTAGAAATAGGAAGAAGAATTGCTTTACTATTATGTTCTGTGGTGCCGTTTTGGTTAAATAAATAAATAAATGCAAGACTAAAGAGGACATCAAGAGATCTCAGTTCAGGGCCGACTACTAGTATATTAATGGATTCGTAATTGAAATCCGCACCGCCCTGCCATTTCTCAGTTTAAGCATAACACAAGCTAATTTACCAAACCACAAATCCCGAACCAACCGCTGCCAACTGCCAAACAGAATACGAGACTACAATGCATTATGAATGCGTGCGTACTATATAGATACTTCGTGTGTGACATAAAGTTATGAAAGTTCGCGCGGGGAATAAGAATTCCGTTTGCACACGGCGCGATAAGAATGCGTGGCGGTACGTTGCGGTGTTTTAAATGGTACTTGTTTTTAAAACCCACATCTTTAGAAACTATGGAATAGGTTAAAAAAACTTTTGGTTCGAATGCTTGTGACGCAATTACGCCTTAACCATTCGACTGATTTGATTTGATACTTGGAATAGTTCATCATAATAAATAAAAAAATAACCTACCTACAACATTAAACGCCATTTATAATCCCAAAACGGAGAATACAACATACACGAACTTAAAAAAAGAAACTGTCATATACAAGGTGTCCCAAAAAATAGCGTCAAGCGAAAGTCCAGAGATAGAACACCCTTTGGGGTACCTACATTTTAATTTTTTCAATTTTTTTTAGTTGCTATAATAACAACAGAATTTTTTAAGTTGTGATGTCGAAAATTTTCAAAAATTCGGGAAAAAAATAATAACTCGTAAACTATAAAAAATTGCGGAACATACATGGGGGTGATTCGGGTACCCCAAGGGGTGTTCTATCTTTAGACTTTCGCTTGACACTATTTTTTGATACAGCCTATATATTGATATTTAGAATCACCGCTACCTTGCGAGCGAAGCTACTGGCGGCTGCTAATTGTGTATATTCTACTGCAGCCAACTGTACACTTGGTCCTTATTTAAGGGCCCGGCGACAGCGGCTCGCAGTTTCGGGGTGCGATTGGCTATTATTTCATTTTATTTCATTTCGGGGAGGTTGTTTGAAAGAATAACTATCCAGTGACACGCATAAATACTGTTCGAATACAAATAATACAATAAGATAAGGGAAATGTGCTTGAGTCAGAAATCATTTTGGTATTAGGTAAACGTAAGGACAAACATACTAATACCAAAATGATTTCTGATTCGGGCATGTTTCCCTTATATTATTGTGTTATTTATGTTCGAATAGTATTTATGCGTGTCACTGGATAGTTATTCTTTCAAACAACCTCCCCGAAATGAAATAATAGCCAATCGCACCTTGAAACTGCGAACCGCTGTCGCCGGGCCCTTAACACTGCTTTCAAACATCTAGATAATAAGGCACTGGAAGTTCGTAAGGCTCCAACAGAACAGCCTCTCGCATCGCACGTTTTCCGTGCTCGAGCTCCGTCTAGCGAAGGTTTTTAGTTCTTTTAAAGTCGTCCTTTGTACAGGCATGATAATAAAAAGTGAGCCTCTGGCGCCATTTTGGAGTGCTGGAGATTACACCGCAGAAGGACAGTGCGGTTGTGAAATATAAATATTTTATATTGCGTTTCGTTTTTTTTTGTTTTTATTCAAAAATCTGAACAAGCAGATGTCCCACGTAATGTTAAGTAGAAACCATCACCTAGAACATATTGCCTCGTAAGTCACGCACGATAGAAACGTGCCCTACAATGCACTGCCCTGCGTCCATCAACTTGAGGCATACCATAAAATATAATGTAATAGCACAAGCATTTCGAACAAAAACTTTTTGAAGAGAAAATCCATTGCTGGGTCTTATTGGGTCACTATCACTAGACCTGTGATCGATACTGCTTGTATACTTTATAATTAATATAATACCCAGCCAGATAAATTTATTTGTTGGCCATCATTGCAGGCGGAAAACTATGCAAAGTGAAATAAAAATAAACACAACCACTGAACTTCATGCATATAAACATTTCAAATAAAAACTAGACGGCCACCATTATTCCGTGCCATAAAAGTTCAACAGTTGCGTTCAGAGAGCAACAAAAGCTACTTCGTTAACGATACTCGTTAAAAAGGCTCAAATAGAAGCAAAGCGGTTTCACGCATAGTAAACTAGAAAAACTCTTTGAGAATCGGTGCAACCCTCGACCGGCCCTGTATAACGCGACCTCTTTGTAGAGCTCACTTCTAAATCCGTGAGAGTCGGGTCGCTCGGCTATTTCTAGGTGTCTAGGTGGATTGGTCATGGTTTATTACGAAACGAGGGCATCTTTCGAGCTAACATAATGACCCAGGTTCTATTAATACATTTTAAACCAGTTCTCTTATTGTGTGTCACTGAACTAAAATGATAAAAGAGATCCAATCAAAGAGTATTCAATAACCCACGCCGTTTCATACAACATTGCTGAGCGTTTGTAATGTTCCAAATTCAAAAAACGCTTCTGCATTATATTTTGTTTTTTTTTTGTTTATAAATTCGATATTTCGCGTATTCTTTTTTCGAAAATAATGACATCATTTCTATGCATGTTTGAAAAAAAAAATTATAAGTGTGCGTCTTATCTAAAAGAGTTCTTGTGCCTGTAACATGGGTGTCGTAGTAGCCGCGTTGTTACAGAAAACCAGCGTTATATTAGAAATGCTGCTATAGCATTTTATGTTGAGTGATGTCCAATCTAAGTCACTTACTTTTATAAATTGAACTACCTGCGCACCGCGGCGTTACCCGCGATTAACAAGTAATCCTTTCCTAGTGACCGGTCCTGGCTTCACACGGGTGGACATCCAATCCCCCTGGAATCCCCTCGACACCCTCCCCCTCCTGACCTCCCATCGAAATTTCATCCAGATCCGTTCAGCCGTTCTGGCGTGATTAAGTTACAAACACCCAAAAATTTCCGAGGTGCCTCGATCGGGTGTGCTAAGTATTGTGACTTAAGACAAAACTTATTGCCCAAGTGTGTGCCAGAAAACAAAAAAAAACTCGAACTTGGATTCTGTTTTTGTTCAGATTTCGTGTTGGAATGTGTCTACGGCGTAGCGAGCTACGTGCTACGAGCTACGCCGCTACGATTACGTATTGTTTGCAGTAATGGTTATGGACGTAGTATCGTTATGCTTTAGATATACATTATTTAGGTTAAATTTTGTACTTTAAAGAGTCAAGATAAGGTTTAATTTAAAAATAAAACCCTTTTATTTTTGTTTGTTTCTATGTTTATCGGACACAGATTGCTATCAGTCATTAATTCTATTTTACGCCCTTTATTTTACGATCTTCAATACATACAGGGTGTAAAAAAACGCCTTTTTGAGACTAATAAATAAAATCCTCCAGACCAAGCTGCACGATCGCTTAACCAAATAAAGTAAAAAAATATTGTGTTTAATATATTAATAAATTTTCAGGTTTCTGAATAAATAAAATTGATGTTAAACTCAAGACGATGTTGATTTTGATCAATACAAATTATATTAGATACATATTCAAAACCTTCCAAAAATGTGTTAATCCGAAATTATTAGACATAGCCATTGGTTCCCGATAAGGGCTTTATAGGTAGCTGTCGGTTTTGGGAATAGCATTTTTAAACCCTACATTTTTGACCTTGCGTATATTTATGAAAGGGCTATTTTAAGCGTACCCAAGCAAAAACAAGCAAAGTAAAACGAAGCATTAATCATTCTCAAACTATGTTGTTGTGTACGTCAACTGTTTTTTATCAATTACGGCCTTATGGTAATACTGACCTCTTCTAAATCGGTAACTTTTTTAGCTTTGAAAAATGTAGGTACGTCTTGTGTGCCAAGGCAAAGCTCACTCGGAATGTTAAATAATAATACATACTTGTGTACAACGCAAGCTTACGTCATAAAGTCATGTGGAACGTTTTTAACAGACTTCGAACAAGGAGGTTTTAAATTTCAAGTGTTTTTTATGTTTGTTACCTAATTTTTTTTTACTTCTTACTTACTATTTACTAAACTATCAGTGTTCTCACTTCTCACTTGTCTTCTTTCTTACTTATTGTCATGCATTAGTATTATTTGCTTGAAGCGTGTGCTGTTTTATAAATTGGTTTACTTTTCCTTTCTGTTATATTACTCATTGTATTAGATAGCTTTATTAGTGTAGGTTACATTGTAACGAGAATCACGCAAAAGAGCGGTAGGAACCGAGCCTTGTTTGTCGCCTGTTCCTCTAGGCTTTGGTCGCGTGGAACTAGCATCTAGCTAGAGCTACCTAGTTTTAAGAAGTTTCAAGTGATCCTTGTGATTTTATTGAATTAATATATTTCGTAGCAAGTAGAAATCCGTGGTCTCTGCCTACCCCATATGGGATACAGGCGTGATTTTATGTATGGATGTATTTATGTAATATATTTTGTCTTTGACATAACTTTTTACAATAACTTTCGAAAAAAACAAGTGATACGACAAGATGAAGTTGAATAAAATTCTACGCATTCTTCACGCATACCCAGACTACATAACGTTTGTAAGCCGGATTTACATAAAAAATATCTGATGAAACAGCTTTACGACTTTAATCTCCAGGCACGGTAGATATACCCTCAGATCTATTAGTACCAAGTAATAAGTGCAGATTCTTTGAGGACGTCTAAGAGGGGTAGTCAAAGGTACGTCCAAAAATGAAATCTGGCACATAGGTACATTTAGCAGTAGTTGGCATTCCATACGTGACAGGTTGCAAGCTCATCGCCTCTGTTAGGATACTAACTGGTTTCCTCACGATGTTTTCCTCCACTGTTTAAGAGCACTGGCATTGCGCACATAATTTTTTCGTTATGAAATATCTATTGGTGCAAGACCGGAGTCGAACTCGTGACCTTACGATCGGAAGGCGTCAGTGCCACAAGATCATCGTTGCTCTCAAAAATATGTCCCTCAATCTATATATGTAAAAGGCAAAAGTGATTTACAATGACCACACCTAAGCTAAACACTTAGAGCTAGATACTTGAAATTTTACACACGTATTCTTCGTATGACGTAGGCACCCACTAAGGAAGGATTTTTCAAAATCCAACAGACAAAGGGGTGAAAACATGTGCGAGCGAAGCCGCAGGTTCAGCTAGTAAAAATATATAATTGAAGAAAGTCTATTAAACTATCACTTCAGTATAATTCTATAAAAGCAATCACATCAAGATGAACTTAACTAGTCAATGATTGGCCTATCTTCCAGTTAATACACTCTTCTTGCGACCCAATTTCTAAGATTAAATTTATTTCCCTCGCGACTACTTCTGGGAATAATATAATACCTCGGGGTTTTATAAAGACAATTTCTGAATTGTAATTATTTAGTAGCGTTTAGAATTTAAGTAATCGGTTTATCTTTTTAGATAAAGAATTGCTTTACCTTTTCACAAAGAACTCTAAAGTATTGTTAACAAAGCTCATTTCACAACTTCAGATACAAAAATCCTCTTCGAAAAAGAGTTCTAACCTACAAAGAACTCTAATTTTTTGTTAACAAAGCTCATTTTTCAACTTCAGATGCTGAAGGGACTGGTGGCGCTGATCTCCAGCGCAAGTTGGACCTGCTCAACGGAACTTTGGACGCCGAGCGGGCTCAGCAGGCGCGCAGGCAGATGCAGTATATTGCTCATTGTAAGTTGTAAATGTTATAATGGAGGCCTTAAAGCAGCCTAACCTTAGACTGAAGGATTCTTTCAATCAATGTCGAAATTTGGACTTGCACTTCCATGTTTCACTAGAGGCCGTAAAACAGCCTAAATCTCCAGTACACACATACAATTTTCGAGAGCAGTAGAGCTCTTTGTGGAGGGCTCGTCCGGGGAAGTACTACCACCACGCCCTTTTCTGACGCCAAGCAGCGTTGCTGTGTTTCGGTTTAAAAAGTGTGGTCGTTGGTGAAATTACAGGCACATAATGATTAACTGCATCCATTAATCTGTAGCCTCAAGTTAATGGATGCAGTATAGCGAATCGTAGGGCACGTTCCTATCGTGCGTAACGTACGAGGCCTATAAAGAAACATTGCTTCGTAAGTCCTGCACGATAGAAACGTGCCCTGCGAGCTTTAGGCATACAGATGTCAGGCCTCATGTGCCCGTAATTTCAGCAGGAATTACACTCTTCAAACAAAAACGCAGCATCGGTGCTTGGCGGCAGAAAAAGGTACTGTGATAGTTCTTCCCCGGACGAGCTCTTCACAAAGAGCTCTATCTACTACTCTTTGTCTCATTAGTACCAAGACTTCCATCCTGACTATAGAAAGGAAATACGTTTATTCAACTACGCAGACACATTACATAATGATATACGACAATTTTAGTATGTTATTCGCTGCCGCAAAAGGACAGTATTCACAACGTACATTATCATATTGAGGTATGAATTTAAAACCCATTAATGTGAATCATGACGTCACTCATTCAATAGCTCAGTTTGTATTTCTCAACTCAATGAACCACTATCAGTTAATCCAATAGTGGATTTAGGCATAGCCCGGGAGCAACGACCTCGGACGTACGAGTGTATGCGGCTAGTTTTACGCGCGCAAATTTAGAGCAATACACGTGACACTATTTCATATATTGATAGCTGATATACTACTTATATACTTTTTTGTAAGTACATACATAATAATATGATAGTATATTGTGGTATTGATCTATGTTTATAGAAACCTAATATACCAAATTATATGTTTAGGAATATGTTCCAAAAATAGAAATACTTATTTGCGTTTAGTAATGAGTTTATTGACGCCTGACGACTGCCGGCCTCAAGTGTTTGGTGGCCGGGTCAGGTCAGGTATAAAAATCTTAAGCTAGTTTTTAGGGGTCCGTACCCAAAGGGTATAACAACTGGAACCTTATTACTAAATTATAAACATATGATGTAGTGACGCTAAAATATTATATAACACCCAGACCGAGAACAAACATCTATGCTCATCACACAAATGTTTGTTCTCGGTGGGAATCGAACCCACGACCTACGGCGCAGAAATTCAACCCATAATGCGGCTTGATGATGATAATGACTGAGCAAGGTTCTATTTGTGATTTCAGCGGGGTACTCAGAAGACTCGGACTATACGTCTGACCTCAACTACCCGGTGGGCCAGCATGCCAACTGCAGCGCCAGCCAGTTCAGGAACGCGGCACATCAGATGCACACGCCACAGGTAAACTAGAATTTATATCTGGCAATTTTTGTATTGAACAATAATTCACAAAAATATTTTTACAACCTTTTATATATTGAGATGAAATGTTGTATATACTTGTTCTAATCCCATCCGTACTATTTAACTGTAGTAATAAACGGAAGTGCGGATTTCAGCATTCCCTGTTCTCAAATATCAGCTGAGGAAAGAAAATATTTGCTTATATGTTATTCTAATATTATGTGATATTGTTATTGTTTTCAGAGATCGTTGGAAGTTTCGAGAGAGAATTCGTATGAAAGGGAAGAGTACCATATCCATGGTGACACCGATCCACTTTATTACAATAGTCAGCCGAGATCAAACAGGTGGGTACACACAAGAACGTTTTAAAGATATACAAAGAAAAACCACCGAGAATGTAAAAAAAATACGAATACAGAAAATAGTTTTCATTCTGACTACTCTTTGTAAAGGGCTCGTCCGGGGATGTACTACCACCACGCCTTTTTTTGCCGCCAAGCAGCAACGCCGTGTTGCGGTTGGAAGAGTGCGGTCGCCGGTGTAATTACAGGCACATGAGGCTTAACATCTGTACGCCTCAAGTTGATGGACGCAGGGCAGTGCATCGTAGGGCACGTTCCTATTGTGCGTGACCTACGGGGCAATGTTTTGTTTATAGGTGATGGTTACCACTTAACATCAGGTGGGCCATCTGCTTGTTCCATCAACTAGTTGTATAAAAAAAAAAAGGCACATGAGGCTTAACATCTGTTTGCCTCAAGTTGATGGACGTAGGATAGTGCATCGTACGGCACGTCCCTATCGAGCGTGACTTACGAGGCAATTCTGTTATACCATGGCCATGGTTACCACTTAAAATCAGGTGGGCCATCTGCTTGTTCCATAAACTAGTTGTTTAAAAAAAATACATTTACTTATGGTAATTCTGCCAAAATCAAAAATTCTAATGATCGTATGCAAATTTTGAGATGAATAAATAATAAAACCTAGCCCTAGATGTGCTCAAACGATGATGATGATAAAAAGAAAACATTGTGATGAAATTACTTCGTATTGTACAGTAGCAGCGGCAATAGACCTGTAATATACTGCAAAATCCCAACTAATATTATAAATGCGAAAGTAACTCTGTCTATCTGTCTGTCTGTCTGTCTGTCTGTCTGTTACGCTTTCCCGCTTAAACCTCTCAACCGATTTTGATGAAATTTGGCACAGACAATCTGTAAACCCTAAGAAAGAACATAGGCTACCTTTTATTGCGAAAAAAAGAGATGAAGAGATTAAAAGTACGCAGACGAAGTCGCGGGTACCAGCTAGTATGTGATAAATGGTTGTCTGACTACGCGTCGTAGACATCCACAAAGAATCTTAATTGGGTACTTGGCACTAAAAGATCTTCTCCTTCTTCTTCTTTTATTTATGGCTATCTGAATAAGCATTAAACAGACGTCAGACATCTGTGATGCCTCCACTTTTTGCTGTCATGGCGAACGAACGAACATCAAATGTTGTTGGTAAGCAACAGAGTTACATCATATTTTAGAAATCATAAACTTTTGCAATATTCCATGGAATCTACAACCAATTATGACTATGAATTTGAATTATATTCAAAACTTGCTTGAAGTTTGAACAGTCACATAAAACTGCAATAATATTTTATAATTCGTTTTCAGAATGGACACGTGGTCACAACTTCATGCACAGGTCAGCGTCGAATCAGCCATATCCTGGCAGACAGCAGCTGATTGGCAGTCAGGAGGTAAAACATATTTATACATAAGGAAAGGCCTTATGTATAAATATGCTCTTTTTTATTGTTTGTTCTGTTATTATTTTTTCCAACTTAGGTGAAGTGCTGCTACCTTTGGATAACTAGACGCACGGCGGTATTTGTGAAATCTTACGACTTAGGAATATTTATGACAAGTGTGGACGTGCGAATTCAGCTAAACGTGCTCCACCTTAGACTGCATCTTCAGTCTCCATCAGTTGAGATAGTAGTCAAACCTTACAAAAAACAGAAAAAAAACATTTTGGATATTTTGAGTCACACGATAATTTGGCATGCGCCTATTAAATAAGTTAAAATAGTAGATAGTTAAATAAGCATAGTAACTCTTTGCTCCATCCATATTTCTCATGGAGCACCGAAACAAAAATAAAAACCTCCTTATTGGAGGTGTTTTGCTTGGTGTTTTTTTACCGAGAAGTAACTATAGGAAGTCAAGAGCAACTTTTACAAGTATTTTTTTGTCCCTTTCAGAAGACCAGCGGAGGCCAAGTTTGGAGCGGCAGAGTACTTTGTACGACGACAACGTGGCGTTCGGATTTGACACATATACAAACACCACACACATTAGGTAGCTACATAAGTTTTACAGTACCTAGCTGTAGGCCATGGGTTTTATCCCCTCCCAGAACGAATATTTGTGTAACGAAGATATCATGCTGGAACTCTGTCAACGTCCTTACAGAATACAATCAATTTATGTAAACAAAGAATAATAGTTGTTAAAAAAAACTTCATCACATTCAATTATATTTTTGGTTGTTTTTTTTGGCTTGTTATGGACCTAGATAGCGGTGTGTGAAATGAACGCCAGTATTAATTTATTTTATATATTTTATTCCCCATTTATATCTATTTACGTTTCAGGGACCATCCACACATTTCACATCAGGCAAGCTACGAAGAATACTTCGACACCAGTAGTGTATCATACCAAACCACATACGATACGAGAAGAGAGGAGATGAGAAGAGACGAGACACGGCAGTGGGATAGCGGGGGACAGTACTTCTTTGACGATGGCTATGGAATGACGCCGACGGAGTACGAGAACATCGTGAACAAGCGACGCTCGTCTGTTGTGCAGCTACCTCAAGTGCCGCCTAAGCAAGTAAGACCACCTCAGACGACCTCAGTGGAGCAGCGGGCGAAAGTCCGCCTGCGACGCAAGAGGTTGCGGGTTCGATTTCCGTCTCAGAACAAATTTGTGTACGATCTGCAGAAATTTGCTCCGTTGGCCTGGGTGCTCTCTATGTATAATAAAAAATATCTATCTATGTAAGTATATAATAATGTATTAAATATATCAGTTATCTGTACCCACAACACAAGCTTTATATTTTAAACTTTGATTATAATTGGATAAAAATAGAATGATCACTGGTAGACATTCCTAAACTTGGAACTTTTATTCCAATTGTGCGAGCGAGATAGCGGCGCGCCGTATGATGTCCCTGAAGTGACGACCTCACTGGCGCAGCGGGCGAGAGTCCGCCTGCGACGCAAGAGGTTGCGGGTTCGATTCCCGCGTCGGAACAAATTTGTGTACGATGTGCAGAAATTTATTCCGTTGGTCTGGGTGTTTATGTATAATAAAAAATATCTATCTATGTAAGTATATAATGTATTAAATATATCAGTCATCTAGTACCCATAACACAAGCTTTGAGTAGCTTACTTTGGGGCTAGATGGTGCTGTGTGGATCGTCCAGCATTATTTATTTATTTATTTATTAATGTTTTCCAGATGGCGCCATCATCTCGGTACTCAGACTACAATGAGATGGCTCCGTACAGGCCTCGGCCGAGGAGGTCTGCAGCAAGTCTTCCAGGTAACTCATATGTGCTTGTAATAAGCGTTATTTTTCTTTGACTTTATGTGGTTTGAGCTGTATCAGTGTGTACATAATAAGGTTGAGGCTAAGCTACCAATGCCAAGCTAAGTAAGGCTAAGTACAAGCAACCAAAAGCGTTATAGTATTTACACTATTACAGCATAAAGCTGAGTGACGACAGATTTTGTTGTCATCCTACTACTATTATAAACGCGAAAGTTTGTAAATATGGGTGGATGGATGGATGTTTGTTACTCTTTCGTGCCGGAACGCCTAAACGGATCAGAATGAAACTTGGCAGAGAGATATATTATAGTCTGGAATAGCACATAGGCTACTTTATATCCCATGGGAATACCGGGATTTAAATTTGCGCGGTCGACACCGCGGGGCACAACTAGTAACCAATAATGTTCTCTCTCTGTATTTCTCCTATGTTTTTGTGACACAAAATAAATGATTTGATTTGATATAATAGCCGGGCAATATTATAAATCCCCAATGGGACTCACGTTATTTACGGTATCTTAACTACGAATATGTTTATTTAAGAAAGGGTGAAATATAAAAGAAAACTATCAATCTATTGAGTATCTGGCTAAATTATTAAGATACTAGTAGCGCCCTGCGGTTTCACCCGCGTAGTTTAAATCCTGGTATACCCACGGGATAAGTAGCCTATGTGTTATTCCAGACTATAATATATCTCTGTGCCAATTTTCACCAAAATCCGTTCTGCCGTTCTGCAGTTAAAGAGTAACAAACATCCATCCCTCCATCCATCCATCCATACAAACTTTCGCATTTATAATATTAGTAGGATAAATGGCAGAAGTTTAAATTAATGACGTTACAGCTACGCCATCGTCAACGCCAAAGCGTGGTCGGGCGCTGCCGGTGCCACCAAGCGGCCAGCAAGGCAGCGAGAGCGGATCTATCAGGAGCGGACGCGGGCGCCGCTTGCCGAGGCCTCCGCCCGGAGCCGCTCCGCTGGTGTCACTCGCGCCGCGGCGCGACGCCACGCCCACTGCGCATACGCACGTGCCTTACATACCCGGTTAGTACTCTAACAAAACAACGAGGGGTGTTATGTGCTAAACTGAAACTGAAACAGCTTCACGACTTTGATCCCCAGGTACGGTAGATATCCCTTCAGATCTCCCAGTTCCCAGGTACTAATTCAAGATTCTTTGAGGATGTCTAAGGGGGGTAGTCAGAGGTACGTCCAAACATTACATTTGGCACATACCCACATATTGCAGTAGTTAGTATTCCATACGTGACAGGTTGCAAGCCCATCGCCGCTGTTAGAATACTAACTGGTTTCCTCACGATGTTTTCCTTCACCGTTTAAGAGCACTGGCATTGCGCACATAAATTTCTATGTGCTAGTGTGATGCAAATATGATTGTGCAAGTGTGTGTGTGTCGGTTAGTTGGTAACGATGTGTGTAATTGTGGGCACTCCTGCAGTCTCATAAGAGTCTTCGTCTCCTAAGAGTTTGTGGGAGAGTAGAGCTCTTTATGAAGCTTGGCTTTGGAGAAGTACTACGACCATTTCTGCGTCATCCAGCAGCGTTGCTGTGTTTCAGTTTGACGGGTGTTGGTTCCGGTGAAAATGCAGACGTATATGAAAGTGCTTGAGCTCTTTATTTGCATTTAATACTAAGCCTCATTTGGCTTACCTGAAGTTGATACACGCAGGACAGTGCATAGGGCACGTTTGAATCCCGCGTGATTTGCAAGGTGATGCTTTGTTGTAGGTGTTGGATAACGCTTAACATCAAATTTACCGTCTGCTTTTTATATCAGCAAGTGGTACGAAAAGTCTAAATAAGTGTTAGCTGGCCTTCCCGCTAAGCCGTGTATGCACGCAAGCTTTTTTGCTTGAACGTTCTTGGTGTTCACCTTTGGTTCACCTTAATAATAAATAAATAATGCTAGACGATCCACACAGCACCATCTAGCCCCAAAGTAAGCTACTCAAAGCTTGTGTTATGGGTACTAGATGACTGATATATTTAATACATTATATACTTACATAGATAGATATTTTTTATTATACATAAACACCCAGACCAACGGAACTAATTTCTGCCGATCGTACACAAATTTGTTCCGAGGCGGGAATTGAACCCGCAGACTCTTGCCCGCTTCGCCACTGAGGTCGTCCACCACCTTTGTGGTGGGAATCACAAACTCTGCATTCTAATAACAATTATACTTATTATACTTTCACAGAGCCTGAGATTGTCCCCGACGTGGGTTACGGGTACGATAGTTACGCCTATCAGCCTGGATACCAGGACACTGCCCCTGGACAGTATCAAGATAATAATTATAATGCTAGGTAAGTCTTATAAAGGCATAGTAGTACTACGAGTATCTAAAAGTAGCAGAGTTATTTGTGAAGGGCTCTTCCAGGGAAGTACTACTGCCACGCCTTTTCTGCCGCCAAGCAGCGTTGCCGTGTTTCGGTTTGGAGAGTGTGGTTGCCGGTGTAATTACGGGCACATGAGGCTTAACATCTAAAAAATAGAATAGAATAAGTTTATTTGCAACACATAGAAAAATATACATCAAACAGTTTTTAAATTAAAAGGCACCATAGGCATGTATTATTTTTACAATATTGGAATATAGGTACCTAAGGTAGTGCATTTTGTGCTGCAAAATGGAACCATTAGCATTATGGACATCTGTCTTTCAGTTGATAGATGCAAGGCAGTGCATTGTAGGTCTCGCTCCTATCGTGCGTGACTTACGAGGCAATGCTTTGTTATAGGTGCTGGTTACTACTTAACATCAGGCAGACCATCTTGTTATATCAGCCTTTAATATGAAAACAGATGCAGCGTGGGTCACCTACCCGATAGACCGACGACGTTGTGAAGATCGCAATGGATCGTGGATGTATAGAGGGCTCAAAATCGTTTTGGTAATGTGAAGGAGAGGTTATATTCAGCAGTGGACTGCTTCAGGCTGCTGATATTTAAGTCCTATGGTAATTTCATGATTTAAATGATAAGACTGTTCTGTACTGTATGATAAGACACCAAAGTGAAGACCATCTCTTTCCGTTAACATAAATGTGACAGGGACAAGTTTATATAGAGCCGGTTTGAAAAGACGGGGAAATTACAATAATTTTGATAAGATGATAATATCTCTCCGTTCGACAAACCTCATAGCACAGCTGGTAGTAGTTCTTTCTTCTGTACCTACTGCAGGCCGTGGGTTCAACATAGATGTATATTCTCTGTGAAGGTATTCTACCGTTACTTAGTGGTATACAAGCTATTTTTCTACTGTCTGGTTTCCATTAGTACAAGCTTTGTTTAGTTTGTGGCGAATTTTTTGTCTTTATGGTGCTTGTGCCATGCGTTCATGTTTAGTCTTTGGGAGTGGATATTCAACACTATTATCCCCTCATTTGACGTATTTACGAACGCTCGTTTCAACTCACCTTTTATTACAGTTATGATGAAGATGGGATGCAACCTTTCTTCAACGATACGCCACACGCCACTCCGCCTGCCGCCGGTAAGCTTTTATCTTTAATTTTCCCTGTAACAATAATGCATGCGATGTGTCATCACGTCCTTGTAACACAATTCTACTGATTTTCTTATCATTGACATTTAAAATAGCATGCTATACCTACTCATTTTAATGATAGCAACATCCGCTATAGGTATTCGTGATTTGCTATTGAATCAGTTTTCATTGACACGCGTAGATGGCGAGCCGCCTCTTCGATACTCTATACGATCAATTGACTTACAATTTATTCAAAGGATTATATCAACTTTCAGCTCAAAAATCTTCATGGACTGAACCGGATAGTACTGCTAAGTTTTCTTATTCTGTTACCAGTGAAGTGGATTCATACTTATCTTCTAAAGATCCGTATTCATTATCATTAAGAGATCCGCCTGTGACAAGTCAACAAGATTATGTCGATCAAAGTTATACGCGAACATACGATTCACATTTCGTGGACCAATATCAGTATGATCGACACGACCAAGAGTATCAAGGTGGACAGTATCAGGATAAACAAGAAAATCAGTACCTGCAGAATTACGATCAAAAATATCAAGAGAATCCGAAATCACAAATGCTCAAATTACAAGAACAGTTTCCGTATCAGCAGCCACAACTATTTCCACAGCCGGAACTGCAGCATCAGGAACCAAAACTAACGCCGGAACAACAATATCAGGAAGATCAGTTACTGAAACAACAACAACAAATGTATCATCAGCAACAACAGCAACTACAGCAGCAACAACAGCAGCAGCAACAGCAGCAAGCAAAGCAAGCTGCTCCGGCTCAACAATTACAAACTACAGTATTAACTGGAGCGGCTACTTTAGGATCGTTCATGGCAGGTGGAGCGAAGAAACTAGGCAGCTTGTTTGGCGCCGCCGCCGCTGCCGTGGCAGCACCGGCAGTCAGTGCACCACCGGCCGCAGCTCCAGTCTCCAGCACCTCCATCTCTCAGCAGCAACATCAACAGTTCACATCATCGGCAACAACCATCACACCATTTTCAACTACAACAGTTCCAATCACTTCGTCCGTCCCAGAAGTCCCCACTTCAATGCCCGTGACTATTGTTACAACATCACAAGGGCCGATCACATTACCACGTACTCCATCATTAAGAAGACAGGAGTCGTTACAAAGGCCTCCAGTGCGTCGGATACGGACTTTACCCGACGCGCCAGAGGACATGCAAGCGAGTTTCGACGAAAGTGCCTACGAGGACGAGTATAATAAGACTGAATTCGATCAAAACCAAGACAGGACGTCTTTGGATAGGTATCGTGAAGATGAATACCCTGACGCCATCATTGAAGAGGCACCGGATGAAATAGAGAGGCGGTTATCGGAACTGCCTAGCCCTAGTATACAAAAGACAGCTTCACCGACAAGGACGGTATCGATAGCGAGAAAACCTTCGGTAGACAGTTATCAAAGTCACATCAGCCAGACGGCTCCTGTAGCAGTAGATCGAAGAACTTCGCAGAGTTCTTTTCAGCATGAAGATAAACTGACCGTTCCCACGACACAAGAAGGTACTCTTGTTTCTTAGTATTTTTAACGTTAACCTTTTTGCACTTTCCAAATCACTTAAATGATGAAAGCTATCTATATTGACGACCTCAGTGGCGCAGCGGGCGAGAGTCCGCCTGCGACGCAAGAGGTTGTGGGTTCGATTCCCGCCTCGGAACAAATTTGTGTACGATTTGCAGAAATTTGTTCCGTTGGTCTGGGTATTTTCTATGTATAATAATATATATATATATATATATATATATATGTAAGTATATGATGTATTAAACATATCAGTTATCTAGTACCCATAACACAAGCTTTGAGTAGCTTACTTTGGGGCTGGATGATGCTGTGTGGTTTGTCCAGCATTTTTTTTTTCATCTCGTACTTATATCTCCTCATAAAATTCAATGTGCACCACACTGAAGCTTCAATATTATATTATATTAGATTGTAACAAGGATCATACAAAAGAACAGTTGAAAGAAACCAAGCCAAGTATGTTACTTGTTCTTCTAGCCGTGTGGAGCTGTTACTTTGATTCTCTTAGTTATCTATTAAAGGGTTCCATAAGATTCAACTGAAAAAAAACCTTCTGACTTTGGCTTTAACGGTCCCATTCTTTCAGAATCAATAGACAAAACAAAAGTGTCGTTCAAAGAGGACCGAACAACCACATACCACGAGGTACCCGAAGAGAACGAAGAAATACCAGAAGTTTACGATGACTCAGAGTACAGATCCGACACATACCAAGACGAGAGTTTCAGAGAGGATGAGAAATTTGAGGAGCTCACTGACGAGCAGTATAACGAAGAGGAAGTGTTTCAGGAGGAACAGAGGAATGAGATCCAAGAGTTCCAGCCGGAACAGCCGAAGCTGACGCCGAAGCAGAGGTGGCATCGCGCGTACAACAAGATTGTCATGCAGCTAAACGTGAGTACTCTTTTGATTATCGGCGATGAATTCAGTTTTATTTTGATTATTACGACTACATTATCGTAAAGATTTGTTTCATTTTGGGTTTTACTGATTTTGTTTTTTTAGTTTGTTACTACATGGTATTTAAAATTTTATTTTAGATTTTTATTATTTTCATTTGATTTGTTTTTTATTTTGTTAAGTTTTATTATTTTTATTTCAGTTTTCTATTTATTATTTTTGTTTCAATATTTTGTAAATAATTTGGATATAATTACTTTAAAAACAAAAATGTTTGCTGTTTACCTGAATTCATCGTCACATTTTTACATTATATGTAAATAAAATATTTTTTTACACTACGTACCTACTATGGAGAATTAATAGCTTGCAATTTGGAGCATCAAGTAAGTGGTACCAATACATAAATATTTAAGTGAGCAATTTAAATGCCACGAAAATAAGGCCGCACAAGTGATAAGGAAACCTTGTTCGGATAAACACTGAATAATTAAAAAAGACACTGTTCCAAAAAAGAAAGTAATGCTATACTTTAGCAATAGGTTGACGATTGATTAACGTAATTTTTATTGCCTAACCTAACCTGTCATTTATCAGCATAGTAGGTAACAGACGATTTTAAAATTTTCTTGGTATGTATGTTTCTAATATCTGTGAGTTGACATATTTTTTCGTTGCCATGATATCAAAAGGCTATAGCTATCTCGTTTACTCACGTGAAAGCAATATGATAAATGTTATGTTGTATGTAGTACAGTTAGCAATAAATTGAATATAATTGAATTAAAATTTACATGTTTTATCTCAATGTAATACTTATTATGAGGCTTATCGGCCTAAATACAATATATTATTGTTTTATATATGCTGCTAGCTTTGTATTAGGAAAAATATTGTTTTCCTAATCAAAGCTAGTTTTCGATCGACCACACATAAATATAATATAACATGGTATTCTGACTTCTTTTGAGACTGAATATTTTTATTTTTATAATCAATTATTTCCTAATTCCGCTATGTAAAAAAACCATTGACATAGGTTTTTTTGTTATTTTATTTGTTAAAAATTTATTATTTTTATTAGTATTTTTAATTTGTTTAATTTCGTTTTAGATTCGAATTATATTTTTATGTTCTTTAATTAATGTCGTTTTAATTAAAGTAAATAACTTACTACAAACACAAATGACAGCGACGTAGCAACAGTTATTGGAGAAAACTTAATACGTCTAGCTCTGGCACAGTAGGCGTCTACCCCCTATGATTACAACCCGCTTCTGACAGCGATTTAATGGAGCGCTTATTGCTATGTCTGAAGATGCAATTACGATGGTTTTATATCATCTCGGATGTGTGTTGTATCAAGTTTTTACGAGGCTTTTCATTATAACCCTTAGATAACTGACTGCTTATAACATTTCAAAGACAATTAATGTTTACGTACATTGGAATAAAATACAATTAAAATAAAATAAAGGACATGTCAAGAGAAAATTTATTGTAATGTTGTCTTGACATTTCCTTTATTTTATTTTAATTGTATTTTATTCCGCACACAAATGTATTTTGTTATATTGGAAATAAATGAATATATATGAATTGTTAGGGAAATATTGTTGACTGATTTAAAACCAATGTTTGAAAACATGATTCAATTGAAGATAAAAATGTGATAAACACAATAATGAACGTAATTTAAGTATTTTTAGCAGGGTTAATAAAACACAACACAGACAAAATATCTACTCTCGAACGGTGAGGGAAAATATCGTGAGGAAACCGGCATGTCGTAGAACCTAACAAGTTCTATAGCCTGTATCGTGCTCGAAAGGAACCCTCTTGAGGCGCACTTAAAATCCTTTAATCGCATTGTTTCGAAAGAAACTAGTGACTCGACAAGAAGAAGAAGACGACAAAACTACAAACAATGTAAAAGCACAGTCACTAATCCCAGTGGGCTAACTGAAGCTACATAATACCCTGCTGCGATAATGCGCGAATGCTGTTAGCTGTGACCTCAAGATTCTATTTGAAATGGGGTTATTTTACTTTTATGTTACCAAGAAAATGCGATTCGTACTGATTCCGACAGCAACTGAGATCTTTCGAATTGATTGCCAAGATTGGTAAAGCTTGTATTGGTACTTACGGTTCTTACGTATATATGCACTAACGTAAATCAATGGCCTTTAATAACATATTTTATAGTTAATGTATGTCATGGAAGAACGAAGCCTCAATGGGCGACCTTATCGCAGAGAGAAATCTCTTTCAGGCATTATATTATAGGCAGATATTATAGCCAAAGGACTGGCAGATTTTTATATAAATGTAAGTGTGGTTGCTTGCGACTTCATATGTCTGGATTTTTTTCCCGATATGTACGCATTCGGAGACACTTACTAGTTAGTTACATACTCGTAGACCTCAATTTTTTTAAATTCCACGCAAAGTTAAAACATGCCAGACAATACATTTTTTGTTTCATTCTGTTTAATTTAACTATTGAGTTTTTCTGATAACAATATCTCTTTGTTTTCATTTTGTACAGATTTACTCAAACTTTGATTTATTTTATTTTTTTATTTAATGGTTCTCGAGTTATACAAAATACAATTATGGATAAGTATTTTATATTACATAAATGAGCGCACAATCGAAACAAAATTGCAGTATTAGGTGTTAAACAAGGTCTCAACAAAACTATGAACTCCACGTAAGCTTTCAGAGGTGTTTCCAATAGGAATCCCAGTTTCAAAGAGCTATTGGAGTTAGCTAATAAACGAACTTTAGGTATATCTGGGTACTCGGTGGCACTTGAACGTTGATTGCACCGGTTTCTGTGCTAAGTTTTAGTATGGGTTTATATGAAGCACCTATACATATAGTGAATGCTATTATTTTAAAATCTAGATCGCACTCCGATTAGTTTTCGATTACTTCACTTGGGTAAACGGAATTACCTATATTGAATTTTGGAGTGATAAATTCGACCCTGCTCTTTATTACCACATTTTTTTAAATAGCTATCTACTATAGTTATATTATTGTTTTACTAATAATTTTTTGACTAGGTATAAAAAACGAGAATCTGTCAATTTTTATTACTCAGCTTTTATAACACAAGCTTGTTTTACAAAAATGCTCAGAAAAATCTGTTTCGTAAAACAAGTCAAGTCCATAATTCTATTCTTTATAAAAAGTCCTCAAGGTTTGATCATATAATTGAGGGAAATGTAGGTGCAGAACAAGTTTATAATAAGCCTTGACTCCTGATTTGCCGCCGGCAAATATCAAACAAGGGCTTCACTGGATACAAAGTAAATTGTTTTCTTCTAGCCTCCGATTATTAAAGGCACGCAGAATTTTCCACGCAATTTACTAAAAACAATATAATTTTTGCGACTTTCATCTAGTTTTAGCGAAGTAGCGACCCCCCGCGGCGCATCTAACGCCTTTGAACCCGATCATCTCATTAGTCCAGCTCAATGCTCCAGCTATACGCACTTAGGTGCCTA
Organism: Plemyria rubiginata; assembly: GCA_963576535.1. Taxonomy (NCBI): domain Eukaryota; kingdom Metazoa; phylum Arthropoda; class Insecta; order Lepidoptera; family Geometridae; genus Plemyria; species Plemyria rubiginata. Next base: position 7,698,133 of record OY754923.1, read on the forward strand.
CAACTCCACGCACTCACCATTCAGTCTGCGATCAGACATTGTTGCGGGCGCACCCGTCACGTGTATCCAGAAAAACTTGTAAATAAACACGCTAAGCTTAGGACGAGACCGTTGCGCAAGCGATGGCGTCGGAACCGCGCGAGGACGCGATAGCTACATCCTGCGGGCGGCCGTGGCACAAATGATACGAACCCACCTGTCATTTATATGCAAATTGACACCGTATCGAGTTTGAACGTTTAGTATTTCCACAGTCTTCAGTGTGTGATGCCGTAAAATGTTTCGGAGTAGGAAGGTTAATCAGGCTATCAGCGAGGCTGATGTTCGCCGCGAAGTTAACTTTCAGAGCCGCTCGAATGTGAGCGGCTCGCGGCTTCGCGTCCGTCGCGGGTCGAGTTTGACAGACTTGGACAAGCTAAGATGCAGTGGTGGTTCCAGTGGTGGCGGTTCTATCGGCGATTTGATGAACCTATTTAGTGGCAGTGCCAATTCGGTCGGTAGCGATTCGCTGGTCGCTAGAACGGTGCCGCTAGAGACGGTCCGACGGAATGTGCCGTCTATGTCAAACCCGCCTTCGCGTCCGCCGTCGTCTCCGCTCATCCATGTGTCCCGACCCGTGGGTCCCCTGACGATGGCCCAACGGACGCTGCGGTTCAGCAGATTGCTGAAATATCAGCCATGTACCACCGATGTTCTTATCACTCTGGTGAGTTAAAAAGGTTTCCTAGACGTATATAGGTTGTATGCAATAGTTCAATAACCATACTTATTAGAGCTTATAAGGCTTCCTATTACGATGGATTACATAGCAAAACCCTTTAGCCTTATCATAATGTTGTAATACTTATTATGATCCTCTTTATCAGATCATCGTGACAAAGCAGCCATTATCAATGTTATGCTTTTAATGAGAAGTAAAGGTTTTTTTACACCAAACTTCTACATCGCCGTATTTAATAAATCTAAGAGCACTTCAATGAAGTGTTATTTGAGCTATTCAATTGAAGGTTAATAGTTAAGAGGGCAGGTACCTACATAATTATAATAAACTACTTTCGAAATGTTTTAGCTTTCACACTAAAAAATGACTGCGCAATGTTTCACTGCATGTGAATGTGAATGTTTGAGTTGATTTATTGACTACTAGCGACCCACCCGCGCGCCCCTGCTTCGCACGGGTGCACATATCATGTATGTATTATACATATAACCCTTCCTCTTGAATTATTCTATCTATTAAAACAAACCGCATCAAAATCCGTTGCGTAGTTTTAAAGATTTAAGCATACAAACAAAGGGGCAAGGGGGCATAGGGACAGAGAAAGCGACTTTGTTTTATACTATGTAGTGATTTACACTTATTGGACAAAGCTTAGTAAAAAATGTGTATTGAAAATAGAGCGATAGAGTTTTTTAACCAGCTACGTATTCAATGAATCTAAACTAACGCAATGCATAAGCAAGAGGATGCAGTGGGAAGCGTTTCATGAATTTTCAACAGGCATTTTTATTTAAATTTCACCATTTTCAGTCGAATGAGTTTAGAAAAGCCTAGGTAGGTATCTTGCTTTTGAATGGCATGAATAAAACTGATTGGTATCGCAGTTTTGCGTGAAGATTTTTGCAGAAATAGAGAGTTATTCATGAGTTACGTAGTTTTTTATCTTTAAAATTTATTTTACCAGACTCATACAATAGTACATTGTTCACCGAGAGGAGAAAGTGACCGATTACCGTCGAGGCGAGGGCTTTAAAACACCCGAGATCAGGAATCGCACTTTCTCTCGAGTGATACATAGTGCTTTATACTACACCTACGAGGAAAATAAAAAACTAAAACTGAATCCTCAAACAACACACAAATTGAAAATGGCGCCAATAGCGTCTGCAATTTTCACATGTTCTTTTTTCAAATTGTTTATTCTGCCGCCGCAGGGTCGCACTGTCAGCCCGACACCATCCAACACACAGCTAGTGGCCAGTGTCATTTTGCGAACTTGGAGATAAAAACTCACTGTAAAAACTTTTTGGCTTTTGATATTTAGGTTACCGGCGCATAGTCTTACCCAAAATTAAAAAAGAAAAACCACGTAAGAAATGGATTTTCATACACTTTTCTCTCCCGCTCAGATGCGTTTTCTCCCCGCATATTTGTTCGATATGCAATGACGTACTTTCTACCGTAAATTTGATAAAATATCAAGGTACTTTCCAAGCAGGTGTAGTATAAATAATATTACCTACTGCTTTGTTGGTCATCCATGTCTTTGAGTACAATTTAAAAGGCCTCCAAAAATAAAACAACGCAATTATTAAAAGTTTGTTAATTTTATTAACTTATGTCCCGCATAGCTAAAATTTAGTTAGCTTAGTTATTTTATTCACATTTGTAGGACCTAATTACTTATAGTTACTTTTTGATGCAACAAAAACAGAATTAGAACATGCCAGAGTAGTTATGCGTATTTCTTCATAAACTTGAGTAGGTATTTGAGTTTAGGCATCTCAATATTGTGGATGCACCTGTTGAAATCTCCGATGACTTTGACTGAGTGCGTCATCATTCTAGAGATGATGTCCTTGAGACAGACGCTGAGGTCTGATACTTCTTTAAATCCGTGGATCGCTATTTCTGCCATCACAACAGGGAACGGTGACGTCTCGTAGAGAAACTGCAAAATATTTTTGAATGTAGGTACTTTACATACCAAATGAGTAGAACTTTTGGGAAAAACAAATTAATTTCTTCCTAATTTTATTTTAGATGTACCTACACATTAATAGCTTTTATTAAGTCTTATATACAATCATGTCAGGCTACACACGGCTATGACACAGGTTATCCTAGTTTGGATACGCTTTTCCAACCACGGCAAGTTCTCACACCATCATTAATATTGACGTAGGTACCCATATTATTAATTTTGTTAAGTACTACTAAAGTTAATTACTAAATAAATAATGATAAAAAATATAACATACTTGAGAAGTTTAAGAACCTAAACAAATCATTAAAAACTAGTCTTCTTGTAATTATTTTAAAAAAGACTGTCATTCGTCACACTTTAGTCTTAAAACAGCCATCGAATGTTAATAGATTAATTATTATTAAACTTTATCGTTATAGCAATGGGACTTTAAAGAAATTCATAAAAACTTTTAGATTAGTTTTAGTTTAGCAAATAGCTTGCTAAGATAGTTAAAAGCTTTAATTTGATTCAGGTTCAGTGCTAGCTTATGTTAAAATATTTCGCTAATAATGTAGCATTTAAATGAAAGCCTCCCAATTGTTCTCGAAATTTTAAACTCGGAATACACTGAATGAAATATAAATTATCTCAAGTACACAAGTTTTTTTTTGCGTTTATTTTTAATTGGCCTCTTGCTGTTATACAAAATAAAATAAGTTCTATTCTTGAAATAATTACGCGTTCGTTTTAAGTCGTTGACAACACCTAATATTCCTCTCGCTCGCACGATTCGACATTTTAAAAGATATAACATTACTAAATACAATTTTCAAAAATCGCAAACAACCATTTTGTGTGCAATTACATTGCACACAGTTTAGTAAAAAATGATTTTGATTGATGCAAGTTTTCCTACTCAAAAGTTTGCTTATGTACAAAAACTAGTAAAGCAAACTTTTATGTAGAAAAACTTGTACCGATCAAAATGATTTTTTTACTAAACTGTGCGCAATGTGATTGCACACAAAATGGTTGTTTGCGATTTTTCGAAAATGAGTTTTGTGATTTTATATCCTTCAACAAGTCAAAACGTGCGAGCGAGAGTCACATTAGCTCTTGTCTTCACCTCTTTCTACTTAATCTTATGTGGTACTTACAACAGTCCTCTCAAGGTCCTGACTCTCATGAGAGCAGTTTCCTCCAACCTGCTGCTGCTTCTGGCATTCGAATAGTTTGGAAGCCGAATATTTCTTCAGATTCTCGAGGGTCTCAAAGTGCACCTGAAGTTTTTCTGCAAGATAAAATGCACTTTAGTACTTTGTGTTACAGCTGAGAATGAAAACTTTTGAAATATGCAGCTTTGCGATGAGTTTCCCACTTAATATTTGAGCATTAAAGTTCAAAATTGCACATTAGTTGTTATTTTCCAGGTGAGATTAAGCGGGTAAGCGTGGTGCGAGATACTAAATTGCACTGTATGCGCTGGGAATAAGATTGTTTATTAGAACCAGCGCATAAGTAAATTATTCAAGGAAATTGTTCCTCTTACGGTCTAAGCTCAGCATACTCAGAATGCTCACAAAATATCTTTGTCGTGTGACGGAATATCTCTCGTCTTCCGGACGGGAAACTATTTGGCTGACATTTCATGCACACAAAGCGCAGAATTTGCTCGAGAAAATACGCTGTATTTTTAAAGTAAACCGGAATGAGATGATGATGAAGGTAAAAAATAGGTTCAACTTGTGACTAGTAACTGAAAATCAGTTAAAGGTTATAGTAAAAATTGTATTTAGTTTTTATATAATTTCATTAAATAATTAAATATATACATAACATTTTGTCACTGAGGAAATAAACTATACCAAAATCACCTTCTTGTATATTATGGTCCATATAAGCAGGGTAGTGCATCGTAGGGCACGTTCCTATCGTGCGTGACTTACGAGGAAATGCTTTGTTATAGGTGATGGTTAACATTAGGTGGGCCATTTGTCTATAGCTGCGCTTCCGCGCAGATCCACCAAGATTTAATATTCACATAAAAAATATCTGAACAAGAAGATCTACATAATTAAAAAAACAATTATTTTGGCATATAAAACCCGTCCTAAAACTTTATGCATTACCTGTCCATGAAAATTATGAAATGCAGCTTTAAAAATACATACCAGGCAATCGCTGGACGCGTTGGTAGCCGAGCGCAAGGCACAATGTGACATTCTCGTCTGCAAGCTGCAGATTCTCGCCAAGCAGCTTCACAATGCTCTCTTTGCAGTATGTCCCGTTGCGTGGCTTTCGATCATGTATTATTACCTGCCCGGTTTCAATAGTATTTATTTATTTGAGCGTTTGACTGGTAACTGTCCAGCAACTTTTTGCTCGCACATTACAAAACATGTGAAAGAAACATAACATTTTTGTTGTGTGTTATTGTGTATTCTAAGTATGTATTTACAAAAAAAGGATATTAATTGTATAATGCTTAGTTTCTTGCCAGTTCTTCTACGCTTTGGTCGCGACAAACTGGCGGTAGATTCACCTAGATAAGACTTTTCAAAGTATTCCTTGTGATTGTACTGAATAAAGAACATTTTGACTTGATGCTAAAGATGTCCCCTCACATCTTCAGCTGTTTCAGTTTCCTGAATGCTGAATGAACTCACCTGAAAGTAAAGCGAGATTTGCTCCAAATATACGGTCATGTAGTTGATGGCTTTATCAGCCTCATTTTTCATAAGCAGCTTGATTTGTGAGACGAGCGTGTCCATGTCTTCTCGAGACTTTTGCGTTCTCACTTGAATGTCGGCAATCAATGCTCGGTATCCATTTATTAGATTATCCTGGAAATCGGTTGTCTGGAAAAAGCAAAAAGTTATAAGTACAGCTGCCGACAGCGACTTCACATACTTATAATAGTGACTGATAACACTTAGGCCCACTTCACACACTTATAATAGTGATCGATAACATTTAGACCCTTATTCATACTGGTCTTTGAGTGTTCCAACTGCTAATCTGACCATCTGTTGGTGTCTCTTTTCATTGGCATGAAGGTGATAGTGACAAATACTCCATTGAGCCGCTATAAAGTGGCAGGGATTATGAATAAGAGAGAGAGAGAGTAAAAAGTGGCCCTAATGTTAATTTAGGGTATGAACTATATTTGTTTCAAGTTTCACCCTAGTGGGTTAGGCGAGACAAGCCTTCAAGCACACACACAACAAACATTTGCAACTATCATTACAATTAGTGAATTGGTTAATTTTTATGAAGTTAACCCCCGGTTTCTGAGAGCTCGATCAACACTAATCGACTTGCTATTTCAGCTTTTTCTTCAAATTAGATTGAGATACAAGTGACTTGACCGCCGACTAGTGTTAATAGCGCTTTCAGAAACCGGGGGTAAGAGTTCATAAAAGTATTCTTGTTTCTTCATAATTTTGGGTGGGAATCCTTTTTTGAATAAAACCTTAAATGTGTCAGATGTTAACCTAAGCTAAAACTTTTGGACGATAATTATTGACATTTTATGAAACAAAACTTTTAGCTTTGCGTTTTCTACTATGCTCTATGAATGACAATTTTACGAATTGGATTTGCAAACCTAAAAAATTCTACGAATTTACTAGATAATCGAGTGAACGTTTGGTTTTTGCAAAAAAAACACAACCGAATCTATATAACTATTCGGAATCCAATAAAAAAGTAACACAGAAAGTTAAAACAAAGTTATTATCTTTTTACCTTTATCATTATAAAAACGTTTAAAAGTAAACACATTTGTCCCAGGGCTGTTTGGAAGGGATCACTTTTAGCTATAAGACCGACCATCACACCCATACTTTGTTTTTTTTTTGTTCTTTTGTTTTGTGTAAATATTTATGTTATGTGTCAATCATATTGAGATGTCCAATAATGTATTTTCTATTTGTCTATCTCATAGGTGGTGTTGGTTATATGTACATACTTGATTTAAGACATACCTGAAAAGTTATAGCAGCGAGTGCCACGATCACAAAAAACACACTACGAATCATTTCCGTTTCTTTGTTTCACTCATAATCAACAACACACCTTATATTTGTATTGACGCTAACAAAATAATTGTTAACCAATTTCTAAATGGTTGTAGGTATTTATCAAAATATCTGAGGGTATTTATTTGCAGGGATCGTTTAAAATAGAGCGAGTCAATGCAGCATGAACGATTAACTCTACACTACTGAATGTTTTCAAAGTGTGCTTTGTTTAGAATTTCGAATCGAGTTGTTTTGATTTTGGTAAAACTCAATGCGATGACTGGTGTGACTGTTGATGTTTATGCAAATCGGTTTTACTGTTTATTTAATGTTGTTAGCGTTCCTTGGTATAAAATCTTATCCTACCCTACTTTATCTTAATAATAAATGGGAATATAATTGATTGAGCCACAAACGTCCTTACATCGTTGAAAATGTTGGTGGTTCAATTGTGCTCTAAGCATTGCTTAGAACAAATATAGTTAGGAACCAGAATGAGCATCATTAATTAATCTACTTTTTATTAAGAATAATTGCCAGAAACGAAGTAGAAATCGGAAACGAATGCATGAGCAATCACTCGAGTGAAGTACGAGTATAAATGCTGTCTAAGACGTCTGTCGTCTAGCGAGATGGGCAGACGCGTAGACGATGTGATTTAAGTGGGCAAAACCTGGATGAGACTGGCACATGACTATCAACACTGGCTCGTAAAAAAGGGTCTTTACCTACCCAGCTGTGGATAAATACATGTTGTAGGTGAAGAAATTGGACGTAAAAGCCTCAGTCGTCTAGCAAGATAGGCCGACGCACGATGTGACTTATGTGGGCAAAACCTGGATGAGACTGGCACAGGACCGTCAATACTGGCTCATAAAGGAGGTCTTTACCCAGCCGTGGATAAATACGTAGATACCTACAGGAGGGTTTTCTCTATTCCGTGCCTACAGGGCCCGTACCACCATCTCTTAAAGCATTCTTATTTCAATATTTCTTTACTTTTTGATCATAAAGTACACTCTATGCATTTGATAAGGACATTGACATAAAAGTAATATTGAAATAAGAATGCTTCAAGACATGGTGGTACGGACCAAGGAATAAAAGTATTCAAATTCCTTGGTACGGGCCCAGGTTGTGGATGATGATAAGGAATACTGAACACTCATAACGGTTATTGGGTTTGTGATTGACGCGATTGTATGTTTAGATAAACACAACCGTTGTCATAGAGGATGTTGAAGCAACGATGTTGCTGTTTGGATATCAAATGCATGAATAAAACAAGCGACTGTTCCGCTTCCTGATTTACAAGAACAGAAAGACAGAAACAGCTTCACGATTTTGATCCTTAAGCACGGTAGTCCCCTTAAATATTTCAATACCAAATACTAGTTCTAGACTTGTCTTGCACTTAAATAGGTATTTTTCTATAAAAACAAAATAGTAGTATGTGATCCTATCTACTTAGTTGAAGTCTTGTTTTACAGCAGCAAATTACACAGAAATACCCTGGTGAAGAAATTCAAGTAAGAGTTGTGAAACAGCGCCATCTCTATTTACCTTTATGAAATTGAACACAAAAAGGCTCTGAAAAAGTGCACTTTTACTGTATGATACAAAAGCCTATAGATGGAGTTACTAGTCTTAACACAGTTATTCACAACTGCGTTTTCTTAATAAGATCTCCCTATATTGGTTTCGTTACCGTTTTCTACTACTACGTTTTCTACCCGTTAGTTGTCAAATATTTTTCGGCATAATAAGCAAATTATGTCCTTATTCCGATCATTCTCAGTTATACATTCATACATCCAAAAATTCGCATATAATTATAATAAGTAGAATAGGATAGAATTTTATTGAATATCAATAATAATCTTACCTCTCTTTCCTCACTCGATCAATAAACACAAAATACACACGCGACATCGTCCATAGTTTTGGTCCCGTACATATTGTGATAGGTACTGATACTAAGGCACGGTACTGAGGGTGGGGTGTGGCGTGAATCTTATGACCCTACGCTTCCAACAATAATGCGAAGGGTTTGACCGCTTCAACATTCCCAACTTAAATATTTTGAGGGCCCTCTGGAATTTGAAGGACACGATACATAACTTGATATTCTATTGGAAATGCGCCCAATCCGACAGTCACACCACACTAAGCTTTTCTCTTTGTACTTACTTAATAAAAAGCAAAAAAGTAGCATTACCCACAAGTCTCGTTTTCTTTTTCAGTCAGTCACAAGGTCACAAGGATCACTTTAAAACGTCTTAAAGCTAGGTGACTCTAGATGCCAGTATAAGTTTATTTTTTATATCCTTTTTTGTAATGCCAGGCATTCTTTGTATGGCTCGTATAGCTATAAGATAAACGCATCTATCTGGCACTACGAGTCTTCATAAAAAAAGGCTTGACTTTACGAAAAACCAAATACGAAAGAAAAAAACGTAGTGTACGGAAGACTGAAATAACGTCATCTAAAAGTCTGGCAAAATTGTCAGAAATCGCGGGAAATTGGTGGCTGGGGAAGGCTCAGAATCTACTTTTTGAAAATGTGTGTCCACTGAACTGCCATAAATAAAAGAAGAAGAAAATGTGTGAGACATACCTAAGTTCAGTAGTGGTTTTGATCTCTCTCTATGATGAGATGATAATTAAAAGTAACGTATCGTATCCCTATCAACAGAATAAGGTCGAATAAATATATATATCAACCAATGCGACAAGTGTCAACATTTAATATTCGTTGTTTTTTTTTCTATCAGGTTGAGTTGAATGAGTAGGTAGGTACAGCAGATTGCATAGTCTGAATATGTTTTCAACAAATATACAAGTAATCTAGTCAGACAGCTCGGAGAAGACGATGGTGGTGAAATGGAATACAAAATGATAATGAATAATTTAAGTAATGAATTTTATTCCCAAGCGGTGAATTTTTAATTCGGCACTACGGTTCTTTTGCATTATAAATGTTTTAATTATTTTATTTCTTAGTACTATGTCTTAAAAAGGTTGAATAATTTTCAGTTTTTAATTCGATGATTTACTAAAATGAAAACTATTTATTTTGGTCATTAAAATTTTTACAACGACAATCCTTAAGAAACGGCTAAGGTTTTTTAATCTTATTTGCATTCAGATTTCTTTATTGAAAAACCGGCCAAGTGCGAGTCAGACTCGCGCACGAAGGATTACATACCCATTATATCTGGCGGCAGAAGGGCGGACAGTGGAGTCTAGTAATAGGGTCGGGACCCTACCCTGTAACTCTTGGGTACGATAAACCTGATAAAAATTAGCTATCTGATCTTACGAATTTATACATTGTGTCTTAACTATTATTTTCTGCTTTTTGTATTAAGAAATTGCTGATTGAGGCGGTCCCTCATCTTGCTGAAATAGAACCTTGGGGAGTAACTACATTGTGGAATGCTCTCTCTAGACTCCCAAATGTCCACTTTTTGGTCATATCCAAGCACCTTGAAACGTGTTCTTTGTTTAATTTAGAGTTTAATTAAATTTCGGTTGTATATTTAGTTCGTCAGACGGTAGAATGATAATTCGTAAGAATTTTCGTAATTCACGAGACAACTGGCTTTGCATAACTTCTAGATTCTACTTTAAATTGTCCATTGTAATTGCCCAACAATTGGTGGTTCGAATAAACTGTTAAGCTTATTTTAAGCAAATTAAGCTCGCAGAATCGAACTTGGCCAGTGATTGGCAACCTGCGGCTCGCAAGCCACATGCAGCTCCCTGGATATGATACGGCGGCTCTTTAGTTCCATATGCAAAATGTTATTTATTTTATAAGAAACATTTAAAATATGTTCTAAATCGATTAACGAGGATTGTGGCTACTTAAAATCTCTGAAATCTCGTAAATTGTATGTTTTGACTCTTCCGACCGACAAGGTTGCCGACGCCTGAACTAGGTCGCTGAATCGTTGTTTAGTATCAAAGGACTAGTGAAATGTACAGTCAGTTAAGGGAGAAAAAATAAGCTTTTCAGCTGTTTTACTATAACTGCAGATTATGGCTTACTAGTTGCGCCCCGCGGTTTCACCCGCGCAAATTTAAATCCTGGTATTCCCTCGGAATAAAAAATAGCCTATGTGCTATTCCAGACTATATATATTCTATCGCTCTGCCAAGTTTTATCTAGATCCGTTCAGCCGTTCCGGCGTGAAAGAGTAACAAACATCGATCCATACTCACAAACTTTCGCATTTATAATATTAGTAGGATAGTAGTAGGACTATAGAAAACATATCACGCAGATTAATAGTAGGTGCTTTAAACGCTGTGCTTTGTCGGAAACCCTTCTACATTCATAGTAAAACTATCCACACGTAAATTAAAAACAACACGTGCTGCCGTTTCAAAATTGATTGATATCAAGCCACGGTGATTTTATTATCTGGGAAAGTTTATAGTGCTTTTTGGCGCCGAGTTCTGGGTGAGCCAATGTGCAGTAACCGTTATTGCGCTTGTGCAAATCTCATTTGCAACGGTACAAGTTGGAATTCTTGTACACTGATTTACTAAGCTAGACTGATGACGCAGCAAAGCTTAGGCTGTATGCGCATTGCTCAACAAATTGAACACGACGCTACACTTTGTATTAACACGACTTAACAATTTGCCGAGCTCGTGAACGGGCTTATATAACTGAAAATACGTTTTAAATTGGTATACAATGGCTTTCAATGAGTAAAAATTTTATAGGTCCATGATAAAATCCACGGGTCTTCTTATACGATAGTTGAGGGGAAGTTTATTAGGTCTTACACCTGACTGATATTGAATGCGTGAAACCACGTCATTAGATAGAGGTTATTTATTTTGGTATTTATTGTAAACAGGGTTCTACAAAACCAAGACGTAAGTTCCTAAGCCTGGTCTTCCACGCTTGTTTGCATAGAATAAGCGTATGAATTCACCTAACTTTATGATGTTTCAAACAGATTTTTGCGATTTTAATGAATGCCTTTTGACTTGCCGTCCAAACATTTTGAGCAGGGCGGAAGCGGGTTGTGGTTATGGAAGCTCAAGCTAGTCCAAAGGGGACTAGAATAAAAACAATAGCTCAGATTTAGCGTATCAGTTTGATGTGGTATGAGTTGAACATTCATCGCATTAGCGGAAACAGATTTGCACGCATCAGATTTTCGACTCTGATTCGAGTAAAATTACATGCATTGTTTTGCAATCAGCGCCCAACTGCATACCAATGCAGCTTTTGGTGTGGAATTCATACATTGATATATGGCTGATGATAACGATCCATGTATAAAACATAAAATATTATGTATGTAGATATAAATGTCGCAGATGTGACTGCCTTCTTATTCTAGGTTAGGTAGGTCCAAAACTAACATTTAAAGGTACAATATATTAAAAAAATCACTAGCAAGAAGCTCTGCCTTAGGTCTTAAAGTATGTGTGAGTGTGGTGTAGGGGTGTGTATGAGGGAGTGAAGTGGTGTGTGTTTCTGAGTTCTCCTAGTTAAACTAGTTTCTTAAATGTCAGGGTTTTACTGAGGTTCTACTGAACTTTTAAGAGCAACCATGTGTATTATGTATTTGTGGAGGGAGAGGGTCGATAAAAGTAGGTTTTCAATTCAGCATGTTCCGATCGTTCTTGGGTTGCAGGTCCGATTTCGATGGAGTTTACTGGTAAGGTGTAGAAAATGATTATTGGAAAATATATAAGGCAACAACATGCTTGCTACTTCTTAAGGAATGGAATACCAACTACTGTAAAATATGGGTATTTTTTTTTTAATGCTGGACAATCCACACAGCACTATCTAGCCCCAAAGTAAGCTATTCAAAGCTTGTGTTATGGGTACTAGATAACTGATATATTTAATACATTAATTACTTACATAGATATATATTTTTTATTATACATAGAAAACATCCAGACCTTCGGAACAAATTTCTGCAGATCGTACACAAATTTGTTCTAAGGCGGGAATCGAACCCGCAACCTCTAGCGTCGCAGGCAGGCTCTCGCCCGCTGCGCCACAGAGGTCGTCGGTATGTGCTGATATGTTTGATCGTACCTCAGGATTACATAATCTTCAAAGAATTTTAAGTTGGTAATGATACTAAAAGACCCGAAGAAATATTTACCGATTCCCAGCGATTCCCTGAAAATCTAGTCGATGAGTTTTTTCTTCTCGTTTTCACATAAGTGTAATTTGACAGAGACAAGTGCTTTTCTTAAAATAAATATTTATTATTGGTGGAAATTCTGCACAGCACTATTAAGCCCCAAACTAAGCCAAAGCTATATAGGACCAGATAGCTCATATATGTTTAAATAAATAATGCTGGATAATCCACACAGCACCATCTAGCCCCAAAGTAAGCTGATCAAAGCTTGTGTTATGGGTACTAGATAAATGATATATTTAATACAATATACTTACATAGATAGATATTTTTATTTTAGACTTAGAAAACACCCTGACCATCAGAACAAATGTCTGTAGATCGCTCCGAGGCGGGAATTGAACCCGCAACCTTTTGCGTCTCTCGCCCGCTGAAATCCGGTTTTGAAATTCTAATTAAAAATACATAGCAGTCAGGAGGTTCATTAAAATTAAAGACAATCCAGAGTGTGCGACAAAAGCAGAACTACATTTAACAGAAACCATAACAAGTCCTAAGCATAAAACAAATATTAGTTTAAACCAGTATTCTCAGCTAGTTTATTCAGTAGCAAATTTCATACTGACTGTATTTGAATACACTGTATATTTTGCTTGCAGATTATCTTAATTTACTGCGCTAATAATTCAAAATGGACAGTTTTCGAACGTAGAATTTGGGTATTGGGAGGAAATGCGAGTTTAGATTTTGAATACACTAGCTGAGCCCGCGGCTTTGCTCGCGCCAAGGAAATCATACAAACTTTCATCCCCTATTTTATCCCCTTGGGGGTAGAATTGATCAAAATCCTTTCTTAGCGGATGCCTACGTCATAACATCTACCTGCATGCCGAATTTCAGCCCGATCCGTCCAGTGGTTTGGGCTGTGCGTTGATAGATCACTATGTCAGTCAGTCAGTCACCTTTGAGTTATATATATTTAGATTAGATTAGTTAATTATATCATTTTAGTATAAACAATTAAAAAGTTATCTTTTGCATTATTGATACAGAAGTGAAACCAAGTGTTATTATAAAATAGCTGGAAAAGACAATGAGTTTTTGTTCTTTATTATAAAGGATGAAGGGACTGAAGGAGGGACTATTTTGTGGTCTAGTACCAGTCATCATTGATATACAAATAGTATATAGTAGTAAAATATATGATTTTATTATAAATTTTGTAAAAGTTACAAAGTTATACAAATATTTATTAGTAGAACGTTTTTTTAGCATTGTGTTTATAGGTTTTACCACAGCAAGCGAATTTGTTGGAACAGTAAGCAAGTTTGTATGAGGTTTATTCTTAATCACGTGAGGAAGTTTTTAGACGCGCCTTAAGGCCTTACAACCACTTGAGTCTGAGTTGACCGTTTAACTTGCCGTCTAGATCTAGAAAGCGCTCTCATATTAGTATAAGTAATGTGTAGTGTGTCTGTGTGTGTGTGTGTGTGTGTAGTGTGTGTGTGTATGTGTGTGTGTGTGTATTAGTGTGTAGTAGTATAACTAGTGGTCATAATCCAAATGGTGCGCAGAATCATGTTTTACAAAGTCGATCGACTAAGACCAAATCCACGATCACTCCATCCTAACTCTCAAATAAATTAACACTGTAAGATAAAGGGGCTACCAACAAAAGTACCTTGACTGAAAGTTACAAAAGCAGCTGTTTCAGTTTTGTGATTTGTTCAAATTAAGCCGTTTTATGCCAGCAATATTAAATTACAATTTTATGGGCATTCCAAGGATTTATGCCAAGAACTTAATTTAGATTCAGTCTCGGCCATAAACAGAGAAATTTCCTTTTAACGTACTCACTTTGCGGTTTCATAATAGCAGTAATGTATGTGGGAAATTGAAACGTAGTGTGTGCCGTCTTTTGAATTTGATTGACTTTTTACCCGAGTGCCGAGGGTTATGTGTTTGGCGTGTATCTATCCATGTATGTATTTATGCATGTATCCTTCCTTCGATATTTCCTTTATTACCACGTAGCAACCAGATGGATTTTGATGATTCTGGTATCAAAAGATTCTTCGCAACTTCCCAAGTGTCCTTAGAATAAAAAAAACCCTAAAAGTCACGTGGGAAGGAAAGCAGGAGCGATATTCTCTCACATTAAAAAAAATCTTTTCTCTATCATAGCAACATGGGTATCAAAATCAAGAGAGTGATAAAGTGTTTTCAAATAATGTATTAGTTTTTGATTTAAAGTAAACCCTCAAAGACAGATCCAGAACGCAAAATTCGTTAAGTCACTTTAGTGAACTAGGCCATGAGTGATACTAAATGATATCAATAAAACCTTCCCTATGGTCATACATATCGTTTAGAAAAAACCGCATCAAAATCGATGAAGCCGTTTCGAAGATATTAAGGGTTTTGTAATAAAAAAATGTGATTGCTGGTAACCCCAAAGTGATCAAAATATACAACCACAGGTGTCAGTAAACTGCTAGGACATAGGTACGCGAGCCTCCGACTGTCTGCGATCTTTACATTTTTATCATTCGTCAAGACTGAAGAAAGGATTTCAATATTAAAAAGTACCAAATTTAAAACATTATCTTATTTACCTACCTACATACTTTTAGTTCGGGCAGTCGGGTTTTTTTTATTTTTTAAGAAATCTTCTTGTTATATTAGTCACTAATTTCAATTGACAACACATAGAAGTTTCATTATCATAATTATTATAACAAAAATTATACAAGGGATTTCTTGTTCTTCTAAGCTTGGTCACAGTGCCAATTCAAAAATGGTTTCAAATTGTGTTGTACTTATCTAAATTGTCCAAAAAAACTGTTCAAATACGTTACTAAAAACTGCCACAAAATTAACTCAATTTACGACCTCCAATAACGTTCCGTGAAATGCCTTCAACTATGTTAGGTGTTGTTATTTATGAACCCTTGTCAAGGTGTCGGAAGCAGTACGTTTTCGCTCTTCAGATAGACAGGAGTATCGGGTTGGACTATATATTTTCTAACATTGGATATCTTTACAAAAAAGTCAGCTAAGTCGCAATATTTAAAGCATATTCATATTCTCTTCAAAAAGAAAGTAGCGGAAAGAAGCATGTAATCAGAGGTTTTTCGCTTGCATTCGTAAATGAATATTTATAAAATGGGTATGGCTTGTGAAAATATAGGTCACATGGAATGGAAGGGATGGAATATCATCATCGTGTTGAGACCGTGGGCCGTAACGTTTACTCACCAGAATTTAGAAAAAAATATATAAACTACTACTGTCATTCAATTTAAGGTAAACTTGAAAGACATTGACAAATTGGATATATCTTATTCTATTGTGACACGGTCCATATTTTTGTAAATTAGGATATGTAAATCAGAGAGAGGAATATTTTCTATATAATGAATGTCATGTAACGAAAAGAGTGTTACGGATGAATGTGGATGGATTAAGGAGTAGAAGCAGGCCAAAGAAAAGATGGATGGATTGTGTGAAAGATGATATGGGAAAGAAAGGAGTGACTACTGATGACGAATGTTAAAGGAAAGTGGCGAGAAAAAACCGAAAAACGAAACGAAAAACGATGATGATGACGGATGATAAAGGAAAGTGGCGAGAAAAAACCTGTTGTGCCGACCCCACACAAAGGGCAGGAAGAAGAAGAAGAGAGGAATATTTTTTGATACAAAAAGTCAATACGGGCCTTGTAGCCGTGCCATGAAGACTCAGTCCAATTCCATGCTCTACTTTATTTTCAATGATGAATGTAATGACTTTTAAATTGTTGTATTTAATAATTGGCTCACAGATTATTGTAATAGTTGGTGATGGATTAAAATTTTATAGTTGAAATATTTTTTCTTTGTCTTTGTCTTTTTTTATTGTTCTTCTTTGTCTTCTTGTGTTTGCTTTTCTGTCGTGCTTCTGTTAATGTTTTATTTTATTTTCTTGTTATAATTACTATAAGTGTATGTATCGTGTGTGTCCAAAATAAATGTATTTTCTTTCTTTCTTTCTCTTCAGCTATTTAAAATCTCTCTTTAGTTTAACTCTTTAAACTCTTTTCTCTGTCTTTAAAACTCTTTCTTCCTAAAAACCAGGGAGCCAACTCTAACATCGAACAGAATATTAATTTTGTTACAAAAACATTGTTCAAAGCTTATGGCAGACTTGCGTCAACCTCGGTTTGACAATCCCCATAAAGAAACAAACAAATAGCCTGAACGCACCGCAAAGCTTTGGCCAAAGAAACAATATTAAAGTTTATTGTACAAAGGCATTGCTTACAAACAAAATAAATGTGACCAGCTCAAACATGCACTTTGTGTAAACGTGGAAATGACTTTAGTTTGTGGGAGTAGAAATTTAGGTGGTTTTTTTTATTGTAGACAAAGTCTGTTTGTGGTACAAAGTCAAAGTTAAGAGGTATTTATCACAAGGTTTAGTTTGAAATGTCTAAAAACTAGAGCACATTTAAATATTTCTGAAGGTAGGAGTGTTATGAAAACGCGCATACAACATTAATACTGCAAATTTCACCTATTAATTACCGAGGCGATTAATATTGCAAAGGTTCACCAAAAAAATCTCATTTCATCCAAGATCTCTCAGTTTTCTGACATAAATTAATGCGCTCAAACATTTTTTGATGAGAAATATCTAGTGCACGACAGGATTCGAATCCTTTTGCACTCTTTGTCTTTGTAGACTACCGGGGCTCATGGTGACACTTTATAATAAATACGATGTTCAATACTAAAATTTACTAGAGAAAAGCCACTTTCAAAAAGCTAGTACGTTCATGAATACGTTGCTCTATATTCATGCATTTGTTAAACTCAAGGAAGCCTAAAAGCGAATCCCTAAGCTCCCAGCCTAAGTTCTATCCTATTGCAATTAATCCAGCACTTAACTCCTTTGCCAATAACGGGGTTCCGTTGTGAAACTGTAAAACCCTTTTTTACGGCACCCCGTCAGCTTAGCTTGGACATAGACTGTAGTAAACAGATAGATCACCCAGTAAGAATAACAATTGGTTGCTCAGAAATTAACTGTGTGAATATACTTTTTTGTCTGTTCTTTTAGGCGTGGGTGCGTGAACTGGAACGTAGACTCACCTAACTTTAATGTGGTTCAGAGTTCAATAAATAACTGTGATACTAGATGAAAAATACACAAATTAGGTGCTCGGCAGTTGCAGTCCTACGTCCCGTTTATAATCGATACAAAGAAGTTTTTGTCTCTTTTGTGTTTAAAAAAATATCTCGTTTGTATTATGATAGTGTGGTGTGTCGTGTGTAAAAGTAAAGTAAAGCAATAATGTGTTTTATTGTCAATAGGTTCCAATGTTATATTTTGGATCATTAGAATCCCAAACTGGTTTAGAAACTGTTCTGGAGGCTTGAATGTAACTGAGTTAAACATAATAGATATTATTTAATGCCGTGTACAGTTTGAATACATCAATGCATTTTTCGTAGTCATAATGATTCGTCTATTTATTGATGACGTCTATTTATTCCTTCTTCTCGTTATGGCCAATTAGGTAAGTAAATAATTAACAGAAGCCAATAACCCCCCGACAGCCACGATAACAATTCATCTAAAACAGTTGTATTTAAACCAGCTATCCTCTAAAACTGTGACTAAGTGCAGATAAAGATTAACTTAGCGCTCTACGTTTACCTCCGCAGCATTTGTAAAGTAATCGACGGAGAATTTACAACCGGCCCGTATAAGGTACCCGCAGTTTAGATTCGAACAGTGATAGAGGCATGATACTTATATCTACCTATTAGTACTTTAGTTTAGACGACCAGAGGAACAAGGGTCGTGTTTTTTAAATAGCCTTTGTTCTTGATTTTCGTCTTCCTCGCTTTCCTTCTTCAACCTTCCCTTCAATGATGTCTTTATAGAGCTGTTTTTTTACGCTAGTTAAAAGATCCAAACATTTATGCGATTAAGGCTCCGGTGACAGAGGCTCGCAATTTCGAGGTGCGATTAGCTATTATTTCATTTTATTTTATTTCGGGGAGGTTGTTTGAAAGAATAACTCTAAAGTGACACGCATAAATACTGTTTGAACACAAATAATACAATAATATAAGGGAAACATGCCCGAATCAGAAATCATTTTGGTATTAGTATGTTTGGTCTTACGTTTACCTAATACCAAAATGATTTCTGACTCAAGCACATTTCCCTTATATTATTGTATTATTTGTGTTCGAACAGTATTTATGCGTGTCACTTTAGAGTTATTATTTCAAACAACCTCCCCGAAATGAAATAAAATGAAATAACAGCCAATCGCACCTCGAAATTGCGAGCCGCTGTCACCGGACCCTTAATGTCTGACTGATCGCTTATAAAAAACTCTTGCTATTGTAAAACGCAACGATTTGCTTTATTTGCAAGCTTTTATTTAATGGCTTATAAAATAAACTACTCCAAAGTAATGGCTTTTATTTCCATTGTAATTACTGCCCCTAATTAATTTCATCCTCAGTGAGTTTGAAGGTCCGTAATAAAATTAAACTTCTAATAATTCATAATGCCACAAATCCACAATCGACCATTTTGACTATAGAAATGAGACAAAAGAAAGTTGAATAGAATTCATGGTATGACATTGTGGATTCCGCTGAAAGAAACTCATTTTACCGACGAGAATAGGTTTGTAAGTAAAGAATTGTCGTACTGAACGTTGGACTTTCAATTAATTTCTTTGAATACATAACGCGGACCAACAAAAGAATTTGAGAAACAGAATATTAACATTACAGCAATTAAGAAACATAACACAGAAACAGCTCAGACTTTGATCCCCATCCATCACTCATGTACGATTTTAGCAATATTAAAAAAACTGCTTCGTTTTTTTTTCAGTTGTTGGTACACTTGGTACCTACAATAAAATTACTTACTTTATTATTAGTTTTCTAGTGTAGGTTATTATTTTATTTTCTGTTAGTTTTAGGTAAGTACTTACCTATGTTTGTGGGTCAAAATAAATATGTTTTCTTTCTTTCTTACTATCCTGTTTCGCAATTCGAATCCAACTCAATGAATACATATTTTGCAATGGTATACATTAAAAAATCTTTGTGAAGTGGTAGTAAACACTAGAAAACGAATAAAAATTGAATTACTTACGTGATCAGTTTTCTAAACTGATCACGATTGATCAGTCGATATATTGTCGATACAAAATATCCATCTTTGATTTATTGAACTAGTATCCTTTCATGTTCTTTTGGAAAACGCCTTGGGAATATAAATTTTGTTGAAATAGGCAATGACTACAAAATCCTGTATCAACATTACTTATAAATTCTACAATAACAATAACAACAACAATGTTCCCGACCCATTGTCCGAGAAAGGTTCTGAAGTTTGTAAAAACACTAATTTACATAAACAATATTCCTAAGAAAATATTCGTCACTAGTTGCGCCCCGCGGTTTCACCCACGCAGATTTAAATCCCGGTATTCCCAAGGGATAAAAAGTAGCCTATGTGTTATTCCAGACTGTAATCTCTCTTTTTGCCAAGTTTCATCCAGATCCATTCAGCCGTCCCGACGTGAAAGAGTAACAAACATCCATCCGTCCATCCATTCTTACAAACTTTCGCGATTATAAAAGTAGTAGGATAAAGACGAAACCTAAGAGAGAGTTCAAGTGAAAACTCAAGGATAGGATAGAAGAAGTTGTCCATACATTGTGACTTGCTTTAATCTTCTTTTAGTAGGTAGGTGGTAGGTACATCTATTTTAATACAAATAACTCTTCCAAGAAAAAAACCGACTTCAAATGCACGGAAAAATACACCTAAACTACAGTAAAACTACTGTGGTGTATATACAGGCACATGAGGCTCAATATCTATACGCTTCAAGTTGATGGACGCAGGGCAATGCATCGTAGGGCACGTTCTTATTGTGCGTGACCTACGGGGCAATGTTTTGTTTATAGTGATGGTTACCACTTGACATCAGGTGGGCCATCTGCTTGTTCCATCAGCTAGTTGTATAAAAAAAACTGTATAACTCTGAAACATCTGACTCAAATTTAAATGGGACCACACTGAAGCGAATGTGGACTAAGAAGAAATGTGACTGGTGTCAGTTCCACGCGACCAAACCCTAGAAGAACAGACAAGAAGCTTATGGCTTTGTTACTGGCCGCTCTTTTGTATGATCCTTGTTACATTATTGAAAAATAGAATACTTCTACTAAAAGAATAGAATAGTAATTTGAATTGAACTTAGGTCTGAAAGTTTCTCCTCCTTTTTCATGGTTCTGTCTGAAAACCAGCGCTACCTCTTTCATGGTTCATGCAAGGGGTAGCATTATGCTGAGATAGTACCAATTTAACCTCACCAGGCACAGAGCAGGACAAAGTGTGTTTATTTTTGTTACCTCATTCTTTTTTTCATTGTTTATATTCATTTTCTTTTTAACTTCTATTCTGTGTTTCTTTAATGTATGTGTGTTAATAAACGTATTTTATTTCATTTCATTTTTCATTTCAAATTGAACTCTGCGATTTTTTTGAAGGAAAACATTTCTTAAGAAAAAAAAAATTATGCAAACGAAGTCGCGCCAGATTCTACTAGTAACAATAAACGATAGTTATGATTTATCGCCCCAGTCTCACCATTTGTAACTTGCAAAATGCAGATAGACAGACATACGTGACTCCAATGCAAAATTAATGGAATATGCATTGGGTTTAGGCTTCGATATTGTCTTTTGTGTTTTTGACATATTTTGAGAAGGATGGTGTGTGGTCATATTTTGATAATAAAATTATACAAACACATTACCGTGACGTACGTGATGTTCGTTACTTACGAGACAATGCTTTGTGATGGTTGCCACTTAACATCAGGTGGACATTTCCTCCATCAGCAAATCTAGTTCCATGCAAAACACATACAATGCGTGTGTAGTATCTCTCTTTTAATTTTGAGAACTTTATAGAGAATAGAAATAAAACCAGTGAAGCGAAATACGAATATAATCATAATAATATGAGTTTATTAAACCCACTATTTGGACAGGTCTACCCCATATTTTGGAGGTGGGTGCCGTAGTCACTACTCTTATTAGGCGGATTTTGACAACCTATGTGGCGCAGCGGGCGAGAGCCTGCCTGCGACGCTAGAGGTTGCGGGTTCGATTCCCGCCTTGGGACAAATTTGTGTACGATCTGCAGAAATTTGTTCCGATGGTCTGGGTGTTTTCTATGTATAATATAAAATATCTATCTATGTAAGTATATAATGTATTAAATATATCAGTTATCTAGTACCCATAACACAAGCTTTGAATAGCTTACTTTGGGGCTAGATAGTGCTGTGTGGATTGTCCAGCATTATTTATTTATTTATTTATTTATTTATCACCAGTATTGGTTTTAAGCAAACAGTAATTTTAACATTTCGATTCAACTACAGAATTACTAACTAGCAAAAACGATCTTGTTAAATGTTTCTTGCCATTTATGTTACAGTTAGATTTCTCATGTATTGTTTTTTAAAAGCCGAAATAGTCATGTAGGTAAAACGGCCTGTAGTATAATATTTTGCAATATATTTTGTATTAATATTTTATATATAATATTTTTTGTCATAAATATATGTAGCATAATATTTATGACAGAAACACGTAGTAAAATCCGCCTAAATAATGTATAAAGGGCTGAAAGTCTGTGCGGAACAAAGAAAGCATATTTTTTTGTTACATACCTAAGATATCATAAATAGGTTTTAACCTATTTAAAGGTACCTACTAAGCATCAGGTGTCAGACATAATATCACTCTCCAACCACTTACGAAAAGCTTATCCCACAAACCTATTCAGTAGGCTGCTACTGGTATAAACCGCTCCAAAATATGGTGACGCTAATCTATAGCTCTCACGAGTGCGAATGAAAGGCCAATATGGTCAACAATAGTGTATGAGACAATGTTCACCGCCACTATTTAAGATGAGTTTCTTTATTTGTGCAGTTATACACTATTATTTATTCTATGGTTATACAAACTGATCTGCCTTCCGCGATATACATAGATTGTAGATTATATCCTCACACACTTTAGTTTATGATAATTATGTATGGTTATTTCGTTTGCGACTGGGTTGTAAAATGACACAGTATTATCCTAAGTTTGTAGTAGGTAATTAATCCTCAATTTATCTAGCTTCCATAGAATAATTTTGTTAGAATTTATATTAGTTAGAATTTTTGTTTAGTTTGGGGCTAGATGGAGCTGTGTTTATTTATTTCTCAAGGTTTTTGGATGGTGCGGTAATACTAGGATCTTTATTATGACTGACGTAGCCTCAGAAATACTTTGCCCAAATAAACAAATAGAAGAGAAAATGTTGAGTGATAGAGGGGCAATGAGGCAGTATTACGGACCCCACTTAGTAGAATAAGGGCAGAACGATCATGATAAAATCGAAATTTTTTGCCTAAATATACACGGTGGGAAAAAGTCACTCGCGAAGTTGAAAAAGCTGCAAGCTTACCACGGATTGCAACCATCATTATTTTTGTTACCAATTACTGCAAAATTATGGTAAGGTGCCTAATATTTGGACGTACCATTAATTACCCAGTCATACCCAACAACCTTCAGTGGGTTTAGAGTTTTTAAGGGATATCTACAGTGCCTGCGGAAAGCCTTGAAACTACTACCCTGTTCTTGAACTTGAGCACACTTTCAGTCTACTTAATTTTCCCAGCATGTGCCACTCAACCACATAGGTATTCCACACGCTACCTACGCGGGGTTGTTTTCGTAGCAATTCCGCCTTGTAGTATAATACAATAATAATCCTTCTTGCGATTGCTTAAGGCACACATTTGTATAGCAAGAGAAACCCTTAAGATTAATTGTGGCAAGAAAAGGCCTCCGGAGTGTTATAAGCGATATTCTAAAGGATTGTTATTGTGTTACATAATGGATAATGGTCTTTTTATGGTACACTTAGTTGGTTTTTATTCTTGACGAAATTCGTTTTCCTTATTTGAATAAAATAACTGAACGTTCTCAAAATATCAAAGATCGTTCGGAACGGGTTTCGGGGACAGATCAACGGTTTCTAATTTACTGCGGGCATCACCTTCTTAATAGTATTTTTTTTTAAACAAACAAAGGTCTCTTTATCCCTGTCTTGAGCGCAACGCGTTCTTTCGCAAACGCTTGCTTGGCTGATCTCAGGGATGGTGAAAATATTTATTGGTATAAAAGTGGATCGATAAAGTTGATAGGAGATCAGATTATTTTGGTTACGAGATTGTATGCATCAAATAATCTGATTGGTCGGCTCTACTCCACTCCGCTCTGCTCCACATCTATAGAGGCGTACCCTACGGCTGTGTTTTTGCGAGTGGAATCTTGACCTTCGTGCTGGCTTCTGATGGCATGGCTAAACGCTCTTATCTTGGTATAAACTATACGTAATGCTATATAAAAATCTATCCCCAAACTAATAGCAAAACTTATTTGTGAGAACCAGAGGTATGTAGGTATACCTACTGAGAAATATATCAAAGTTTGATTGCCATTACCGTTTTAGTTTTGCGGTAAGTCAACCGGTGTGCAACTTCACATTTACGTAATAACTTTGGGGTGCACTAAAGCGCTCAGCTACGCCACCTAGAGTAAGTATTCAGCAAACGACAGTTTATATGCGGAACACGCGTTTGTATCATAAACGTGCCAACATTTACCGAAACATGTATAGGGTATAGGGTTTTTCTACCCTATAAATTATTTCATTCTTTTTCCGAGAGTTATTTGCTAGGAAACAGTGTGGTGAAAGGATTTTAAGTGAACCTCAAGGGACTCAATTAGTGCCTAGAGTTAGTACTTGTTTATTTTCTATTTAAATACAAAGTAATAGTTTATGTTGTTGGTTTGAATGTCCTCCATTAAATAAATTATGGAAACAATGTATAGAAGAATGCTTTAACGATTTATTTTAAATATACTTCATAAAAATTTATTGCTGCATTTAATTTTATTCCAGCAATTTAGTTTTATAGCTATGCGGTTTTATGGGTGAAAACTCATTAGTCATTGATTTAAAAGTAAGCAGTAATTATGAACAATATCCGTAAATTTGAATTCCTATTTTATACAGAAATATTCTATTTTTCTATGCAGATAAATATATTTTTAACATAACCATCGTAATTTTTAACGTTTGGTGGCAAGTAATCTCAACGTGATGTTTACTTTTTATGGACTTTCTAAATTTAATGTAACCTAACAAGTACTCAACAATCTTACCTCTAACTACAAGTCTCATCTCAAATAAATCCACTGCTGGACATGCCTACCCCATTTTAGGGGGGTGTGCCGTAGTCGCCGCGTACTCTGTAGTTGCGCATGTCCATCTCCTGGTGTTGTCCGTTAGTCTGGTGAGTGCCTCTTACGACCTCCAATGGAGGTGATGGAGGGTTTCTATGATGGTTTCATGTCTCCCGTGAACTTACCCCCTCCCCTTCAGACCGCGCTCCACCTCTTGGTCCAAAAATCATCGTCAAACAGGTAAGGGGTTACCTGTTTGATGATGATTTTTGGACCAAGTGGCCGCAGAATTTGCAGTGATTTTTCAGTTTCGCATTGAATGAGAAGAAGCTTGTGATTTGAGTAAACATGGATTCGCTAGGTGTAACTCAGTGTAACTCCTTGGATTTCGTTGTTTAGAAAACCGACATCATTATGTTGTTTAATTTAAAGGCTAACTCAAAAATAGCTGTGACTTTATTTTGAGCCTTAAACCTTAGTTGAAACCTTTATCAACGGCTCCTAACTTTTTCGTTCAAACTTAACACACAGTAAAGTTTACGGCACATTAAACTTAGTGCAAGTTACTGTACTGTTTATTGTAAAGTGCGGAGTGGGTGTTTTTTAAGCGACACTTAAGGGAGATTGCGATCTTTTTTGGCAACCTTTTGGCTTAACTACTTGAATATGTTTAGTGTGAGCATTGTGCGTTTGAAAGTACGGAATGAGAGAGATCGAGTATTATATGCCGTGTTTCAGTTGGTTGTATTATATTATGCTTAAGAATGGAGGTTATTTCGAGTTTTGTTGTGTCGTTTTATGAAAATATATTTTATGTTTACCTACTCAGCTCCTGTTTTTAAATTTTATATTTACTTTAGTGAGCTCACAGTGGTACGTAAATGTGACTATTACTAAAAAAATAACAGTCACGCAATTCGATTTAGTCAAAACCACTAGATCATAGTTTTGCGTCAGCACCCATAGAAAAGAGAAAAACTTTATTGTCTGCTTACTAACTCTATTTATTAGATACGTCATGACTACAGAGGTAAAAGAAATCGGATCTTTTTGAATCAAATATTTTACTTATTACAGCATAGCACAGACGTTTTAAATTTTAAAGGCTATATTATTATGATATAATGCAGGTACTGCAAGCAAACTAACCATCAGAAGTTTTCCCGCGAAGATTTAACATGAAAAGCTTCAAGAAAAATGTTAATAAAGTCCTTCAGGGTAGGCAACGCACTGACAACGCCCCTGGTGTTGTTGTTGTCTATGGGCGACGGTGACCGCTTACCATCAGGTGGGCCGTTAGCCCGTTTGCCTATCTTTTACATAAAAAAAAAAAAACTGTGTGCAGTAAATCATTGTTATACGTTGTGACAGTTTTCTTGAAAACTCTTAGCTATTTCATATTATTATTATTATATGAATGCGCAGCGCGTCTCCAAAACTCGTTTGATACTGGTACCGATTTAAACCGGCTTAAAGCAGTAAGGTTGACGAGATGTTCATTTATTCCGTGAGTTACAGTTGAAAACACTCTTTGATAATAACTTTGCGCTTCAAACGGCAAACTATTTAATTGCTAAACAACTTGATACTCTTGTCAAGTTGCCTTTGCACTTTATAGGTCCTGCTTTCTACGTCGCTCTTGATTTGTCTAGGTCTCATTTAGTTTGTGCCATTATGAGACATAGACATAACTGTTATAAGTAGGTACGCACATTTCAACATTTTTAAGGAATAAGCTGTAGTTATAAAAAATCGCAAACTAACATGAGAATAATATTGCAAAGATTCAGCAGATTTTTGATCGAAACGAGATATCCCACCGAAAAATATATTACCGTATGAAAATTAAGTAATAAAAAATAATAATAATAATAATAATGCTGGACAATCCACACAGCACTATCTAGCCCCAAAGTAAGCTATTCAAAGCTTGTGTTATGGGTACTAGATAACTGATATATTTAATATATTATATACTTACATAGATAGATATTTTTTATTATACATAGAAAACACCCAGACCATCAGAACAAATTTCTGCAGATCGTACACAAATTTGTTCCAAGGCGGGAATCGAACCCGCAACCTCTTGCGTCGCAGGCAGGCTCTCGCCCGCTGCGCCACAGAGGTAATCTTAACCGAACATAGGCGTGACTAAACTACAAACATGCAAATACCAAAATTTTCTCACCTAAATAATTCTTAGTGACAGCCTTTTCAAAATATGTTTCAAAAAAGGTTGACAATTTGACAGTTGATTTGATATGGATTCATAATCAGTTCCATCCACGCCAACACAGCTCCAATAAAGATCGATTATTTCACATTCAGATTGCTGTTCGAAATATGCGTTGAATCGGAACATTATTTGCTGGAGGCGTTTGTGCGAGCGGCAATATCAAGGCATGCCGACGTTTCAGCGTCGAATGATCAGACGATTGCTTCCCGGTTGTGATAGGGTCGCTCAGTGCATTGCGTGTTTCGCGATTGAATATGTGTCTTGTTTTGTTTACTTTTCATAACGATAGCTAAATAGCTAGTATGGAATAAAATATAACTAATATGATAAGTATATTTTTTTATCATATTAGTAATATTCTATTCCTTACTTTAGCTTTAAAGTAGCACAAAAAGCTATGCTGGGAGTTATATTACGTGATAGAATTAGAAATGAAAAAAATTGTAGAATTAAAGTAACCAACATAGCTCGCAGAATTAGCAAGTTGAAGTGACAAAGAGGGAAGCTCTCCTACTCCATCAGATCTCTATCAGGTTCCCATCGGGTTGGACCTACGATATTGTGAGGATCGCGGGAAAGCGGTGAATTTTAAAAGGCCCAGACACGTACTTCCTGGAGACATCACCAAAAAATATGACCCTTGTATATTCAACGACTTTCTTATACATAATAATATAGGGAGGTTTATGTCCAGCATTGGACTTCTTTAGGCTGATGATGTGACGATGATTAGTTAGTTTAAAATAGTATTGAGAGATCTGCAATACAGTATTGCCTTCATCCATTTGATTGCACTGTTAGGAAATAACACTGTTTGCGAACCTATCATTTCATTGCAAGATCATAAGGCTTATTATTGTTTGGCTTTTGAAGTTATCGTAGCTATTGGATATCATCCATGCACGATCAGGAAATTTCCTCGTTGACTTTAGTTTTAATTAAAGAGAATGCAAACGAAACCAAATAAAACATATCTCTCCCCGCTACGTAAAAAGGAGCATCTGTTTAGGTAAATGTATATTGAATCGAGTAAGGTAATATTATTATTTGTGGGTTTTACCACAAGAAGAAAGTATCTGAAAGTCGTACTTGGTACCTTAAGATCTGACGGTAGATATCCCGTGCCTGGGGATCAAAGTTGTGTAGCTGTTTCAGTTTTGTCCCGTTTATTTTTATGTACAATTGTTGCTTAGTTTGGGGCTAAATGCCTCTGTGTAAAACTCTCCGTTTTTCCTAGAGATATTGAATAGGTATGTACGTACAGTTGTGAAGCTTTATTTCCTAACTTCAAAAGCTTTATTTCCTAACTGTTACGTGGAACTGGCACATAGATTTTCCTAGTTTTAAGACGTTTAAAAGTGATCTTTGTGATTTTATTGAATACATAAAACTTGACTTCAACTTTGATGATAATAGTATCCCCATATTCATAATTGAGAGTAAAAACTAAAGGGTTGAAAAGGTGTTTAAAATCCTTCAAAGTTAAACCATCGTCTTTAAAGTGGACGTTCTTAACAAGAAAAAGGTGGAACTTCTGAAATAAGCTTGAGCTGTGAGAATGAAATCACTCGGGTCTGCTGAGCGTTATTGCTAACGCTGCAAGCCACGTCAGATAAGTTCTGTTCTTGTCTAGGGAATTGTAGATGGTGACCCTTTTAGTATTTGTAAAACTTTCACGATCATGATACTTTAATATTACTCGGGTATTTACCGCGTAGGTATTAGTCCGAGTCCGAGTCGGATTTAGATATATATCTTTTTTAATTATTAGGGAATGAATACCTTATAAAGTTGGTCCCATATAAATTTGGAAAAAACCCACCCTAAGGGTGGATGGTAGATTAAAGACACATAAATATATAAAATAAAACTTTTTAATAGAAAATTCAACCGTCGAAAAAACTGAAAAGCATAAGATAATAAACCTTTTTTATTTAACCACTAGCGACCCGCCCGCTCGCCCCTGCTTCGCATGGGTGCACATATCATGCATGTATTATTATTTATGTATTATATGTATTGAATCACTCTATCTATTAAAAAAACCACATCAAAATCCGTTGCGTAGTTTTAAAGATTTAAGCATACATAGGGACATGGGGATATAGGGACAGAGAAAGCGACTTTGTTTTATTATATAGTGATATAACTAAGTTCTTAAACTAATCTAAGTATACCTATGTAATTTTGAGTCGGCGCCAAACAAACAGATTAATTTATTAAAGCTGACTCAAAATTACTTAGGCACTTAGTTAGTAAGTTAGTTAGGATACTTAAATGTGTTGCAGAGCTTGGTTATATAAAATAAAAAGTTTTTCACAGCTGCTGAAATGTGCGAACAAGAAGTTTTTTCGGTTGTCAGTCTCTTACACTAGAAAATTGTTATCCGTCTTGCACATTGAATAAAGATAGGAATTTTATTAAAGAGATGCATTTTTATACGAATGCCAGTGACATGCCTTGCGCAGAGAAACACACGGTTTGGGCCAAAAGGAAAAGGTATTTTTGCTTCAGTTCCTGTACTTGACACAGACATTGGGGAAAAAAAGTGGATGCAAATGTGAAGGAATAATCATGCTTATTATTATACTGTTTTGAATATGATACTCTTCTTGAAGACATGGTTTCTCAACTCTTCTATGCAATACAGGCATGTGCTCTTGGTAGTTCCAAAAGCCAGGAGCAACCTATTGACCGAAGCAGTAGTAGTAGTTAGTAGATAAGTTAGGTAATAGGTAGTTAGTTTAAGTTGTTTTTATTGTCCATTTAGTTTTCCTCTTAGGGCTTTGAAAAAAAAGAGAAGGAAAGAAAGAAATAAACAAATGTAATACCTAATGAGAATAAAAAAACGATAGGAACCAAGCTATAAGTATGTTGCATTTTCTTCCAGGCTTGGTCGAGTTGAAATGGTATTCAGCTAGTTTTACAACGTTTAAAAGTGGCAAGGTCTTAAACTATTCATTCAATATATGAATAAATGTTTTAGACCTTGACTTTTATTTACAAGTGTTCATACCGCTTGAAATTCTCAGACATAATAGAAGCTATCACTCGTGATATTATTTACTAGGGCTGTGTAATGAATAACTTATTGGCTATACTACCAACTGAGCCATTATAATTATAAAGATCGTTGACAAACCGAATTGTCTATCACGTGTCACAAAAGTGTTCCTCGAACATCAGGAAAACTACGTCACAAATCCATGGACTATTAAAACTATTTCAGAGAAGGCAGTAAACGTAAAGTGTTCGCTAAACGTCGAGATGTTTATGATCACTAAAGGGAGGGCCATTAGAGTTGAAATGTTTATGCTTGGTATACACTTAAAACAAGTAGAAAACAGTGCTCTATTTAAAAAACGAATAATCCAATAGTTTCCGTCTGCAGTTTCGCTAGGTTTTCAGATACATTAAGCCACAACCATAACAACCTCTTGTTTGTTGCTTGATGGCGTAATTTCAAATAAAGCGTCATCTAGCATTAGAGGTAGAGGGCTCTCGATAATCGAATAACTTCTCGAATCGTAGAGTAGGACAATTATTTGACACGAATGCTATCAAGCAATTATTATTGTACATTAGGGAGCACCTCAACAGCTGTATAAAAGCTTAATTGTAAATTAAACTTTGTAGGTGTATTTTAAACAATGTCGCACAAAATAAACACGGTGCTTCATTTAAAATGTAAAGAGCTAATGAGAAAATAATAACAACGAACATTCGCTACAACTGTAGCAATGGAATACTACATACTACAAGCGTGTTTGCTTACTTCAGGCTTATTAAGTAAATTTAGATTATTTTTGTGGAATTACATTCTTCCTTTGTGCTTTGTTTAATTTCTCATTTAGATTATTTTTTAAATATTGAGTTATGAAGTATGTACGTACCTAGATGTTTATTTGCATTTTTGTTTTGCGAGATTATTTATAAAAATCTATAAAGACTTTATCAGATACTATTTCAAACTGTAACCCACTGATACCTAATTAAAAATTACTATTTCTATAGAGCCCAATTTAAGGCAATTAAACTAATGTTTAGATTGGATCTCCTGGGAGCCAGGAACGTTACATAATGAACTGACTGAAATTGTGATAGGTTTTCAAAACATGTATTTAAACAGAAACCCTTGGGCTTACTTACTCAAATGTACTTAAGGATTACAGTCTACTCTAATCATCGAAGGACTAGTAGGTTACTTATTTTATTCAAAACCAATTCGCATAGGCATTGAATTTAAGATTTATCTATTTCAATCGTGTAGATACATCAGTTACATGGCTTAGGTCTAAAGCAGCGGTTAGGTTAGGTTAGGTTAGGTTACACGTATACGGGGGTGCTAGGTCGGGTAACCTCCACGTGGTGCACCCTGGAAACACCATGGAACTTCTTTCATGGTGGCCAATAACTCGACAAGCGGCGCGTCCGTTCCAATGATCCCCAAGGCTATACCGCAGGGCTACCCATACGGAAAGGCTTGGGGGGAGGAGAAAGCGCATCTCGGCGGGGCCCAGCTTGGGCCTGTCAGGCGGGACAGGTGCGCCCTTTTCAGGGCGTGCCAGTAAGGGGTGATCATCCCTTGAGCGGTGTATGGCGGACTGGGTCAATACTAACACTATTGTCCAGCCCGTCGGAGAGATTTGCCAACTCTCCACCCGGTATCCATGCTGTTGCTTCAACGACCTCTTTACTTTGGCCTAAAGGGGTACGTCGCATCAGCATGGACCGAAGGGGCGTTGCCTTAATTGGCCGGGCCCAGAGGAAGGAAAACCTTGAAACAAAAACCCGTGAGAAAACACGTAATAACCTGCGGATACCAGGGGACCTCCGCAGTATATACCCTTCCCCGGCTACAGGGGGCACTGGTCGGTGGCACTTCGGTGATGACATTTTATTTCCCCCATACTCGTGGGACTTAGTATGGAAAACATTAATAAAATTCAAACAAAAGTGGTGGTCGCAGAGACCAAAATGTTGGGAGAGGGGAGTGGTTGTGCACCTGCACGGCCTCTGCCCAAAAAGATTGTGAGGGATGCCTCCGGGCGTTTCTCAAAAGGCCCTTCTCAGGGCCAACCCAAACGCCCTCCTCAGGGCCTTCCGGAGACGGATGATGTGTCGGCGGCGGAAGTCTGCCGTTTCGTGAGGCCGGATGATCTGTCGGACTCCGACGACGAGTCCGTTGTCTCAATGTCGGGCGATAGTTTGGCGGAGGCTAGGCCGAACAAAAAGCGGACCTTCCTGAAGGTCTGCCCAGGCGGGGAGTCTGCAAAGGTTAAGCCCAAGCGGAAGACCCTGAAGGCCATCGAGCCTTCCGCGGTTGCTGATACCCACGACGTGGGTTTGGCCGTGGCGCAGCGCCAGCTAAACCTGGCAAGGCGGGCACAGCTTGAGCAGGACCTGGAGGAGACGGTCACTGCCAGCGAGCAGCAGGCGCGCGTTACGCGGGCTAAGGCTGGCTACGGGGGGTCCAGCGTCCTATACACGGACCATACAATGGCCGAGCTGGAACGCATGGCTCGGGAGGACGAGAAGGAGATCGCCGAGGTCGCCTCCAAGTCCTCCAACCTCAAGGGGACTTTCCAAAAGTCCCTAAAGTGTCGGGCTGCGAGCATGCGCAGCATCATTCAGGAGCTGGTGCAGCGCACTGGCTCCGATGAGACGCGGCAACTGCAGGCAAGGGTCGACCGCCTGCAGTTGGAGGTCAGTGACCTTAAAAAGGAGCTGGCTGAAGCCATGGCCCAACCAGCTCGGGCCCAGCATAGACCGGCAGCTGCGGCCGCGGCGCGGCCTGCTCGGTCCGAGCCCGGACCTGTGCCTGCGGCCGCAGCCCGGCCTCCTCAGACCGGACCAAGACCGGCAGCCGAGGGCCCTTCCTCTAACCTTGAGGATATCATCCGCAAGGTAGTCATGGAGGAAAGGGCGTTCACGAGAGCCTGCTTCGATGGCATCGAAGACAGGCTCCTGCCAGAGAGGCGCCTCCGACCGCCACTGGCGGCGGACAAGAGGCCGAGCAAGCCGGGGCCATCCTCCCAGATGGAGGACGCCCAACTACCCTCCACAACTCCGTCCAACCAGCCGTGGACGGAAGTGGTGAGGGGAAAAGGCAAGGCGAAAAAGCGGAGAGCAGCTGCTGACCCTCCACCCTCTGCCCCCAACCCTTCCTGTCCACCGGCAGCGGCCGGTAAAGGAAAGGGAAAGGGGAAAGGGAAAGGGAAAAAGTCGGCCCCCAAGCCCGCTGCTGCCACTCCGGCAGCAAAACGGGCCCCGTCGAGGAAGTTGGCGACTCCCAAGACCGCAGCGGTCGTGGTGACGCTCACCGCAGAGGCTGCGGAGCGGGGTGAGACCTATGAGTCCGTCCTCAAGAGGGCTCGCAGCAACGCCGATCCCACCCAACTTGGGATCGGAGCAGTCACGTGCCGCCGGACCCAAGCTGGGGCTCGAATTTTCGAGTTTCCAGGGACCCAAGGCGGCACCAACGCGGACCTCTTCGCAAGCAAATTGCAAGAGGTCATTGCGGACGTGGCCAAGGTGGTGCGGCCAGTCAAGTCTGCGGCCTTGGAGGTGACCGATCTGGATGACTCGGTCACCAAAGAGGAAGTGGTGGCGGCAGTCGCAGCTATAGGTAGCTGCGACGTTGCAGCGGTGCAGGGTCGGGACATTAGGCCTGGCCGCGGTGGCATGGGTGCTATCCGCCTTGAGTGCCCAGTCACCGCGGCTAAAGCTGTCCTCGCCAAGGGACGGCTCACTGTAGGATTTAGTTCCTGCAGAGTGCGGGCACTTGAAGACCAGCCTTTGCGCTGCTTCAAGTGCTTCGGGATTGGGCATATGCGGCCCCTCTGTCCGTCCACGGTGGATAGGACGGACAGTTGTTACCGCTGCGGCCAGGAGGGGCACAAGTCCGCCTCCTGCAAGGCCCCTAAGCCGCACTGTGCAGTTTGCGCAGCCAGCGGTCGTCCGGCGGACCACGCGATGAAGGGGAGGAACTGCAATCCTCCCCCCAAGAAAGGCAAAGCGCAGGCGACGACCCCGCCTGCCGCTGCGACCGCCGCCCCTGAAACGGGGACTATGGCGGCCGATGAGGGAGGTGCGATGTCCGATTGATGGATAGGTCCGGACATCGCATCCTCCAGGCGAACATCAACCACTGCAAAGCCGCCCAAGACCTGCTGATGCAGGTCATGGCTGAGTGGTTGGTGGACGTGGCGGTAGTTGCCGAGCCGTACTCGGTCCCCAGCCGGTGGCTGAGTGATCGAGACGGCTTGGTAGCATTGGTAGCGCGGTCTTCCACGGATTCCCCTCTTCTCTCGCTCTTAGAGAGCGGACCGGGATATGTGGCCGCCGCGTGGGGAGATATAGCCCTGGTGGGCGTTTATTTCTCCCCAAACCGCCCTCTGCAGGATTTCGAGAACTTCCTCGGAATCCTCACCGCGGTAGTAGGTAGGGCTGCGCCACGCCAGGTCGCCGTATTAGGCGACCTGAACGCAAAGTCGACGGCCTGGGGCAACCCGGCCGCGTCTTGTAACGTCCGGGGACCCACCGTCGAACTTTGGGCGGCCTCGTCCGGCGTGTCCCTCCTTAACAGGGGGACGGTTCAGACGTGTGTGCGGCAATGGGGAGGGTCAGTGGTGGACGTCTCGTTCGCCACCCCCATCCTAGCCGCCCGCGTCGTGAACTGGCGGGTCGAGATGGTGGAGACAATGTCGGACCACCGATATGTGCGGTTCGACATCTCCACCCAGAGCCCCCAGAGGCCGGCCCTCTTGGGCCGATCTCACTTTCCGCGGTGGGCCCTTACCCGCCTCGACCGAGGGGCGGCTAAGGAAGCGGCATTCGTCCAGGACTGGCTCGCGCCTCCTGTCCAAGTCCTGGACGTAGACTCCGCAGCGGGCCAACTTCGGGAGTCGCTGACCGAGGTGTGCAACTCGAGCATGCCTCGGTCTCGCCACCCACCTCCCCGTCGCACCGTCTATTGGTGGTCGGAGAGACTGGCGGAGCTCCGTGCTGCCTGCGTGGCGGCAAGGCGGCAATACGCGCGGAGTCGTCGGCGCAGCCGAAGGGACCCCGCGAATGAGGACCTTCTGTACGCCTCTTACGTAGAGGCAAAGAGGGTCCTCAAAGCAGAAATTGGGGCTGCCAAGGACGCCGCGCGGGCGGAGATGTTGGAGGGCCTCGACAGGGACCCGTTTGGCAGACCATACAAGGCGGCGCGGAATAAACTGCGCCCCTTTGGTCCTCCGCTGACGGAGTCCCTCGAGCCGGCATTGCTGGATGGGGTAGTTCGGTCCCTGTTTCCATCTAGGACCAACTTTGCCCCTCCAGTAATGAACCCCGCGCAGGAGGCAGCTCCTCCTTCGGAGGAGGTTCCTTCGGTGACGGCAGAGGAGCTTGCCGCGGAGGCACTACGCCTCCGTGCCAAAAAGACGGCCCCAGGGCCGGACGGTGTCCCTGCACGGGTGGTAGCTATCGCTGCCACCCAAATGGAGGAAAGGTTTCGGGAACTCTTCAACGCGTGTTTCACGTCAGGAAGATTCCCGAAACCTTGGAAAGACGGCCAACTGTGCCTCCTCCGAAAGGAAGGGCGCCCAGCGGACTCCCCCTCGGCATATCGACCCATCGTTTTACTCGATGAGGTCGGTAAGATGTTCGAGGGGATTGTCGCCGGCCGGCTCAACGGCCACTTGTTGGAGGTGGGGCCGAACCTGTCGGACGCCCAATTCGGTTTCCGAAGGGGGCGTTCGACAGTTGACGCACTGGCCCGCCTACAACAGCAGGTCAGAGAGGCCGTGGAGGCAAAGGACGGAGTTTTGGCTGTGTCGTTTGACATCTCAAACGCCTTCAACTCCGTCCCCCACCCCACGATCCTAGAGGCGCTCCGCTACCATGGAGTGCCTCTCTACTTGCGGAGCCTTCTGGCCAGCTATTTGGAGGACCGTGCGGTCCTCCTTGTAGACAAAGCGGGCCAGCTTCGGCGGTACAGTGCGGAGTCCGGTGTTCCGCAGGGGTCAGTCCTAGGACCACTCCTGTGGAACATCGGGTTCGACTGGCTCCTGCGGGGAGCTCTCCTCCGTGGCACGAGTGTCATCTGCTACGCGGATGACACTCTTCTCATTGCCCGGGGGAGGAGCTTTAGTGAGGCAGCGAGCCTGGCCTCGGCTGGCGGATCCTTGGTCGCAGGAAGGATCCGCCGGCTTGGATTGGAGGTGGCGCTGCACAAGACCGAGGCCGTATTTTTCCACGGGCCTCGGCAGCGCATCCCCGGTGACACCCACATTATGGTGGAGGGCGTCAGGGTC
This sequence comes from Plemyria rubiginata, assembly GCA_963576535.1. Taxonomy (NCBI): domain Eukaryota; kingdom Metazoa; phylum Arthropoda; class Insecta; order Lepidoptera; family Geometridae; genus Plemyria; species Plemyria rubiginata. The sequence continues at coordinate 7,734,861 of OY754923.1, forward strand.
GAAGTGAAGGCCCAGATGAAATATCTGGGCCTAGTGCTGGACAGCAGGTGGCGCTTCGGCCCGCATTTCAGCGGGCTGTCGAAGCGCCTTCTTAAGGTTGCGGGAGCGCTTTCTTGGCTCCTCCCAAATTTGGGCGGGCCAAAAGCGCGATGCCGGCAGCTATATGCCGGCATCTTGAAGAGCATGGCCCTTTACGGGGCCCCTATCTGGGCGGACTCCCTTCAAAGAAGGGAGAACGCCGCCGCACTTCGGAGCCCCCAAAGGGCCATCGCGCAGCGGGTCGCAAGAGCCTACCACTCGGTAGGCTTTGCAGCGGCCTGCGCTCTGGCGGGCACCCCTCCTTGGGAACTCGAGGCGTGGGTGCTCGCCAGAGTTTACGAGTGGACGGCGAGGCGTAGGGCGCTCGGAGAGCGCCCCGCCTCGGAGGAGAGGGAAGCTGTCCGGCGGGAGGCGAAGGACGCCATCGTCCAACACTGGAAGGTGGACCTCGCCTCCGCCGCGTTTGGCCGCCAAACCTTGGAGGCGCTCGGGCCAGTCCTGCAGGACTGGCTCGAGCGGCCTCACGGCTTTTTGTCATTCCGTCTGGTGCAGGTACTATCCGGGCATGGATGCTTTGGGTCGTACCTGCACCGGATCGGAAAGGAGGGTGCCCCGTCCTGCCACCATTGTGGCGCGGCGGAAGACACGGCACAGCACACCCTCGAGGTGTGCTCGTCGTGGGCCGAGCCGCGCCGCGACTTGGTGGCGGTAGTCGGGCCAGACCTGTCGCTCCCCAGTGTGGTGAACTCCATGCTGAGGGACGCGACAGGCTGGGCAGCGGTCGCCTCCTTCTGTGAGGACGTAATATCCCAGAAGGAGGCAGCAGAGCGCGTGCGGGAGGCTGACCCTCAGGCGCCGCTCTGCAGGCGGAGGAGGGGAAGGAGAAGACGTCTTCCCTCCCCTCAAGGTGGTGAATAGCGGGAGATAGGCGTGGAGGCGCCATCTCTCGCATTGCACTATTCGCCACCTCCGTCGAGCGGGAACGACCGAGCACTCGCGGTCGTTCCCGGGCCCCTCCCCCCCAGGGGGGGCGTGCGGGCCCCGCTGCCAAGGCGGGCGGTCGTCGGCGGGGAACTGGACGAAAAGGCTCTGCCAGTTTCCCAGTTCCCCTCCATGGTGACGACGCGGGAGTGCCGCTGGGTCGTTTAGTGGGTATACCGGCCCTCACAGGCCGGGGAGTCCCACATATCCTCCCCATCCTCCAATGGGGGGGAATGCGTAACGCATTTTTCCCAGCGAAAAAAAAAAAAAAAAAAAAAAAAAAAAGGTTACACGTATACCCTGTAAGGCACTGCAAATTATGAAGAAATAGCATAGGTACAATTCTACAATATACTAGGTTTGTACTATGGGTACAATCCAAAGGTTGCCTGGAAGAGATCGCTGTTAGCGATAAGGCCGCCCATTGAATTATTACAATTTTTAGTTTTTAAGTCAAAATGTTGTCTATATTTTGTTGTGATAATCAATAAAGAGTTATCTATCTATCTATCTATCTATCTACAATAATAGGTAAGCTCATTAAAAACATAGCATAGATTAGGCAAGAAAATACAATAGGCAGATACAAACCCTCTCCGAAGACGCTTGGAGATGTGACTTGGATTCCCATTGAGAAACATGATAAGTCAAGTAGGCATTTCCAGGTTCGTAATTAAAATTGGTACCTCAAGGCTGAGTTTTTTTTTTCGATTTTAGTATTCGGTTTTTTGTATAGCGAACAAGATTATTGTTCTTTCGTGACTCGTTCCAGCTGGCTGGCAATACGGAAAATCGAAAAAACTCCGTGTACACACACTGAAAACAACAACACTGAAAACCAAAAACGAAAAACTTGGACTTGAGGTATTGTTTATGAAATAAACTGTTCAGCCACGTAACATGATTTAGAAAATCAATTATTCGTTAATTTCAGGCAGCAAGATTACTAATCTTAAGACGGTTTTAATCCAAGCCGAAGTGGGTTCCTTTATGTCGTAGTAGAAGCCATAAGACTCAGCGAGTTTTTGCAACGTGGCTTTGACATGTGCAGACTACATTTTTTGAAATATGTTAGGACAATTGAATTTGTATAAATCTCGTTTGGACCAGTTTTTTATACCATACTTACCCCCGATTTCTGAAAGCTCGAGCGACACTAATCGGCTGTCAAGTTACTTGCTATCTCTATCTAATTTAAAGTAAAAGCTGAAATAACCATTTCAGAAACCAGCCGAAAATGTATTAGGCAAACTTGTTTGGATGACAATTTTTTTTATTTTATTTTTGTCGGTCTCGCCCATCGCTTCTGCTTTACACCAACAACAGGACGCTTTTATGGTTAAAACGAATTTTCGTCGAAATAATTCCATCGGTGAATCCATCCAAGCGTCAAATAGAAATTGAATGTATGCTGAGAGTATTGTCAAGAGACAGGAATATGTAATTTATTATGATTACTTCATGTAAGTTAAGGATTAAGGGAAATAAACCTCTAAAGCTGCCTATCCACTGAAGCGGAGCGAGGCTGCGGAGCGTAGAAACGGAGAAGTGTAAATCGATAGAATTGCATAAAATCTCTCAGGCAGCCTTAAGGCGTACAATACTCCTTTCTAGTTATTTTGTTGTTTGACAGTCCTAGTTAGTTGCAAATAAATCTTTCTGCGTTGTAGGCCGTGGGTTCGATCCTCCAGAGTGGAAAGACAAAGTGTTTGTTCTCGGTCTATCGGCAGATTTGCAAATGATCTAGAGATATCCGATCCAAACCAATACTAATGGAAGCGGCCTAAGACGCTGGCTGCACTGCCTAGTTTATTAAAAAATGTTATCTTAAGGCGTTGAAAACACCTAATATTTCTCTCGCTCGCACGATTCTACATTTTGAAAGATATAAAATCACTAAATACAATTTTGAATAATCGCAAACAACCATTTTGTGTGCAATTACATTTGACTTTGATTGATGCAGGTTTTCCCACTCAAAAGTTTGCTTATGTACGAAAACTAGAAAAGCAAACTTTTAAGCAGGAAATCTTGTACCGATCAAAATTATTTTTTTACTGAACTGTGCGCAAAGTGATTGCACCCAAAATGGTTGTTTGCGATTTTTGGAAAATAGGTTTAGAGATTTTATATCCTTCAACAAGTCAAAACGTGCGAGCGAGAGTCACATTAGCTCTTGTCTACACCTTAAGTTTATCATTAAAGTTATCGATATTTCCCTAACAAGTTGTAGCGATTCTCACTCAGAACATTAAAAGCTATTTTAAATATAATATGAGATGTAAAACCAGCACAAGCAACTTAGCCTAAAACACAAAATATAACAAGGCAACACGTAAACTAGCTGTAATCCGTAATCCACGATAAATATTCGCACAACCCCCCGGTTTGTACGGGAAATTCATGTTCAGCTGTTATCTATATGGTATGAATATTCATAATAATAATGCCAAGTAAATTTACAAAATGTGCCTAAAACGTGTCAGAGACATATTTCACTGTTTGTGCAGTTCCACATTTTGTGAAAGCTTTTAAAAAGACAAATTTTTGATATACACACCATTTTCCGGGAGGCTTTTTCGTTTGATTTGGTTTGGTTATTTATTTGCGACTAGCTGTGCCCCGCGGTTCCACCCGCGTAGTTTAGTGCGCCTAAGTACTTAGATGCAGCGGTCCAAGTCCCAGCTAGGCCCGCTAAGGGTCCCGCCCCGCGCTTCGCCCGCCACCGCTGCGCCTCTGATGCCACTCGCGCATTCCACCCGAGATAAAACCCTAAATTAGTATATTTTTTTGTTATTTATCTACTTTTAGTTTCAAGTCAATCGCACTACGCGTACGAAAATTCTCGTACAAACTTTGACACCCTTTTGCACCCTTATTAAGGGTAGTTTACAAAAACTAAAAATGTCGTTCTTAATTATTTATTTAGAAGTATATTTACTCCAAGTTTGAAATCAATTGAACCACTCGTTAAAAAACTCCCATACAAACTACAACACCCCTTTGCACCCTTATTGGGGGTAGGTAGTTCTCAATAACTAAAAATGACAAACTTAATTATTCACTTTGGGGTACATGTCCTCTAAGTTTCAAGTTCCTAGGTTGAAGGAATACGATGTTTCATACAAACGTTTTCAACCCTTTTTACACCCTTATGGGTTGAATTTTGAAAAATCCCTTCTTAGCACACGTCTACGCTGTAAGAACTATGTACTCCTCAAATTTCAAGTCTCTACGACCAGCGGTTTAGGCTGTGCGTTGTCTCTAAGTCAGTCAGTCAGTCAGGACTTTGATTCTGATAGTTATAGATAGATGTTAGAAAAAAATTGGCTTCTTTGTTTACCTTCCCTAAACTAGTTTGGATGAAAATTATATTTTGGCTACGCCTGTGTCATATTATCCTATGAGAGTTGGCTGTTTATGATAATATCTTCTTTTAGTATTTTACTAACAAAATAAATCCGAGACAGATGTTCTTGTTATAAGGGTTAACATAATCTTCTTTTTTTTCTGTGTCTGATGTTCGTTTTTGTTTACAAATTGTAGGCTTTGTCATAGGGAAAGTAACATACCAACTCAAAGAATACTGTTAAATTTTGGTATTTTTATAAAAAAAAAGTGCTTTTACTGGACTCCTTTGAATTTATTTTATAAGATAATCCTTTATCCTATAATTTTGTTTACTTTCTTTTTGATCGTCTATGTATATTCATGAAAGGAGATTGTGATACACTTTTTCTAATTTATCAAATTTACTTCAAATTATAACAGGTTTCGATATTTTATTTAGCGCTATCCTGTTTTTGATCAGCGGCTTTACCTTCTGCGCTGTCGGAGAGAACCCACAGGTTAGCTTCCCAACGATGACAATATGTTTGCGATGAACAAGATGTTTGTTATGTTTCTGGGTGTTATATTGTGTTGTAAGTACGTATCATACACGTACGTAGTACGTATCGTATATTAGCTATATGCTTCCCACAGAACCAGTTTTGATTCGTAAGAGAAGTATTACAGAGATTGCGTTGTGTCATGTCTACTTATTTTCATTGTCTACTTTCTGCTCGACCACTTTAAATTAACTCCCTGAAGAACATTTCAACGACATTCGCCAATAGCTATTCCTTTGGGTCTAAGTAAATGGGGCCCTTGTTTCGTCCTTGTAATTCAGAGCGACGTCTTAGAGAAGTACCTACACAATATAAATACATTCAGTAGCGCAGCTTAACACCTACTCGACTTTGAGTTATAAAACTAGTCAGTTGATATATTACATATTATTACGTGAAACTTTGTATACATTACTTATACAATCACACACAACTTTAAAACATTGTAGCTTACTTTTTTTTACCGTTCTGCTAAACTATCTTTTGAAAAATAGAAGTGTTATTGGATAATTACATTTCTTCGTTTTATCTAGTGAATAACATTAAAGTAATATGAGACTGTTGTCTATATAAATTCATGAATATAAGAACAATCAATCAATGTAGGAAATTTTATTACTTAAGATGTTACTGTTATAAATGTACATTGTAATAGAATCTTCGATCAAGAATCACGAGCATAGTAGAACGAATCATAAAGTTAGCGAGATCTATTGAACATTCCCAAAACCCAAAGTTCTCAGAAATAAGCAAGAAATATATTTGTTCTCTAAGAGGCCCCAAAAAACCAATTTTATAAATATTTAGCTTGGCCTTTGTGATCACTTCTTACAACTCACACACAACTCACTTGAAAATCTGAATTCTGGCAATTTCGTCAACAAAAAATGTTATGCCTGGCCATTATTTTTAATTGATAAAACGAGGGCCGAATAAAACCAGGTAACTGGACAGAAGTGGAACAGTTCAATTGATAGAAGGAAGCCCGCATTTCGCCCGGTTCGCACGTAGGCGATATTTTCATTTGTCATTGCATGCATGCGGTAATGAGCTTTGCTTACGTGATGAGCATCGCAGCATTCGTCACGTCGCTGGATCGTCAGATAATCGTTTACAAATAAACTAGGTTATATAAAACGTTTACCTTTTACATATTAAACATTTACATACTTGTACCCCACCACCACAACTAGGTATAATTTAATTAAAATTAAACTCAAATAAAATCTATTCAAATAAATGTATGAATGAACACAAATATGGACTGGACAAAAATGGAAACGTTGACAGCTGCAAAATTAAAAACTGAATACAAAAATTGTATATTAAACAGTGTAAAAATAATAAATGAGTAGCAGTGTCAGAATCTGTTTTTGTAAATAAACATTCTAAAAAAGAGATTGTGCTGGTGTATCGCTAGTTTAAGAACTGAAGTCGAAGAATTGACAACCGCTGGGGAATAAAGGTTCTCGAATGGCGATCACGAACAGGAAAATTAAAGTGGGACGCACTCCTACTCCTACTCGTCTTTCCTGGAAACTTATAGGGGAAGCCTATGTGTGTACAGTGGACTTCAATAAGCTGATAATGATGATCGGTAGTAATAGTAAAGACGCTGCTTTCGAGGACTCGATACGTTAATTTTAGAACTTTTTTATGATCTAAAACATGACGATTTAATCACGATGTTGAAAACCTCAGTGTTTGAAGTATGACATGTAAATAGTACTGTGTGCATGAAGTGGGTAGGTATACCGCATTGTTCATTTCGTTTCTTTGTTTACAAGCGTGCGTAATGAACGCTGCGGATCGTGGTTATTCAGCTTTCGTGGCTGCCAGTGTTGCCACGCTGTACTTGATGGTTTTAATCTTGCTTCTGAATAATCACTGCTTGAAATGTGAGTTTATATAGGCTTTATTGCAAAACTTCTATCCCATAGGCCTACTGAAGTGGGCAAGTAGTGAAATCCCGCAGTTAAACTGTAAGATTTTCTGTTGAGGAAGTCAGTTACTTAGATATGTTTTGATGAATGCAAGACGATTGTGTCTGTGACTCTTGGATTTTTCGAAAGGGATGATTATAAAAAGATATTACTTATATGTATACATAGATAAGTTTGTTATCTTTTTATACAATTAATAATTAATTTTTTAATTTATTTATGATTTTATGAACATGTGTAATTAGTAATATTAATAATTATAGTTTTATGAGCCTTTATACCTAGTGACCAAAATTAGCTTCAACCAAACTAGTACTTTATTTTAGTATTCGTTAATTTATTTCTACTTCAGAGTAGTAAAATAAATAAAATAATTATGCGACAGAAAAGAGATTTCTGGTTCGAAAAGGCAGTGACATAGTTAAATAATTTGACAAATAGAAAGAACAGTAAAAAAAATTGTTAAAGAAGTTCTCTCTGATTGTTTTTTATCTCTTGGAAAATATAGGTTTCTATAGAATACTTTATTGTACTTTTTTCTGCAAGATGTTGATGATGATAAAACTCATTTTCATCCCACCATCTCGGCAAGAGTAATTTTGCTCTTCAATATCTGAGTGCAAAAGCCGTTTTTATTCTCTAGAGGATAAAGTAAATTGAATTTAGAACATCGTGTGCACTAAGTTTGTGAATTAAAAAAAAACATTAAACCTATTTACTGCTACCTCTATGATGCCGAATATATCATACAACTTTTTTTTAATTTGTTAAAAACTCAGACTCGGAACCTTCTTGGTGTTCTTTATTCAATTTGCTTTGTACGCGGTTCTTTACGCGGCATTTTTTCACGTCATTGTTAAACCTTTTATTAAAAACGAGAAACTTGAAAACAAGTGAAAAATCTAAAATGAGTGATTCTAGCGACGAGGAAGTTTGTTTGACGCCAGCATGTGATTGTAAACGTTTTTTTTTTGCATTTAGTCATTTCCTCGCTGAGGTGGAATGAAAAGTTACGTGTTGCACTCGAGTGCAAAGATTTTTCACCTCGTGCTCTTTTGATTCCCTCGCTAACGCTCAGGATTCTAATTTTGAATCACTCGCTGCGCTCGTGATTAAATTTTAGAATCCTTCGCTTGCTCGGTCATCAAAATTGAGCACGCGGTTAAAAAGCAACTTTGCACTCTTGTATAACAAATAACTATTATAACTAACAAAGAAAAAAGGCATAATGAAACAAAAACGGCGTTCGTTCGTACAAATTTCTTCTGTAAGAGAAAGTGACGATACAAGCAGAGAGCTAACCTGATGTTGAGTGGTTACTTCTGAATGGCATCTTTTTTTTTTATACAACTAGCTGTTGGAACAAGCAGATGGCCCACCTGATGTTCAGTGGTAACCATCACCTATAAACAAAACATTGCCCCGTAGGTCACGCACAATAGGAACGTGCCCTACGATGCACTGCCCTGCGTCCATCAACTTGAGGCATACAGATGTTAAGTCTCATGTGCCTGTAATTACACCGGCGACCACACTCTTCAAACCGAAACACAGCGTTGCTGCTTGTCGGCAGAAAAAGGCGTGGTGGTAGTACTTCCCCGGACGAGCCCTTCACAAAGAGCTCTACTACTCTTAAAATCATTTCACAGATCACGTCCATCGTGGACTTGCTTAATGTGATGTCGCAATGCGTCTATTAATCTGATACGTAAACTAGGTGTTATGTTTCATCCCGTTTCCACCGGCATCCCTTTAACTTAGTTACAAGTACATAGCCCGTAATTACAATTCAGGCTAACTTCTAACAGGATATTACGTTTAATCGTATTTGCGGCTTATGAACCCCACCAGGAACCAACTACTTCATGCATACTTTTTCAATTCAATTATTTTATACTTCCATCTGCCTTTTGCTAACGTAACAAAAAATAATTCGTACCATTATGACTCAAACTATTTATTGCATATTGCAAAAATCAGAGTCAAAAGAAATTTATTCAATTTGAATCACAAAGATCGCTATAGAACGTCCAGTTCCACGCAACCATGCCTGAAGAACAGGCAACGAACTAACTAACGGTTTGGTTCTGTTCTTTTGTATGATCCTTGATAAATAAATAAATAAATAATGCTGGACAATCCACACAGCACCATCTAGCCCCAAAGTAAGCTACTCAAAGCTTGTGTTATGGGTACTAGATAACTGATATATTTAATACATTATATACATACATAGATAGATATCTTTTATTATATACATAGAAAACACCCAGACCAACGGAACAAATTTCTGCAGATCGTACACAAATTTGTTCCAAGGCGGAAATCGACCCCGCAACCTCTTGCGTCGCAGGCGGACTCTCGCCCGCTGCGCCACAGAGGTCGTCAAAATTATGTTACAAAATTATGTCATAAAAATCTAAGTAAAATCTCTGTTTGGCTCGAATAAACAAGGTAAAGTTTTTTTAAATTAGTTACTGTACCTAATAGGTAATGAAATCTAAAAACACGTTTCTCTTCAAACTAAATAAATACAAATACAAAATTACTTAATTGATTGACTAACATTTTCAGGTAAAATTCGATATTGAATCCCGAACTAGATAGTACTGTGTTTCAGGAGCTAGTTGCTTCTTCCATAATTTTGAAGACAAAGGTTATGTCGACTAAAAGTATAAGAAATGGTTTCAAAATGTGTGACGACAAAAAATGCGAACAAAACACATGTTGTTTTAATCCCGACATTTCCGAGAAAATCGTTAATTTGAAATTGTAAGCATGTAGATGAAATTGCACGTCAATATTCTAAACTGTCGGCATAAGCCACCGTAGCGTGAAAATAATAAGCTCCATTTAGCCACTCACTCAACCTATTGAATGAGAATTTCGCACAGAATTTCAGGAACCAATTTATACATCTGCATCGTATTGCGCAGGTGTTCATATCGAAACAGGATGTTCTGATGCAATGCTTTAGGTACACGCCGGATAATTTACTGAAAGAATGGCGCACTTTCCGGTTAACCTGGGTAGGGTTAGTTTTTATTGCTGTTGAAATTGTGAAAGCTTTAGCCATCGTAAATAAATATTTCTAGTTTTTTGTGATGTTTTAAAAATGCAGTTATGTACAGACAAGTGGCCAATAAAATTAAAAAATATTTTAAAAGTAAATTTAAAATGATTGAACAGTGACATTTTAAAATGGTTTTGTCGATAGAATGGAACTTTTGAAAACAGAGCGTATACGCATTCAACAATGTACTCAATCGGTGGAAGGAAACATTGTGAAGAAACTAGATAGTATTTTTTGCATCTGCGATGGCCGTTTAACTCTTCACGCAAAGGAATCGACTGCAAAAATGTGAACATGTCCATATTTGAATGTACTGACCCTTCCTTTAGACATCTTGTAAGATTCTTAATAAATCCTTTGATCCTTTAATCGCTAAAGCGGATAAGACTTTGCTAGTTTTTAATTCATGCATGTGAACATCCATTTAGTAGCACTCTCTCGTAAACTTCAACTGTCCAATGAGAATTTACTATCTCCAAAATTCACCTTACCGCTCAGGTGGTTGCAAGTTTGTCTGTGAATCTAGTTTGGTCTAAGTGTCCAAAATTTAACGAGGCTAAGATATTAGCCTCTATCTATATCTATATCTATCTTTATGTATCTGTATCTTTGGCTAAGGTAACGGCTAGCCGCTTTACTGGAGATGCAATCTTGTTATTATTATTAATTTATATAAAAGACAGATCTGTGTTTGTTTACCGTCGCCCATACCAAGGAATTTAGATACTAGGCCCATACCAAAAATAACGGCCTAGATGAAGAATTCAATTTGGCATTAAACGTATCATACACATATTCGACCTTATGGCGTTGCACTTAAAGATGATAGGTTTCCGCCACTTCGTAAAATTCATTTGAGATTAGGCGCCAGAGGCGTGGTCCTTTGCCTATTGTGAAGACCTTTGCCGACTTTTTTCTTGAAGCTGCTCATGTTATAGCTTAGCAGAAAAACCTCCAAGTAAAGTATCTTATTCCACAGTTTATGGGTATGGACGAAATATGCGGCGGTAAGATGAACTTTTGGCGATAGTCCATCAATACTGCACACATTTTTATCATTACATTACGCAAATGCATCAATCATACAATGTCATATTAGATTATCCGACATGCTGCGAATACTCATTATAGCTAAGTTAAACACGTTTCACAGTCTTATAGACATTATTCATGGCATTCCAACGCAATAGATTTCCACTTTATTTATTCGAGAGCGGCCGGTTTGGGTACAGGTGCCCGGATCTCCCAGCTTTAAAATATAACTGGGTCTGGATGCAAATTTAATCAGTAAGCTTTAAAGGAGCCTTCCGATGACGTTCAATTTTACATCCCATTACTCGGATATCCAGAGCAAACGCTAGAGTACCGAGTGTTAAATTATGTATTGACTAGCTTTTGCCCGCGGCTTCGCTCGCGTTTAGAAGTATTATTATTAATTAGGCATAGTTTTTGCGGCTTTACTTTTGTTAAGCGTGTGTAAAAAATTGGAGGGTTGAATTTATCAAAATCCTATTGAAGCGGACGTCTTCATCATAGTAGCTCCAATCTTTAATTTCAGTTCAATCAGTCGAAAATCTAAGAAGATTTATACAAACTTTCATCCCTATTTTATCCCCTTAGGGGTGGAATTTATCAAAATCCTTTCTTAGGGGATGCCTAAGTCATAGTAGTTTTATGCATGCAAAGTCAGCCCGATCGGTTAAAAATTGACAAAATTTCATACAAACTTTCATCCCCTATTTCATCCGCTTGGGGGTAGAATTGATCAAAATCCTTTCTTAGCGGATGCCTACGTCATAACATTTACCTGCATGCCAAATTTCAGCCTGATCCGTCCAGTGGTTTGGGCTGTGCGTTGATAGATCACTATGTCAGTCAGTCAGTCAGTCACCTTTGAGTTATATATATTTAGATTAGATAGAAGATAGATATAAGATTTATACAAACTTTCATCCCCTATTTTATCCCCTTAGGGGTGAAATTTATCAAAATCCTCAAGCCTACGTCATAGTAGCTTTATGCATGCAAAGTCAGCCCGATCGGTATAAATGTGACAAAATTTCATACAAACTTTCATCCCCTATTTCATCCCCTTGGGGGTGGAATCGATCAAAATCCTTTCTTAGCGGATGCCTACGTCATATCATCTACCTGCATGCAAAATTTCAGCCCGATCCGTCCAGTGGTTTGGGCTGTGCGTTGATAGATCACTATGTCAGTCAGTCAGTCAGTCAGTCACCTTTGAGTTATATATATTTAGATTAGAAAAATTAGAAAACTTACATTTAGATTAGATTTATATTTAGATTTAGATAGAAGATAGATATAAGATTTATACAAAGTTTCATCCCCTATTTTATCCCCTTAGGGGTGGAATTTATCAAAATCCTTAAGCCTACGTCATAGTAGCTTTATGCATGCAAAGTCAGCCCGATCGGTTTAAAATTGACAAAATTTCATACAAACTTTCATCCCTTATTTCATCCCCTTGGGGGTGGAATCGATCAAAATCCTTTCTTAGCGGATGCCTACGTCATATCATCTACCTGCATGCAAAATTTCAGCCCGATCCGTCTAGTGGTTTGGGCTGTGCGTTGATAGATCACTATGTCAGTCAGTCAGTCAGTCAGTCAGTCACCTTTGAGTTATATATATTTAGATAGCTCCTTTTGAGGGCACTGCATAAATACTTGTAAATAATGTTACAAGTATTTATGCAGTGCCCTCAATCGGTGAAGGAAAACATCGCGAAGAATTCTAGCAGTGGCAATGGGCTTTCACGTTGTCACGTATGGAATACCAACTACTGCATAGCGTAGGCATGTGTCCTTCTCTCTCCTTTGGGCATCCTTAAAGAATCTACCGTGTCTAGATCAAAGCCATTAAGATGATTCTTTTTCATTTAGGATAACGGTGATCAATCAAGAGTTATCCATCTATTTCGCTGATATAACAATAGTTAACTACATACTTTTATTTTCAACTAGCTGTCATCCGCGGCTTCGCTAGCGCAGGATTGCTATAGAACTTCTTTAACCTTTCGTTATAGGTACTTTATTAAAAAATCTCTACATATTCACCGCGCTCACTTTTGCCGTTCATGCACATATGTCATGTCAAGGAATAAAAAGTTTTATCCCCTATTTCACTCCGTTGGGGATTGAATTTTGAAAATCCTTCCTTAGAGGACGCCTACGTCATAAGAGGTGTGCGAAGTTTTAAGTTTCTAGTCTTATGGGTCATAAGGCCTGTGCGTTGATATATCAGTCAATCAGCTTTGCCTTTTATTTATATAGATTTAATTCTCATAATATTTTACAACAACCAGGCAGAGAACAAACATCTGTGTTGATTTGTTCATTAAACAAACGTTAGTTCCCGGTGGGGATCAAGCCCACACCCTTCAGAAGGAATAGCTACTACTACTGAGCTGTGAGGGTTGTGTAATTTCGCTCAGATATCTATGTACGCTGTCTGAAAACTCCTTTAGACAGCCCTGTGAGCTCCTATCTACCACCCATAGCCGTTATTCGAATAATTTAACTCAATTCGTGAACATTGAGGAAATTAGATTTTATGTTGGCTTTCAAAATTAGATAAACCAACGTTTTGAAAGTCTTACCGAATGATGGTGGGAAACGTCATAAGGATTTTCAATTTTCTTAACCAAAACTTATAGTAGTTACATTGAAATTCATTTGGTATTTATAAATAATCTTAAAAGTGTACTATGTTAGAAATAAGCAGGCCGACCTTGCTCTGAGATTAAGGCTAAGTTCATATGACCGCGCAGTAGCGCGCGGAACTAAAAAATGATAATGGGGAAAACGCCAAAATTATTTTGAAGATTGGCATAATCCCCTCTGGGGATTACTTTAGTAGGGATTATGACAATAAACTACAAGACCAATAAGCGCAGTATCGCGCGTTGACGTAGACGATAATTACCGATTTTATTGGTCTTGTACCGCGCGCTAACGGGCAGTCTTCTGAACTCAGCCTTAATCGTATTTTATTCTGTATTTTCTATATTGGAACAAAATTATATCACCGTTATAATTATTACTTACCATTCATAAAGTTATCTCTAATTCTGAAATTTAAAATGCCTCACAACTATACCTCCCGCTACTTAAATATTCAAAGAATCTTAAATTGGTACTTTGTATTAACAAGTGATCTGAGGGGGCATCTATCGTGCCTGAGGATCAAAGTCGTGAAACTATTTCATTAGTCCTAAGTATTGATTGGTCACAGGTAGTTTGTTTGCCTTCACCACACATACCTTCGATTCTCATCCCCATTTCGACCTAAAGTCACATTGTCGAATCGAGATAATTTGTCAATGTACTGTGCGGGAAGAATGTGCTAAATAAGTGTTCAACTTACATTCACCCGCCGTTCGGTTCACACCAGATAAATTAGAACTTTTCATATTCGATATTTTATCCAAATCCGATCAGCCGTTACGAAGATGATTGGAAACTTACAATATACACTCACCCAATCATTGAACTACTTTCATATTGTTTATTGTGAATCTACAAATTCATTTAGGTATAACTTAGCACACGTTTTTATGAAACTAATATCTAGGTGACCGAGCTTAGCTCAGTTGCTGAATCGTAGCTCTTATAGTTTCTTATACCGTTCCCTGATTCTTCGCTTTTATGTCAAATATCCACGTACTTCAAATCCTTGGAAAAGATTTTATCATTTCGAAGAAATTCGTAGCTACTCGTAGCATCTCTAAGTTATTGAGACTTGAATATTAAATCAGTGGATTCTTTGAAATCTGACTTTTCGCAGTAAAAGTATATCTTCAGTTTCAGACGTAGTTGTAGGTTTCTTACTTGTTTCAAGCAAGTATAGTCTATTGATCGAATGGAGTATGAATGCCTCTTTGAGGCATACCTATAAAATCCTTTCACCACACTGTTTCGAAAGAAACTAGTGATTCGACAAAAAGAAGCAGGTCGTAAAACAAATAATTTCGAGGTTTTGTAGTTGGGGCTGATAACGTGTAATTTTTTATAGATAAATAGATTGTTTATTTACCATTAAATTATAATTAATTCAATACTAACAAAATTTATAAAACATACATTAAACAGTTGAGCTATCTGCAGACCGTTGCGAACGATCTAGAGATAGCTGAACTGATGCAAATCAGTGGCAATCGAAACTGTACTTTGTTATTTAGGACTACTAGTAATATATGAATTTTATTGACTATACTATCATACTACTAAAATGAAATGTAGGTAATAATAACAACATTTCATTTTAGTACTATGAATTAAAACGTCCGTGGTTCTACATAATTTATTTATCTTTGACGTTGTAAAATTCTGAGGCTAAAACTTTCATAAAAAGGTTCGCGCTATGAACTAAGAGTTATAAAATAGAATCAGGTGCACCAATATTTATAACTAGTATTATCACTGCGATTTCACTCACTATTTGTATTTCGTATAGCTTGCTGATGGAACTAACATATAGCCCACCTGATGTCAAGTGGTAAACATCACCTATTACGAAACTAATTCACGCACGATGGGAACGTGCTTTACTATACACTGTCCTTCGCTATCAATTTGAGACATAAAATTTGTTGTCACCCATATTGATATGATGTGTAAAATAACCAAAATATAGCGACGCTGCCTGTAATACTTCGCTGAACGAGCTCTTTACATACTCAACTCAAAACAAAAATAAATCTGTGTAGAAACAGAAACAGCTTCACGACTTTGATCCCCAGGCACGGTAGATATCCCATTAGATCTCTTAGTACCAAGTACTAACTCAAGATTATTTGAGGACGTCTAAGGTGGTAGTCAGAAGTACATGCCAAGATTATATTTGGAACATACCCACATTTTGGCTCTCTTGGTGTAAAATCAGCAAATATTTTTTAATAATTTTTAAGTTAAAGATCAAACAGCGAAGCTTTTTTTTTTTCCTCGCTTGTACATGTACGCCCCAGACTAAAGTCGACTGCTAATATCCGGCAGTTACCGGAGGCATATTAATCAATTCTCCCGTTGCCACAGTATAGGAGGCTAGAACGTCAACTCCGTATAATTGCTGTGGTCAATTCAATTTATACCAGCGCAATTTGATCAAAGCAAACTAGGAGCAGTGCTGTAATTGTACTGCGAATTAATTTGTTTGCGGAAATTGGGGATATTGACTGAACCTTCGACTGATTGTTGAGATAAAATAGACTTTCCACCACATTACTATCTAGCTTCTAAATAAGCAAAACTTGTAATATAGAACGTAACTTTCGTTAATAATATGTAACAAGCTAAATTTCTAGGTACTACCAAATGGGCTAAGATGGCTGTCAAGTGTATAGCTCAAAATGATAGCGATCTCGACAACTTTGTTAATTCATTGCGTGTGTAAGTAAGTAGCCTTTCTGAATAAAACACGCTAGAACTAGTAGCCGATATTATGTACTGGTGTCGGCGAGGTAAAATGACCACTAGTGAGTGGATCGCTAATGTCAAATTTATTTACTTGACATTTCTTTTCCCTTTTCGTTGTCCAAGATGGCCTTGATCGCGAATACATGACGGTATGTGGTTTTAACGTATTGTACCAATATTCGACCTAATTTGTTGTTGTTAGAGTAGTATCCAAATTCCTTGTTGTTAGATATACGTTTACGTGATTAACGTTCCATATTCTTTTTAGTAAATGAATAAAACATAGGGCCTTACTACAAAAAATAGGCAAACTTTAAACACTGCCTAAACTTTTGACATCTCGTGCCATTGCGTAATGGCAAACAGAGACAGCGCTAATTTTAGACATTGTTTAAAGTTAGACACCGTTTTGTAGTAAGGCCCATATTGGTGGTTTCGTTCGTGATTAGGTAAGAGTTTTATAATATATTCCATGGATTAGGCCACAGAAGTTGGCTGGTCACCGGATTAAGTAGAAAAAATATTTAATCTTTTTCAGACAAATGCATCGTTATTCTGTTGCGTAATTTTATTATTTATGATAAAAAAAACAATTTGTTGCCATAAAACGGTAGTATACATGGACTAAACAAAGTTTATTCTAGAAAAACAGTGATTAAAATTTCACCGTGCTTAATACCGTGCACTGTAGCCACTACGGCAAGGGAAAATGGTCGCTCAATTTCTAGTCCCCCATCGCAGAATCTTAATTAGATAGCCAAAGTTGTCTGAAATGGGGGAAACGTGACTTTCTTAAGAATTGGACAGCATAACCGTTGTAGAGTTTACGATTTCTATTAAATTTGATATTTATCGAAGTTAAGAACTGTTGACAAATCTTAAAGCTTGTTTTGATATTACGTTTTATAAACAAGACAGTAAAGATACAGCAGTGAATGAAAATAAAACAGGCAACGGTAGTTGGAAGGCCGTTGGAAAATGACCCAAAAAATAAGCAAACTGGAGCTTGGTTCGCCCGTAGTAAATGCAGACAGTTTGGCAGACGACTGCCATAGATATAGCGTACAACTGATGGTGATTAAAAACCAAGCCGGACTAGAAATAAATAAAAATTAACTGCACTAACCAGTCATCATAAAATTGTTACAAGTGCCAGTGACGTCCAAGATTTTGTACCACGTTTATATTCCTTTAACTGGATTGTTTCTATGTTTTAATTTGCTTTCACTGCGTGAACAATTTTTTAAACAGCATTAGATGCGTATTCTTCAATTATTATCATTAGCATGAATGAGTCCACCGCGCATTTATGGAGGGGGTAGTATAACTTGCGTTGTCTTAGTCACCGATGACTACAGTAAGGAATTGAAGTACTTAAAAAATGGTGCTGCACATCTCTTAAGGAGAGTGTTCTGGGCCCGTACCACCATCTCTTGAAGCATTCTTATTTCAATATTATTTTTATGTCAATGTCTTATGTCAACTGCATAGAGTCAGCTTTATGATAAAAACTAGCGACCCGCCCGCGCGCCCTCGCTTCGCACGGGTGCACGTGTTTTTTATACTATACCATGCATGTATTATACATATAAAGCTTCCTCTTGAATCATTCCATCTATTAAAAAAAACCCGTATCAAAATCCGTTGCGCAGTTTTAAAGATTTAAGCGTATATAGTGACGTAGGGATAACGGGACATAGAGACAGAGAAAGCGACTTTGTTTATACTATGTAGTGAAGTAAAGTAATATTGAAATAAGAATGCTTTAAGAGATTGTGGTAAGGGCCCTGAGTTGCGTCTAACGAAATCTATAGGAGGTGATGGTAAGGTCCTATTCCATGACAGGAGCATCAACAGATAGTAGATTACGCCCCAGTAGTGATTTAAATGAACCCTTTATAAGTACACAAATTGGGGTTTTTGGAGTAGCAGTGAAAATTATATCTTAACGAGGGTCCCTTACGGCTGTAATTCTGTTTTATCTTGGCCTACTCAGAATGTTTATGTACCAAAACTCGTTATGTTATGGCGAATGTGTATAAGTACCCTTTGTTTAAATTAGTGTGCACTATAAAACGTGTCAAGTGATATAAGGCCCAAGGGTATTTATTCAGACCAAGCACTTAAATAATTTTACGTGTGCAAAGATTTGGAGCTGGGTGAAAAAGTGTTTAATGTCGTGGGTTTACGCTTTTTCGTTAAAAAGATTAAACAAGATATTTGGTAGTAAGTTAGTAAAAATTTACTAGACCATATCAATAATTTTCTCTTAAACTTGTTTGTTAGCGATTTATCTTATGTACATTCATTATGAGATTTTTACATCTTCAAAAATGTTTATGAATAAGCGAAAAGGTCAGTAAAGCAGTCGGAAATAAAGAAAATAGGCCTAGTATATGTTCGTAGGTACATTTTGGAAGAAAGATAAAAAGTCACAGGAATTAAAAAAATCTAATTTTTAAAGTCTTAAAGCAAACTTTGCTTGCATTGATATGTGGAATTCCTATTATTTTTCCTATTTAATTTCATGTGTACATCACAATGATCTCTTTGAAACGCTTAGAACTATGTGAATCTAGGTTCCAGTTGTTCCAGTTCTGCGTTACGAATCCTTAAAGAACAAACACTAGATAGTTTATCAGGCATCACTCAGCTCTTTGATATTTGAGCCCCTGGTACGCTTATCAGTATCCTATCCCCACGCTATTTTGAAAGAAGAAACAAGATAAGACGAAAGAAGCGTAACAGTTTCACAGATTCAATTATGGTATGTTAATGAAACAGCTTATCTTATTAATAAATAAGATAAGCTGTTTCATGAAATGAATTCATACAATTAGCTAAGGTATAATTGATACGAAGTGTATCACATAGTCGTTGCATAAATCAAGCTGGGCGTATACGGATGTGATATCAGTGCATCTTCATACACAACGTAGCACAAGGTTATTTGATGCGAGTACAGAGTGTATCAGGAGACATACATACATACATAAAATCACGCCTATTTCCCATAGGGGTAGGCAGATACCACGGATTTCCACTTGCTACGATCCTGACATACCTCTTTCGCTTCATTCACTCTCATGACATTCTTCATACGTGCTCGTCGGTTTAGGGTACTCTTGACCTGGCCTTTCTCTAGAACATCTGCTATCTGATCTAGATAGGTCTGCCGAGGTCTTCCCCTCCCAACAGTCCCATTCACACTCGCCTGATGCACCTTTTTCGTCAATCTTCTTTCATCCATCCTCTCTACATGCCCAAAACATCTTAGCATACCTTTTTCTACCCTCATCCCTACGTATTATCAGGAGAACTAAAAAAAATCAGAAAAGCTTCACGACTTTAATCCTGTGGTAGATTTTACATTAGATTTTGATTAGGGGCACATGAGGCTAAACATCAGTATGCCTCAAGTTGATAGACGCAGGGCAGGGCACGTTCCTATCGTGCGTGACTTACGAGGCAATGCTTTGTTATAGGTGATGGTTACCACTTAACATCAGACGGGCCATCTGCGTGTTCCATCAGCTAGTTGTATAAAAAATATCTTAGTACCAAGTTTCAACTTCAGATTCTTCTAAGAGAGGTAGTCGGAGGTACATACGTCCAAACATTGCCTTTATACAATACAATACAAAATATTGCTTTTATACAATACAAAATGATGTATTTATGCCACACGTAAATGAATTAAGTGAGTGACATAAATTGGCCGTCACTCAGCTGCTATAGCAGCATGCGCTACTATAACACAGTCCTATACCTCTGCATTCAGTATTGTTACACTTGTTTCATTTTTATCTTGTACCTTAGTTCCAGATAAACTTTAGCTAGACCTAAAAAAATAAAAAAAATGGTTTTGCATATAGTAATGTCCATACAAAAATCTTCGAGCCCCGTTTATTTCCTTGTTTCCATTTGATCGTCCGACACCTTATACATTGAGGGTATATATTAGAGAATGGATAGGTATATTTATCGCTTGTTTATGGCACGTCTGGCTAAATCTCATTAAATAATTTATGATAACAGCCACTGACGATCTATCCACTCTCTATAACTGGATTGCAGAGATAGAGTTTCTGTCTATAATCTTGCTTTGATTTACAGAAAAGTATGTTTAACTAAAATCAGAGCATTAGAGAATTGTTTTGTTTTTGAAACTGAAAATGCAGCACTCTCTCAAGTTTTGCATTCAAATCACAATATTTGGGGTGACCCACTTTCGTGGTGTTATATGCTATGGAGCCTTGTTACGTGTTCGATTCATATTCAAGTAAAATATTCATGGAGCGAAGACATGAAAGGGTAGTGTGCTGCTATTTTAAAATTTGTTATAGGTTTTGGAACTAAATCTTGGTTAGATAATACTACAAGAATAAGAATCAAGACTGTATATCACTATATAGTAGCTATTAATTTTAAGTTTCAATCTAAAAGAGAGATGTTTAAAGTAAGCAGTGTTGTGTAGTAAGTTAATATTAAGTAAGTACCTAGATTTAACATCGCCTTAGGGCTTAATAAAAAAACCTGTTATGATGTTAATATCTCAATAAATAAATAAATAAATAAATCTAATTTTATGAATGATTATGATATGACAGTTTATGGAAAATACATCTTTGGCAAGTCTAAGACTAAGTCGGCGAAAGCTAAAAATTAGTATCTTATGAATGAATGTTGTTTTAGAAAATATACATAAAACAGTCTTCTTCAGGGTGATGATGACTGATCGCCACATACTCACCTAAAAATGCTAACGAAGCATCATCAATAATCCATTTTAATTTCTTATGACAAAGTGGACCCATTACGTTGTGCCAATAAATTGGACGGCACGAGATCAATTTGCTTTGACCAATTGTTTTCAGAATGTCTTTTGGAAATTTGTTTTGTGTGCGGTATCTTTTTTTTTCGGACGTATTTTGATGTCAATTGCTCGGTATAAGGTCGGCATTATCCAAAACTCTCGTAGTACAGTGTTTCTTGAGTTTGTTATGAATTACATTGTTCTTTAGATTCGTGACATTTTATAGAAACACTGGTTTTATGAACTGAGACCTAGTAAGAAATATTGTTTAGTGTTGTTAATACGGTTGAAAAAATAAAAATATTTGGCAAGAATAAAATAAGGTGTATTAAATTTGAAGTTACTTGTGTGAGTGATTTTATATCTCCTAAAATATTGAAAAGTGAGTGCGAGAAGTTATTCTACGGTTTTCAGCCTCTCAATGTCGTTTGCATTTCACCACCAAGTTAGCCAGCCCGAGTCGCCAGTGTAGTCACAGCAAGCAATGAAATGGAACAATCAAAGTTTGTTCAAGCGCTCATTTGCACTAGAACTGCGTTTAGTACAAACTTCACGCTATCTGGTCAGCTTTGTTTGAGTGCTTCATAACACTGGCACACTGGCTTCTTTCTATAAAACTGCTAAATTAGTTTTTAAAATTTTACGTGTGTGTGTTAGTCAAATGACAGCCTTCATGGCTCAGTTGGTAGTAGCTCTGCATTCTGCGCCGTAGGCCCTTGGTTTGATCCCCAACAAGAACAAAAATTTGTGTGATGAACATAGATTTCTGGTTCTCTGTCTGGGTGTTATATAATGCTATAGGAATGTAATTAAAAAAAAGTATTATATAATATATTATATCAGCTATCTAGTTCCTATCACAAGCTTTGGCTTAGTTTGGGGCTAGATAGTGCTGTGTGGAAAGTCCACCAATATTTATTTATATAATGTACCAAAGGTTTAGGCGTGTAGCAAATAAGTATGTATATAAAATTTACGTAGCGTTGCAAATATATTAAATTTTATATAAAGAACTATATACTATGTACCAATGTATATTTTGTAAATGTGAAGCTCTAAAAATACTTACATTTTATGTGTGCTGACAAAGCGTTTAGCACATCGTGAAACACGGGAAAAATAATGGTCGTCATATTTTATAGCAGGCTTTTATAATGCATCTAGTTGCTGCTCGCGACTTTGTCTGCGTTGACTTGTTTTCCCAACATGTATGTTTAATTCCTATACTGGGTGTCATGAGACTACTCCCTAAAACTTAAATAGCGGACTAAGAACTCATGTTCTTACGTCTAATTACTGAAAAAAAAACACAGATGCCAACAACTTTTGTCTGCTTTTTTCGTGTTTTCTTTATTTAATATCCACAATATTAGAAAAACAATTAAATAGGCGAATAAAAATGAAAAGCCGCAAGATGCGCGTTATATGCAATTATCTAAATAAATGAGTTCCTATTTGAAATATTTTTTTTTTATTTATATTTATTTATCACTATGCCCGTCAGTCAGTCAAAACTTTTTTTCACCTATATGAGATGTAGAATGGCAGGATAGCAAACGCTGTAACCGATAAAATTCAGCGCAGGTAGAGTTTATGTGGAATTTATTCAGAGCTTATGCGTATGTTTGTGTATAGGCTTGTTGTAGCATGGACTAGTACATGCATCAAAAGAATGTAACTCACCAAAGTTTCAATACAAAAAAGGCCATCTTGTGTTTCTTTTGATACATTTTCACGGCCACACTAAAAAACGGATTGAGATTCAATTTGACACACGGATAGCTTACATCTTAGTACGGTAGGTATATGGGCATTTCGTTCCTCGCATTTTTGAAGTATGTCATTTGTTGTTTGCATATCTCACATACGTGTTAGCTGCATAATATCGAAGCAAAATACTGCAAAATGTGTCAAATGTAATGTTTGAACGTACCTCTAACTACGTCTATGTAACATGTGTGATGTCTAAAGGGGCTTAGACATCCTCAAAGAATCTGGAGTTATTAATTGGTACCTAGATATCTGGGCAGGACACCTTGCCGGACGTGGTGATGGCCGGTGGAGTAAAACCTTGACTGAATGGTGGCCGAAATCAGGCCGACGAAATCTATGCCGACCGAAAGCGCGACGGGTCGACGACATCTTAAGGGTCGCTGGAAACACCTGGACCCGAGACGCAAAGGACAGAGGAGGCTGGCAGAAAATGAAGGAGGCCTATACCCAGCAGTAGGTGTCACCGGGCTGAGATGATGATGATGATGAAGATATCTGAAGGGATATCTACCGTGCCTGAGGATCAAAGACTTGTGACTGTTTCAGTTTTTATTTATTGAAACATTTTTTAAACATTTACTCAACTAACACAGCTAGTTGGTGTAGCTTTGCCATGGGCTTTTTTTTAAAGCACTGTTTGCAGATTTATGAATGTGATTTTAGTTTTATTTTGTCAGTGACAGTGTTTATCCGAGCGTAACCGGGTCGGATCCGCTAGTTTCAAATAAAATGTCGCTAGTTTCGTTATATTTCAGTGAAAACGAGGTATAAATGCATATTACATTGGCGTTAGACCTGCAAAGCCCCGGTGGGAGCTCGTCTGGGCTGATAAATATCTCAAAGGACCCCATCCTGTTAGCATGAGGGATGGCTCGAGAGATAGAACAGATTTTTATCCTTTCTAGGTAGGGACGTGGGTATTTTATAAATTATTAGCCGCTTTGACGGCTTTTCAGCAAGAAACCGTACTTTGATATATTTTAGATAATTCCAAAAAAATGTTTCCTTTCGCACAAGACTAATAAGATAAATTTGACAGATCCTGTCAAACGAGGTGCTTTGTTTGAGCTGGAAATCAATAATACTAGGTATATATATATATCAACGAGAACACAAATATTTTGTCAAGGGTCGTAGGCTAAACATAGATAATACCCACTTAGATAATAGTTAGAATAATATAAAAAAACAGCATAAACAGCAAATTTGGCCTGGCCCAGATAAGTTTGTTATTCTAAAGATGAAGGTATATAAGGTACTTAAATACATTAAGCTCATAATAGTAAGCTTATAACAGCTATAAAAATAAAATGACTTAGCTTAATAAAAAAATCATTTCAAGATAAACATTTTGATAGCTGCTAGTACCGCGAAGCAGCACCATATACGTAAAACTAAAACAGTTCCATGACTTTGAATGAATGAATTGAATGAATGAATATGACATGGCAGTTGTTGGTAGTCCATACGAGGTTGCAAGCTCATCGCCGCTGTTAGAATATTAACTGATTTCCTCAAGATGTTTTTCTTCACTATTTATGGGCACTGAAATTGTACACATTTTTCAAAGAAAAAAGCTGTTGGTGAATCCGTATTCGGGATAACCGAATCATTTGCATTGCGTAAATGCGTTCCTACATACATATTTAGAAAATAAAATCCACGATCACTCGATCGACGATCAGACTCAAACCCACCATTTTACGATCAGACGGGGCCACGCCCACTAAACCACTGCATCCACTGTATCTTATACTCGTAACTCTGCTTTTTTGTTTTACCTGGAAATCCGTTATCACGGCTTGTTTTCCGTCTGTACAATATATGTACATTATACCGTGTGTTCAAACATAACCCAGGGATAACTTTTTATGTGTGAGGAAGATAAAATTAAACGCTTTAAACTTGAAAGCCTTGTTCATAATCTCCGTCGTTTTATAGCGGCTCTTATAACTAGTTTATTGTCTCTGTCACATTTATGAAAAAAAAAACAGATTGGGCCATTTTAGCAAGTAGAGTAGACTATTAGGAAATTGCTCAAAATTAGCCTTTTTATTGCTTGTGGATGGCAATAGTTAAAACACAAATTATCTTTTGTCAGATTTGTTGATATACGACAAATAAAAATATTTTTGCCGTTATTTCAGAGTGGATTCGAATATGATGCCTCTGGAGTTTCATTGGCTTTGATAACTGCTATAAGGATTATTCGTAATTTTACGTACAAGGGAATGGAGCGAGACCTTTGTTCAGCAGTGGAACATGAAAGGCTGATAATAATAATAACTTTCAACCATGTGAAGTAATCTTTGTAAGGATGAGTTGTGCCATCTTTTATTAACACACGTGAATTGTGGAGACTTAAATATTTTAATCAAAGGTATGATGGATTTACATTAAAAACCCGCCATTAAAGGTACTTTTTTAATGATAGTTAATTACAAAAACAACGCCCTCTTGTAAATTATAAAAATGAGTTTAGCAGTCGGAGAAATAAAACAAAGTGTATTTAAAATTATGTAAACTCTTCTCTGTAATTCTATTCGTCATTGCAATTAAACCCTCAACACCGCGAACCTTTAGCCAGATTATACCAAACACGAAACTGAAATGCGATTCATAAAGTTTAACCACTTATTTTTGGCGTAACCCTTGTTTAGCTTCTTTGTCTGGTTTCTTTTAATGTTTTCGGTGCGGTCGTTATTAAATGATCGTGACATGATTTGTTAATATCCTGGGTAATTTCCATTTTGTATTTGGGAATAATTATTAAAACGTAATTATGTTGATTCGTCACCACGTCATGACGGGCTTTCTTTCAAATCGGTCCATCCGGTAAAAAGTTATGAGGTTACAAAAATAAAAAAAAACAGTCGAATTGAGAACTTCCTCCTTATTTTGAAGTTGGTTAACAATGATTTCAGTGTGCCTCAAGGAGATAACTCGCCTTTCGAGGTCTCAATATTTGTAATAGGACAGCCTCATACCGTTGGTTAGCTTTGCTTTCTGCGCTGTCGGCCGTGGGGTCAATCACCACACAGAACAAATATTTCTGATGTTTTTCTCTGACTCAGTGGTAGATAATTATGAATTTACAAAAAAGTACTGATATCAGTGATCTAGTTTCCACAACATTGTATTTTAAAACATTGTAACAAGGATCATACAAAAGCCGTTCTTTTTTTGCCTGTTCTTCTAACAACAGCCAAAGCCTATAGTCACCTAGAGGCTTTGGCACCTAGAGGCTTTGGTCACTAGAGGCTTTGGCACCTATAGTCACCTAGATTTATGACGTTTCAAAGTGATTATTGAGATTTCATTGAATAAATATCTTTTGACTTTGGTAATACTTCTAAGTTTGGGGCTAGAAAATTAGATGCGCATGTCCAAGAATGTTTATTTATTTTAATAGTTGTTCTTTCATAAATAATATTTTCATATATATTTTAGTCTGCAGCTTATTTTAGGTCTTGCACGATCTTTTTAGCACATGATTTCAGTGTTCTAGTTGTAATAGCAAAGAATTCTAAAGTCTAATCAAACTTTATCACGTTTTGTTATAACACGAAAATACTTTTACCAAAATCCAGCTCACCGTACCATAAATTGTACAATTAGGGCGCAGTTGGAAACATTTTTATGAGATTAGTTATAGTATCTGAAAAGACTGATTTTCTTGAAAATTCAAGCTCAAGATCACTTTTCGGTACAGCTAAAGTCACTTTAACTGTTAATCTCTATATTCAATACTTTTTAAAAACAAAAAAAATACAGAATTTCTATAAATTATATTAAAGTATATAATAAGAAGTTTATCAGTTATCGGCTTCCCATATTACAAGCTTTGGCTTAGTTCGGGGCGAGATAATGCTGTGTGGAACCAATATTTATTTATCCTTATTTTATAATGGAGTGAGGACCACCCCTAAACAATAAGGAATCAGTCTAACAGGTACATGTCTGCTACTTTAGGCATGGTTAGGCATTGCATGCTAGGTTAGGTTAATATTCATTGCGTGCATTTGTTATACCGTATTAGCGTGTCAGTCACACGTTGTGGTGCATAATGCCCCGTGATCTCTTGAATAATGAGCTGCTTGGCATGGCGTTTCAACAAGGGCTATTTTTGTATCAACGAGTACACTAATCGATTATATGAAGGGCTACATCGCGAATAATTGTGCTGCGTTGATGGAGTTGCAACATTTGCTACTTGTCAAGAATGTCCAAATTATTTACTTTAGACTCGCCTTTGGCAAAAAATTGCCTTTTGGCTTTTAATGTTCCCAAGTCCGTAGTTTTCTGCAAAAATCTGGAAAGTGTTTCTCAGTTTTTGACCGATTTTAACGTTCAAAATTTGTTCGTTACGTATTTTATAATTACTAACTAAACACGCAAAAGAAAAATTAATTTGCAAAAGCAATAATAGACCTCTTGTATCTCTCTGTTGTACTCTCTTGTATCTTGTAACTTTACTTATCATTAGTTACTTGGTTCATTGAATATTAATTTATTTTTAACATTCGTTTCGAAAGCTGACCTCTGGTAAGATCGACGCTGTGCTCGTTTGCTTTTAAAAATGGACAATGAAAAAACACTCTTATTTCTTACCGGCTCTGGGCCAGTTTCGTTTGAACCGAAGCAAAGAGATTCTGCAATATTTATCGTTGTATGTTTCCGCTTTGGGGAAATTGAAAGAATACATTGCATTCACTCTTAGGTGCTTTGCACGTATTGAGAATCTACATCCGATATCTTTTGTACTGCACTTGAAATTATCGTTCATAATAATGCTACAAAATAAGCTAATAATAAGTTTTTGTAGGTGCTTTGTTTCTGAGCGACAACTTGACAAAATTCGAGAACTAAACTAATAATATTCCAAATTCAAACTCGCGGAAGTGAGAAACCTTTAAAAGGTTCTTATATATCGGTGGATCTATTTTTAGAAAGGTTTTATTCTATTTATCGGGGCCTTCGCTGTGCCCGCCAGGCGTTTGGACAGGGAAATGTGTCAATTTACACGGTTCTGAAAGACTTTCATGCGTTTATTTGCGCCTTCCGTGTCAAAATGTTTAAAAAGTAACTGCCATTGATGTAGGTTATACTCAAAATAAATTTAAACTGAGATTAAAATGCTTAAAAGTAGTGCAGGGTGGAATCATGCTAATTATTATGAGGTCATAAACACACTCGTAACTCCAAACTTCTGAATTCATTTTCTCCGCATCAAAACCAAATTGCAATAAAATATAGGTATATACATTTGAGGTATGTATGTTTAAATTGGTTTTTATTTTAATAAAAACTTGTATTTTATTATTCTCTGAAATATTTTTGTATTCTCTAAAAATAAAATCTTTGACGCTCTCTTAGACATCCTCAAAGAATTTGGAGTTATCTACCATATCTGGGGATCAAAGTCGTGAAGCTGTTTTAGTTTTTAAAAAAGAAATGGTTTTCCTTATAAATTTAAAATTAGAATTCTTATCTAGACACACGGCAAGATGTCAGTCTTATAATTTTAACCAATAATAAATGACTTCAAGTCATTACCTCTGGAGGAAGTCTGAAGCTCATTGGGTCGATCATACGTTTGATTGCGCTCCATTCCAAAATCAACTCTTTGCTCCCAGCATTCAAAGTATATTTTTGTATAAATTACCATAATGGCTGCGGGATCATCGCTTTAATAATTCATAGTGTTTTTTTATAAGAATGGATTTTGGTGGTTACTTTGAAGCGTCGTGGAATTGTGATTTCTAATACTGTTTATGCACATGAACTTGGTGTATCTAAATATATATAACTCAAAGGTTATATATACTGACACTGGACTGACTGATTGACATAGTGATCTATCAACGCACAGCCCAAACCACTGGACGGATCGGACTGAAATTTGGCATGCAGGTAGATGTTATGACGTAGGCATCCGCTAAGAAAGGATTTTGATCAATTCTACCCCCAAGGGGATAAAATAGGGGATGAAAGTTTGTATGAAACTTTGAATTCCTTGGCGCGAGCAAAGCCGCGGGTTCAGCTAGTTTTAGGATAAAAGTAAAACATCGTCATTCACGATCAAATATTTCTGTGTCTTTTAGACACAGCAGGCTGACAGTGTCCGTTTTTTATTTTATCCTTTAAACTATGAAGCTTTTACGTTTTTAGCATAATTTTTTTCTATTTTTGAATTAAAACTGAATACCGTGAAGTCTATGCGTATAGGTACAGACGTGCAGACACAAGCAAATCTCGGAATGATAAGGAATGGATTTAAATCCGGATTTTTGTAAATTTGGTTGGATGAACTAAAAATAGAGTAAAATGTACGTCTTATGACTAAAAGTGACCCTCCAGACAAACTTCAGAGTGACTGACTTAATTTGGCAATAACGATAGAGAATGTTGGTGAAGAATAAAATCATTAATTATACGCGTATCTACGTGATACATAAAAAGCATTTAAGTAAAGAACAACGGTGACCTCGGAAACTGATGCTAAATGTACGCTTTGAAGTTCGCTCTCGTAATAATTCCGTACCAAATTTATAACTACCCACTCAACGTTGAAATTTTTTTATTAAAAGAATATTTTTACTTAACTTTATAAATTATTAATGTGCTTCATTACCTTAATATATAATTAGCTAAAAGAGGACTTTAAAAAAGCTGTAAGTCACGCGCGGGACATTTACGCGTAATAAATGCGAATAACATTCATCCCTGGGATTCGTTGGATTAGCTTAACGGTCCTAAGTTTTCAAGGATTTTATCAAGTACTTTATTTAAGTATTAAATAATCGCTGTTGTTGAATTATTTGGGAACAGCAGAAATATTGTCCATCGAAAGTGTTATCATCATGGTAGTGATAGCCTAAATCAGCCATTGCTTGATTAAAGCCTCCAAAAATTTGAAGAAAGTAGGTACTAGTCACCACGCTTATAAATCAGTTTTGTGGTGCACCATACACCAGACTGAAAATCCATTCGTTGCTGTTATGGACGCAGGCATCGAAACATTTCAATGCAATATAGATCATATTTATTTATAAATATACATTTAGGCTTACAGCTACCGCCAAGGCGCAATGTTATTATAGTACTAGTAGCGTCCCGCGGTTTCACCCGCGTAGTTTTAAATCCCGGTATTCCCACGGGATAAAAAGTAGCCTATGTGTTATTCCAGACTATAATATATCTCTGTGTATTTTCACCAAGATCCGTTCAGCCGTTCTGGAGTTATAGAGTAACAAACAAACATCCATCCATCCATCCATACTTACAAACTTTCGCATTTATTGTGTTAGTAAGATACGTAGCATAGCGTCGTTTTTGTCGTAAGCCTGCGCGGCGCCTTCACCTTACCTTCACCGTACGCCGTTTCCGTGTGTTTCGTGCCTTAGTCGCCTCTTACGACATTCAGCGGGAATGTCCTATTGTATATCGATACCGTCGCAACCTGGCAACTACATGACTTTATTGCAGTCAGTTTCTTTTTAAAACAGTAGCAGTAGTATTGAAGGATTTCATAGATCTCTTGATGGCTCTGACTTACGCGTTATTAGCCATGCCCACTAGGGCGGAGCGTTAAAAAAAAAAATTTAATACCGGATCTGAAGGGGTCTAAAAATTTGCGCCTTGTTTAATAGATTACGATAAAAATGTCAAAACAAATATTAAACCTTTTTTTCAGCCCTCTACTACCCCATAAAGATTTTCTTAAATCGAAAAATTGTGTAGTTTCTCAATTGCTTTTTCGATTTTTTTTACTATAATTATTAAACTTTAATAAATAATAGTAGAAAATACATAAACAGTCAATTCAGATATTTTTTAAAGTCAGTTAAAAAATGTTTACAACATCAAACCATCTCAATTTCATACTTATAACGAAAAGCATTTTTTAATTTTTTTCAAACCCAGTTCTCGTTATCTGTTTTACAGTGTAATTTATTTGTGTTGGACTCTTTGTTTTAAACGTAGTGTTTTGCCTTATTTACAAGTACATCCGAATAATTTCTTTAACCTTAACAGCAGAGTTTGCCTACGCTTTTTAGGAACAAATTAAAAACTTTGAAGCTTGGTAGAGGGCAGAAAATGTAATAATTTTTAAAATAAAAAGATGTACTATGGAACTGTTAGCAATGAGGCAACTTTTAAAACCTATTCAAACTTCATAGTAACAACTTTTTTTTTCTTCATACATTGACGCTCCACCCTAATGCCCACTCAGAAGTAAAACGATACTCAAGATGGTTATACCGTTTAGTGACGTCATTACAGGGTATTTGGATTGTGTTTAATTACGTAGACATCAAAACTTCATCCAAACTATCCTACTTCAAGGATCTCACTTATCTCTCTCAATCTCCCTCTCTCGCATCTTACAGCTTAAAACTAAGAAAATCAAAACACCATCAATCACGCAGAGAGACAAAATTTTCGCCGCTCTTGAATGCTCAAGATTAATGGCTTTTCTACACCGTAGTGGTATATCTCATAATTTTACTTGAACGTCGAACTTGGCTCAAATCGTAGGCAGCGAAAATTTACCATAATCCGAATAGTTTTGTCAGATTTGCGCTCCCGGAGAAATCTCAAGGACAAGGATAGTTAAAAAGAAAAAGAGTAACCCTCGGTTTCTGAAAGCGCGATCAACACTAATTGGCTGTCAAGTCACATGCTATTTCAGCTTTCACTTCAGATTGGATAGAGATAGCAAGTGAGTTAACAGCCGATTAGTGTTGATCGCGCTTTCAGAACCGGGGGCATGTGTGCGTTTTTACACAGGTTAAGTGGCTTTTTTCAACGCATTAGTACACGTACTTATATTTTGCATCAAATACTCATGTGACACACCCTAATAACACAATTTGTATCAATTGTTACAACAGAGAATAAGGATATAATGAATTCCAATATTTGAAGGGTATCAATAAACCCGTTCTTTTAAATTTGAAGCATGAATAAAGTAGCCTATAATAATAAAGTAGATCGCGAGTTCGACTTGTGTTTGAAGGTCATCTTCCTTGTAGTTGTTGAAAGTTTTGTAGTAGTGCTACTTGTAATAGATACTGAGAAATGGAGACGTTTTGTTAGATAACTGATAAATTGCTTCGTTATTTCCTAGTTGGGAAAACTAGTCCGCTCATTATAAATAAATTCTTCAATCTTTTCCTTCTAGTCGTGTAACTAATTTCTATCGAAACTGTGTGGTGAAAGGATTTTAATTCCGCCTCAAAGAGGTTCCTTTCGAGCAATTGACAC
Organism: Plemyria rubiginata; assembly: GCA_963576535.1. Lineage (NCBI taxonomy): Eukaryota > Metazoa > Arthropoda > Insecta > Lepidoptera > Geometridae > Plemyria > Plemyria rubiginata. The sequence goes on from OY754923.1 coordinate 7,767,083, forward strand.
ATGTTTTTTGGAGGTTACTAAGTTCTATCAACTTGCTGGTTTCCTCACGATGTTTTCCTTCGCCGTTTGAGAGTATTTGAAAAATACCTACTACGTACTTAACCTTAAATACTGCCTTAGGTAACCATTATGTCACAGAAACAATTATTCTACAGTAATGGTAGGATATTTATCCAAATGTGTAAAGTATTCATTTAACATTTAAATATTGCAAGCCATACAAAGGAAGCTTCAGGTTGACAAATAACGTGACCTACATACACAATTTCAGTTAAAAGTAAACCTCACCCGACCGACCCATGTCCGACCAAGGTCATATAATTCTCATTACACCTCACACCGAATATCACGGCATAAAAACCCAGCCACACGTCAAGGGATGTTTTGGAGGGAGGGGTTGGTTCCTCTATTGATTTTTCTCCCCGCACCCCTCACGCATCTCAACTGTTGCTGAACATTTGCTACAGCCAGATTTAATTTTTTGACTAGTTTTAGCCTAAAATGGAACCGTCAGTATGGATTAGAGCGCTCGCTGATGATCGATTGAAGACGATTGGTCGCTGAGGGCTTAAATTACGATAAAGTAGTCTTTTTTTTGACATGAAAGTGACTGAGACAAGTATACTTTATAGAAACGCCATGAAATCGCGCGTAACACATAAGAATAAAGAAGTTCATTATAATTATATCGAAAATGTTTCCTCAATTTGTTTTGTTTACTACTATCTACTTTAGGTATATATACTTTTAGCGGATGAATCGAAAAAGGTATGATAGCAAGTAATTATTTATTTAAGTAATTATTAATTATTTTATTTATTTGTGTTGATAACACAAAAACCGTTATTCCCAGAGGGGATCAAACCCACGGCCAACAGCAGCGTAGAAGGCAGAGCAACAACTACAGATATATGGTGGCAAACACCAACTAAGCCGTGAGATAGCAATATAATAGATCAGTATACATCAAAGAGAGGTTTAGGATTTACCATGTTAGGTAGCCTTCAGAGAAGTTTGATTGCATTGCATTTGCGGTCTAGAGGTCGAGAGACGAGAAGCCAACAGATAAGAGGAAAACCTTTGAATATAATCTTCGCTAAAATCACTTACTCCGGATTCGAGATTGTGAATTTCTATGCAAAATCCAATTTATTTCGACTTATTTGGAGCTTAACATAGTCTTCGTTATCATTACATTTTTTTGTCGAATTAAGTGATTCCGATTGTAAATAAAACAATGTGTTGAAAGACATGAAAAGTATTTTCATGCATAAGATAATTTTTGCTTTTAAAATCATTACTTTTTTCAGAATGACTTGTAAGCGCATACGGTAAACAAATTGATAAAATCATATTTTTTATTGTGCACACAGCACTATCCAGCCTGTATATTATGTTTTGATTTTAGTAATTCCCTATGCCTAAAACTGTCGGAAATCCTCACCATTAAAAATTGTCCTCAGACGAGGCAGAGCCACTAGGTACCTATTAAGTGAGTGTCATAGTGTAGTGAATAGTACATTTGCGGCCGTGCTCTAAGTGGCACCATTGATTCGGTCGGTTAGTTTACTGAACTGAGAAATTCTATTAACTACGTACTTGAGTCTTGATGCCATGCGTGCAGCAGAGAGCGACTCGTGGACGATCACAATTTAGTAGTAAAATGCGACATTTATTTTTATGACGACCTCTGTGGCGCAGCGGGCGAGAGCCTGCCTGCGACGCAAGAGGTTGCGGGTTCGATTCCCGCCTTGGAACAAATTTGTGTACGATCTGCAGAAATTTGTTCCGATGGTCTGGGTGTTTTCTATGTATAAAAAAAAATATCTATCTATGTAACTATATAATGTATTAAATATATCAGTTATCTAGTACCCATAACACAAGCTTTGAATAGCTTACTTTGGGGCTAGATAGTGCTGTGTGGATGGTCCAGCATTATTTATTTATTTAGTATTTATTTATTAAAACCATAAAATGGCAGTACGGAGTTTGTGTGAGTAGTGGTGAACTTTGATGATGTTTTGGCTGTCGGAAAGCCTTGTTCATTAGGTAAAACTATAAATAAACTAGTAGTTCGCCCCGAACTGAGATCTCGTGATGCGATCCGAAAGCTCCGAAAATTTAAGTACATAGATGGTAGTAATCAGAAAGATCAAAATCCTTTGGTGACATCGAAAGAGTGCAGTATTTGTTTCTTCCTTTGTTCAACAGCTGTATTTAATTTGTCCGTTATACCAAATACAATGCTTGGACCTGCGTCTGTCTACCACTGACCGCTGTAACCGCTTTTTTTTGTGTAACTGTAACCGCTGACTGCAACTTTGTATGGTAAAGAAGTTTTAACTCAATTGGCCGATTTATTGAAGAGTTCCGTTAAACAGACCTTGGCTCCATCATCAGACCAGGTCGCTGTCAACATTTTATGAGAACTGAGAACTTTTTTAATTTAATTCAATAATTTTTTCTATTAAAAAGCAAGGGAACTGGCCGACCAGTAGAAAAACCTTGATACCAACGAAACTCTAATTTAACTTTTTTGTTGTAACTCTAAAAGCAGGCATCCTAGAAAAAAAATAAAAACGGTTTTGGAATGTCCAAACCAAGCCCTTTCATATGACATGTAATTTTATTTTTTGTGTAACTTTTTTAATTTTTGCCCCCTTAAAAAACCCCATATTTTAATAACCCCTTATCCGATTTTACTCATATACTTACCAGTAAATTTCTCAAGTACAAGCTATCCACTTACCAAATTTCATGCAGATCGGATAAGCGGTTCTCAAGTTATCGTCGGACAAACAAACAAACATACATACATACATAAAATGCCAAATCGCCCAAGTTGATTGTAAGATCTTCGTTCGCTGCGCTCACTCGATCAATAATGAAAGATGACGGATTTATTCACACAGATTGTAGGTATATAAAATATTTGCTATGTAGACAGTGGTGGTGTGAAAAATTCCACGTGAAATAATCATGTGGGTAATTCAGGTCCGAGTATTATGTCCGTGCCATATGCCCCAAACTAATTAAAGCAGCATAATGGTAACCAGAAAAGTGATAGACGAGAAAATAAATTAGTACATATTTTTTGTAACACCTATGGAATTTATGAAGAACAGAAATAGGGTCACGCTTGTAATGTATTCTGAGATATTTATGAAAAGACTGGTTTTAAGAAAATTTGATTAAAAAAACGTAAATATAGGATAAACCTTGAACCGATAGTGAGTGAATAGAGACCTATTATTGTGTAGCCCAAACTGAATTTCCTTTTTTTAATAGCTGTCACTGCATATCATTTATTTCTCGGCTCTATACTGAAATAGTTTGGGACCAAAATACTAATTTCGCTGAAGTTGCAACAGCTGCTTTCGTATGCAAAGTACGGGATGCGACTAAATTCAAATAACGCAATGAGAAAATCGTTTCTGGTATTTTTAGTTACCAAAATGTACCTTAAACCGACGAGCATAATGAGGAATGTAACGAGGTTGAATGAAGTGAAAGAGGTATGTCAGGATCGTAGCAAGTGGAAATCCGTGGTCTCTGCCCACCCCGATGGGAAATAGGCGTGATTTTATGTATGTATGTAAAACATTCCAAATTCCTACCCTATTATCATACAAATTATCAATGCAAAACGTTATGATGTTTGCATGTTAGGATTTTTGTGACGCAATCACGCGCTAACCATGGATCGATTCGGATCGAAATTAAGAAGTTGATATTAATCTGGATTAACAATTTTTATCTTGAAAATTTTCTAGGAACCACGGATAAAATATAAACGAATGCAAAAAAGGAGACTGACACTGATATTTCACACAGTCGAAGCAGGAGGCTGCTAGTCCTACTAATATTAAAAACGCAAAAGTTTGTACGTATGGATGGATGGATGTATGGATATTTGTTCCTCTTTCAAGCCGGAACGGCTGAACGGATCTGGATGAAACTTGGCAGAGAGATAGATTATAGTCTATAAAAGCACATAGGCTACTTTTTATCACGTGGGAATACCGGGATTTCAACCTGCGCGGGTGATACCGCGGGGCGCAACTAGTAGAAAATAAACCAATTATTTTTGTAGAAACAATTCAATGCTGAAACAAAGGCTTTCAGAGAGATAAAAAGAAGATTTTTACCTTCTTTTCTTATCATCAATTTGATGTTTTTAATCAAAGGAAATGTGCTCAATAATGTTATTATTCGTATTCCTACATTAAATAGACTAAAACAGACATTTTAAATTCAATTCAGTTGTGCAAACACTGATACGGCGGCCCGCAGAATTGTTTGATCTCGGAGTTGGCAAGGCTCTCATCAGGAAAACGTAACAGTTACCTTTGCCGCGGTACAATGGAAATTTAAAATAAGTATTGGAAGGTCCTTTCAAAGTTGTTTGTATTTTTTCGTTGAACCTATTTGATCAAGTGATAAAAGTGCTCAATAATACAACCAGACTTACGATGAAAATACAGGTTTATTCAAACAATTTGCATAATTCAGTTTAAAAACACTTCGTAGAAAATATGGTAGTTACATGAAAAATCAAACCAGAAAACTTTTGTTTCCAGAATTTTACACGATTTTATTCTGAGAACCACATATTTTCATTTGTATTTCGTGCCATACTTCCCTGCGGTGTGAAATAGAATAAACTGATACGCAAGGGAGACATTTTATATCCATACCAAATCCTACTAATATTATAAACGTGAAAGTTTGTAAGTTGGTATGGATGGATGGATGGATGGATGGATGTTTGTTACTCTTTCACGCCGGAACGGCTGAACGGATCTGGATGAAACTTGGCAGAGATATACATTATAGTCTGGAATAACACATAGGCAACTTTTTATCCCGTGGGAATACCGGGATTTAAATCTGCGCGGGTGACACCCCGGGGCGCAACTAGTTTAGTATAAACGCGAATGTGTGCCTGTCTGTATACAAAGTTTTTAAGGCAAAGTCACCGAACCGATCATAATTAATTATGGCATTTCTATCTGGTTACTAGTATAGTAGTTAGCGTTCTGGAGAACACTACAAATTACTTTTTAAAATTTTGGTTTTACTATGAAGGTTCTAAAACAATAACTTGATCCTTGACCATCAATCTCAGTTCACTGAAAATTTGACATTGGTTATCCCAACTCTGTCTATCTGTCTGTCTGTCTGTCTGTTACGCTTTCCCGCTTAAACCTCTCAACCGATTTTGATGAAATTTGGCACAGACAATCTTTAGACCCTGAGAAAGAACATAGGCTACCTTTTATTGCGAAAAAAAGAGATGAAGAGATTAAAAGTACGCAGACGAAGTCGCGGGTACCAGCTAGTAATAAATATTAATTAATGAACATTTTGGTTTTTCGGACAACGCTATCTACTAGTTCCCAAGCAAAGCTTAGCTTGTCAGTAACCTTGTACAGAACCATCAACAGAAAGCAAAATAAAAATTACTCTTGCTAAAATAACTCTTTTTTGGTCAGCTGACGTTTTTTCTGATCTGATGATTCTGATTTCTGATGTAAATGTTTTGGTGTACAATAACGACTTTAATGACCCAGAAGGTGAGCGGTGACCCTGATACGCAATCCCTACTATATTAATATTATAAATGCGAAAGTAACTCTGTCTGTCTGTTACGCTTTCCCGCTTAAACCTCTCAACCGATTTTGATGAAATTTGGCACAGACAATCTTTAGACCCTAAGAAAGGACATAGGCTACCTTTTATTGTGAAAAAAGGGATGAAGAGATTAAAAGTACGCTGACGAAGTCGCGGGTACCAGCTAGTAAATAATAAATAAATAATGCTGGGCAATTCACACAGCACCATCAAGCCCCAAAGTAAGCTACTAAAAGCTTGTGTTATGGGTGCCAGCGATAACTGATATATTTAATACAATAAATATTTACATAGAAAGATTTTTTTTATTATACGTAGAAAACACCCAGACCAACGGAACAAATTTCTGCAGTTTGTACACAAATTTGTTCCGAGGCGGGAATCGAACCCGCAACCTCTGCGTCGCAGGCGGATTCTCGCCCGCTGAATGAATGTACTCTAGGAACCAGACAACTAAATATTAATTTTTCTGCAAATACATCCTCACAATATATTTTTACACACAAACCCGGGCGTGTTCACTAGTACCTAGCATTTATAACCAAAGCTTTATCACTGAGATACTCGTACAATAGTCGGGCTGAGCTTGAATCGATCGGTTTAAAGTTAGTGTAGGCCGCATAAGGCCCGCCGTGAATTATTTATTACGCTCAGAGTATGTCCGGAAGCGGGCGTACGTAATCCTATTTTAAGGTATCTTGGTAAACAAAACTCGTTTGCCGGCAATAAATATTATAACATCGGTATATGTGAATGTTTGGAGTTTATTACGAGTATATTGCCTACGGCGCTCAGTAAATATGGAGGAAAAATAAATAGCAGTGATTTGAATCTTTTGATATTTCTCAAATAATTTATTAAACGGTTGCACATACATATATCTAAAGTTGGATAATCTAAAGACAAGTTACGGAATCAAGTTTATGCTAGTTATCATACTTGTCACTGCCACTTATATGTCAACAAAAAAAAATAGCAAGAGACTTTTTAGCTTAGGCTATTTTAGCTTAGGTATACGTATTACGGAGCGCTCATCGACTAGTATGAAAAAACTAAAAGAATTCTTCTATCAATTAAATGTTTATGTAGCGTCATGCTAATAAATCAATAAATATTTGTGTAGTATATCTGGAAAACTCACAAAAATATACTAACTCAGTAAAAATGAAAAAAAAATGTTATGTTTTTTACATTATTGTATTTATTTAGTTGATGAAATGTAGCGTGCAGATATTAATGTAAAAAGTGCTGATATAAATTTCCTTCTCTCAGACTACCAACTATTCTATTTGTGTATTTACATCACGTTGGAAAATGAAATGAGCTCGACCATCATATCCTTTCGGATCCTTAGTTGATCCTAATGGATGTCAACGGGAGTAGTTACGTTTGAACATTATTTGAACCCCTTTAATTTAGACCTTACAAATAGGCTATAGAACTACATTAGGAATTAGGATGTCAATCTATCAGTAGAATATGTACAATATTTAAAATTTGCCTTTTCGCTGTTTGACGTTACCCGTAAGCAATTCCTCAGGTATTTGCTATTGAAAAGGTTCGAATCTATAGTGGTATAAATCTTACTGACACGTATATCTTTCGGGCTGACAAGGATACATAAGTGTTTTGTCTGGAGTACAAAACCACTGAAAAGGCACTCGAGAAAGCTCTCATTCAAGTTTTATGCTCGACCTATTTTGTTGTTGGCTAACACTTAGTAACCCTAGCTGGTGAGCGCAATTATCGGCAATTTGAGCGGACACCAAACAGGCCCTCTATTGGAAGCCTGTTTTTTGTCAAAGCGCTGTAATTGGTAATTATGTCAGAGAATGGGTTATAAGAGCTTTTTAGGCTCTATTAAAACTACAAAGCACCGGTGCAGAGCACCAGTGGTCTAGTGAGTGACTCCGCCTTCCGATCGTAAGGTTGCAAGTGCGGATCCAGTCGTGAACCAATGGATTTTTTCCATCGAAAAATTTATGTGCGCAATGCCAGTGCTCTTAAACGGTGAAAGAAAATATCGTGAGGAAACCAGTTAGTATTTTAATAGCGGCGATAAGCTTGCTACCTGTGACGTATAGAATACTGACTATAGTAAAATGTGTGTATGTGCCAAATTTAATGTTTGGACGTACCTCTGACTACCCGCCTTAGACGTCCTCAAATAATCTGGAGTCAGAACTTGTTACTAAGAGGTCTGAGGGGATATCCGTGCCTGAGGGTCGTAAAGCTGTTTCAGTTTAAAACTGCAATACAAATACACGGGAAAATACACTTATATACTCAGAAACTACTAGTCAGATCTGACTCTAATTTAAATGGGACCACATGACAAGCATCAGCTTTCGATTAAAAAAAATATCAAAGTCGGTCTACCCAGTAAAAATTTATGAAGTAACATCGGTAATAAACATAAAAAGAAAAAAGCAGTCGAATTGACCCGTCTCCTTTTTTAACCGACTTAAAAACAGAGGAGGTTCTCAATTAAACGCTTTGTTTTTTATGTTTGTTTTCTCATAAATGTTTACTGAGTGGACCGAATTTGATGATGTTAAAAAGATAGAGATTGGAGATAGCCCACTCTAAAACTACAAGCATTTTCCCTCCTCAAGTTCTGCGTTTTCTTGACCTTATACTTGGAACAAAATGCCTTGTCATGCAAAAGGCACTCTAGAGCTCTAGATATACTTTTAAATTGTATTTGGAATAAGTACGAGAAATGTCAAACTGAAAGCCATCTCGATCGGCCGCCGAACTTTGCTCGCCTGGTAGTATCGATTCGTTTTTCTACCCTGTATTTTTTTGGGTCAAAAGGATATGCTGTTTTCACAATAACAAGGCTAATCTAAATGAATGTACATAATAAAAAAAACAACTAACCCGGTAACTCCAAGCGCGGATGAAAAACATTTATCCAATTAGGCTATCTAAATAAAGTATTATGTTAAAATTATACTGTGTTCTAATAACTTCGCTCTGAAATGCTGACTTTACCGTTTAACGATAATTTGATTGTTATTGCTCCATGGCCCGAAAAATGGTGCAAAATATTAGACGACTCACGATATACACACACAGATTCTATATAAATGGCAACTTGTCACGCTTGAAACACAAACTTCTGCATAAAAGTGTGCATTTGTCAAATAATATACTCGTAAATAGTGCTATGTAAGGCTTCTAGATATTATATGTACCTAATGTATACCTTGCCTGCGTTATTTTACTCTAAAAAATTGTTGCAAATACAAAACATGTAACTACAGATGAACATAACACAAAGTGGCATCTTATACATTCACGATACCGTAAAACAGATCTTATATCAATCACCGTTCGAACTTAACTATGCCCAACTGACATATTGCGGGCATCAAGTCATCAACAGGAACTTTATAGGTGCCGTATCGGTTTTCAATAAACACTGTTTATCTATGGTTTATCTTAGTTTTATATCTTTGGTTCAGCGACCTTGTTTCTTGGCTTTATGACCTCATACTCAGACGCGCTCCGCTTGGCTCGTCTTAATTATGTACTTGCGAAATATCATGAATGAATGAATTATTTGTATTCACGGTTCCTATTTAGGAACCGTGAATACAAATATGGGGAATGTTAGAAAAATATTTCGCCATCTTTTTACCCAGTTATTTTTACTGTGCTAAAGTGTTAGGTACACCAATGCGTTTGGCTTGCGTCGGCGATGGTGTTTCAGTCAGATTAGTTCTGTACAATTTGTTCATACCGTCGTGCTTATCTAATGTAACGTAAATCGAGAGGTGAATACTTTTATGCTAGGTATTCACATGTCACTCGTTAATACAAATAAAACAAAACTAAAATTCACTCTGTTATTTCAACATAGAATGAAACCCAATCAAACAATCCATAACCCGAACACAATACAAAACAAATTGTAAGCAATTTTCGTGGAGGCAGAAAATACACGGCATAATAAAGGAAATTCTTGTATAAAAGTTTTACGGGTGCAAGTTAACACAAACGTTTTCACCGAGTTGCGAAGAACTTTGAAAGCACTTGGAAAAGCGCAGGCATGATTCTTCAAGCTGGCGAACGATTTAAAACATACCTAGATATGAGAATATTTTCTTAAAAATAAAAAGAACTGAGAAAATGCTATGTGAAAGTTTAACCCCTGGTTTCTGAAAGCGCGATCAACACTAATCGGCTGTCAAACCACTTGCTATCTCTATCTAATATGAAGTAAAAGCTGAAATAGCAAGTCACGTGACAGCCGATTAGTGTTAATCGCGCTGTCAGAAACAGGGGGTAAAGCTACCTAAAAATACAATTGCAAGCGTTTCGATGTAAGAATCTTTTTTGCATGTTTAAATTGGTGTATTCAAGCTTGTGGGTCGGAGGAAATGAAATGCAAATATCTTTAAGGCGTTGACAACACCTAATATTTCTCTCGCTCGCACGATTCGACATTTTGAAAGATATAAAATCACTAAATACAATTTTGAAAAATCGCAAACAACTATTTTGTGTGCAATCACATTGCACACAGTTTAGTAAAAATTTGACTTTGATTGATGCGAGTTTTCCTACTCAAAAGTTTGCTTATGTACAAAAACTAGAAAAGCAAACTTTGACGTAGGAAAACTTGTACCGATCAAAATGATTTTTTTACTAAACTGTGCGCAATATGATTGCACACAAAATGGTTGTTTGCGATTTTTCGAAAATAGGTTTAGTAATTTTATATCCTTCAACAAGTCAAAACGTGCGAGCGAGAGTCACATTAGCTCTTGTCTTTACTTTAATCACAACTTTGATTCTAAGGATCTCAAGGCCAGATTCGAGACTCAAGATTGAAACTAACTACTAAACGTGTGTTTATTTTAGACTTGTGATTTCGTATCAGTTTAAGGCAATTCACTACGTCCACCAAATAGTTCCGCAGTAGTTCCGTAGTTAGCACCATTTAATTCCGTAAATTCTTTTACAAAATCTGTAAGTAGGTACAAGTGTATGAGCCAAATCTAGTAATAATTCTCGTTGCTACAAAAACTTCAAGGCAAACAAGATTTATAAATTGCCAGGCCCTTTTGGCTCAAGATTTAAACCTTTTTCGGACTTTTTTATTAAGATCAATCCAACGACCCGAAACTCAGTAAACCTGCATAAAGTACCTAAAATGCTTACCTCACTCATGGGTAAATTATTATCGTAAGGTGGTTCACGAAATATTATAGATATATTTTGTTGCGTGAAAGCATTCAGGTGCAAGCAAGCACCTAAAAATACCTAAAAACCAAAGCTATGAACGTGAAAGAAAACAGCTATTCCTTGGAAAATACCTACTTGGCTCAAAAGTATATGAAACAGCTGTTTTATTTTCGCGATCAGTGTTGGTTTCTTAGAAAAAGTTGTTTATATTGATTGGTACTTTAACACCATTAAGTTTAATAGGTAGAAGTATATTATTATATTTAAATTCTATTTAATGTGTAACCAAACGGTTTCTTAGTAACACTCCACACCATCTTTTTGCACGCCCAGGAAGACTGGTAGACAATGCTATTAGCATTAAGTCCTCTTAGCACTACATTGTTTTGTGTGAAAGTTTTTAAATAAATAAAATAAGTTTTCGGGAGTAGTCTGGTAACACCCTGTATACTTATCTAGTTAATATAAGCTGCAAGAAGTAGGTATTATAATCTACCTAATACATTTCAGCGGGCTTATGGTACTCTCGCTAGGATGAGACCGATGCAGTGCTCAAGACTTAATGAACAATAATTTTTGTTATTAAATTAAACTTTGATAGGAGAACCGTTTCTTAAATGAAAACTTTAAAACAGATTACTTTTATATTGTTGAGTAGTTTTTAGCTGTAAGTTTTCATATTTTTTACTCAACCTCCTCCCGACCATCGTCTACTTTTCCTCACTTATTATAACAGAATAGGAATTTTTGGGATTTTAGTGCAAAGCCGTTGTTGACCGCACGTCTTTGTGATTGCGATCAAATATCAAATCAAATCAAATATTTTATTTTGTAAGAATTTTAGGTACATGGTAAATAAAGGTCTTCATAAAATTCTAAGTATCACTAAAATCCTACCATTACAGGCGTACAAAATCATTTAGATACCTACCTACCTGCTTGTGACGAGTCCTCAAAATAGCACGGTAGGACGCTGTGTGACTGACTGACGACAACAACTTGACAACAATACACCAATGACACCACAAATATGCATCTATGAGGACAGTCGTATACAATATTTAAATATTCTCAAAATGTTTATAAAGCTGTTTACAAAATATTTTCCTAACATGTAAAAACTTATGGTAGAGATCTTAGCGTGGTAGGGATAGTCAAACAGAAACAATTAAAAGCCATGTTACAGTTTTTACAGCACAGTGGTAGTAGCTTTACCTTCGGCGCTATAGGGCGTGGGTTCGACCACACCGAGAAAAAACATTTTTGTGATAATCATAGATATTTTTTCTCGATCTGGGTCTTTTTTATTATTTTAGTTATTCTGGCACAAACTTTGTTTAGTTTGGAGCTAGATGGTGCTCTGTGAAATGTCTAATATTTATATTATTTGTTTGATTTGAACAACTAAATCTACCGCCGTATTAATCAAAATACGTACTTTAGATTCAAGTCAAAACCAAAAATAAAAAAATCTGTATATCAAATACTCGCATAAATTTCTTTATGAATCTAATCTAATAATACCGAACCCGACTTTTCAATACCGAAACGTAGGCTCAACACAAGCCTGTGGTATCGACCTGTACCAAGCCTTTTACGTACGGTTGTACACGAAGTTTAGTACGAGAATAGTCTCATTTTATGTACAGATGCACTCCTTTTGAGAGAATATCTACTCAGGGACAGACCCACCAGTGCACGTGACAGAAAATGGGTTACAGTTAGATGGATAGTTGTAAAATACTTTCTTTCCCACCTCAGAGGATTTTCAAGTTACAAAACTGGCACGTAATTAACCAACTGGCTACCGTAAAATATGTATGTGCCAAATATAATCTTGGACGCACCTACTACCACCATTTTCAAAGAATCTTGGGTACCAACTTGGTACTAAAGAGATTTAGGATATCTACCGGGCTGGGGATCACAGCAGAGGTGTTACTTCCGTATATGTATGTACTCAGGTATTTTAATACCAAGTACCAAACTCAGTTTTCTTTGAGGATAATATTTCTAACCTTTTTGTGCGAAAATGTATGTAATAAGCCCGTTTCTTTTAAAACAGGATTAAAATTACCTTAAAATTAATGAGCTTATCATGCTAAAAGGCATGTTATCCCTAAAGTTTATGATCTTCGCATAAACATAAAAATATTTAATTAATTACTAAGGATGTTCCATTTCCTAAGAGATTTCAGTATTTTTCGTTAATATAATAGTAATAAAATATTAGATTGAATAATTGAAAAGAGAATAAAAATGTTGTTGAAAGAGTGAATATTATGAATCCTATCCTACAAATATTAGATAGAATAGCTGAAAATATAGTAAAAATGTTGTTTAAAGAGTGAATATTAAGAAACCTATCCTATGATATGCTACTATCTATCCTATGCTACTATAAACATAATTATAAACGCGAAAGTTTGTAAGTATGGATGGATAAATGGATGGATGTTACTATTTCACGACGGAACGGCTGAAGGGATCTGGATGAAACTTGGCAGAGAGATTATAGTCTGGAATAGCACATTATGCTACTTTTTGTCCCGTGTGAATACCGGTATTTAAATCTGCTCGGGTGAAACCGCGGGGCGCAACTAGTCATCTATAATGAGGTAATACCGTCCGTGGCTGGGGATGAAAGTCATGAGGCTGCTTTGTATTGTTACTAATGCTCCTATAGAATGGTGCCCTTGAACCAAACATGGTGACATTAGGTGTTTAATATAATTTGTTTGGTCTGGCGAGACAATAGTATATTACATCTGTAATACTTATCACTGTTGGCCCCTTTCCAAATGAGTATTTACAAAGCACAGCTAAAATGCTAAGCCACAATTTATGCACAACAATAAAAGTTTAGAGGTCATATTACCATTACCATAGAAACGAGATTTCTTTGAATCCTTGCTAAAAATACCATAAGCTACGTGTCTATTCTAAACTATCTGTCGCCTATAGCTTTGCTCGCATTAGCTTACCACAGACGACGAAGACGCTATATTATTTTTCATCTTATGATAAAACATCGCTCGCCATACAATCACTATGAGCCATCAGAGGCGGTTAAGATAATATAATAATTATATTACGGTATACTATGATACTGAGCGGTGACGCGACGAGCGACAGGGCGACTTCATCTTACCTTACGCCTTACCTTATGCCTTGCTATGGAAATATGTCTAAGTTAACATTTTCAAGAAAATGAGACCACTATATATATATATACTATCGTATCATAACAGTGTGTGATACCTTAAGATGCTATTATATTTTATCTCAAGGTATCATAAGATGAAATATCATAGTATCATCGTCGTCTGTGTTAGTACGCTTTAGTAGTGATTGTTATCTAAGGCGTTTTCCGTCATTGGGTTCGAAATTCTTTAATACCTAGTTCCTGGTAATATTTCAGGATATGTTAGCCTAATGTTAAGCTACGAACTGTACATGGTTCAAGTTTCAATTGGATTGATTTAGTGGTTAGAGCGTAAAGTTGCAAACATCCAATCTTTGTAACATTCGCATTTATATATTAGTATTTTTTTTTAATGTCCCAGTTCTGACTAAAACCACCTTACTTTATCGTGTACTGTGACTACTCTGTTAACGGTATCGTTAATATTAATAGTCGCCTCCCGTATTTTCTCGTAATGTGTTGTTGGTGAAATAGGCTTAATGTGGTAATAATACACATCGATTTACAGCCCAGGAACCGAGATAAAAAGCATGTTTTGCTGATTCGAGACTGTTCCTAAATGGGCGCACTTAATCGTACCCAGTAAAACCCGGTTGCAAGTGACAAATAGCCTATTTACATTCCCTCGTTCTCCAATAATTGAGCTCACAGTAGGCATTGATTTCGCGGGACTCGGCATGGAACCTTGGGTTTTTAATTTAAAATGCCAAGTGGAACTTACTCTTTCGCAGACTGTTTTAATAATATTTTCGCACGCGTCTCAAGCTGTTAAGTTTTTACTATATTAATATAAGTTTTAATATTTCGTCCGTTGGTAAAGAAATACTACGATAAAATTGACGCAACCATTCTATCAGACGAAACAGAATTAAATGTAATTAGAAGGTTAACCTCGTCTTAACTTGGCAATTGGTCTCCAAAACCATTGGATTTTGTTCGAGGTTCATCAATTTGTTCATTAAGCCCGGGGGGGAATCAGTAAATTGGAAATATAATTCAGATACAATTCAACCTGGAGCTAAAAGGCTGAAATGGTCGAAAGTTGTTCAAACAGAATTTCGAACGAATGTCAGGGACGTATTAGTACATATTGTACTTTTAGTAAATATTGTAGGTACCACACTGTCTGACACAATCTAGATATATACAAACTGATTATGCAAACTAGTTTATTACTATCTAAAATATATAATTTATTAAATATATCAGCTATCTTAGTACCCATAACACAATATTTGAGTAGCTTACTTTGGGGCTAGATGGTGCTGTGTGGATTGTCCAGCATTATTTATTTATTTATTTATTATTATTTCAAGAATAATATAGACTTTCGTTTAGAAGCATGTTTTTAATTATTGTTGTAAACGTAACTATGTTTCTCATTAGTAAAAGCGGGTAGTTGGAAAGCGTCCATCATGAATTCTTTTCATTATTCATTCGTTCCGTTTCGTGTTTAACAAGTCTGTCTCTCAGACTAGTGAACTGTAAATTGGAATGCTTCTAGATGCAACATGAACAAGTGATTGATTGTTGAAGTTATAGAAATCAGTGGTACAGGTAGCAATTAGGCAAAGTTCAGCTGGTAGTAGCTCTGCCTTCCAAAAATCCATTGTTTTTTGTCTCAGTGGGGAACAGTAGAAAATGTTCCCCACTGAGACAAACAACAAAAATTGTATGAACATAGTTGTTTGTTCTTTGTCTGGGTGCTTCACTATATTAAAATGTATATGTTTACAGAAGTTGTACAAAGTATTATGCTCATAATTATTTTACCCAAATACTGGATGAACAACAAATAAATTAACAAATACATTCTCGACGAGCTCAAACACAGTATCCTTCAATCAAAGAAAATTCAATAAAAAAACTTTAAGTCAAAAAAAAATTAACAGTATCTTCCACTCAAGCGCGCTATATTGAATCTAAAGACAGTAAGATAAAGCTTATTTTACGATGAAAACCGTTTTGAAATGATACGGTTCCGTTTACATAACGATGTCCGTATTGCGCTGCTGTTTCGAATAGAAATATTTTTTAGTAAACCCTAGGATAAATCTCTTCTTTTTTGCCTAATGAGGTGCGTTCAGTAAACAATACTATTTTTGCATAATATAAAGGTTTAAATAAACTTGAAGTGACATATATAAATAAATAATGCTGGTCAATCCACACAGCACCATCTAGCCCCAAAATATATATTTAAGACAATGACAATATAATATTTTAATTACTTAGATTTTTTTATTATACATAGAACACGCCCAGACCAACGGTACAAATTTCTGCAGATCGTACACAAATTGGTTCCGAGGCGGGAATCAAACCCGCAACATATATTTGTACTTCAAAAACGGGCGATACGTGCCATTTATAAAATGAAACCACGTGACTCATTGAGGGAGCGTTTTAAGGAAATTAATATTCTCACAGTAATTTCACAGTATATTTTTGGAAATTTATTGTACACTCATAAACTCATAGGTAGCTTTAAGAAAAAGAGTGACGCACATAACGTTAACACTACTTGTTACTTGTTACTTGTGTTGGACTCCTGTATCCGCATTTAGACTCTAAGGTGGTCCATTATGCGTGAGGGGTGATCTGGCTATAATTGTAGCCAGCCTAGCTCCTCCCAAAAGCGCAGAAGCTTCCTGGGGGCTTCACAGGCGTGGAGGAGCGACCTGGGGGTTCCTAGGGTTTGCTGTCGTTGGGAGGCTACGCCCTCGCATTCCAGGACTACGTGGGCAGCTGATTCTTCTTCGGATAGGCAGCCTCTGCAGAGTGGACTGTCTGTCGCTCCGATATTGTAGAGGTGTTTGTTCAGTGGGCAGTGACCTGTTATGGTCCCCACAATGGTTCTTAGGTCTCGTCGTTGTAGGTTCATTAGGCGTCGTGTTAGCCTAGGTGAGGTTGCTGGTATTGCTGCTCTTGACTGTCTGCAGTCAGTCGTCCGTGTCCAGCGTAGTTCGTGTTGGTTTTGGTAGTATTGTCGCATCCATGTGCGTAGCTGCGAGAATGGCAGAGGGAGGAAAGGTGCCGGTCCTTCGGTTAGTGTTTCCGATCCTCTTCTGGCCAGCTCGTCAGCGGCGTCATTTCCAAGGGATCCACTGTGTCCTTTTATCCATTGTAGAGTCACCTTGTTTTTGGTAGCAATGCTCTCTAGGGCAAGGTGGCATTCGTGTATGAGCAAGGAGTTGCAGTTGTGGCTCTCCAAGGCTCTGAGCGTTGCTGCGCTATCTGAGAGGATGCGGATGTTGTAGTTGTCGATTCCTCTCCTGTTGATAGCTGTTGCAGCTTCGGTTATGGCTGCACATTCGCATTGGAAAATTGAGCTGTGTGCGCCTAGTGTTATAGTTATGTTTATGTTGAGATCCATTGAGTGCACACCGGCGCCTGTTCCCTTCTCGGTTTTTGACCCGTCGGTGTATACTCGGACTTCATTGATGCCCGATTGATCTCTTGGGTTTTCGTGTGTTTTTATGTGGTAGTGTTTCTGGAATATTTGTTGTTTGGGGATCCTGTCGCACGGTGCCGCTATTAGCGGTACGTGTGATGTCGCTCTTTCCAGAATAGATGCGTGTGGGCTTCTGGTGGTTCCCCATATGTTCAAGTGTTTGAGTCTGATAGCAGCCATCGTTGCTTCTTGTTGTATGTGTAGGTCAAGTGGTTTTAGGCCCAGGATGATCTCTAGGGCCGCCGTTGGTGTTGTTCTCATGCAACCCGTTATTGCAGAGCATGCTATTCTCTGGAAGCTTTGTAGCTTCCTGATCACGGTGCTGAGTTCGGTTCTGTTCCACCATACGACTGCTCCGTATGTGACTGCCGGTCTTATTATGGTTGTATAGAGCCATAAGGTTATTTTTGGCGATAGCCCCCATGTTTTTCCCAGCATTCTACTGCATTGAAAGAATGTGGCACTCGCTCGTTTTAGTTTGTAGTCAAGGTGTTTGTTCCATAGGAGTTTACTGTCCAGTATGACTCCTAGATACTTGACTTCGTTGGTGAGTTTCAGATCAGTGTTAAATAGCTTGGGCAATTTTAAGTTGCCCAGACTCCTTTTTTGTGTGAACAGTATTAGTTCCGTTTTTATGGGGTTGACTGATAAACCGTGACAAGTGCACCAGTTTTCTATTATTTTCATGGCTGATTTCATGAGGTCGCATAGTACACTCTCAAAGCATCCGGTTGCGAGGATGGCGAGGTCATCTGCATAACCCACTGTGAAGAGACCTCGCCCGTTCAGTTTTCGGATAAGTTCGTCCACCACTATGTTCCATAGTAGGGGCGATAGTACGCCACCTTGTGGGCAGCCTCTCGCCACTATGCCTCTTGTTGTGGTGTTTACTGTTAGTTGTATTGCTCTGTATCTGAGCATGTTGTTTATCCATTCTGCTAGTGTTGGCGCGACACCGTATCTTGCTAGTGCTAGATCCATACTAGTGAAGGTAGTTTTGTCAAAAGCCCCTTCTATATCTATGAAGGCGCCTAGGGTTGATTGCTTTGTGGTTAGTCCGCCGCCAATCCTGGAGACTACGCTGTGGAGGGCGGATTCAGTAGATTTGCCTGGGCTATAGGCGTGTTGATGTGGGTGAAGTGGTTGTCGTCGGAGAGTATTGGTTCTTATCTCCTGGTCGCATAACCTTTCAAGGGTTTTTAGGAGGAACGACGTAAGGCTAATCGGCCGGAAGGATTTCGCCATTGTATAGTCTGTTCTACCTGGTTTTGGTAAGAATATAACCTTCACTTCTCTCCATTTCTGTGGTATGTATCGGTGGGCGATACAGCCTCTAAAGATGTTAACTAGTTGGTCGGCCAGGAGTTCGCAACTCCATCTTAGTAGGCCCGGAAAGATACCATCTGGTCCTGGAGATTTGAAGGGAAGGAAGCTGTTGATAGCCCAAAGTACCTTCTCGCGCGTGATAAGGTTTTGTGCTGTGGTCCAGTCATGGCTACTAGCTGTACGTTCACTGTGTGCTTCCCATTCGTGGGTGTCCGTTATTAGGCACCCGGGAAAGTGAGTTTTTAGTAGTAGTTCACTGGTTTCATCGTCTGTTTTTGTGTAGGTGTTGTCAGGTTTTTTGAGGTATCCAACAGTGCGCGCTGGTTCGCTGGATAGTATGGTTTTTACTTTGGTTGCCTGGCTGGTGTTGTCTATGTTGGTACAGAAACGTTTCCAGCATTCCTGTTGTTTGAGGCGTATCATTTTTTTGTAGATTGTCTTTGTTGATTGGTATTTATCCCAATCTATTAGGTTTCGAGTGTTTATTGCTCTGTTAAATAGTTTCCTTACTTTGCAGCGTAGCCTTTGCAGTTCAGGACCCCACCAGTGTCGGTTTGTTCCCTTTTTCGGTGTCACGAGGGGGCATGATTGTTCATAGCTGTGGGTTAAGACATGGGTAAGTTTGTTTATGTATAGGTCGATCTCGTTAAGCTCTACAAAGTTAGGTGGAGAGCTTTCGGCGGATAGAGCTGATTGGACCAGTTTGACAAACTTGGCCCTATCAGTTTTACGGGGGGCGCGCCTGGGGCTCGGCGTCGGCAGACACATATTTAGACTGAAACGTATCCATCTATGGTCAGAGCATGACGCTTCGCCCGACACGCGCCAGTCCGTGATGGAGTGCGACACTTCTTCTGTAGACAGAGTTAGGTCGATTATGGTTTGTGCTCGGCTGTTGACAAAGGTTGGCTCCGAGCCTTTATTAAGGATTAGTAAGTTAGTGGAGAAGAGAAAGTTTACCAGTTCTTCTCCTCGGGTGTTGTTCTTGGCGCTGTTCCACAGGGTGTGGTGCGCGTTAGAGTCGGTGCAGATGATTAGCTGCGCTTTCTCCCTCTCGCAGTAATCAACTAGTGCTGCTAACTCTGGCGATGGGATGTCCTCGTCACTTGGTTGGTAAACGGACGCTAGGACTGTATCGCCGGGTTGTTGAGGTGGTCCTGTTTGGATCCTAACAACTGTTAGGTCTCTGGAACAGAATTCGGTGATTAGTGTTGATTTAATATGTTTTGGAGTAATGATACAGGTTCTGGGGTCGCTTACAGTGGTGTCCAGGAGAAGTTTTCCACCAGTGTTTAGCAGACCACATACTCGGCCCTTCCTGATCCACGGCTCCTGGATTAGGGCTATGGTTTCGGTGTTTTCCTCCAGCACCCTGCGTAAAGAAGCCGTCGCAGTCAGGCTGTGCTGGAGGTTGGCTTGGATGAAGGGGACGGGTTTATGAGGCCCGGAGCGGAGAGGAGTTGAGACAGCTGTCGCTGGCCTCGCTCCCCTCAACGTCCAGAAAGTGATCCTCACTCGGTCCCGGTGTTGCTGGAGGGTCTTCACCCAGGTCCATACCTGCTGGTTGGCGCTCTGGTGAAGTTGCGCCTTCCCCTGCGGTGGCCTGTGGCGTCGGATTTGGTTCGGTGGGGGTAGCGGCGGCACCTTTGGTGTGCTTCTTGGCATGTACCCCTTCCAGTATCCGGATGTAGATACTGCCAAACATCCAGTTAAGGCGCCGCTCCTGCTGGTGGAGCTGGTTCACGTCGGATTCGGGTATGCGAAGGAGCAGGTAAATCCCAGGCGTTTCCGTTTCTTTCTGCTCCTCCGCTTTTACGAGTTGCCAGGATTTGATATTTACAGTTTCGCTGTTGTGCACAGTCAAAACCTGGCGGATGGTGTTGATCTCCATGCTGATCTGCGGAATGAGCAGCCCGCAGAGGAGTCGTCGCTGGATCTCCGACTGTGGGCGGACCACTAGCGTTGATCCAGCGATAGGTGAGGCCAGGGTTTCCACTGCTCGTCGCAGCCATTCAAGCGCGATGTCGTCTCTGCACCACATCTTGAGGACGCCTTCGCCATGGTGTGCCCTCCCACGGTAAACGACTTTCGCCATGTGTGCAGAGGTCGCAGGGTTGAGGAGGTCGTTCACAAGCTTGGTTTCCAGGCAGGTCCTGATGCCGTCGGCTTGCTCGGTTGTGAGGTCGTAGAACGGTTCAGTCATTACGGCTACGCATAGCTCGTTGGCTTTGAAAGCCTCTGCGTAGCTGGCTCTGGTTTGGCTGCTTTCCGCCCTAACACGCTTACCGTCGCCGGTGGGCGTGGTCGAGTCGTCAGGCCGACTTCTCTTGCTGGCGGTGGGTTGGGAGGGGGGGAGGTTGGTTTGGCGACTGGCCACCAGTTTGCCTGCGCGTTTACCTCTGGCTTTCGATTGGCGGCGGGGCTGGTTGCTTGCGCTTGGCGCTGGGGTCGCGTGGTGCGAGGCCTGCGCCTGGGCCTGTTCAGGTTGACCGGAGGTCTCACTTACTTGGGCCAAGGGCCTGGCTCCAGATTGGCGCCGAGGCCCTCCGCCTGCAACCTGTTGCCTCGCCGGAATCGGAGCCTGGGTTCCCGCTTTGGCTTGCTGGAGCCTTCTAGCCTTTCGGTTTTTAGGTTTTTTGGTGATGAGGGACCAGGTTGGTTCGGAAGGACATTCGGAGATGGCTTCCTTTAGGGTTGATAGTTCTATAGTATCCCTGGACGGAGCCCCGAGGGGCACGTCCGTGGACACTGGTTGGGGTCGAGATGTTGAGCTCGATGCTCCCGGGGAAGCAGCCTGGTTCCCACGTGGCGTTGTCATAGACGCGGCTTTGTGGGAACTTGGCGCGTTCGTGGGTGCACGCGTGCTCGTGGATGGCGCGCCTGAGGACGCTGCCCTTGAGGAGGTAGGGAGCGTGACATCCGAGGATGTGTCACGTTCCGAGGTTGGCGCTGCAATAGCTGCCTTGGTGTTGTTGTAGTGATTTTGTTTAGAAGCCATTACAAAAGGTTTGAAAATTTCGTCCTTGAGAGTCTCCACCCTCCATGGAGTCCTCAGTCGGGGACGTCGCGCGCTCGGCACGCGATCGCCAGAGCTCTCTCTTGGATATAGGGCCCACACCCTGGTGAACGAGCGAGACTAAACGCTGCGAAGAGTTCCGCGGGATCACCACCCCGCGGTTCCGCGCCTCGCCGTCTGCTCTCCCCCAGTTAGGGACCCTCGCCCAACGGCCCTCAGACGGGACGTTACAGCCGGTTGATCGTGACTGGCTAGGACACAACCGCCTGTTTAAGAGGAATTCGGGACCAAAGAGGTGTGTTGACGATAGCGAGCATCTACAGCCGGCCCGCTACAGTCTCAACCACCAGGATTCCTTCTTCCCTCCGTACAGGTCTCCACGCACGGCACAAACACGCGGGAGGTCATTGTTGTCCAACATCCTGCTTATCGCACGATGGTGAACCCGTCGGTCCTGACCTCGGGGGATCCCGACAGTATGTCGTCTACCGGTTTCAGTTACGTCTATTTCTGAGGGAATTAGACCAAGAACAGGGGTCAACCGCGTGAAGGACTCCCCGGTAGGCTTGCCTTAAGGATCGGCGACTGTTGCGCTACACTCCCTTAAGACCATCCGAGCCTTACTCTCTTGAGGAGACAGTAAGGCAGGTTTGCGTCCGTGCTATGCAAGCGGCTATCCTAGGAAAGCTAAAATAGCAAAGCGACAAGCTAGAGTGCAACTATTAAAGCACCAACGACAAACCCCCCCCAACGTTAACACTAGAAATAAAAATAAATTGTGCATTCCGAAGTTTCGATTACAAAAGGTAAATGGCTCGTTCATGGGGAACGGTATACGCTTCTATAATAAACTTCCAGAAAGTGTCACCTTCCTATTAAAAAATTTAAAGTGTACATTAAGAATTATCTGATAAGGAAAGCTTACTATACCATAGACAGTTATATTAATGATAAAAGTGCGTGGCCCGATGTCCCGGTCGCTCTGCCCATCGACGGCTAACATATCTGCAATGTCTTTACTATTATGTTATTTTATATTTTATTTTTTATTGTTGTTTGTCTTACTACACTTCTTACTTATGCATTAGTATTATTAGTTTGAAGCGTGTGTTGTTTTATGAATCTGTTTACTTTTCCTTTTTCTGTTAGATTACTTAATGTATTATATAGCTTCAATAGTGTAGGTATTTTATGACATTGTAACGAGGATCATACAAAAGAGCGATAGATACCAAGCCGAGTTTGTTGCCTGTTCTTCTCGGTGTTGGTCGCGTGGAACTGGCACTAGAGTCACCTAGTTTTAAGACGGTTCAAGATGGTCCTTGTGATTTTATTGAATAAATATATTTTGACTTTGACTTTGACAACCTCTTGCGTCGCAGGCGGACTCTCGCGCGGTGCGCCACAGAGGTTGGCATAGAATATGCAACCTGCATAGGTACGTGGCATACGGTAGATATGACCATTGACCAGCTCAATTCCATTTCAGCTTAAATAAATTTTATAATAAAAACGATAAATTGCATGCCTTTCTGCATAGCAACACTCGTAATGAGCAAACGCCCATGTAATTGCATCTGAGAAAGTAAACGGACTGAAATGCACTTTTATTACTTGGGGAGAGAGTACAATAGGTTACATAAGTATGCAACCACTAAGCTAGAAGCTCGTTATAAAAGTATTTTGCAAAACGTTGTTTTTACTGAATAAAATGGTATAAAATAGGCAACACGATCCTAATGGTAGATAATTAGTATTTATTAACGGTTTGTACACACACACAGACACACACACACATGCAAAACGTTGTTTTTACTGTATAAAATGGTATAAAATAGGCAACACGATCCTACTGGTAGATAATTAGTATTTATTTACGGTTTGTACACACACACACACAGACACACACAGACACAGAGTTTTTTGTCTTCTTTGGCCTTAGCCATTTATATTTCAGCACGACAGCAGTAATTCTAAAATAACTAACTATTTATTAAAAGTGAAAACTTTGCCTTCGTAGTTTATTCGTTTTAGATATATTCGAATTCATATTTTGAATAATAAGAAACATGTATACTTATGGCACTAATGCTATGCATATGTATACATATGTGGTTATTTTATGATTTATGATTTTTACTATATGCTGCTATAGTTTTGAAGTAAAGTAATTGCTGTCACTAAACAGCCAAACATTACAACAAAAAAAATACAAAATTTAATTCCTAAACTGAGTATTGTCCTCGCATGATTTTTTTAAATAACAACCTTTTTTGACAACTCGATGTGATGATAGTATTATTGAAAAATGGATTTACGAACGTCTTTTCCACACTAAGCTTGCACTTTTGCAGGCTATTGTACACTGTAGCTGAGAACGGGTGAAACTAGGTCACTGGTATAAAACCAGCATCCTGGCATGTATAGCCAATGATTTATATTATGATCCTGTTGCGAAATAGCTGAAACAAAGGTCGTTTAAAACGGAGTTCCGAGTTATGAAATCTAGTTCAATTGAGGAAATTTCATTACTTTCACCTGTATTATACAGTTCCTTATACTTAGGTTTTCTTGTTTCGTTAGCCCCACTACAGCGTTCCCAGCACCGCGCCATTTCTTTCATACTGTATTTTATATATAGCGTAGGTAAATATGAGTAATATTATATGTTAAAGTGATCCTGTTACCTGATGTGTAGATGACTGTACACTTGGGTCAAACATTTGCCATAAATAATTGGGTCACAGACAAACGAGTTCACTTTTATACCTAAGAGCCGACCACACGGGACTCAAAATAAGGTATACCTTATTTTGAGTCCCGTGTGGTCGGCTCTTTAAATTTGTCTTGTTATCCTTGTGTTGGAGTACTTGTAGAATAATATTATGTAAATAGTTGGGTGAGTCACTATAATAGTCTTATTTATTACTCACAGTGTCATGATAAATTATAATTAATTAAGGTATTATCTAGGTGCATCTAATTAATGTGTAACGTGCATCGTCGGACTCCTAATTACACTAAGGGTAAAACGATAAAATAGTCTACACATGCAAGTCAGGTTTTTTACACAAGCACTAACAAATTCATAGTTCAAGAAATATTAAATCTACGAATAAGAAATTAACGACCTACATACATTTATAAGCTAAAATTATCATAACGGCTTAATGGTTAAATTGAGCAATAGAGAAAAATCTGAGAAGAAGGCAAAAAAATCTGCTTTTTCCATCAGCAGAGTGAACAGGTATTTTCTAGGTAAACGTGCCACATCGTCGACCGCATCATCACTTAACATCAGGTGAGATTGCGGTCAAACGTTTTTACCTATAAGTTGTAAAAAAAAAAGCAAGCAGGTAGTATTAAAAAAAGTCGTCCTAGTACGGCCCAGTACCTAGTTTACAGAAAAAAAACAGAAACAGAAACAGCTTCACGACTTTGATCCCCAGGCACGGTAGATATCCCTTCAGATCTCTCACAGTACCAAGTACTAATTCAAGATTCTTTGCGGATGTCTAAGGGGGTAGTCAGAGGTACGTCCAAAGTAGTCCAAACATTACATATGGCACATACCCACATTTTGCAGTAGTTAGTATTCCATACGTGACAGGTTGCAAGCCCATCGCCGCTGTTAGAATACTAACTGGTTTCCTCACGATGTTTTCCTTCACCGTTTAAGAGCACTGGCATTGCGCACATAAATTTTTCGATAGAAAAATCCATTGGTGCACGACCGGATTCGAACCTGCGACCTTAAGATCGGAAGGCGGGGTCACTTCCACTAGACCACCGGTGCTCTACCTAGTTTACAAACGGTCACAAAACCCATACGTGCCAAATATATATAACTCAAATGTGACTGACTGACTGACATAGTGATCTATCAACGCACAACCCAAACCACTGGACGGATCGGGCTGAAATTTGGCATGCAGGTAGATGTTATGACGTAGGCATCCGCTAAGAAAGGATTTTGATCAATTCTACCCCCAAGGGGATAAAATAGGGGATGAAAGTTTGTATGAAACTTTGAATTCCTTGGCGCGAGCAAAGCCGCGGGTTCAGCTAGTAATACTATATAGCTTTATCCAAAAAACAAATGCTTATATTCAAAGCAAGTTTCGAACCAACCTGAATCATAAGCTTGCAACCCCGAGCTGGCGATGTAAATTGAATTTCATTAAGTTGGGTTGCCCCTGCAGTTTTCTACTCTGATTTATCATTTCCTCCGCTGAACTTTACAGTTTCTTTGAAATTAAGGTGTGCAAGTTATTTGCATTGCCATTTAAAGGTTTATTTAACTCTAGTTGCCGTCTCTGTCTTCGTCTTCTTTAATATATCTAGCTAATGGAACAAACAGATGGCCCACCTGATGTTAACTGTTCCCCATCACCAATAATAATCACAAATAATTGCTTCGTAAGTCTACTACTAAGGACAGAACTTCTAAAGTTCGCATCCAAAATGTTTCTAAATTGAGGTCATAGTATTTTAAAAAACATATGCGTTCTTGCATGTATAGTGAGTATACCACGGGAAAACAACCCGTGATCCCGTGAAAAGTCGCGAGTTACACTTATTCCACTAAATCAGATGTTTACCTACTCCAGATAAAACTTTGACTGAACCCTGAACTCCCTAATAGTGAGTGTGACAAAGTTACTACAAGAGGCATTAACAATACTGCTTTGTGCGAAACCACTTCCGAAAGTAATTTTCGTTTGTGTATTTCGCTCATGCATTGTTAAAAAGGGTTAAGCAAATGAAAGACCACAGTTTTTATGTTCTCTTTGGGAATAAATCCGGGTAAAAAGTGTCCCCAGGACACTGGGGCAGCAAGTCTAAAAGCGTTTTAGGGTACCGCGATCGTAAAATGCTGTAACAAATTGAATGGATTTTTAAGGGAGCAATTTCTTTAAGCTTTATGGCGACCGCTTGGTCCAAATGAATTGGAAAATAATACTGATATTGTTTCGGAAGGTTAACCTTAAAATATGTAAAAGAAAGGCAATGAAAAACCTTATTTGTGAATTAGGTGTAACTTTTTCCATAACTCACATTTTCCCAACCAATTTACCATTCCAATTTAAAATTATAATATTATGTATAAAATAGTCTCTGACCCTTACTTGTCAGAGGGCACCATTTGACTTGTTATCAATTAAAAAAAAACCATTTACCAAAAGTTCGTGAAACGTAGTATTGCGTTAGGAAAGGTTTAAATTTATAAACATTGAGTGTACTATAACGGAGTGTATAACTGGCGATCTAGAAGGGAATCAACTTGAGTGAACTTTGTTAATTATCCTTCTCCGCTGCTATCGCACAGTGAGTATATTTCAACTGTGTTACTCTACTAACTGAAATATCAAAAAAGAGTACCAAAAACTAGACTAAAATTTGTTCATGATTAGTCGCATGCATAGATTAATGATTGGTCTCGCTTTCGGACGAAGCGCGCGCGCGGAGTCCAACCATTAATCTCAGGTCGTACTCGTATGTGTATCAAAATAAATTATGTAATTTATTGTACATTATAGGAGTAACAAAATCTAGATGTTTTTTAATAAAGTAGAGTGGGTAGCTTTATTGCTGACGGTGATTTTTACCAGGTAATATTAAATGAGATGCTTTGAAAGGCTCATGTGACTGTAATTCCACCGGCAGCCACTCTCTTCAAACTGAAACACGGCAACTCTGATTGGCGGCAGAAAAAAGCATGGTTGTAAATTTTCCTCGGACGAGCCACACACAAAGAGAATAACAAACTTCTGCTCATACTAACTGCTACCAATTTAAGCTATAACTACGGTAAAGTTAGTGTGAGACGTTTATGTTATGGTTTAGCACTACAGTCACTGCCAGGGTGGAAGTTGTACAAGGATGGCATCGCAGCTAGCATAGTAATTACTTTTGCGCTTTGGTACCAACTGCGTTTTGGCAAAAACTTTATATTAACGGGATACAGGTCACACTCTGAATATCAACTAACGTTCTGATGTTTCATTTGACCCGAGGATTTCATTGGGCATATACTGCTCATACTCAGGGTGCAGGATCTATTTCCGGGATATAAAATTAATTTTTAAATATTATAGAGTAAAAATATTTATTTTTCGATCTTCAATGCAGCATTTTTGTATTGACAACCTTCATAATTATAATGTAAGAACAGTGCATTTAGGTATCTTCAAATTTCATAAACTGTTTTTTGCGAAAAGCTGAATTTAAAGAATCGAACATTGTGTTGTCTACGACTGCATAAAGTACGATCGAATTGTATCGTCAGATATATACATCTGACGGTACAATTCGATTGATAAAAATAAATAATTAAAAAATAAAAATTTCGGTAGATAAATAGGTACGCTAGGCCTACGTTATTTACTAGTTGCGCCCCGTGGTCTCACCCGCGCAGATATAAATCCCGGTATTCCCACGGGATAAAAAGTAACCTATGTGCTATTCCAGACTATTATCTAACTCTCTGCCAAGTTTCATCCAGAACCGTTCAGCCGTTTAGGCGTGAAAGAGTAACAACATCCATCCATCCATCCATACTTACAAACTTTCGCGTTTATAATAGTAGTATGATTATTATTATGATGCTCTGTCGCACTTTATTTTCACCCCAGAATTTGTCAAACTAAAGTTCTGAACGCCAATGTTTTATATCGGTCGCAGACTGAAATATTGTTCCGCAAAACAAAAGCAGACATCACTTCACTCCGAATGCAATACCCGCTGTTATTGATTCTCGTACGTATATGGTTCATTTGTCACTGAGACATCTTTTGTTCTGATGCGGAGGGAATTCACAGTAAACTAGGAAGTCTACTCAGCAAAATGATAAACACACAAACAGCCCTGTGATAAACTATATTCATATACATACTTTATTGTTAATTTGTATAAACAAGGTGGGTGCTTACCTACATACGACAGTACTTATGTAGAAATATATAGGTAACTACTTCGAATTAGCCTAATGGCATAACATAATAATAAAAAAAACTCATCGCAATAATAGCGGCTCTGCGCATTCTACGCTAAAGGTACGCTATAATTCTCACCAAGAACAAACAACTGAGGGGTGAACATGCACGAATGTTTGCACAAATCTTTGTGTTATCAATAATAATCATCAGGTGGGCCATCTGCTTGTTCCATCAGCTAGTTGTATAAAAAAAAAAATTAAATGAAAAAAGATATTCAATTATCTGGTTCTTATATTAAGCTTTACTTAGTTTATAGGTAGCACCATGTGAAAATGGCCACAAATATTTATAATAAGATTATGTTTTAATGGCATGAAAATCTAATCTTGGTTAAATGAATAACGGCTAAGTTTCACGAAGCATACAAAACCCAGTACCTTTACAGCTTTAGTTTCAACGCTGTAATTAAAATTTTCATCAAAATGGGAAACTGAGACCTATCTTTACCCTACGCTTACATTTTAGTTTAGAAATAACGTTCGGTTATGAAAGCTAGGTTCGGTCATTAAAATCTCCTTTAAAATAGGTGTAAGGTATCTGTAACGGATAATACTATATAGGCTATAAAATTTTGCTATGGACAGCCCAGCCATCAAACGAGCCACTGCCCCGATAAGACGACATCGAACACTCTGTCAACTCTCTGTCACTCTCTGTCACTCTGCAACGACCAAGAAGAGAGATGGGCTAGAATCATTTTCTGTCATCTATCGAAGCAACATAGCATTTTCATTTTAATTGTTTTTCTAGTGTTATTTTGAGTTGTGTTGTGTAATTTTGGTGGTATTTTAACCAACATTACTTGTGGTCTTAGCACAAAGTGTAAGCATTTGAAATGAAAGTGTAATATGTGATATCGTGATTTGACCGAAAATGTTTCTAATGTTTTGAAGAAACCGCCACCATTTTCTTCAAAACAATTGACTGACTCGACTTTCGACTGACGTGACTAGAAACATAACAAAGAGCATATTATAATCTCTATCACTTGACACTGGCAAGATTGTCTATAGACAGGAGCCATATAAAAAAACGAAGAAGAGTTGGACTAGAGCCAACTAATTACATAAACTACATTACTAACAAGTTCTATAACATGTGTCGAGTGCTCGAAAGGAGCCTCTTGAGGCGCACATAAAATCCTTTCACCGCACTGTTTCGAAATAAACTAGTGACACGTTAAGAAGAAGATACATAAACTTAAATTTGTAAGAAGGATTAACCGAAAAAAGCTAGGAACGAAGCCGTAAGGGTGACAAATCAACATCGACGTGTGCTGCGCTGTACTGCGCTGTGCTGTGCTGTGTTTCTTAAGCTACGTTTTTTTAACAATCAACATCAAGCTGTGCTGTGTTTCTGCGCTTTGCTTAGCTCAGTGTCGCGCATACACTAGTGCGAGCGAGATGCGAGTACGAGAGTGAAAGAGACGTCTGAGGGCGATGGAGGGGCACGCAGCGTGTTCCATGTTTGAAAAACCTAGCATAGCTTGCCTCGCTCGAGACTGCTGCGTTTTTAAACAGAGCGTAGCCTCGCACAGCGCAGCACAGCATGGTTTGTTGGTATCCTCATTAAAATATTAGACGAGTGAGTTGACCAAACATAGCACAGCGCAGTACAGCGCAGCACAGCTCGATGTTGATTTGTCACCCTAAGTTACTGCCTGTACTTCTAGGCTTAGATCGTGAGGAACTGGCGCCTAGATTCACCTAGTTTGTAATTTAATCCTTATTATTTGATCTGATAAAGATCGCTTTGGTTTTGGTGCATTCAAACTATAAAGTCATAAAAGTACGTACTTTTTAATATTTAAAATTAGAGATTTCTGAATACATTATTTTGTTTTTGTAAATCACAATTGTAACAAAAATTTACTAAACATGATTTTATGAAAGATTGAGTTATCTGCAGATAGTTGAAATCAATCTAAAAAAATAACCAATACCATTCTGTAGCTCCAGCTGAAATCCAAAATTGAGTTAACTAGAACAGTCAAGGAAGAACCAGTTAAACAGTAAACGAATCTAGCTGCAAATTCCTAGATATCTCCAGTAAATAGTCTTGAAATGCTCTTCGGTCTTCTCTAATTTGATTTATTCGTACCAGATAAAATAAACCTTGGACTAATTTTAAATACAGTCAGAAAAGCGGTCGTGCTATTCGTGTGAATTGTCGAGCTATCAGTATATTCCTGATATTGAGTAATTTGGTTGAGTTATTATCGCACAACGCGGTCGATTCGAGCGAAAATAAAACGTTTCCGAATACAAATCGACTGCTTAGAGCTCGGAGTAAAATATCACGTAACATGCCTATTTTACGTAGGTACAGCTATTTTTTTTACACATACTTAGCGAGAAGCGAATAAATCATATTGTAAAGTAAAATCAACTGAGTGTAATCCTAAAGCATGGTTCTCATTAATCACCCTTAGTATTTTCGTATTTTTATATCTGAAGGGCTTTAAGCTTTTCTCGTGCCACGTAATACAATGTGCCGGGTAAAGTTTACGATTTTTAAAGCTTTATCCTACCATTTTATGGTGGATATAACAATGTTAGTGGGACCTAGACACCACGTCTCTGTGCTATATGTGTATGTATGTGTATATCTTCAATATACGTATATTGTTTTAAGTCAGTCCTAGTTAGTATTTAGGTATCTAGAGTTCATTGCCCTACTATAGGGCAAAACCCTTTTTATGAATAAATCTTGATGAGATTTGACATATTATACTCCTATTGAATTATTTTCATTGTAGAAAATACGTCTATTCGAATGAAATTGCTTGTTTTTTACTAAGTAAAGCTTTCTCTGTCAAATGATTATATCTTCGTTGTGTAAAAAAATAGTATTTATGATAGTGATAAGAATTATTAATCGTATGGATATTATTCTAAGCAAACTTAAGATTTTCTTCTTACAGACTTTAATAGGGTGACTTTTTTCGTTTCTTCATTCAATAGATTCCAGACGGATACTAACGCATCTGCATTTTATCAAATAACGGAATTGAATTGGAAAGTAGAAAGATCTAGAAGTTAATGTATTCTAACCAAATGGATGAGACCAACTGTATTAGTGAAAACGTTTACATTAAGCTGAAGACAAGAGCTAATGTGACTCTCGCTCGCACGTTTTGATTTGTTGAAGGATATAAAATCACTGAACCCGTTTTTGAAAAATCGCAAACAACCATTTTGTGTGCTATTCATTTTGATCGCACACAAAATGCTATTCATTTGATACAAGTTTTCCTAAATAAAAGTTTACTTTTATGGTTTTCGTACATAAGCAAACTTTTGAGTATGAAAACTTGCATCAATCAGAATAAAATTTTTACCAAACTGTGTGCAATGTGATTGCACACAAAATGGTTGTTTGCGATTTTTAAAAAAATTTTATATCTTTCAAAATGTCGTGCGAGCGAGAGGTAAATTATGTCTTGTCAACGCCTTAATTGTATCTAGTTAAACGTTTACACGAATTTTCTCAAATCGAAACCACAAACAAGAAGACGAAGCATGTGGTGCCCTCATACTCGATAAACCGATGACATTGTGAGGTTCGCGGGAATTCCATCCATGGACTTCCCTGATGATGATAATTATATTTTTTTATTCAGATATCAATTGCCAGTTAAGAGAAGTCAATTACATACATAAAGGTACTTACCCGGTTTTTGAAAGCTTGATCAGCACTAATCGGCTGTCAAGTCACTTGCTATCCCTATCTAATTTGAATTTAAAGCTGAAATAGCAAGTGACTTGACAGCCGCTTAGTTTTGATCAAGCTTTCAGAAACTGGGAGTAAAACGATGAATAAGATAACTTAAGGGTTAATTAAGAAGAAACCTAATAATCTCAAAGATTTCTCCTTCTGCTTTATCGTAAACGTGACTCGTCGCCACCTATAGCAATTTTTTTGAAATTCTGAATTAAACTAAAAATCTTCCTATTCAGTCGGTCTCGCTTCCGATTCGCATACGTCCCACCACGCCGCGTTGCACAATGAGTGAGCTTTAGAGACACCAGTTATCCGGTTCTTTCTATTTTATCCGGTTAAATATAAAAACAGTAGATGAGGAGATTGAAGTTAGGGGAAATGGATACTTGTTCCGTCTCAAAAACCACACCAACCCACTAGCAAGAGCCCTATTAGAGAACTGCAACAACACTAGGAGGTTGAAGAGAGGCCACATTCTGGATAAACTCCTGAAAAAAAAACAAGGGGGAAAAGACTGCTGCGTCTAGACCCTAACCGCCATTCGTCCATCCACTCATCCGCCTATAGTCCACCAACTGATTGCGGATCATAAAAAGAACAAAATATATATATATAAAAAGAAGTCACTTAATAATAAATTTCTTTTCTTCAAACTGAATTACAACAACACTATTTGCCGGTAAAAATAAGCATGGTGGTAGAACAAAAATGCAGAAATATAATAATTTTTATTTATAAATTAGTTGCACCCCGTGGTTTCACCCCCGCAAATTTAAATCCCGGTATTTCTACGGGATAAAAAGCAGCTTGTGTGCCATTCCAGACTATAATCTATCTTTCTGCCAAGTTTCGTCCAAATCCGTTCAGCCGTTTCAGCGTGAAAGAGTAACAAACATTCATCCATCCATCCGTACTTACAATCTTTCGCGTTTATAATAGTAGTAGGATATAGACTTTTTCAGTTTAAAGCGTTGTCTTAGAGCCAAAATGTTGTAGCTCAAGACAAAATAGGAAAAATTTACCGGCTTTTCTCTAGATAATTGAGGCAGTCTCCATTCCCTAATGACGTCACGTCTCGCAATAACACAGCGACCTTTGTCCCGTTCACTGCACCACTCCACATCCGAGCAATTTAACCTTTTTGCACCGTTGCAAAACGGACAGTTAGTGGACGAGATGAAACTTCTTTTTGCTGGATTATGTTTTGGTTTGACAATACGACTGAATAAAAAAACAACTGAATCAAAACTAAAAAAAATTTAGAAGGCTTGGAAAATCAACAACCGTTTAAAAACAAAGGCGCTCAAAGGCAATCACCAACCGGAAGACGAATCGTAGAACATCAAACGTAGAAATACCAAAATCTAACTCTCGAAATGTTACAAGACTAGCATAATAAAAGACTTAACAAGATGTGTTAATTGTAAGCAAAAGTTAAAAAAATATATAAATATTTTCAAGTGAATTTTCCTCCATGCAAGAGGAATTAACATTCTGGTAGAATAAAATATTCGCTTGAACTGCAAAAACTCACATTGCAGCGATTTTTTGAGATCAGTGATTGAATGGAATTGAAAATCTCAACTCACATCCTCAATCCTTTTTATCCGTAGGGTAGACAAATTTCATGAAGACATCTGAGACACTTCTGACTCGTAGAATCTTTGAACTTATAAATCAAGATAATATCAACCTTTAGGATAATAACATAATATGTTTTTAAGTGCAAAAGATAAATACATTATGTAATAAATCAATACTTAATCGGGCACAAAACACAAATATTGCAGATTAGGTAGTACATAAAGAGGGCGGGCTTATCAAAAAGCAAAATTGACACTCTTAAAATAGAAAGGACAAATAAAGTTACTGTTTAAATCCAAGTACAATCAATACTTTTCAAATAAAACAGAAAATACATCAATGTTCATAATACCAATAAAGTATTTAATTTTTAAACCGATAATTATTAAAAAAAATGGGTGTGTAGTGCACGGGAAGTAAAAATGTTAATTTATTGAAATGGATGTTTGGCGGGTTTTTTATAGTAATAAAACCAAGCAACTAAGATAGAACAATATAAAATGTAGGTGATATTTAGTGGATTACAATTGGATATCCATTTGTCACTTCTAATGAAAAGTCTTCTACAGAACTGAGCAGCGAGCAAATGAGAAAGTAATTGAACAGCAACTGGCAAGTAATCAAAGTGTTGTTTCTATAGAGAGTAGCTTCGCAGTTATTTTGTTGTATGTTTTACGCATTCTGATAGGACAAGCAGATGGGCCACCTGATATTATGTGGTAAACATCTATAATAAAGCATTGCATTGTAAGTACGCACGATAGGAACTTCCCTACGATGCACTGCCCTGCGTTCATCAACTTGAAGCATTCAGATGATAAACCTCATGTGCCTGTAATTTCACCAGCAATCTTCAAACCGAAACACAGCAACGCTGCTTCGCGGCAGAACAACTTGCCCTCCACAAAGAGACCAGAAAAAATCGAAAAAATAAGCTTGGAAATCGAAGGTACTTGCAAACGAGTTGAAAACGCTAATACATGCTCATACCAACATGTAGAATGTAGAACTGTGTGTAAGTGAAAAATATTTTCAGAGTTTCATAAAAACGGACGATAAACGTGCAAACCTACCCAAAATACCAATGCTCGTCGAAATAATCATTTCTTTGCAAGCTAAATGATTTTCATCATACTGATAGTTTTGAAGTAAAAGCTAGCGCGGCTTGATCACAAATTCGTTTTGACATTCTTGGTTACATTCGACCTTATTCTTGTAGTTAGGGATACGATACGTTTACGCGACTACCGTCAAATTCGTTTGTTTTGACCTCAGACTAGATTGAAGTTTTCGTTTCCGTCTTGTTAGTAAATCAGATAACTAGATGTTTACTAAAGATGATTGCTTGATGATTTAAAATTGTTTACGACAAGTTTAGCTTAACGATCTCCATTGTTTGTTGTTGTGTAATAATTGAACTAACTGATTATAATTCATCTTAGAGAAGTTTGATGTTCGGTTGTTTTGGGAGAATAATGAGCGAGAAAATGTAATTGCTAAATCTCTCTTAATTTTTCCACCACGATAAGTTATATAGGAGCTAGTTCCAATATAACTTAACGTAACCTAGATTTAAGTAGTTATCAGACTTTTAGTGAATCTCAGGTACTTATGTTTTATTATTTTATGTGACATTGAAAAGATCCTTGACATTGTAAAAACAATGTTGATGTGACCTATGCTTGATTTAAAAAGGTTTAAAAGACGTTAAATGAAGAAAATATATCTGTTATTAATATGGTAATACTTTACTTAATATAATTTGCAGATAACTTTTTCACAATAATAATTATGAAATAATAAAAAACAGATTTCGATTAGAAAATAATTAAGCTTTTACTCGCTCATTTATGTACCTTAGAATACTGTAGATTAGCTGTGTAAAACATAGCATCTCAAACCATATTGCCTGCACAATCAACGAGCCAGAGTAATAGAAGAATTCCACGTCACTAGCAGCATTTTTCTGTGCTGCAACTAGGGACGGGTGCATTCTTATTGTGGAAATAACAAATGTGCGGAGCTAGACATCGTTTGTACACAGACTCCATCTTATCACTCGTACCCTCGCCAGACCCAGACGTATTTAACTAAAGCTGACTTTTGCTTGAGAATTATAACAGACGTAAATAATATTAGTATTTTTAGAAAGTACCTAATATTTGAGGTCCGCGGCGTTAGATCATAAACTATAGTTATTTAGATAAAACAAAATAATTTCCAAATAATTTATTCTATAAATGTTACGTAGTATTTTTACACACATTATTTCTTATAAATTGAAATTGCTTTTAGTAGTGTTCCGTATTGCATTTAATTACATTCATAAATTAAACAATACCATAATTAAAGTCTGCCTTACCTTCTTCACATTTCTTGGTTTGTAGAAACTTTATCAATAATCACAAGAAAGAAGCACAGATACACCTTTTTTTTTTTTTTTTTTTTTTTTTTTTTTTTTTTTTTTTTTTTTTTTTTTTTTTTTGGAAGGGGGAAAATGCCTTCGCATTTCCCTTCCGCCATGGGGGTGACGGAAGGGGGTATGTGGGGCTCGAACCCACTAAAAACCCCCCTGTGAGACATCCTCCGCCTAAAGGTGTAGCGAGATGGGGTCGCGTTTGCATTCACCATCTCGCCACGGCGATGGGCCCGTATTTATTAAACCGGGCCATTTGCGTCACAACCTTGCTCACCAAGGCCTCTCAAAGTCATTAGGGCCACATTAGCCAGCGAAATTCCCCCGATCTTCCACTGGTGACCCTACTACATAGGCGGGAGAAGGCGGGCGAACCGCCTCCGCCTCCCTCCTGTCCGTCTACGCCGGAGCAGGTCAGCTTGGACATCGTCCTCCCTAACTCGCTCCGCCGCCTCCTTCTGCGCCATAACTGATTCGCAGAAGGAGACTACCGCCTGCCACGATCTCTCGTCCACCAGCATGGCATTGACTACGCTCGGCAGAGAGAGATCCGGCCCCACTATCGCTACTAGGTTATGTCGCTGCGGGCCCCAGGCTGCACACACCTCCAGCGTGTGCGGCGCCGTGTCCTCTAGCGCCCCACATTCGTGACAGGCTGGAGTGGCCTCACGTCTAGCTATCTTGTGCAGGTACTTTCCGAAGCATCCGTGTCCGGAGAGTACCTGCACCAGTCGGAAAGTCAGTGACCCAAACGGCCGACCGATCCACTCTTCAAGGACCGGGCGGATGGCTTCCACCGTCCACTGCCCAGGGACTGGTGGAACCAAGTCCTCCGTCCATCGCCGCAATAGGGCAGCCCTAGCTTGCAGCCGTATGCCGGCTACCTCATCCCACGCTGGAGGGTTTCCTTGGGATCTCCTCGCCGTCACGAAGTGGTACACTTCGGCGAGTATCTCTGCTTGGAGTTCCCAGGGGGGATCACCGGCTAATACGCACCCTGCGGTCCAGGACACCGTCCGGTAACCGCGTATCGCCCTCGTCGTGATAACTCGCTGCGGCCGTCGCAGCAAGGTCTTGTTATCACGATTGAGGGCGTCCACCCAAACCGGTGCACCGTACATGGCCATACTACGGATCACTCCGGAGTAAAGCCGGCGGCAATTGGCACTCGGGCCACCCACGTTGGGCAACAACCTTCCTAAGGCGGCAGCGGCTCCCATTACTCGTGGAGCCAGCCAACCGAAGTGGGCGCTAAACTTCCACCTCCCATCCAGGATTAGACCCAGGTATTTCATCTCCTTTCCGACTAAGACTGGAACTCCGTCTAGTATGACCCTCGTTCCTGGAGGGGGTCCTCCTCGTGGCCCATGGAACAACAGGGCCTCAGTCTTGGAAAGAGCGACCTTTAGTCCCAGGGCACGTATGCGTTCCATTATGATGGTTGTGCCCACCGTTGTCAACCGCACCGTTTCCCCGAGATCTCTTCCCTTAGCCACGACAAGGGTGTCATCCGCATAGCAGGCAACCCGCATACTCGCGGGAAGCGTGCCACGGAGCACCCAGTCGTAGCCTATGTTCCACAGGAGTGGTCCCAGAACGGAACCCTGTGGAACCCCGCAGGAGACGCGGCGGCGTCTCAAGCCATCACGCCCCTCAATCAGGACCTCGCGATCCTGCAAGTAGTCAGCCAACAGTCTCCGAAGATACAAGGGCACTTTGTGATATTGAAGCCCTTGTTGTATCGTTTCGTGCGGGAGACTGTTGAAGGCGTTTGCTATATCGAGCGATACTGCCAACGCCTTTTGCCCTTGTGTGACCGCGTCCTGCGTCCAATCTTTGAGCCAGAGCAGAGCGTCTATTGTGGACCTCTTAGCTCTGAACCCATACTGAGCCTCCGAGAGTCCAGGCCCAGTCCCCTCCAAGTGCCGTATGACACGGAAGGCAACTACTCTCTCTAGCAGTTTGCCCGTATCATCCAACAGGACTATGGGCCTGTATCCGGATGGTGAGTCGACGGCTCGGCCCTCTTTCCGTAATAGGCATAATCGGCCGTCCTTCCATAGCTTCGGAAGCCGCCCCGATGTGAGGCACGCATTGAACAGCTCCCGAAGCTGATCAGCCATTACCTTTAAGGCAATCCTGAGGACACGCCCCGGGATCCCATCTGGACCCGGTAGCACAGATACACCTGTATCAGCTTAAGTAAAACTATTCTTATATATCAAACTAAACTATTCTTATATATCAAACTAAACTATTCTTATATATAAACTATTATTCTATATATCCTACTAATATTATAAACGCGAAAGTTTGCAAGTATGGATGGATGGATGGATGTTTGTTACTCTTTCACGCCGGAACGGCTGAACGGATCTGGATGAAACTTGGCAGAGAGATAGATTTTAGTCTGAAATATCACAAAGGCTACTGTTTATCTCGAGGGAATTTATTTTTATTTTATTTATTTAAGCCTCCCATAACTTAACTAAGTTTTTTACATAAATTCCATAATTTGCAAGTTACATTCAATTTAACATTAATCATTATTGTTTTTTTTTATTTGTTTTATTTGATATAGCTATTATTTCTATTTAAATTGTTTTAGTTATAGGTCATCCCATTGTTGGGCAAAGGCCTCCCCCCTTCTAGTCCATGTTTGTTTATCACTGGTGAGCCTGGTCCACAGTACGCCCAGTCCTTGGAAGTGCTCCAGCTCGGTGCGCCAGCGTGCCTTGGGGCGGCCGCGCGCTCTGCTGCAGTAGCGAGGACACCACTCTGTGCTCTCTTTCGTCCACCTGTCATCTCTGTTTCTCATTGTGTGGCCAGCCCAATTCCATTTTAACTTTTTGGCGTGTCTTAATGCGTCTCTTGTTTTTGTTTTGTTTCTTATTTCGATATTTGGTATTTTATCAATTAGCCTCAGGTGAAGGATACTACGCTCAATTTTCCTTTGTGTGACTTTTAATTTTTTAGCTTCTGCTTTAGTTAGTGCCCAGGTCTGTGCTCCATATGTTAGAACTGGTAGTAGGCATGTGTTAAAAACATTTGCTTTAGTTATATTGGATATCTTCTTGTTTTTAAAAATGTATTTTAGCTGCCAATACCGCTTCCATGTGTTGGCGATCCGCTTGTCGATTTCTCTGTTTTCCTTAGACTTAAATGTGATAGTTTTCCCGAGGTAGGTGAAGTTTTCTACTGTTTCCAGAGTCTCATCTTCTAGTTTGATATTGACTGTAGAGTTGGTGTTTGACATAACTTTTGTTTTTTTCTTATTCATATGGAGACCAACCTGGTTACAAATTGCATTTAGATCAAGCAACATCTTTTGCAGATTTTCCTCAGAGCTACTGAACAGTGCAATATCGTCCGCAAAGCGAATGTTGGACAGGTGTCTTCCGTTCAGTTTGATGCCTTCGGAGTTCCATTCTAACTGTTTGAAGATGTATTCTAGTACCGAGTTGAAAATTTTTGGCGATAGACAGTCTCCTTGTTTTGCTCCTCTTTTAATGTCAAATCATCTCGAGGGAATACCGGGATTTAAATCTGCGCGGGTGAAACCGCGGGGCGCGACTGGCCTACTATAATATAACAAAAAATACTAAATTTAATAAGACCCCACGTCTTTCCTTTTCATCTAGATCAAACCTCATTTCCATATTGTACAAAAGAAAAATATTTAGATCAAGAAGCGTGAATAGATGACATCAACTAAAGCGTGCCATTCACATCATACTTGTTGTCCAAACAACCCTGAGATAGCTTGAAATATTGCTATCTCAGCACCCAAGTCACGTTTGACACCACTGACACTTGACAAGTGACGTCACGCGGCCAGCATTTATCCGCTTAATTAAAACGTAGTGACAATAAAGTTGGTCATTGCTTAGGATCAAAGCAGACAGTGGGCCTGTTGCCCTTTTTTGGCTTTTTAATTCCAGTTATTATGCGATGAGCAATTTAAAAATAAGATAAGAAACAGAACCAATTTGTATGAAACATATCGGTTTTTATTCGTATGCAGCGCGGGTAGAAGCTTAAAAAAGTTTGAATTGACTCTTCTCAGCGTCATTTTTTTTTCAATGTTATTACACAGAATTCAGTAATTTCATCATAATTTTCCCTGACCATTACCCTTACAACTCAGTCATCAGTCGGACAGTCATTCTCGATCCTCACTTCTTTCTTGCCTACTGACACTATGTGTTAAAGATGATGATATCTACATGATCTACATTTTCTTTGGCTTTCCTCTCTATCGACCACCACACCACCACAACAAATAGCCGCTCGTAATTTCTGTAATTACAAATTCATTTTACAAGAGTATTCTATTGAATAAGCCAAAGAAATGCATTCAACAGAACAACGTCAGATACAAAGGTCAGACTAACGCTTTCTATTCTAATAACAGTAAATCAGTTACTTGGATGTTATACGTTTCTTCACTACTTTGTATATATAATTCGCGTAACAATGAAACTTTTATGGAAATGGCATTTTGTGCAGACATTTTTGTATTTGCTGAACAAGGGAAACTATTGCTGCAGAGACGGCTATGAACTTAATATTCCAAACTATATTTTTATCAAAAAAGTTTATAAGAAAATCTGGTCGCTTGACAGTCGATCTTTTGATAAAGTGAACGTTCGGGTAACACTGCAAAACGTTAGAAAGATGTTGAAAACTAGTCGGTAAAACTTTCCATATTATCACTGCCCTAAAGTGAAAGAACTATCAAACAATAGTAGTAGTAGTTGATAGTAGTAGACAAAAAAAAACAACTATGACAGAAAAAAGCTCCGGCTTTCTCCGTCAAATAAATCCTGAGGATTCAACTTTTATTTTCTAAACTATTCTTCGATTATCAACAATAATTATTGATGATTTAAAAACAAAAATTTGCTTCGCTCCAGCATAATTAAAAATAATAAACCAGAGTTTCTTAAATACCGCCGTTTGAAAGCAACTGAGCTCTTTAATCCGATTTTCGATAAAATCCAGTTCTCGAAATTGTTACCGATGCATTTGCGGGAAAAAACTCTGTAATCAGTAATGGAGTTGTCGTGTAGCGCGGTTTCGTTGAATTTATTTCGAGAGCTACATCGGCCTATTTATGGAAGAAACGCCATCTCCTGACTTGCAGTAAAAAAAATTGAATTGATTTTACGGAACATGGAATGTGATTAGATATTTGTATTTTTGACTGTAATAAAATAAATGTTATGCAGTCTACGTGTAGCCATGCTGTAAACGCATCGTTGCTACGTTTACAAGAAGAAACGTTCTTGTATTAGTTACAAGGAACTCTTTTTTGTATGCCAAAAGTAATACGAGTAATTATTGAAAATTTCAGTGACTTCATTTCTAGCACAACATGTTACATAATGCTCTTACTATCTATAATTTGACAAACGACCTAGAAATAAACTGAAATGAAGCTAAAATGGAACGAATAAAGAAAAGCTTGGTGAAAAGTCGATATAACAATCCGAGTCCTGATAGTCTATACCTACAATGCGATGGTACAAATCCATCAGTGAGCATGTTGTTTGTTTCTGTCTCTCACCAATTAGAGTGCCACTAATTGAACGATGAATGAAGTTAGGCCTTTTCGTGTTATAATGCCTCCGAGTCTTGGTTGTTTGCCAATTTCAACACCTTATGCTCAAATTGTTGCTTTATTGTAAGAGCTGCCAAGTTTCATTAAAGGTTTTTCTAGGCTTTGTTGTTTAAAATGCCGCAGCTCCTACAAATAAGACTTATATAATTTATCTCTAGCAGCTCTCAATAACATGAAGAAAATCCAAAGAATATATAGGCAATCTACGAATAAATAGACTTATTATTTATGTATTCGTAGTAGACAACATAAATAAATAAGATAAATATTGGTGGACATTCCACACAGCACCATCTAGCCCCAAATTAAGCCAAAGCTTGTACTATGGTCTTCTTCTTCTTATCGTATCACTAGTTTCTTTCGAGACAGTGTGGTGAAAGGGTATCGAATGTTTGCAAGTATGGATGGATGGTGGATGTTTGTTACTATTTCACGCCGGAACGGCTGAATTATTTATGTATTCGTAGTAGACAACATAAATAAATAAGATAAATATTGGTGGACATTCCACACAGCACCATCTAGCCCCAAATTAAACCAAAGCTTGTACTATGGTAATATAATACTTCTAATACTTTTTTTTGTAAATACAGACTTATCATATAACAACCAGACACAGAAAAAACATCTATGTTCATCACACAAATGTTTGTCCTCGGTGGGAATCGAACCCACGGCCTACGGCGCAGAAGGCAGAGCTACTACCAACTGAGCTGTGAAGGGCCGACAGATGATGTAATGAAAACAGATATCGTAATTATCGTAATAACGCAATCGCAGCCTGTAGAAGCCTTACAGCTACCACAAGAATAGTTTTTTTAATGGACGAATTGTCCACAAACTGGACCAGAATATGTTTCAATTGCTTATGTAAATGAAAGCTGGAATATCTGCATGTTGAATTGGGCAGTTTGCTCTCACATAATATATCAAATTTGCATCACTAAAAACCTTGCGGGAAAACCAAACGTCTGTGGATTACGTTGATCACGCATCTCTTATTTGGATGCAGTATTCCCAGCTGTGGGACTGACTGAAACCAAGTTCTTTTATTTTCAACATACTGCCGGGTCCCGCGAGCTTTCTGAAATCTACGAAGTTTCCGTGTAAAACGTGAAA
The DNA here is from genome assembly GCA_963576535.1 of Plemyria rubiginata. Lineage (NCBI taxonomy): Eukaryota > Metazoa > Arthropoda > Insecta > Lepidoptera > Geometridae > Plemyria > Plemyria rubiginata. Next base: position 7,810,380 of record OY754923.1, read on the forward strand.
CTTTTCTTTCTGCGGAAAAATGATTTTCAATGATTTAAGAAATTTTATCAGCGACATCAACAAGGAGCCTCTGAGCTGCATTTAAAATCCTTTCACCACACTGTTTCAAAAGATCTAATGACATGACAAGTAGAAGAATCAACGTCAACCTATGTTAGTCGTAGCTAATAATGAATAATTTTTTAGAGTAGTGCAAACGTATAAGTGCAAACGACCGTATTTATAAGTGCCTAGTTAAGTTTTTGCAAATAAATATGTTTTCTTTCTTTCTTTCTATCTCCAGAAATAAGAGTGAACAAAAAAGCACATGACATGAATTTGATTTACTGCGAGGCGGACTAAAATACCGGTCCGGATTCGTAGCGCTCTTCGTCAGATAGTATTTTTGGATAATATTATATATTTTTTGATATTATGCTATCATGGCTATAGACCTCGTTAAGCTAGTATGCAGGTATTTAGTTGGTCTACTAGGGTTTGCCCTTTACTACTGGTAACTCGACGTATTCCTTGCAGGACGTCCTAGTAGGGTTAAAATGCAGCAAATTAGGCCACCATATGTTCTACCGAAGTTCAGTAGTTTTTGAGTTAGTTAGATTTTTTGGTGTTTTATGAAAAATCCTAGATTAAATCATTTGAAGCCAATTTAAAAATTATTTACAGCGCGACTGTACTGAAATTTAAGTTAATATGATAGTTGATGCCATAGCAGATCTTTTTTAATAATTTAAAGTTCAAAAATGCCACAAACTTTGGCAAATATCACTAAAGAAACATATATTTTTTTGTGATTTTTGCTATTACTTCATACAAAATGTTGTCTAGTGAAAAATAAATTACATTACGGTAGAACATTTGGTGGCTTAATTTGTTGCATTTTAGCCCTACTATGACGTGCTGCAAGGAATACGTCGAGTTGCCAGTAACCCTGTATATCATGTTATATGAGAGATAATACAAACCTAGTTTTATTCCTAATTAATGTGATACTTTCGTTTCAGCAAAATCGCTTTAGCTAAACTACATATTAGCGAAAATGCGAAGTTAATGGTTAATAACCATTAACTATATACACAACGACACCGTTATTGTTATTAAATTGGCTATTAATTGAGCAGCCCACTCCCGAAACTTAGATCATCTCCTCATGGTTAAAAACTGGAACCTAGAGATTGGAACTGGCACCTAGAGTCACCTAGTTTTAAGACGTTTCAAGACCTTGAAACGTCTTGATACTAGGTGTTTTTTTTTATTACAACTTGTGATTTTATTAAATTAATATATTTTGACTTTGTCTTTTAAAAAGTCAAGCTTTCTATCATGTTGTTAGTAACTATCCTACAAATAAAAATATCACCTAGATGGTTTACAATCTTATAGTTTGTTAAATTATTATAAAAAAAGAAACAGTTTCACGATTTCGATCCGTAGGCTTGATAAATATTATTTCAAATTTAGCCCCAAGTATTACTAGTGTAAGTACACTCATGATTCCTGAGAAGAGAACCCACATTTTGCAGTAGTTGGTAGTCCAAATTATGTGACAGATTTTTGATTTTTTATCTTTAGATTTTTTTTATTTTAGATTTTTGATTGCCGCTGAAGTTTACTTATAACTGAAACAGCTTCACGATTTTTATCCCCATAGATATCCCCTCAAATTTTTTTGTACCAAATATGCTAGATTAATTATTAATTATTTTACTAGAAACGTTAATTCAACATGATTTATTTTTATTTTACTAAAATGAAACCAACGAAACTCAATCCCCCAAGTTCGATTGCCAATAAAATGCGCACAGACATAGTAGTTTATTACCACGGTGGCCAGTGAATAATTTACAGCCGAACGCGTTCGAACCCTCTCGTCTGTGACACGTCACTAGCATTAAGCTGCGTTCAAACTGACGCGGCAAAGCTATCCCGAAGCACAAGTTATGCGACTGTCTAATCCGATCAAACCGTATTAATTTATAAAGCGCTTGTGCATCGAGTGGCATTCGCATCTTCTTATAGCTTTACGAGAACCGAGATTGACCATAATTATAAAAAACTTAGGGAAACAAAGTACATAAGTAGGTTGTATATATTATCAGTAGCATATATCATCTCTCTCTAATCATTAATACATTTTGTGTTTGTCGTACCTACATAAGTTGCAAAATGGAAAACCTGTTTTTTCTTTGACTTGAAACAATCTGATAGTATTTTTCTCTTCGTTTACACTTTAATAACTACATTAAATGTTAGACACATCGATAGCGATGTCGTTAGAAACGCGTTATGAAAAGTGGTACATGAATGATATGAAACATTTCGCTCACGATTTTCAATAGTTATTCTAATGTTATATCAGAAATAACTTCCGTTATAATTTGTTTACAATACTTAATATGCAAATCTATGAAAAATACTTTTGGCTAAGAATACTACATATTTGTACATTTCGCATTTTCTAAAAACTGAAACTGAAACAGCTTCACGACTTTGATCCCCAGGTACGGTAGATATCCCTTCAGATCTCCCAGTACCAAGTAGGTACTAAAACAAGATTCTTTGAGGATGTCTAAGGGGGTAGTCAGAGGTACGTCCAAACATTACATTTGGCACATACCCACATTTTGCAGTAGTTAGTATTCCATACGTGACAGGTTGCACGCCCATCGCCGCTGTTAGAATACTAACTGGTTTCCTCACGGTGTTTTCCTTCACCGTTTAAGAGCACTGGCATTGCGCACATAAATTTTTCGATAGAAAAATCCATTGGTGCACGACCGGATTCAAACCTGCAACCTAACGATCGGAAGGCGGGGTCACTCCCACTAGACCACCGGTGCATCTTCTAAGCTTTAAAAAAAAGGTTTTATATTGGTTTTTGGTTTTCTGTAATAAAGTCATCTAATGGCAAGGTCAATGAGCTATTCATCATCATCTTCCTGCCCTTATCCCACGCTAAGTGGGGTCGGCACAACATGTTCTACTCCTCCACTCTCCTCTATCATTCGTCACTCGGTGCTCACTCCTTTCTTACTCATATCATCCTTCACACAGTCCATCCATCTTTTCTTTGGCCTACCTCTCTTTCTAAAACCAATCACATCCATGTCTAACATTCTTCTCGTAATATGAATTTCTTCCCTCCTCATGACATGCCCATACCATGCTAACCTATTACTCCTCAACTTATCCGTCACAGGCGCAACTTTCAAACTTCCTCTAATATATTCATTCTTTATTTTATCCATCCTTGTCACTCCGCACATCCATCTCAACATTCGCATTTCTGCTGCATGCACTCTTCTTTCATCCGTCCCTTTGGTTGCCCAACACTCAGATCCATACAACACGACAGGTCTTATGATCGTTTTGTAAACTTTCCCCTTAAGTTTAGTCAATGAGCTATTCGTCCCACAAAAATATATCCATCTATCTGATACTAACATTTGATTTCACCGAACATCACAGCGTCCGACCCTTCAAACTTATACTTTTTTTACAACTTATAGGTAAAATGCTTCACTGCAATCTAACCTGATGCTAAGTGATGATGCCAATGTGGCACGTTTACCTAGAAAATACCCTTTCACTCTTCGCTTGAAAGCATCCAAATTATAGGGTTTTTGAAAAACTGACGCCAGTAAGGAATTCCATTCTATACTAGACTAGACAAAAACAAAAATAGAAATATTATACGTGACGGATATCATCACTATGATTGAGCACTGGTGGTCTAGTGGTAGCGACCCCACCGTCCGATCATAAGGTCGTGGGTTCGAAACCGGTCGTGCACCAATGAATTTTTATTTTCAAAAATTAATGTGCACAATGCCAGTACTCTCAAACGGTGAAGGAAAACATCGTGAGGAAACCGGCATGCTGCAGAACCTAAAAAGCTCTATAACATGTGTCAAGTGCTCGAAAGGAGCCTCTTGAGGCGCACTTAAAATTCTTTCACCACACTGTTTCGAAATAAACTAGTGACACGACAAGAAGAAGAAGAAGATTAGTATGATGATAATAGCATGCCCTCAAACTTCCTTTGAAGAACTTTAGCAATTTCCTTGCACGTAATCAAGATGAACCTACTCAGATACAAAAGCCTTCTGAGGGATGTGCATGAATATTTGAGGGTCCTTTTATTTTTGCGGCAAATCTCGTGCCGAAATAAAAATGATTGTGATTTCGCATGAACTATTATGATCAGGATTTCGTCCGCAAGGAAAGGGACGGTATTTCATTTGAGCCTTTGTTTGGTGAATGCCTTGAGGTCTGTGTAACATAACTGTTTTTTCTTTGTAGAAAAAAAAGAACCCAATAAAAAAACGATAGACCTTTTTTATTAAAATATTTTATTATGTGTTGCTATTCCAGACTATAATCTATCTCTGTGTCAAATTTCATCCAGATCCGTTGAGACGTTCTGGAGTGATTAAGTAACAAACATCCAAACTTTCACATTATAATATTAGTGGGATTATTATATTTAGGATAGTTATTTTAACGTTTTTTATCGTTGTTATTTTATTATACCGTGTTTCTTTTTAGTCTATAAAACATCTGTATTTTGACAGTGTAGGCAACTGTACCACCAAATTATAATGTAAAGCCGCTATGAATATTCCATTGCGTAATGACTCAAATACATTCTAAACACCACTTGAGTAACGTCACGCGTCTTATTATCTTGAGTTTTCCTTTTTGGTTTGACAAATATTCCATAATAGGTCGCCCATGTTGATGACACTTGATAATCTCTATAGTCTTATTTAATATTTAACTTCAGTGTCGGTTTAATCTTCATTTGTTAGTTTCGGCAGACTGTACAAAATCACTTAAAAACATAAAATATAAGTCCTAATTTAATTTGAGAATTTTGTTCATTATGTTGTTCACCTCTCTAACTTTTTGGAAGCTATGCATATATTCAACTGTGACAGGGCCCAAATACTCAATGACCACTTGATTGCGTCAACGTTGCACAGTAACCCCCGGTTTCTAAAAGCTAGATCATTACTAATCGGCTGTTAAGTCAATTGCTATTTCAGCTTAATTATATAGAAATAGCAAGTGACCTGACAGCCGAAACCGGGGGTAAGTATCCTCAAGATTAGGTACCTACTTGAAAATATTTTGCATTGACAGGTTATAAAATTCGGTTAATTGATGTGGTTTGTTCACCAACTCGAATTTTATGGAAGCTATGAATATTCAGCGGGGAAATGGCCCTAATACTCTTAGAATACCTGAGTACGTCCACATGACCTAGTAAGACGTACTCCAAGATTAGGTACCTGACGATGTCTTGTATTGACAGGCTATCAAATTAGCTTAGTCTAAGGGGAGTTTGTACCTTCTCAAAACTTCAATCAACTATTTATACATTATAAACGTGAATTATACATAATGTATATCCAGAGTAAAGACAAGTTCAAATGCTCAGCTTGGCGAGAAATATAAATAAATAATGCTGGACTATCCACACAACACTATGCCCCAAACTAAATATGGACACCAGATAGCTGATATAATAATGAAATACTTTTTTTGGAAATACATACTTTTAGTACATAATTACGCCCAGACAGAGAACAAATATTTATGTTTATCACACAAATATTTGTTCACGATGGGAATCGAACCCACGGCCTACGGCGCAGATGGCAGAGCTACTACCAACTGAGCTGTGGGGGCTGTCTCTCTCTCTCTCTCTCTCTCAAAAAACTACATATTGACATTCGTTAAATTTTAAATGTAAATTCAGTGACGGAAATTAATACACTTTTTATTTAGCTTTTAATAAAATATCTAAAAATTAAATAAAAAAGAAAGTGTCAATGACGAGTATTTTTTAATTGCACTTATTCTTGTTCAATCGTCAATAGCTCTAAGAAATTTTGACTTATGGTACTTGCGGTCGTAAACGCCACGGCAGAACGCAAGTTGTTTAGAACTTTATTGTCACTTTAATACGAGTGAAATTCAAAATAGCACGCGTCGCGTGCTAATCTAGTATAGCCGCCTCTTCAATGCCTTACAAGCTCCCGAGTACGTCCACGGCATAGGCTCGAGTTTCTTTGACAGCCACTTGCTGCGTCGAGCCTGAATTAATTGAGGAAAACTGTAAGCCGTGATGACTGTTGTAAAATTGGGCGAAAAAATGTGTTGTAAATGAATTGCGGAAATGATTTTATGAATAAAGGCTTTAAAATATTTTATTTTTAGTTTTGATGTGCTTTACTAAATAAAAAACTAGAACATTATGAGTAAACACTAAACATCGGTAAAAATCGAAAACCGAATCAATGTGATATGTATATTCATATTCTACTAAACTCCGCTTTCTGGATGACATAATGTCACACGACGAGATACGCGTTACTGCATTTGAGGTGCCCACCTTACCACAATACAGTATTTCGTACCTATTCATAACTAAATTTCCTCTCTCCCTATCTCTCCTCAACTCAATTAACACAGTGCCAATTGCGCAGATCTTGCAATGTAATTTCTTGGTTGTATGTGGTTGTACATACAATCCATGTTTCTCTAGGCGAAGGCAGATATTACGGATTTCTTTCGTTGATCCTTTGCGTACATATTTCACTTAATTCGCTCACATCTTTCGTATCAATTTATTTATTATACAGATGAGAAATGTATTTTACATTTACACATTTCTTTCGTATCTCTAATTTTTTTCAAAACAAGAGTGAAAGTAAGAGTTCGTTGCTGAAACAACCACGACGATACTCACGATACCAGTTTTATTTACACAACTAGCTTAAATGAGCTAATTTACAACACCGGTAGCTCTGGTAGCTCAATTTACACTGGTTCAGCGATCTATCACGCGACATCCGGACGTCCGCAGCTATGTCTTTGTTGTTCAGATGGCTTAATTAATTTGATTTCCAGTTTAATTGTACGCTAGTGCTTGTAAATTGTGGTCGCCGCCGGGATTCTTAATTAGGTCAGGGGATAAACAGTTTTGTTGATTTGTATTGCTGGTTCAATTGTTTTAAGGTGGTCAAAGCACACATTTTGTATTAATATCGCAGTTCCTTAACATTTTTTCTTGGTTGAATCGCAAATTTTAATAATATTGCTTTGAAAATAAACATTGTTTGTTCAATAAACAACTTTATAAGTCAAACTTAGATAAATAAAAATTTTATAATTTTCGAGCCAGAGTGTGCAGTGTGAAATTTAAAAACTGTGCTATTATAGTTTGCAATAGTTTTATTTTTGCCTAAAAACACTTGAGATATAAAACAGTCTCAATACTATGATGTGTGTGTCCAGCATTATTATTATCATTATTATGATTCTCAGTCACGGTAGAAATCCCCTCAGATCTCTTAGTACCAAGTACCAACTCCAGATTATATGAGGACATCTAAGGGGCATAGTCAGAGCTACGTCCAAATGGTTAGGCAAAGGTTTACCAAAACATTAACTGAGCATATATATATAAATTTTCCATCTATAAAAATGAACTTTATATACATAAATACAAAAATGTAGATAAAAAATATAAAATCAAAGAAAGTCAAGATTTAAAAAGTGTTAATGTCTCTTATATATAATAATTTTATATAAAAACTTTTTAGAGGCGTTTTAGCCTGGATAAGTCGTAGTGATAAGAGTGTTATACACAACTAAGCGGTGTTTAGTTTAAGTGTTGTAATATTATGGTAAATAAATAACTTTTAAAAAACAACACTAAAACGTTTATTTAGCCGCGTCTTCATTCACTTAGTTTCCTTTTTCTGACCGGAACAAGCATTTGCCAACGATACGGCGTCGTAAAAGTCACGCATGTTTACACTTACACTAACAAGCTCTATATGAACTCTTGGGTGGGGCTTTGCCAGCGAATTACGTACTCACTAACGCTAATTTTCTGAGAAAATCAGAAATATCCGTGGACATAAAAGACGTGAAGCTATTTCTTTTAAGGGAAGATATTTAGAGTAGTAGTGCTCTTTGTGAAGGGCTCGTCTGGGAAAGAATGACCACCAGGCCTATTTTTGCGTTTTTTTCTTTTCAGCGTTGTTGTGTCAGGCCGCCGGAATTTGATATCAACTAAAAAATTAAAAAAAATAAAAATTAAATAAAATGTTGTGAGATCCCGTATGAGATGAGAATAATATATGTTCGAACTGCAAAATATTTTAACGACTCAGTGTTTATGCATTTTATTATCAAAGATGTCCATACATAATGTACATTCTTCGATCTGCTTAGAAAACTATGTTTTATATTTAGTAATATTTAGGTCCTCAGAATTGACTGCTCTGCGGAATGTGCATATAAGTAATCAAATAACTTAACTTCTAGCAGTTAAGTTATGCTGCATGGTTGCCAACGCTAGCGCATCTGCCGCATAGCACTTGTTGCTCTTACCCTGCCATGCCAAATAGAGCAGGCTCCGACGGCGAGGAATTAATTCAACAGGAGATTGCCAGACTTACTACAAAAAAATTCAAACGATAAACATGCTTAAAGTATTGCCATCTCTTACCAATGCGTAATGGCAAACAGAGACAGCGCTATTTTGTGGTAAGAGAAAAAAATTGTTTTTATCTATAAATGAGGGCAATGTCGCAAAGTCGGCTGTGTTCCTGGCTGATAATGATGTATGCAGCAGTGCGAAATGTAAAGAAGTACTTTTAGAAAATGGTTATAAACCCTTAACCCCCCGTTTCTGAAAGCTCGATCAACACTAATCGCCGGTCAAGTCACTTGCTATTTCAGCTTTTATTTCAAATTAGATGAAGATAGCAAGACACTTGACAGATTAGTGTTGATCGAGCTTTCAGAAACCGGGGGTGATTGATTGTGAATCCAGGTTAAAATAAAATAATAGGATGAAAGGTGGTTCATCTGAGTCAAAGTTAAAATAATGAGGATGAGCAAACTTTTATTTTGCTTCTTGTTTCCAGTGCTAAAGGAGAGGTGAAGATTATTTTGTTTATCAAAATCCTTGAAATAGGGTTTTTTTGTAGACAGCTTTTCTTGGGTTTAGAAAAGATTATTTTTGTACAAGTATAAAATTCCAAAGTCTTGCAAAATTAAGACGATGAAATATACATTTCAGATTTTATTTTTCCACCATCTTTGTACATCTTATGGTCTTAATCACAGTGGTATCTGGGCGCTCCATTACAGACGACAAGTATCATCAACAGACGAATAAGCCTGTTGCTGTCTCCTTTCAGTGGTGTTAACATGATACAAGTATACTTTATAGGGTCACAATACATTTCCAGAATAAGGGCCTTCGCATCTACATGTGACATGTTTTATGACATAGGGTACCATCGTAGCTACTCATTGAATCTAAAAATCGGTTCAGGATCGTCAGTCGTGTCAAATTCTATATACCCAAAACCGAACTTCGACGCCACTCAAAATGACTACCGTATGATTCGTATTCCGTTTTTGGCACGTTTTTATGTTTCCACTTTTGTTTGTATTCTTTTTTCGTTTTGTTCAAAATTCCCCGGTGAATCTAATTGGAATTTCTGATCGCTAAAATGCTAAAAAAACATTTTCATTGTGCGAGAGATAATTTCCTGTGCGCGTGATAAGTAGGTTTATATTTCTAAGAGTTTTTGCCTAAGCTACAGTTCAATGATTTCGATAAAGTATAATTTATGAATGCCAATATTTTTTTTTATTATCGGCTCGCGCTAACATTATATTTCATTATTTATCAACAACTTGCATATGGTATGTATCGTGTAGGCTGAGAATTTCAAGTGAAAAAAATTAAATGAGTCGAAACATACTTAGACTAACTGAACTTGTTTGCGGCATAAGCGGACTGGAATGCAACCCAACAAAGTGAAACCTCAATGTATTTACAATTGCGATCGTAATTGAACTGGCAATGAGACGATGCGATTACAGGCCACCGATCACAGATGGTCGGGCCGATGTTGGATGGGGAGAGTTATTTTGATTCCATTCGGTATCGGATTCAGCACGGAATATAATTTTTGAATTTAATACGATGGCTCCCTTAAATCCTTGTCGGAAACGAACTTAACGCGATTTTGACATTTTCACACGAAGCTTTTGACATTAGGATCCGAAAAGATAACACGTGACTTTCCATCAGGTATTTACGAATCGATACCGAATCAACCGGCACGAGTGTATCAGAAGCCTTATTCACTATATGACCATTTGCACCGCGATCACAGCTAAGACAAGGCATCCGGTGTCATACGGTCAGGGCAAAGTATTTCCTATGCCATAAAGAATAAAGCCCAACATCAAGTTTTGCCGTTTCACGGTTTGGGGCAAGGAATCTCCTATTGTCATAGTGAATAATGCCCCAGTACGTTCATCTTTATTGCAGCAATGACACTTGCAAATACACATAGTGCCACGTCTACCTAGTCCACCCTATGAAATATTATTTAATATTTTCCTCTATGACATTCATGTCGATAAAAAATCATCTCGAACTTATCGCTGAAGAAATTAAAACCCCGGACCGCTAATAAAATGCCAGCCGCATCTAATACCTTAAGTGAACGCAGACATTAGTTCGCTCCAAGTTTTATCTCTCGCTGTCCGATCTAGGAAGTTGCTAATTTAATACGGGCTTATCGATTAGAGTTTACGCCGTCGTTCGTGGCTTGTTAGGAGCTGGGGATAACTATGTACGAACTGCTGTATTCTGTCTATGACAATATCCATCATCTTGTGGGTAACAATTGCTCAGAGCTCTTTCTGCAGATATTTTTGCTTGTGGTTCTATAATCTCCTCGTATAAAATCCTGCTGGACTAGTTAGATAACTCTATAAAATAAAATAATCTATATACATTTTAATATATGTTGCAACCTTTTGTGTACGTATTTCTTCAAATACAACATCGTAATAAAAATATATTTTTTTATAGTTTCCTTGGTTATTATATTAGCACAATGATAAAATTGAAGAATCTTCACGTTTTTTAACACGTGAAGTTTCTTAAATTTCATCGACGTTTCATCAACACTTATTTTTCCATCACCTACTAATGGTATTACTTGTTTTAGAAGTACAGTGAATCTAAACTATTATATTAGCACAACCAATGAAGCATTATCAGCATACAAGACAAAAACCAATTCTTTCAGGAAACAGAGCTATGTAGATAAACTTGTGCACTTTCATTCATGTCCCCGTGTATATTTGAAGTGCAAATACGTCGAAAGGTGTGTTTGTATTGCATTCCGATATTTGTAAGGCAATAATACTTTTGTACAGTATTTGTTTCAAGAGCCAGAGCCGAATATCACTTATCCGGATTCCGATAAAATTCGATGGTTCCCTACCAAAAAATAATAATACCGGTTATACTCCGTTAATTTCGTAGGTAGGAAACGTGCTATACCGGTAAATAACATCAGGTGAAATTGCGATCAAAATATTTACCTACCTTTAATACCTATAATAATGTGCTAGAGAATATACAATATATCATGTTATATACTAGTATAGTATTCTTTTATCTGTGTCTATAGGTAGTAAATAAAACCTATTAACTAACTTATCTATTCGATGTAACTAATAAAAAAAACATCGTTAAATTATTGTTCAAATACATGCTTGCATTGTACATTATATTATTATAAAAATGCTACCCGGATAAGGAGACAAGCAAAATAACATTAATAAACGAATTTAACCTACAGATTTGAGTACTAGTTCTAGGTAGGCAGCGTATACAAGATGGCAACGTGCCTAGAATGCCAAACTCGAAGTAACTAGACTTGGGCGCTAAAACCAGGTTTGAGCCAACTTCGCTTCGGAAATGGTAAGGAAGTGGTTACAAATTCAAAAGTCATAAGAACCATCTGCTTGTAGAGTAAAACCGATCTTATATACTACTGATTTTGTTTGTCACTGTCTATAAAAAACATTATAGCTTTCGACACAGAGGACAAATATGAATATAAACTATGCTTTCGATATAGTACAAGAATCTGTCAAAAGATAATTAGTGTTCGAACTGTGTAAGTTTAGCTTTTAGATACTTCAAATTAGATAGAGATAGCAAGTGACTTGACAGCCGATTAGTGTTGATCGCGCTTTCAGAACCGAACCCCCGGTGGGTTAGAGTGATACGAATATAATCAACATAATTTCCAACTTGAGGAACGTTTATAGTTCGTATAAACCTCTCACGTATACTGATCATAAAAACCACAGTAAAGTAGACGCACCACGCATTCGTGTATCTTTTGATGACAAATTACAATGCTCGTCTGTGTAGCGATACAATGCTCCATACATATGAATAGGTTCCTAGGTTGCCTTAAGAAAACGGGGAAGGGATGCGTGGCCCATTGTTATACCCGGGCAACATGTTCCATTGGCAGGTAGGTAAAGTTAGCAGGTAGTTGATTGATAGACTGAAATTCCCCTGTCAAAGTTAGTTGCGAATAATATCCTGATAATAAGGCAGATTTACCTGAGCTGAGCTATGAAACATAAGCTTAAAGTACTAAAACATTCATGGGGTCACAATAAATCAGCCGACTCAAATCAAGCTCACATAGAAAGCGTTCGAAAAATTACGCCGCATTTTTTCGTCATTCCCCTCTATTCTATAGAATGTATATTATAGGGAAGGCCTACTCGTATGTCCAGCAGTGAGCTTCTTTAGGCTGGTGATGTAATTTAGAAGTTTGCCAAGAGTTATTTCGCTTTAGTGGTCCATAAAGTAATGAAGAAAAAATGTGTTCACAAAAACGACAAAAGGCCTTTAAATCGCGTTTTATGAATAAAAGTTTTATTCATAAAACTAAAAGTTTTCAAAGTTCGCTTCTCCTTCAACGTAAGTACGTGACCTGTTCCCGAAATGGGGAGTCCCGAGGTTAATTCATTATAACGCAAGAAAATTACTCGTAACACCATTTAACGGAAGAACCTGAAATTTTAATTATAGCATAATTTCGGCCAGTCATTGTTTTAATAAACTGGAGAATACGTTTTTATTTTGTAATTTTAGATGGCTTTTATTCTTTAGGACAAAGCTTTTAATGTTTGACCCCACAAAATAGAACATTTACGTAGATTATCTTGATATTGTGTGTAGACTAGTAATCGTTTTTAAAACGCGATCACAATCACGGCCCTCCACACTATCAGAACTACATATTTATAAAATCTCTTGTTTACATACATAAATTAGGAAGACAATTTCAGTAAATCAAGTGTGTTGAAACCCTCCTTCAAACAACATGACCCATACAAACAAGGCTGACCAGTAGAACAGGACACATGAATTTATGTGTTACGTATAACGTCGGGAACTTATCCCCACCCGACCATCTCATTTTGACTCAAAGATTGATAAATGTATTTTCTTGTAAAAACAAGAAAATAAATTTATAAATCTTTGAGTCAAAATGACATAATAAAATAAAAATTATGAAAGTAAACAGGGCTTTGCATCTTTTATAGATTTAGATCTCAGCACCCAGAGGGAAGATTTAAGTCCCTATTTAAGGAACGGTCTTGTCTGTCTGGATTGTGTGCGGCTTAAAAAATTAGGAGGTTTTCAATTTGACTGTAATATATGTCTACTTTTTTTTCGTATGTTACGATTATAAATTTTTTTTTTTGGTTGGTTCGTCATAATTCAGAGTTGGTCCCCTATGGTAGAACAAGCAGTGGTTACCATCATCTCGTAAGGCTGCCTGTCCATTGACGCGGAGCGAGGCTGAGAGCGGAGAAGCACAGAAATATTAACCAATAGCATTGCTTAACTGGAGCTAAGCGTAGATTTTATTCTCCCTTTCTCCACTCCGCAGCCTCGCTTCGCTTCATTGGACAGGCAGCCTTAGTCGCGCACGATATAACCGTGCTTAACTATGCAGTTCCCTACTTCCATCAACACTGCATAAAGATGCAAAGCCTCATTTGCCAATAAACAAATCTTCTAAATATATATAACTCAAAGGTGATTGACTGACTGACTGACTGACATAGTGATCTATCAACGCACAGCCCAAACCGCTGGACGGATCGGGCTGAAATTTGGCATGCAGGTAGATGTTATGACGTAGGCATCCGCTAAGAAAGGATTTTGATCAATTCTACCCCCAAGGGGATAAAATAGGGGATGAAAGTTTGTATGAGGTTTTCAAAGTAAACGAGCGCGAACAAAGCCGCGGGATCAGCTAGTTATACATAAGGTCTATAAGGACAATCCTGATTGGTTATAAGCCACACTGAATAATAAGGAGTTATAAACTAGCAGTATCAGTAATACGTGTTTGGGTACGACTAGCTCTAGGGACGTGGTATTTGGAATCGGTATCAACTTGTGCGAAGTTGGTGTCTGTTCGTGCGAGAGGAAATAATTTGTATTGGGGCCATATTGATTGGGGTTTTGGATTCAATCAACTAAACGTAAATTACATTTTTGCATAGTCAACTCGTCAGAAACTAGCAGGTCAAAGTTGATTGGGCTTGAAGTAATGCTTAAGAATCTATTATTTGTAGATTGTATAAAATCTGGGTAGTAAACCCAGTTTCATCATAAAAGGAAAATCTATCAATGTACGAAATAATTGTGTTATAGCTGAAAAGATTTTTGCTGATTCGGTGTTTTTTTCCTAATTGAATTAAGTAGCAAAATACAAAAGATTGTGTCACATATTTTAAGGGATTTCATAATTATTGATTAAATTCCTGAAAATTTAACATTTTCGTTAATTCCACCGGTACTGCAAGCTGCTGGAGAAAGTTCGTTTTAGATGACTTTTAGAAAGTTGCAAAAATTATAAAGCAAAGTTCTGAAAGTTAAAGATTAAGCATAAGTTAAGTTAAGTTAATTATCATTATGTTCACTACTTTATCTTTCTTTTATTGTTTTTTCAGGTATTGTGTTGACTACGGTGCTCACATTAATGTTTATGCTTTTATAATGTTGTTTAACCGTGAAAACCTTTTATTGGCTTTTGCGTTTTTTATATCTGCTATGTTATTTTAGTTATATTAAGCTGTTGGTTTTCCAATAAATAAATAAATAAATAAATAAATAAATAAATAAATAAATAAGCATAATGACTATGTCATCGTTCTCCACTAAACCATCATAATACGATTTCTTGAATGTGTCCAGAATTTTTTATACAATAAGTGTGCACCTGTTTAAGAAATAGGATAAATGACATGAGCTAATGTAGTTCTCGCTCGCACGTTTCAACGTGTTAAAAGATATGAAACCAATGAACCCGTTTTCGAAAAATTAAAAAGTTATTAGTAATCACACTGCATACAATTTACTAAAAAAATAATTTTATCGATATAAGTTTTCCTACACAAATTTTGCGATTTTCCAAAAGTGAGTTATGATTGACATAAAGGTAGAATAGGATTCAAAGACATTCCCTAAGTTTTTTATAACGTGCTAGTGGTAAATAAAACTCAGCTATGACGTAAAACAGGTAAATAACCAAAATCCGTGGATACGGACTCCGTTCTCAAACTCGTTCCGCACCAAACTTATAAGTGAACCTTCGTTACATAACAAACAATTTCAAAGTTGTATTTAGAGTCTTGCCCTGAAATCCCAACACTAACCAAATAATACGATCCTACGTTCACTGGCCAGATAACGGTGGAGTTAGGGAAATTATGCCTCCCTCTGTGGGCCAGGAATTCTTATATTAGAATGTGTTGTGTCGTGCGCCACATTTGGGTATATCGTCGGCATATTTTTACAATATCACCCAATATTAACTCCGTTCACGTGCTGTATTGGCTTTTACATAAATTATGAAGGTTTGCGTGAATATTATTCGGATTGGCGAAGTAAACTCTTTTTTATTCATGTTTGAATGATTTATGTAGTCGGTATAAAGGTCAATTGAAAAATATATTGTGATGAAAACATTCACGTATAAGCGTTCTTAAAAATAACTCTTCCATATAAAAAATACAATTTAAATGGAATGAAAAACTTTCAACAATTACAAAAAGACGAGAAGTTAATTAAAAATTCTCCAAATGCCTAAATTATTTGTTGAATTGGTTGTCTGGTGGAAAAAAACACTTGTTGGCTTCTCTATTTTTATTATTTGTGCTCAAAATAGACAACAATTTACAAGTCTGTTACAATAAATGAATATAAAAAGTTCGATTCGCCGCTAGCTTTGTGAAATATTGGTGAATATGAAAAAGCTTGATCAAATGTTCCAATTTGCATTTTTAGTTTAAAAACGAAAAGTCTGTTTTGCCCGAAATTTTTGTTAGTTTGTTATGATTCGAAAACACTACAAAATAGTTTAGGTTACTTTAATTATTCTATTTTTAGAATACCAGTTATTTAGCTTTATAATAGCAATTATTTTTGTTTCTGAATCAATTAGTTAAAGAGAATTATTCTATTACATTCTAGAAATAAAGAGGATTTTCATTAATTATTTTTTAGTTTTGGGTGTCCATTATAATTCATAATTTTGAAATTTTAATTCATTACTTCAAATAACTACTTTATTTTTTAAGCCTATATTTTTGTATTCTGTACTAATATCATAATCCCAACTCACATCAGTGCCATTGCAATACTAGGCAAGCAGAGCGTAAAAGTTATTTCAAAGCAAAAAATTTCAAACCCAAAACACTTAATTTATTTCAAAGCAGAAAATTTCAAAACGCTTTTCTATACAATAATCTCGATTTTTATATAACAACTTTTTTTTTACATTTGAACTGCTACATAAAATGTTTGAAAAATCTATATGAAAATGTTAGAAAAATCGCACTGCAGTATCACAGATAAAAAAATACTATGCAGTATCTAAAATAAATCTCATTCCCATAGCAAAATCGTAAAGGTGGGAATGTGATAACTATTTATGAGATACACACTATTGGTATATTTTAAAGCTTTATTCTTTGCTTAGAATACAAAACTATGTTTTTGTATGTGGAGTTCACTCTCACAATAAACGTGCACAAAAAGTAAAGTCTTTCTGGTGCCACCTGCTAAGTTGGAAACAACAATTTCACTCAAATTTTCTTTAGAATCCTACTACTTTAAAATTGTTGTTCATCGTTTTAAACAATTTTAGATTAAAACCGTCTCCAATAGAAGCACTAACAAAAATCTGATTAAATACTTGTATCATCGTGTTCTTGAGCTACTTTCGCTCCGGGGCTTAAAAATAATCCACAAGTTAGAAAACTACTCGGCTAAGTTCTCAGCGAGTGACCGTGAAGGAATCAGTGCATCGGACACTATCAACATGGATTACTTAGCAGTTTTTTCTTAGAAAAACCGAGCGATGTCATAACCTTCAAGACTTTTATGAAGCAAGTTTACTTTTAGAGTGCAGATGACTCGAACTAAAGTGTCATATTACTCACACGTCATGAGCTTAGCGTCTTTAGTTTATAAAATTGCATAATGAACATTTCTCGCTATTCAAGCTATATTTTTGTTTGTGAAAAACGTATCATCTAACCCATTCATTTGAAAATTGTAGTTTTTAACTGAGTGAAATATCACATAGTGCAAAATATAGGGACGATTTTGTAATAGTTTGTAGGTACCTATCCCATTTGTGACATTTTCCAAGTCCACCGATATTGAAATCAAATCATAAAATTACCGAAGAAATAAAACCGTAATTGGAATGTGGTATCTACCTCTTTGCGTGATAACAATTTGTAGACCACGTTATTTGATTAAACTTTGGGCAGTGTATTTGTAAACGATTATTTTATAAAAATTAAATTGTGCTACTATGAAAATAAAGTAAAATTGAGCTCAAAATTTTAGTCGATGCGCTGTAGACATTCCTCTAACGGGATATTCCGAAGTACGTTCAAACGGTACATTGTGGCTATAAATTGATCGAAAAAATTGAAGTCATTGTATGCCATGAAAAAAATTAATATTGAAATGAATAATTTCACTTTTCATTTCATAAAACGATTGCATAGAATTTCAAATTAATTAAAGCTAATTTCACAAACGATTCGAGCAAACCTTGAAAGTGTAGACAATTAAAAGCGGATGCTATGCGGTGGATACTCAGAATGTAAGCTAGATTCCGAGCAAAGAACGATTTGAACTATTCCAATAGCTATTCCAAGTTTCACAGCTATCGTCCAGTCAATTTTATGTCGTTCTACATAGGGTGTTTCATAGTGAAATAAGTCAGAAATGATGGGTACTCCACGCCCTTAACGGATCTAGCACGATTTTTCCTGTAACCCAGTATTTATAAATATTAAAATATAATATAAATAAAATTGTATTTGCTGGCATATTATATGCATGACAGGATATGCCTCATTGTCATTGATATCCAAACTAATGAGGTCAGAAACTCGATAAAAAACCCAACCACCAACCCTTAAACCCTTAAATTTTTATCTGATCGTAAATTACTCCGATTCTCTAGCTACCGTTCAATATTTTCTAGTAAGTAATTTTTCACTGATGCTGCGCTGCTCCCAATAATGATTCCTTAATGTAGAAGTTTGTTGAATTTTCGCAACCTTGAACTTAGTACGGAATTCTCCTTTTCCTTATTACCTACTTACGTTTCAGGATATAAATCCTTGCTTGGCTCGCCAAACTATTTGGTGGAAATCAATACTTGAATAATCCTTGTTATTTTCGAGACTAGCATAAAAACGTGGCTCCACTCCGATAACCGGTAACTTATAAAATATATGCTATTTCCTATCAAGTGTTTTGGATTTTAAATTATATTTTTTGTAACTGATTCGGCGTGATTGAGTAAAATACTCGTACTTGAATTTCCAGCTCATTATTTTGTTTATTTGGACCGAAAAACTTCTATATTTTAATGGTATCTATATCTTGAACAATTTTTTTGATTTTTTTTCGAGCATATTCTATATTCCTGTTTAAATAAGATAAAATATACTTTGATAAATTTTAAATTTAATTAGGTGCCGGCTACCGACGCGACATTTAAGTGTTTTTTTACTGCAAATAATAGTAATCTACAATAATAGATTAGTTTAATTAGTCCACTATTGGATTTATGCAGAATTGTGGGGAAAAGTGGGGGAATTTGGGTTTAGGAGATTTTCGAAGTCACCACACTTTGCAAGGTGGAAAGTGACCACAGTGTTGGTATAAAGTACTCAGGAGATGATACTGCTAATCTACTGTTACGTACCTTTAGTCGCCTCATACTCTCTCACTCTCACGATATACATGAGAGTGAGATAGTACGAGGCGACATATGATGGAGGGGTCATATTCTATGCGGAAGCCGCCACAGTCAACAAATTACATTACGCTAAAGTACCTTTACATGTGAATTCCAATTTAATTCGTTTAAAACACAAGTAAAAGCTTTTATACATAATATTATGTGTAAACAATTTAATACGTCCCTAATGAAAGTGCTTACGGTACTCATAGCATGACGAAATAGATACGTGTGAACATTATTGCTATGGCAAACAGTTGGTGTGCTCTGTTATACTTACTACCGCTTGACATAGTGAGTCACTGTTGTGATACTCCAGAAGCTAAGAGCTAAGTTCACCAATATTAAACGGACAGAAAACATTTAGAAAGCCATTGACATTGTCTTTGATATTATTGTACGTTTCTTCACTGACATTTTTAATAGTGGACATAATCAAACTAAAATAGTAACAAACAGGGTGTCCCAGATAGCGACGTCAACCGGAAATAGGTGATAGGTGAATCAAAATAGTTATTAAACAATCTGCTAAGGTATATAAGTTATTTTTTTTTTTTTTTTTATAATGCTGGACAATCCACACAGCACTATCTAGCCCCAAAGTAAGCTATTCAAAGCTTGTGTTATGGGTACTAGATAACTGATATATTTAATACATTATATACTTACATAGATAGATATTTTTTATTATACATAGAGAACACCCAGACCATCGGAACAAATTTCTGCAGATCGTACACAAATTTGTTCCAAGGCGGGAATCGAACCCGCAACCTCTTGCGTCGCAGGCAGGCTCTCGCCCGCTGCGCCACAGAGGTCGTCCCACTTATTTATACCTATAGATAAAGTTCTATAGCTATAACTATATTCTTTAACTATAAGTATAGTTAAACGTATGTAACCTTTCTACTTACCTTAGCACTTTTATTTCTTTTTAATTCACCTACCGCTTTTATTTATTTCTTTGTTTTACGTAAAATAATTGACATTCGTTATTTGAATCAAACATGTCAGATTTGGGGTCTCATTAGCTATCAAAGCTTGATGCGTTGTTATTTTTTTGATAAAACATATTTTTTCATGTGTAAGACATTGCATTAGCTTCCTAATTGGCTTACTAAACACGAATATCGATCGTGATGCAAACAGCCCTAAATATTTCAAACAGTTTTGTTTGCCGAACTGAGTGTAGGTGTGACAATAACACCGACGCAATTGATTGTAAATACAGGTTATTGTTTAGTTTCCCCTATATGCCAATAACAACTGCGTGATTGTTGGTATATAGAACGGATATATATTGTTATGTAATAAAACAATCACATTTGATTTATAGCAACACACAAGTACTGTCATGTACACGGCAAGCGGACAAAAACTAGAGCGATGTATTAACTGAAACAGCTTTACGACTTTGATCCCCAGGCACGGTAGATATCCCTTCAGATCTCCCAGTACCAAGTAGGTACTAATTCAAGATTCTTTGAGGATGTCTAAGGGGGGGTAGTCAGAGGTACGTCCAAACATTACATTTGGCACATACCCACATTTTGCAGTAGTTAGTATTCCATACGTGACAGGTTGCAAGCCTATCGCCGCTGTTAGAATACTAACTGGTTTCCTAACGATGTTTTCCTTCACCGTTTAAGAGCACTGGCATTGCGCACATAAATTTTTCGATAGAAAAATCCATTGGTGCACGACCGGACTCGAACCTGCGACCTTACGATCGGAAGGCGGGGTCACTCCCACTAGACCACCGGTGCTCTTGTTGCTCGATGTATTAATTATATTCAAATTTATGTTTTGATTCTTTCCTAATGTCAAAGTTCACAAGATTGACCTTGTAAAATGCTTTTTTCAGATTAAAATACTTTTGTCTGTGCTTTGACCTTGTCCAACAAAGAAGGAAAAATTTTGATCCGATGGTAAATGATACTGTGACAATAGTGAAACCCGTTTTTACACAAATAACATTAGCTTAGGCTTATTACCTAAACAGAGCAATAATATGAGTATTGTAAGCACAAAGTTAGGAATTGTCAAATTTCCATTTATACGGAAACGTGAAAATTTGCTTAAAGCAGAACCAAAGTTGTCTGAAATAACAATTAAATAAAGATTAGAATTATCAACCAATTCAAAATTCAATTTTGATTCGGGTAACTTTCAAATTAACGGTCAGGTAAATGCATTAATTGGCCCCTCTAAGAAAATACAACGGTTATTGCCAAGAGTGGCAAAATTATAAAGCTATTGCGTTATAATTGACTACTGTACTGTTAGCTTTTAATTTATATTCAGCTGTTTTAGTATTTTGTCATTAAACATTTGACGACCTCTGTGGCGCAGCAGGCGAGAGCCTGCCTGCGACGCAAGAGGTTGTGGGTTCGATTCCCGCCTTGGAACAAATTTGTGTAAGATCTGCAGAAATTTGTTCCGATGGTCTGGGTGTTTTCTATGTATAATAAAAAATATCTATCTATGTAGTAAGTGTATAATGTGTTAAATATATCAGTTATCTAGTACCCATAACACAAGCTTTGAATAGCTTACTTTGGGGCTAGATAGTGCTGTGTGGATTGTCCAGCATTATTTATTTATTATTTATTCATTTAAACAATCCAGTGTTTAAACTGTAAAATACTATTAAACAGATAACCATTGCGTTTCGATGGCAATCGGTTTAAAAGTTCAAGTTTGATAGTACGGGGTCAACCCTGAAAAACACTGGTTAGTGCCAAGAGTGGCCAGCGTAAAAACATGTCTGCGGGTACAGATTTGATCGAAAGCACATGGTAAGTGCCGAGTGGCGTTCACAAAAACCATGGTGTTGTGACTGAGCGTACAGGTTGTGTGTAGGGTTGTGTAGGGCGCGGCGGCATGTCGTATCGAGCGGACGGCGGCGGCGGAGGCGCGCGCACAGTGCAATGGGCGCGCGCGGCCCGGCCGCCCGTCTCACAGATCCACAGCTGCCGTTCTCCCGGCACACACGGCCGCGCTTCCCACATATAACCCTATCTATCCCCACAAACGCACGGTAAACAATCCCAGTGAAGTGACAATGTGACTCGTGAATGAAATATCGATAGCCTTTGATGCCATATACGAACTCACGCGCCGAAATTTGTGTTTTTTATAATTGAATTTCTCAAGGTTGTGTCATCCCTGAAAACGTATTACTTAGATTTATTCATCAGTAGACGTAGATCATTAATGGGATGTCATAAAAGGATAAGTCATGACCGCGTGCGGTTTTATCGTTTGAATATTTTATGTCATCTGAATCCTTCCACAACGTGTACGGAATATAATAAAAACTACATATTTAACTATGCATACTGAGCAGCCAGTAGAAAAATAATTTAGTTACAATTTCATTCAACGTAGCCCCAGCGTAGCACCTGCTACGAAATAACCTACGTAAGTGCTACGGCGCGGAAATACATACATAATGACTTTGAATGTTCACCTTTGTGTTATATTTTGGGTATCCATTTAAATTGAGGTTCTGATCTAAAACGTTACTGCGACATGTTAAAAGACAATTTTATTCAAAGCGGCACCTGAAGCGATGATTTAGGTAAAGTCAGAGAGCTTAACTGTATTTAGTCAAATGCGATGTCGTTAAAGCTCGAGCTTCGAAGACTCGGGCTGAATTTTCTTATTTGGCCTACTTTAAAAGCAGCAGTCGCCTCTTTTATTTCAAACTTTACTTTTATAAACCTAAACCTGGAAAGAGGAAGCCTGTGTTAAACTTGGAATAATCTCAATAAATAAAAGTTTTATTGAATGAATGAATGAATGAAAAATTCTTTATTGTACACCAAAATTTACAGAAAAAAAAGAACTCTTAGTAATATAAAAATAAAATAGTAGGTACAATGGGCGGTCTTATCGCTAAAAGCGATTTCTTCCAGACAACCGTTGGATGGAGAGGATTGTTAAAATATGGAAGATTGGTATTGAAGCTTTATCAATAAGAACCGAGCCATGTCTATGATATAGTTATAGACTAGTCATTGATTAGACATAGCATTAGTCTAATGGTTTCGATTTCTATGACTAATTTATCTTTGATTCATCTTTATTTTCTATTGTCTGTGCCCCGCGGTTTCACATGCGTAGTTTTAAATCCCGGTATTACCACGGTTTAAAGAGTATGGATATGCCTATGTACTATTTCAGACTATAATCTATCTCTGTGCCAATTTTCATCCGAATCCGTTCACGTGATTGAGTAAAAACATCCAAACTTTCACATTTATAATATTAATGGGATCCGTATTCTGTATAAAGAATTGTATCTACGTGTATGAATAGGTATCTTTGATTACGTGATTTGATCTATTATACCCTTCGCGCACTATTGTATGTTTCCGCAAAATCCTACTCTCCATTGTTCTGAAATGAGCCTCGATATTTCCTTTAACTAGCTACATTTGTCTCTGTAACTAGGTCAAGTCTAATTATTTTATGACCCCTACGCCCGCAGAATACTCATGAAGTTTTTCCTTAATTATGAAAATGATGGACCTTTTTCGCTCCCGTGCGGTAATTCTAAGAGCTAACGAATATATTGCTGAGATGAGTGGAGCTCGCCGAACTCACCTGACTTACAACTGCAATTACTATTCTGCTCCGAGTAAAGCATTTTCTTGGTGAATATTTCGTGATAAAAGCCACCAATTTTTCACCACAGTAGAAATACACCCGCTATAAAAACAGACCAAATATAGTAACAGCCTGGGTTTCACAAACAGTAAAAGTTTCAACTTTTTGCATTTGAAATTGTGTGTGTGAGCTTGTGTTACATTTTAACGTACCTCTGACTACCCTTAGACATCGTCATATTATTATAAATTTGTGTAATAAATGATCTAAGGAGAATTCTGGAAGAAGAAGAATGTTAACTAAAATCGTGCAGCTTTTTGTCCTCTTTGTTATCAGTGAAATACGCGACAAAATCTAGCTGGTTGATAAAAAAATGTATAACATTAACTGGCATTTAATTTGTAAGTTTTCAAACTTACAGATAATTGCTTTACAATTCTAAAACAATTCTGACGGTCGATCACTGATAAATGAAGCATGAAAATTATTTGTGATTCTACTTTTGAATTACCCATAGTTTCATGAATAAACCATAACTTGTCACCGCGTATGTATTATTTGGTAGACCAATTATCTCCTAACGATTCTCGGGTCATATTAGAATTCGTGGAACTAGCTTTATTGAACTAGAACGTAAAATGTGTTCTTTAAAATATCTACCGAAAGTGTTATTTATGAGTATAACAGAAATTTCAATCTGGTTTTTCAAACGCGATGCAATAATATCCCTTTTTATACGACGTCATAAAAGGTTATCAATTTGGTAGCTGTATTTCTAGTGACTGGCTCTCTGCTTGCGACTGGACGATTTATTTAGATGATGTTTTTATGCAGGATATAAATCCATCAAAGATAGTTCAAATAGCTTTGTATCTACTGATTACGATTAGTCCTGCAATATAAAAAACTGTTAAGTTCCTATTGAATATCTAAAAATCTAAACGTGGTGGATTGTATTGGCACTAATTTGGATCAAGCGAGCTACCTCTAGATCGTTCGCAACGACCTGCAGGTAACTCAAGTGCTTTATGTGTATTACATTTTATTAATGAATCACTGTGTTAGTGCGGTAAATAATATTTGTTCTCACTTATCCAGCCTTATCCTATTATAACCAGCTACCAAATTTAAAGAACTAAATACTAAACCAAAAATGATTTTGTTTTTGTAAATGCTTAAAATTCAAATAAATAAATATTCTTACATAATATTACACAGCACTGCCTAGCCTCAAGCTAGCAGACAGAGGCTCAAAACCCAAAAACCTTACTGAAAGTAAAGCTTTTCCACCTCGCAATATATAAAATGTCTAAAAACTGGCATTATTCGGACAATGTACCAAACAACCGTACTCTGGCCAATTTCCTCTGTGAGTTTTTGCTACGCACCCCGTTAAGCCTTATTCATCGCGGTCTCGCATGTGAAAAAAGGCTGTTTTCATTCTGGTTGAATACGAAATATTTTACTAGCTTCGTTTGAATGCAACTCTTATAATATTTGAAAGTATTTGAACATTTTTGTGTGCTAAATGGAATGTTTTGATGAGACTCTGATTTTATCCTTTGTCATACTTAAAAGGTCTTGAGTGGATGGAAAGATCTCAGGGGATGGTTATACTAGCGACACCGTTTTCAATTCTATTTAAATATAAATCCGTATAATCATATAAATAAAACAGTTTCAAATAAATGTTATTATTATTTTGGTTTGAGGTCTACCGTGGTCAGCAAAATAATATATTTTAGTAGTAAGCCCATATTTATTTAAACAAAATATAAATACCTTTGGATCGTCATAATAAACAGATGAGTAAATAAGATATAACAACACTATAACAATAGATTAATAAAAACATAAGCTAGTATACGTTAAGAGTTAACATAAGCTAGTATACGATAATACCTTAAGAGTAGTAGAGCTCTTTGTGAAGGGCTCGTCCGGGGAAGTACTACCACCACGCCTTTTTCTGCCGCCAAGCAGCAACGCTGTGTTTCGGTTTGAAGAGTGTGGTCGCCGGTGTAATTACAGGCACATGAGGCTTAACATCTATATGCCTCAAGTTGATGGACGCAGGGCAGTGCATCGTAGGGCACGTTCCTATTGTGCGTGACCTACGGGGCAATGTTTTGTTTATAGGTGATGGTTACCACTTAACATCAGGTGGGCCATCTGCTTGTTCCATCAGCTAGTTGTATAAAAAAAAAACGTCTAGTAGTATCAGACTATCCTAACATCATGTGCTACTTCATTGCTGTTAGCAGTACCCTCGTTTCCGTACATAAATCAGGCTTGACTTTATCTTTCTTCCTGTTCATAAGGTTTCAACACAGTGAATACGCGTAAATGATCAAACAAAATATAAGTATGTACTTGAAATAGGAACAACATTATATAATTATTCTGCATTAAGATGCAGAACATAGAACTTGTTGCTTTTTATCGAGATTTTCGAAAATAAATTAGTATTTAAATTTACGGTAATTTTTTTATTGATTAATAATATGAATTCAAAGTCAAAGTCAAAATATGTTTATTCAATAAAATCACAAGGACCATCTTAAACCGTCTTAAAACTAGTCACCTAGTTTTAAGACGGTTATGGTCTTTTGACTTTGACTTTAAATTCATATTATTAATCAATAAAAAAATTACCGTAAATTTAAATACTAGTCACCTAGTTTTAAGACGGTTCAAGATGGTCCTTGTGATTTTATTGAATAAACATATTTTGACTTTGACTTTACATTCATATTATTAATCAATAAAAAATTACCGTAAATTTAAATACTAATTTATTTTCGAAAATCTCGATAAAAAGCAACAAGTTCTATGTTCTGCATCTTAATGCAGAATAATTATATAATAACTTCTGTATAACACAGAAATCCATTCTTCAAAAAAAAGAAGGAGTTGGAAAAACTTTTTAGCATCAAGAAAATAGAAATAACCGTCATAATACGCGCAAGGCCATAACGAAGTAATAAAAACCAGTCTCAATTTAAATCCAAAATTACCATTGTTTCCTTTGAAAATGACAAAATAAATTGTGTTCAAAAGAAAGCCTCAAAAACTCAAGCGAGAAATCTCTTGGCTATTAATCAATTCAACAATAAGCGAAAATAAAAACTTTTTGCTTTCTCGCTAAATTGTCCCAGCTTTAAGATCAAATTGACACTAATGGGTATTATTCCAAGTAGGAGGCGAGGGGGGATGATTGATCGATTATCTTGAAGGCTCGTATAATTAATGTGGTCTGACCGTGGACCTGTGGACAATTAGTCGGATTATAGCCTGGCCGTCTCGGCGCGCCTTTGCGAAACTTGTCATGTTGACACTGACAGTAGACGACAAGTTTATACCCTCACGGCTCAGTTACATAAGCAGATTACAATATTTTGGGTACGAACAAGTGTTTGCGTTTTGACCTGGCAAGTTCGTTATCATTTCTAACTAGCTACCACCCCCGCACCTTTAAATATTTGCGTTAGCAATCTCAACTAATGCGCGAGCAATGCCACAGGTCAGCTAGTTATTTACAATAGTGCTAATTTAAAAATACAGCGATCTTATCCAAAAATAAAAACGTGACTGTGTTTTGAAAGATTTTTTGCTGCGAGAAGTCCAATCTAACTGATAAACTGACTGACAACCCGTACCTGGCAGTTAGAATAATTTGCTCGCACAAAGGTCTCTATCGACATTTTTATTCGACCATTTGAGTACTTCTTGTTTGGTTATGCCCTCCTCTTTTGTGTTGCTCGGTAAAAACCCTGTAAATATTTATAGGTTGATAGGCCGGTTCTGGTTTTTGTTTTACAGAAGTTTCAAGGTTCATGGACTAGCTGGGGCTGTGGCTAAAATAAACAAAGCATACGATGTTGTGTTTTTCTAGAGCCGCGTATTTGTTTTAGCGCAAATAAATAGTAAAGATAATTCTACAGCTACAATTATAATGATCGATTAGTAAATATTTATGATAAGATCATTTGACGGAGAATTTAAGGCTATTATTTTGACTTGATTTTAATGATGTTATGACTATCATTTAAGATGTTGATTTTTGATGATGCAACCACAAAAAAAGACTCGAAAATGTAGTCTTTTTTGTGGTTAATACTGAGTAGTTTAGATTAAACATTCGTAACGTTTAGAGAGCTAAGATCTACAATAATTAACGAAGATACATTTGTATTCATATGTACCAATCTTGAACAGTTAACCCAAATAATTTCAAGGTGTCGTGTCTCCTATTTCTCAGGCATTGGTAAGAACATTCCTTTGGTGGGTAATTGAATTTAGGTAGCTTCCGCTCAATAGTCGACCTCTTATTCTGCTGGATAATTATATCCACCGGTAGTAATATCGGTTAATGACAAATTCCTCTTTTTGTCCAGTCCATTAGAGCTCGGAATGCCTTCTCGGCTCGAAGAATAGTCTTTTAGCAGATTTTTGTCATGGTTCTTTTTATGTGAAGTCTAACATCGAAGTGGAAATCTGTTGCCAGAAAGCGGTTTATGAATGGGATGGATTCACCATATTAAAACAAGAAAATACGATCGTACTTATCATCACAAGCGTGCCCATTTCGCAAAGAAATAGCGCCCTAGAGAAGGGAAATGTGGAATTAAATTTTGTTATAATTTCGCGCAGGCGTTATTGAAGAAGAAATTTTATTAGACGCAGAGCGCTCTCAAGTTTTAACCCTATTATACTGGCAATAAGGATAAAAGTGTTTTATCAAGATAGAAGTACATGTATAGACAATACTTGACATTGAGATGGCACAGTACTCTTGTGATTCCGGTATTGTGTCCGTATTTGTAATTCGATTTTGGGGAGAATCGTATGATGTTATGACGTCTATCAAAATTAGGGGCTGTTGTATCCATAGGCAATCCCTTTGATGTCCATAGATAGCTTTATCACGGTCTTTTGTGTTCAAGTTCCAATATTATGTTACCAAATACGATGAATGAATCGTTGTTTTTGGTTCCGGGTAATTCAAATGAATACGATGATTCAAACTGATCAATCTTTTATTTACATAATAAGTGAATGAACTTGCGAAATGTTATCTTTCTCTTCTCTCGCTAAACCGCAAACTAAACATGAAACCTATTTAAATGGTTCGACAGTAAAATAAAATTAAATCACTAGCATTCACACCTTCTACAAAAAGTTGGAAGGAATACCCAAGAGAGGAATTCAAATAGAAATGAACTTTAACCCGATTGACTTTAGATCGAGCTCAGCTTTACCATGAGATCGTGCCTTGATTGTAGTTCGTGACGCCTCCTCATTAGGACCGAACCGGATCTAGCTAGTTACCGTCACAATGCCTCAAGTGAATACCGTTGAAAACTATTCTTTCAGTAGAGACTAACGAGGAATCTGACGGATTAAAACTGAATACTTTCACCATTACAACAACTTGACCAAAGAGTTAGAATTTAATGTTTGTGTTTGATGGGCAGTATTTTGATTGTTTGCCGTATTGTATTCTCAAAAATAATGTGTGTAACGTGTTTCGTGTCGAAGAGCAATATGGTACTTAAAAATGTGAGCAACTAAGCAAGACTGTACCTCTGTGACTCTCCCTAAATACCCTTAAAAGATTTTGGGTCATATCAAAGTCCTTTATCTAAATATTTAATAAATAGTGCTTCTACGAATTCATCTTTACTGTACTTTCAGAAAAACTCATAAAACTAAATCCGTTGAATAATTAAGTCATTACAAAATTTATTATAAATCATAACAAAAGCCTATTAAGTACTGTGATTATGGGAGCACTAAAAATTACTAACTGTAAACGCAGTTAAAATAAAATTTCCTCTGTACAATTAATAAATGTCAAACTAGAGACGTCGAGTCGACATTGCGCAATGAATTCGCCCTCTGGCGTTATCGCACATTGAACGAAATAAATTCAATTTTAAATAATCTTTACATTACATCCAACCGAGCTAGGCATTTTAACTAGGCCTTAAATGGGACACAAAGGTAAATGTCTAACCCCTGGTTTCTGAAAGCTCGATCAACACTAATCAGATGTCAAATCACTTGCTATTTCAGCTTTTATTTCAAATTAGATAGAGATAGCAACAGCCGATTAGTGACGAACGCCCTTACAAAAACCGGGGGTATGTATGCTATATGAACTAGGTAGGTGGATGATAATTTAGCTGAATAGAACCTGAATGCAAAATTCTCGAAACTGACTGAAATTTATAATATGACGAGACTAGACCCAGCAATTGGTTAGTAAAATACTGCTGGTTATGATAGTTTAAAGACAACATACATTATTATATAATATATTAGCTGTCTTGTTTGGATTTACAATACTTGTAAATTCTACTATCAGAAGAAAAGAAACGAAATTTATTTCGAACAATCGTCAAATGTTTAACTTCGTTAATACTTTGATGTAGGCTCTATAGTATGTCGACCTGACCTGGGGTTGACAACGTGACCCGGTTATTTTAACACGTCATTTTGTTGTTGGTTCACGATAATTTACATGGAACTTAGTTTTTTTATTAATATTTATGAGGTACCTATTCATAACTCAAGTTTTTTTTTCCGTTTATATTATAGGTGTATGTATAAAATTTATTGTAACTAAAAAGTATTAAGATCAAGGTGTATTTATACTATTAAACCATTGGAAAAACTTCGTTATATACGAATACGAATATTTAATTTCATTTGGGTAAATAATTAAAACACTGAATGAACAGATATTAAAGAATGTTTGTCTAAACTTTAGATGTTCATATTCTCCTAAATAATGTCTTATCTCCAACTCACACCAACAAATTCAATGGCTATTCAGCATTATTCTATAAAAAACAGCGGTTTTGAATTTACATTGCTCTCTGTAATACACAGAAACGATAAAAAACTCGACCTGAATAGACCGAGCGTACTCTAGAGAAACACTTTTCCCGAGTACCTATACGTAACGTACAATTTATGAAATACCCACCTCTGACATTACTATCTGACAAAATAAATATGGTGCATGCTCGATATTTACCAAAAATGAAATATAGTATAAATCAGAACAAGACATGGTTAATTTATGAGAGTGGTGGAGTGTCGGGCAAATAGTCATTACCCGAACGATATGAGTAAAGGAGTTGTATTAGTAAAAAAGATTATTTTTATTAATTTGTGGTGTAGTTTTTTTTATTATTGATGTTTATGAAAATTTTTACACCCTGTATCAATTCACTGGTACACAGCACTTGCCTTCCAGTGAGCTTAATACGAAAAATACCTTTGTATTTGAGCTTGCGTGTTGGCACGTACGTACAGTCGACAGGACGAGCGTCTAGTTTTAAAAATCACTGCGGGTTTTAATACTAAAAGTTATCTTCGACTTTACTAGTAGTACTACCTACAGCTAGCGAACAGGGTTGAAAAGATGATTGGAAATTCCTTTCGCTGCTTTCGTCGTGGGGCAACTTTCACAGTTTTTATTAACTATTTGAAAAGCTATGTTTGTAGCTCCCGTAATAAAGAATTTCTGTGAAGCCACCTTTTCTGTTTGTACAAAACTTATTATTTTGTTCGTGCAAAATCACGACCACAATTACCCGCACAACTGACCGAATATTTGGCAGCAAGAATTCTCATTAGAAATCGTGAATCAAATATGAGCATTTTATTTGCAACTCTAGCAACACAGTTACTACGAACTACGTACGTACTGTGATGTAGGTTCGGAAATTGCATGTTATGAGTTATCCAAACTTGTTTATTGTGTTCTGCTTTGAAGTCGATGCGTGTTTATAGTTATTTAAGTTATAAGTTTATAAACTAGGTATATTACTACTGAGTTATACTTGGTTTATAAACTTAATGTTTAAAGTGTGCCTACATACTGATATAGGCACACTTTAAAACTAGTTTTCTTTGAGACTTTGCAAAGGTATTTCAACGCTCCTAATTTCACGATAAACATAAACATCCAAGGAAATAAAATTTTAATAATATCCTTGAGTCTCGAGCCCCATTAACCTACTACTATTATTTTTGTAAGTATGTATGGATGGATGTTTGTTACTCTTTCATGCCGAAACGGCTGAACTCATCTGGATGAAACTTGGTAGAGAAAAAGATTATAGTCTGGAATAGCACATAGGCAACTTTTTATCCCGGGTGAAACCGCGGGGTGCAACTAGTTTTATATAAATAAGTTGTATTATAATAAATTTATCTTTCCGGATTATCTTCTAGGATTTTTTACGGAAATTACATACATTTCATAAAATTGAAAAGTAAATATATGTACCTAACAGTGTAGAAGTGAGAAAACGAAAATAGCAAAAAGTAATTTCCAAAGTGGTAGCTTTATGACGAAAAACATTAGTGTAATTATGTACTTTCAACGTAAATTACACCCGTTCGCAAAGGCGCTGTTTTATTTAATAACATATTTGTACATCAAGAGTTTAATGTCGGCAGTAAAATAAACACCAAAATACCCAGCATGGTCGAATATTGTAGAACCTATTAAGTGCTCAAAAGGAGCCTCTTGAGGCGCACATAAAATCCTTTCGCCACACTGTTTCGAAAAAAACTAGTGACACGACAAGAAGAAGAATTTAAATCATACCATAATCTTTGTCAAAACAAGGCTTGAAATTTTGAGGTTAGTTTGTTTTAGTGTTTGCAGTAGTGGTACAGCAGGAGTTTGTATGAAAATAATTTTGCATCAAAGATTATTTGTAAGACTTTCATGTACTTAATATTTGGTCACGTGGAAGTAGCACCCCAGATTTTATTGAATAATTACTTTTTGACTTTGACTTTAGAAGTTTCTTTGACTACCTCTGAACCCTCCGATATTCTCAAAGCTAAATAGATCGATATTCGATCAGAGCGGATGTCTACCGTGCTATGAAATTAGGCTTATTCATCGATTTTTTTTTCATTTAGTTAAATAATGTACCACGTTCATAACAATTTTATTTATTAAATTGCTTGTACGGAAATAGCCTGGATACTGTCGCAAGGGGCAAAGGCGTGTGTAAAGGATCTCAATCTGGCAGCTAATTGAAAGTGAACCCTTTGACAGTACCATTAGGTGCCTTTTACACTGGCGCGTGTTCTTTCCTGGATTCCTTAGCCAATTAATGCGTTCAAAGAATGTAATCTAGTATAAGTGATGTCGTTAAATAAATGACGGCACAGCTAGCATCAAAGTAAGAGGCAATTCAAGTTTTTTTACAAGTTTTTTTTTTCTGAAAAAAAAGGTAAGATTTTTTGTTTGATAATAGAAGAGTTGTATGCTTTAAAAATTAGTTAAATTAGTGAATTCGAAAGTCTTTTGAGATAAAATTTGTTTTAGTATTGTAAAAAATTGTCAACCTATACCTGACACTAACTGTTTGGCCCTAAAAAAGGGATACAGCCCTAAAATACGGTCCAAGCGTTAGGACAAACAGACCTATGTTGTAAATCTTTATGGCAAGTAAATATTATAGCCATAGGTACAAATCCTCTACAAATCCCAATCCAATCCTCAAATTTATCCATAATCATAAGGCGAAATGATAACATACGAAATCACCCCTAACCTTTTTTATCAGAGCTTTAAAACCAAAAAAATAGGTCATTTGAATTGTTGACGGACGAAGCTTGCGGTTCGTTTGATGAAAAAACGTCAGCGAAAGGAAAGGTCGGGATTTTTAGGACAAGGGTTGTGATTTGACAGTGTCACTTATACGGTTTACGAGCTTTTTGCTTTATGCTTGGGGACAAACGATTTGAGTTTGCGTTAACAATTCGAGTTACACTGCTTCGCGGAACGGCAATACTCCGCAGTTGAGTTTTTGCTAGTGCACACACCGCGCAGTGTAAGTGAAATTGACTATAATGAACCTGCGTTTATTGTTTTGTGGGACGTGTTTGACTATGTGTCGCATGGACGTTGTGATCATGTGACGTTGAGGAACAATCAGGCTATTTTTAAATGGTTATGACGAATATCGGTGTAGTATGGAAGTTATTGTTATATAGAATTTATTCAAAGTAATTCAATTGTATTAAGATTGACTGTTTTTTTTATTGTTTTTTGAGTTGCAGGTTTAAACTTATAACGAAACATGTACTTACGATAACGATACTCTTACCAAATAAATGATAACTGTTTTATTATTGTGGTTTTCTAATTTTCCTTTGACTAGTTCTTCTGAGAAGAAGAAAAAAGAAGCACGGGTGTTCTAGTGAGAGTGAACTTTCTGATCATAAGCTCAAGGGTCCAAATCCAGTCCGTGCACCAATTTCTCTATTCCCTATTCCGAAATATTCTGTTTCGCACACGCTCTCAATCGAAAACAAAACCACAGTGAGGTAACCCCTCTCCTACCCCTTCTGTCTACCCTCCTCCCACCTCACTATTCAGCATGCCTAAAATATACAACACTTTAAATTTGACTTATTATAACAGTTCTCAACAACCTGAAACTTTATGTGACAGCCTACGTAGCTCAGTTGGTGGTAGCTCTGCCTTCTGTGCCGTAGGTCGTGGGTTCGATTCCCACCGTGAACAAACATTTGTGTGATGAACATAAATGTTTGTTCTCTGTCTGGGTGTTATATAATATTATAAGTATGTATTTACAAAAAGTATTATAAGTAGTATATCAGCTATCTGATTCCCATATTACAAGCATAAGCTTAGTTTGGGGCTAGATAGTGCTGTGTGGAAAGTCCACCAATATTTATTAATATTATTTATTATTATATTTACGATCCTATAATAAAAAGCGTATTAAATTCACCCCTTTTAATAACAACTTTTACTTTATAAGTTACATCATCAGTTAAAATAAATCTACTGCTGAGCAAATTTAAGGGGGTTCGGTCAAAAGGCATTTATCAAGACTTGACTTGCTACCCCTTAAACTTTAGGCAGGCCATCTGCTCGTACTATTTACTCGTAATTTTCTTTTTGAATCAGTGTTCTCTCTTATCAGCAATTAAATAAAGAAAATCATCAAGTAGACCACTTTGATCGCGTTTTTAGTGTTGTTAATTTTTCGAGACACACACGAAAGCTAATGATTAATGAAATGATTTATTTTGTTGACAAAATCAGGGTAAAAATTACAAACAAAGACTATAATATGTATAAAATACATAAAAACTTTATTAAGGTTGACTCAAACATTCTGTCATAGCTACGTTAGTTATTCTAGGCGATTATAATGTTTACGCAAAGACCATGAAAAAAGTATTCATTCCATTACGTGCATACTATCACAAGTTCTCAGTAAATCCAAAGCGTGAACAAGGCATAGCATTAAAATCATTTATAATATGAATAGCGGCTTAGTTATGACTACAAAATAGCGATACAAACGCATGCACCGGCTTCGTGTTTAATTGTTGACCCCTTTTCATCGCATGCTCGTGTTATAGCAGACGTTAAGGTTACTTTAGATTGAGTTTATATTTTAAATTACAAAAATCTTACCAAATCATCTCAAAGTCTTATCTTTTTGTTGCCTCAGGTTGATAGACGCAGGGTAGTGCATCCTATCGTGCGTGACTTACAAGGCAATGCTTTGTTATAGGTGATGGTTACCACTTAACATCAGGTGCGCCACTTGCTTGTTCCGTCAACTAGTTGTAAAAAAACACAGTTTACCACAAGCTTTATTTTATATTGTTGTCTTTTGTGTAATTTTACTTCTAACATTACTTTTTTTAACATAAATTAAAAACTGAAAAAATGTTTGCGCACGGGTCTTACTGAAGAATCGAAATAAAATTGTATGACCACCATACATTAGCTAGTTTCACAAATCTTAATTATTTGATTTCATGTTATTTCTTGATACAATTTCATGGTCATCTAGTAGAACCGAAACAAACCTTAAATAATGAAATGTGGTCGGACAGAATGCGCTACGTAGCATGTCGATGCTACGCCGCGTAGAGCTGCTACGAATAATGCTACGTCCCTCCGGAATTGTAATCCACCACACGCTCAGTGAGAATTGTTAAGGCGCGATTAAACGACGCGGGCTAGCCCGATCCTACGCGAGCCGAGCCGTCCGTGGAGATGCGGCTCGGCTAAATACGGACGCAAGCCTGCTCGTTTAAACGACGCGGGGTAGCACGATCCTACGCCAGCCGAGCCGTCCGTGGCGGCTACACATCGCGCTGTTAAACCGAGCTGTCCGCTTGTTCGTTCTTCAATATGGATAAAAGAAAACGCCTTGCTGCAGCAGCAGCTACTGTTATATATATCCACTCCATCTCGTACAAAACCAATCCCCAATTAAAAACTTCGCTAAAAAAACAAAATAAGTCTTCCTTCGTCGCGCGCTCTGTGTCTGTGACATCTGTTTAGACGGCGCGTATTAACACAAGCCGAGCCGCAGATGGCGCGCGCGCCTTTGATCTGTGTCGAAAAAACCGACAAGTGATGGATCGTGCGAACTTTGCCGAGCCGCGCCGAGCGCAGTTGTTTACACAGCGCGTGGCGCGGCGAACCACGAGTGGAGCCAGGCTCGGCTCGCGTGTTTGCGCGCCGTTTAAACGCCGCTTTAGATGTCACACATGGTTCCCTCTGTGAAATTATTTGACACATCTGGGACCGTATTCGAAAACGTTCGACTAATCTCATTGGCGGAAACAAGTGAAAACGTGAGCTCACCCATGAGATTACACGACGTAAGTTTGCGAGCGTAGGGCCCCATATGCAATAAAAAACAACACTTACAAATAGAAATTTCCATTTCTCCAAAAGTCAACATCGACGATATTTCCCCAATTCTCCAGTTACGTGATCTCAGTGTGATAGTTGGGTATTTTTCACTATATTCGCAAATACGTGTCTCATTATTTATTGGCTATAAGGATAGGACTATACTAGGGTCGGTCGAAAAGCGTTGAGAATTTTAAGCGAGAGTGGAAAAAAACTGTAAGGAAACGGATGAAGGAAAAAAATTAAAAACGCTTCATTTCAAGACTTTTAACTCTTTGAATTGACTTCTAGGTCACAGTTTTTTAATACTGCTTGCTGATCAGCTTCCTATATAATCAGTTCTGCTCAGTTCATCTATTTCTGACATGCATGTTATACATTTATTTATTTATTTAATACTTTATTGCACCAAAACAAAGTACAAAAAGCGAGCTTAATGCTAGACAGCATTTTCTACCAGCCAACCTTAACAGGTAGAAGAACAAGGTCGGCGTGCTTAATTATACTAACATTCACAATAATAATATGGTAACATAATTATTTCCTAAAACTACACACACATAATACATACATTGCACTTAAGGCTCCGGTGACAGCGGCTCGCAATTTCGAGGTGCGATTGGCTATTATTTCATTTTATTTCATTTCGGGGAGGTTGTTTGAAAGAATAACTCTAAAGAAACACGCATAAATACTGTTCGAACACAAATAACACAGAAATATAAGGGAAACATGCCCGAATCAGAAATCATTTTGGTATTAGTATGTTTGGTCTTACGTTTACCTAATACCAAAATGATTTCTGACTCAAGCACATTTGCCTTATATTATTGTATTATTTGTGTTCGAACAGTATTTATGCGTGTTTCTTTAGAGTTATTCTTTCAAACAACTTCCCCGAAATGAAATAAAGTGAAATAATAGCCAATCGCACCTCGAAATTGCGAGCCGCTGTCACCGGACCCTTAAGAATTACAAAACTTTACCTAAGTAGCATTGTATAAAATTAAATATTCCTAATAAATTAAATCAAACAAGCATCTATACCAAAGCGTTGCCTCTTGCCCTTGCGTCCATCAACTTGAGGCATACTGTATGCCAGATAATGTACAGATGTGCCTGTAATTTTACTGGCACGCACACCCTTCAAACTGAAACACAGTAACGCTGCTTGGCGGTTGAAATAAGCATGGTGATATTCCCCGGATGAGCTATACAACTCTCATACTACTACACTTATGGTGTAAATGAATGAATGAATGAATGAAAATGCTTTATTTTACACCTTACAAACTAACAAAAAAAATGAAACAAAGGAATAACAACTAGAGATATGTACAATGGGCGGTCTTATCGCTAACAAGCGATCTCTTCCAGACAACCAGGTGTGTCACTTAGCGGAAGCAGTTATAAGTATTACGATAGTATTCTTATGATTTAACCATAATTATTCGTGTCTAGAGATACCTGAGCTCCTGATGCCTGTCTAATAAAAGGGCTCTGCGGAAAGCGCCTTCGCTAATCTTCGACTCTGTGGCGCAGCGGGCGAGAGCCTGCCTGCGACGCAAGAGGTTGCGGGTTCGATTCCCGCCTTGGAACAAATTTGTGTACGATCTGCAGAAATTTGTTCCGATGGTCTGGGTGTTTTCTATGTATAATAAAAAATATCTATCTATGTAAGTATATAATGTATTAAATATATCAGTTATCTAGTACCCATAACACAAGCTTTGAATAGCTTACTTTGGGGCTAGATAGTGCTGTGTGGATTGTCCAGCATTATTAATTTATTTTTATTTATTTCTTTAATTATGTTTGTAGCACGGTAACGTATTATAGGTTTTATGTTTTTATAATCAGTTACTACATTTGGATTTACAGATACTGTTACTTTTCCGTTGTCACTCTTTAAAATGCAAATTAAAATTTTAAAGCTTAAATATTTGCATAAGAATTCGTTGGGATGAAATGTCATTTAGAAATTCTCACAGGATGAGTAAAAAAATAATACACTTCTTTAAATTTTTAACACATTAGTGAAAGTTAGATAATGAAAAAAAAACGGTGAACGAAAACTTCGTGAGAAAATTTGAGGGTTTATCAACCGTGTTTGATCAAAGTCGCGAGATTGTCTGTTCTCCGTTTTTTAGACAATGACCAAGGTTTTCAAAGACTACGACACTTTCAGTCTATTAGGTTCGGTTACATTATGCTGGTCCGGTGCGGATCAAATACTGCACAGCCCATTCTAGTGTGGATTCTCTCTTCATAGGTTTGGGGCTTGGTACAGTCATGCCGAAAATCGGCTTTTCAGCGATCCGTAAACCAACTAACCTAGCCGGCCCTCGTGTGTTTGTTTTGGGGGAAATGTTTTTCATTTTTCATTTTTGATTTGGATCAATTGAGCTATCACTCGTTTGCAACCGCCTAGCTCGACAGGTTTATGCGTATTTTGTACATTATGCTTATATTTTCTTTCATTTTCGCTTTTGTATTACATGATCGTATATTTTGTTATGAGTTAGTTATAATAAGATATTCGTTAGTAAAAACAGTTTTGATATAAAAAAAGAACAATCATGAGTAGGTAGATTATGCAAATGTCACTTATGTCAATAACTATTAGCAAATTTTCACAATAATAATGTAATAATAATAATAATGTTTATTCAGAACTGTATGTATAGTGCACAAATTACAAAATAACGATGAGACTGCAATAGTTCACATGAGGCTTAACATCTGTACGCCTCAAGTTGATGGACGCAGGGCAGTGCATCGTAGGGCACGTTCCTATTGTGCGTGACCTACGGGGCAATGTTTTGTTTATAGGTGATGGTTACCACTTAACATCAGGTGGGCCATCTGCTTGTTCCATCAGCTAGTTGTATAAAAAAAAAAATAGTTAAAAACTGTGGTGCAGTCTCAACGCCCACCTCCTAAACCAATGAGTATTGCTCTGCTATTTAATTAACTAAAAAGCTTAAAATTACGTAAGTATATAAATCAAAAATCAGTAGTACAGAAACATACAAAATAAAAACTTAAGGTAGGATTCGTTGTGTGAGGGGGTGTCCTGGGGCCCGATTCTCTAAAATAGCCAACGTGTCAATAGAGTGTCAGTAGTGTCTCAATAGAATGATTTTGAACATTTGGTAGTCTACAAATTAAAAATGGTCATTGACTTGCCACTGTAGTGCCATTGAAACGCCATAATAAGACAATTGTAATAATCGGTAGTCTGGTTCACTATCGTTTATCAATGTCATCATGGTGGCCAAAGTTACGGTATTCTGTAAATATTTTAAGTGTATTTGACAGTTGTGTCGATCGTGTTTGAATGGTGTTTTGGTCATCGAACCGTCATTGTGAAGCCATCGAACAACGACACCTATTTCTCGATTGAATTGGTTCAATTTGTATTTTATTTTAATTCAAAATAAAGCGTTCGGGGGTGTGTTCGTCTTACGTAGTGAAAATAATGAAATGGGCGTAGGTTTTCATTAGAGTAGGTAGTAGACCTCTTTGTGAAGGGCTCGTCCGGGGAAGTACTACCACCACGCCTTTTTCTGCCGCCAAGCAGCAGCAACGCTTTATTTCGGTTTGAAGAGTGGGGTCGCCGGTGTAATTACAGGCACATGAGGCTTAACATCTGTATGCCTCAAGTTGATGGACGTAGGACAGTGCATCCTAGGGCACGTTCCTACAGTGCGTGACTTACGAGGCAATGCTTTGTTATAGGTGATGGTTACCACTTAACATCAGGTGGGCCATCTGCTTGTTCCATCAGCTAGTTGTATAAAAAAAAACTACTTTGCGATGGCGTATTTTGGCATTGGCTAATAGTGCTGACCGCCGGCCGACGTCCTTTTGCTCCAGCAGCAGCGCCGCAAATCTCGCACTAATGAGGCTGCTAGTGAATGCCTTTCGTGAACAGAGCAGAATGGAATCCCTGCTGAATTAAAGGATTGTATGTGAAGGACTACTTGACACTCCATGTACAACAGTGATAAAATTAAACTATCTGAATAATGAATTTATTTATGAGGTTGTTCCTTAAAATTACAAATGAATCGAAACATTTCAGATTAAGGCGAACCCCTAGCAAAGGTTCACCTACGTCGCACCCAAGTACGTCATACATGCAGCCTTTCTTGAATACGTAGGTGTTTTTTTATCGTCCTTGAGGGTCCTCGTCCTAAAAGAAAAAGTATCACGATAAGAACAAGTTAGAACAAGTAGTGTAGCTGACATTTCAGATTTCTCGATTTAGTTTTTTTTCAATAGATTGGATTTGTACTCGTTATAGTACTGAAAAAGATAAAAAAAGAATACTGTAGGTTCGTCTTAAAATATACATCAACAAGAAAATCTTATTCTCACACCTCTACATTGATCCGGCGTTTATTGCAGGCAGTTTGCTGTGACACTGTTGAGCACAGTGAAGCCTTGCTCCCAAAGCCTGACTGCGACCTTCTTTGCTCCTGTTAGAGTAGCCAAGAGGCAACTCTCGGTTGGACTCTTAGAGCTGAGAGATGGTTTTTGCTAACAACTTCCATGTTGCCCCTGGAAATGTTGAAGTGGAAGTTCATTATCTTATAACTCAAAACTTATTGTGAAAAAATATTTGTATTGCACTTCAGAACACTGAACTTAGATCACTTTATATTCATCACGTTTTTTAATTATTCTCCCAACGACAAGTGGGACTTTTTCACTCACCTTATCGTCATCATTATTTGAAAAGAATAAAAACTAAGATATTGCAATTCAATTGAATTTTTTGTATTGGTATAAAATATTTCCTCCAAAATGAAAAGTTGAAAAATTCCGCGCGCGGCTTTGACAGCTGGTAGTTTTTATTCAGAAAGGCAAAGACCAAAGAGTAAGCATAGGTACAATAGCTACCAAAGAGTATACAATAACTACGTAAATGTAATTTGTCGTGATAAAAATCATATTTTTTAACAATAAACGCATGTGTGTTCTGACATTGGATGTTTTTGATAACAAAACGGTTTTATATGATTAAAAATCCCTTAATATAGAGATTTAATTGATAAAAATAGGATTTCAAAAAGTAGTAGGTTTGGTGGACCTCTATGGTCGCATGGTAGATTTTCGATAGCAACACTACTACTGACATTCTATCGACACACTACTGAGACACGACTGAAACGCCATGAAAGTTTTTGCAGAATACCAAATTTGCAACAGTTGCAAAATAATGTCAGTAGTGTGTCGATAGAATGTCAATGGCGTGTTGATTAACTCAAAGTTACAGAATTGAGCCCCTGATTACACAGCAGGGCCCCCCATGAGTGTGTGTGTGTGTATGTGTGGGTGTATGTGTAATGAGTACCTATGTGCGTGTTTATGTATGTGCGTGTGTGAGTGTGAGGTAGTTAGGGAGCGAAAGAAAAAAGTGAAGTGTGCGTAAAGGTAGTTTTGCGTAGGAAATTTAGGTGTGTACTACCAATCACACCAGCCTCACACAATACCTATAGATGATTTATAATGTAAATCCGTTATTGGCTGCATGCTAGAAATTTAAGTATATATAGTATATTTTTAAGAGCTGTGGATTTTGTTAAAAAAATAAAATAAAATAAAATGATCAAATAAAAATTGTTGAGTTCTGTGGACTTTGTGTTGAACGGTGCTTATTTAAGTGATTCGGCGGATTCTAATTCAAAATAAAATTTAGTTAAAAATGCTTGCGTCACGATAAAATTGGATTTCTGGGTTGGGGTTTTAGTTTTTTACGAGAATCCTTCAAGATTTTTTTTTTCTTATCGAGATATACATATAATGTAAAAAAAATCGTTAGTGCAACAAATTATAATTTCATTCGCAATTATATTTGTTTGAGTAAAAAAATTACTTGCACCTTCGGAAATTGCATTTTCATTTCCTCGATCTAGTTATATTGCGTCACAGTTGGCTCAAGTCAAGTTCACTCCGAGCTTACCTACTATTTCACGAGCTGAGTGAAATCTGCATAGAACTGCCTTCAAAATTACTGCGAGAAATTCAAACTCTACTCGAGAGTTTTATTCAACTTGAGATTTCTAGCTCTGAAAGCGTTTAACTTGAATATGAAACCATTATCCAGAGGACCATTACCATTAACCATGATCCATCATCCAGAGGACCAAATCACTATTAGTTATAAGTTACTAACCTATGCTTACTTTTAATTATTTTACTAACACCATGGACCAATTTATTGTTGTCTGAATAAATAAATAAATTATTATTATTATTATTCTTGGAATTTTTCCATACGGAAGATACCTCTTCAGACCTCTTAATATCAAATCAAGATCCTTTGAGGATGTCTAAGGAGTTTGTTAATGGTAGGTCTAATTATTCCATAAGTAACAAGTGAGTAAAAAATGGTGAGGATGGATGAAAAAGATGGATGATGAAGGTGCACCAGGCAAGTGAATAGGACTGTTGGAAGAGCGGACGTATCTAGACTAGACAGCAGACGTTCTACAGAAAGGCAAGGTCAAGAGTGCCCTAAACCATCGAGCGTGTATGAAGAATGTTATGAGCGAGAATGAAGCGAAACAGGTTTGTCAGGATCGTAGCAAGTGGAAATCCGTGGTCTACCCCTATGGGAAATAGGCGTGATATTTAATGAAGTTTTTTTCAAACTTGCACATCATTGATATCCCGTTTTGAAATTTAAAATTACGTTAGAAGTTGTTATAAAGCTTGTTTTGTAGAAATTAGATAGGTACCAGATAGGATTAAAGCAATAAACTAGTATCTCAACCTCAACAACCTCTGTGGCGCAGCGGGCGAAAGCCTGCCTGCGACGCTAGAGGTTGCGGGTTCGATTCCCGCCTTGGGACAAATTTGTGTACGATCTGCAGAAATTTGTTCCGATGGTCTGGGTGTTTTCTATGTATAATAAAAAATATCTATCTATGTAAGTATATAATGTATTAAATATATCAGTTATCTAGTACCCATAACACAAGCTTTGAATAGCTTACTTTGGGGCTAGAATGCTGTGTGGACTGTCCCCCATTATTTATTTATTTATATCAGTTTTATAAATCTTGATTTGATACTTAGTCCTAAAATATCTGAGGGGATGAGGATAGGATCTACCATGTAATAAAATCTTGAAAAATGATAAATACTTTATATAAGTTTTTTTTGAAAATTGAAATAGTTTCGTAAACCTCAAAAAGACTCGATCTCACCTTTTCTAAAAACCACCCATTTTAAAGCTACTATTCAGGCCTAAATTGAAAAAGTTATTCAAGTTAAACTTCTCTCATAACGGCTAGTTACATCCCTAAAGTTACTGCTCGTTAGTGCGATGTAATTAATTCATTGGCTTCATTTGTCTGTGTTGTTTTTGTATTGTACAGGGTAACGAAACAGTTTGTATCGAAATTAGAACACAAATTCTATGAAATACACAAGAATCTTGTATTCGTACTTGGTACTAACAGATCTGAAGGGATATCTACCATGCCCAGAGATGAAAATCGTGAGGCTGTGTAATTTTTTTTTTGTACACAATGCTTAAACTTTTTTCCACGTTTAC
Organism: Plemyria rubiginata; assembly: GCA_963576535.1. NCBI lineage: Eukaryota > Metazoa > Arthropoda > Insecta > Lepidoptera > Geometridae > Plemyria > Plemyria rubiginata. The sequence continues at coordinate 7,854,508 of OY754923.1, forward strand.
TATTGGGTACGTTTTAGGTACAACAGGAAAATTTGCAAGACAAAGTTGCAAGCGATGGTTTGAATTGAGTTGAAAGTTTTACAATCATTATAATAACTACTACTAATTTATACTAATAATTTATAAGTACTCAAAAACCCCTGACACTTACTTATAAAAATCGAAGAAAGAGAAAAGATAGCTCGGAGTCTGTTCAAACTTTATCCCAAGAGCTTGGTTTCTGAGGCTTACGTATTACTCATAGGGTAAAGTGTAGCAAGTACATTTGCAGTAACTTACACAAATCGCTTCTACAATCTCTCGTAATCCACACTTACCCTACGCGGCAAAGCCCCGTAAACCTAAAGTAAGTCTTCAAATTGATACCTCTCAGGTATCAATTTGAAGACTTAGATGACTGCTATATTTACAGCTTCTAGCAAATAAGTTATTTGAAACACCATCATGAAAAAGCTTTACGGAGCTTGTTCCGTGCGAACCAACTGAATAAATATTGTACAATGGAAACCTGTAGATACCACAAGTCCTTTGTTTTTCGTATTAAGGCTCCGGTGACAGTGGCTTGCAATTTCGAAGTGCGATTGGCTATTATTTCATTTTATTTCATTTCGGGGAGGTTGTTTGAAAAAATAACTCTAGAGAAACACGCATAAATACTGTTCAAACACAAATAATACAATAATATAAGGGAAACATGCCCGAATCAGAAATCATTTTGGTATTAGTATGTTTGGTCTTACGTTTACCTAATACCAAAATGATTTCTGACTCAAGCACATTTCCCTTATATTATTGTATTATTTGTGTTCGAACAGTATTTATGCGTGTTTCTTTAGAGTTATTATTTCAAACAACCTCCCCAAAATGAAATAAAATGAAATAATAGCCAATCGCACCTCGAAATTGCGAGCCGCTGTCACCGGACTCTTAAGTTTTCGGTTTTGCGAGCCCAAGTTTTTACTGAGATGTGTCTCAGAAGGCTAAGAACTCGTGCCCAGGCTCTCAACTCAGAAAAGCAAATATAAAAAATCTTATGCGATCGAATACTTTAATACTTTTTGTAAATTCATTATCATTACAAGCAATAAGGATCCCCTGCTAGACATGGTTTCCTCGATAATTACCAGGAAATATTACCCGTGATCTTTAAAACGTTCTCGATCCATAGAGTTTATAATTCATTGCTTCTTAATACATAACCTATACACACTTAAATAAACTGACAAGTTTTAACTTCATCATACAATACAACATGCTTAATACAATTTTTTTACACTTAAAATACCAGACCCAGTTTAAATGAGTAAACTGTAGCTAACAACTAGTGCTACAAAGTGGAGCTCTTTGTACATTGTTAATTCATTCATTTCTCTTATTTGTCTCTGATACTGAATAAACATTAAAATGCTTCTGGTTTTCTTTGTGAAAGTTAGACAATAGATCATTGTGGTCTCTTTACAACAACTCCTAGAAAGATTAAACGTGGCGTAACTTTGAATGAATTGTTATAATTTTCTCACGACTGAGTTAAACTTGAACTTTATGAAATAAATAGAATAATCTAGCTGTTTTGTATTTCACAATAGATAAACATAAGCAACCATGATATTATAAATGTTATGTAGCTTCTCTCTCGTATAGAATACCGTCTATAGAAAAATGAGGATATGTGCCAAATATAATATTTGGTCCTATATTTGAATACCTCCCTCAGACAAACTCAATGAATTATGAGTTGGTATTTGGACTAAGATATCTTAGAGGATACCTGCTGCTGTGGATCAAAATCTTGACGCTTATTTTGTTTTACTTCTTTCTTCTGTTTTATTTTGTTCTTATGTTGTTGGTTTGTAGTACTTGAGTTTAAATTGATGACCTGGAACTGTTCACTAACACGGTGTGTCAAAAATTACAATTTTTACTTCGGTTGGCCGGCAAATATACCTGAATACAATCAAACATTCTTATCATGGTCCTGATAGATAATTATATGCTGAAGTCACGTACGAAGTATCTGACGATAACCGTTTAAATACACTAACTTCAGAAGTTCAAAGCGTAATTAAGAAAAACAAACCTATGCATATAGCATGAAAGGAAAAAACGACCTTATTGCGTCATAATTCTACGCAAATATACACAAAAATCCAGTGAACATCTGGTGCTTTTGAACAATTTCCAACAGCTGTTTCCGTCTTTTGCTTCCCCTCATATTTATATGGGGTGAATGGTTGCGTCTAGCACCGTGTTTTGGCTCTTTATTATCTGTGGCTGCATTCCGTTATACATTGAACAAACTCAACACTTTCACGCTATACTTAGCTTACTAGCTATACTTGCTATGAAAATCTATTGCAAATTGTTTTCCCTGTCATAAAATATTGCATGAATATAGAGTATCTAATCTATACACATAAAACAATATGGACTATCAATAAATTACTGATACCCCTGCCCCCGTCAGCTATATAACTAAACAGCTTGCAAACGAATCTGTTTCAAAAGTGGTAAGGCGGAAATTTTGCTGATACTACAGTACAGCTAAGTTTTCTTATTTGATGAATGTGAACTCTGTAGTATATAATATCTCATCTACGTGATAAAGTCGGACTAAACGGAACACAGCCTCTTCAACAGATCGCTACGCAAAAATGTTCCGCGAACATCTGGTATTGAACTATTGCCAACAGCTGCATCGGTTTGTGAATATCCACTCCATTTGGACCGCAAGTCAGTGTGTGACATATTCTGGCAAAAGTTCAATCTGCATTAGGGCTTATATAAATCATTTCGGCTACAAGCTATGCTTAGGTTAGGGATAGATAATAAATAAGATAAATAAATAAGATATTGGTGGACTTTCCACACAGCACTTTCTCGCCCCAAACTAAGCCAAAGCTTGTATTATGGGAACCAGATAGTTGATATACTGCTTATGTACTTTTTTTGTAAATACTTACTTAAAATATTATATAACAACCAGGCAGAGAACAAACATCTATGTTCATCACTCAAATGTTCGTTCACGGTGGGAATCGAACCCACGACCTACGGCGCAGAAGGCAGAGCTACTACCAACTGGGCTATGTAGGCTGTCACCAACTGAGCTATGTAGGCTGTCGATAATAGATAGTTGAATGGCCATTTTTAATTCATTTATACAGATTAAAAAAGAGCCACACGAAATAAAAACTAAAAATTAAGTTTTTTATGATGGTTGGGAACAGGATGTTAGCGATAGGGGTAGTATTGACATTGCCTTCGCAGCTCAGTTGGTAGTAGCTCTGTCAACAAACATTTGTATTATGATCATAGATGTTTGTTTTCTGTATGGGTGTGTTATAATAGTATTCAAAAATATTAGCTACTCAGTTCCCATCGCGTTAGCTTAGTTTGGGGTAAGATAGTGTTGAAAGTCCACCTATGTTTATTTTAAAGGATTTGTCTACCCAGCGACTGAAGAAGCCTCAATACAACCGATCAGTCACAATGGCCAGCAGCATGTCCTTGGTACAGGTTGCGATAACTCAACTGTGGAACAATTTACTTTTTTAATAATTTTAATTCTTTTTTAAGAGTAGTATAGCTGTTTGTGAAGGACTCGTCCGGGGAAGTACTACCACCACGTCTTTTTCTGCTGCCAAGCAGCAACGCTGTGTTTCGGTTCGAAGAGCGTGGTCGCCGGTGTAGTTACAGGCACATGAGGTTACACATCTGTATACCTTAAGTTGATGGACGCAGGACAGTGCATCGTAGGGCACGTTCCTATCGTGCGTGACTTAAGAAGCAATGCTTTGTATATAGGATGGTAACCTCTTAACATCGGGTGGGCTATATGCTTGTTCCATCAGCTAGTTGTATAAAATAATTGAATCAAGCAAAACTGTACCATACTTCAAGTAAACTGTAAACAAACGCATTGGCTTTGGGTATTTATTACGGTTTGTTCTTGTTGTGGAGTCTGTTTTCGGAACTATTTGAATTTTCTGATAAAGTTGTTTCTGCAAACATGTTTATGTTTTTGTCCAACTCATACTCGTGGTTGTATGTGTAAAAAAATGAAGAGAAGTTGTTTGATCTGAAACGAAGGGGTGGGAAAGAGATATCCTGAGGTAATATTTTTTCTTTTTAAACTAGGTATAAGATGTTTCAAAGAATTATTTTAGTTCTTTGACGTTAAATAAATACAGTCATAAGTCAAATGCCAGACCATAATAGAAGTTTCATGAATATGTGCAGACATTTCGCACAGCAACATAAATAGAATAAATAAATAAATCTAGCCCCACAATTATTCTAAAATATTATTATTATAATAATAACGTAGACATTGATTCAATTATCATCGTAGCTGAAACCATGAACATTTTCCTTATAATTATCGACCACACACATCGTATTTCAACACAGGTATATGGCCTATATTGTACCTTTAATTATTAAGCGTACCTACCTACATAATTGAACTTTTATACGAAGGTAAATTTCCGCACGCAACTCCGGTACTCTTGAAGTTACAATAATTAAATAAAAACTTATATACTTATATATACTTACTTATACTTATACTTATATAAATGAAGATGTTTAACGCAAAGGATACGTTGAGATAATAATTATCGTACGCTAAGATTTCTCAGTTGTCTCAGTTACGGACTCGACTCATACGATTTAGGAATCATTAGGTTCATTGTGACAATGTTGATGTGGCTTCACTACATAGTAAAAAACAAAGTCGCTTTCTCTGTCCCTAAGTATGCTTAAATCTTTAAAACTACGCAAAGGATTTTGATGCGGTTTTTTTAATAGATAGAGTGATTCAAGAGGAAGGTTTATATGTATAATACGTGCATGATATGTGCACCCGTGCGAAGCAGGGGCGCGCGGGCGGGTCGCTAGTTAACAATAAAATTAAGGCGCTTTGACGTTGAATACTCTCCAAAATAGGCCACAAAAATTGCGTTTTTTCCGGAAAGTAAATTAGTGCCAATGAACCGACAAGAACGAACAGTGCCTTGGGATGGCAATCGCCAATTGAAAAGGTTGGATTCTGGCCAAAATGTACTAGAACTTTTGCTTAACAATAATTGGATTTGTAGACCGCGAGAGGTGTTTTGAGGTTTCTTTAGAGAAATGGAAAACTTTCTGCAAAGGATACAGAGATGTTTCAGACTTTATAATGGAAAGGTTGAAATATGAACGCTCTGAAATATGAAATCATAATAGTTGCAAAAAAAGTTGTATAAAAAGATAAACTAGTAGTTCGCCCCGAACTGAGATTTCGTGAAGCTACGCTCCGAAAATAAAAGTGGTAGTCAGAGGCAAGTCCAAACATTATGTTTGGACTTGTCTCTGGCTGCCACTTACTAACTAAATATGGTAACCAAGTTTCAACAGAATTGGCCTATTTATTGAAGAGTTCCGTTGAACGGACCTTGGCTTCATCATCAGAACAGGTCGCAATCACCATTTAAAGAGAGCCAAGTACATTCTTAATTTATGTCAAGAAAAAAATTATTGAAAAAGCAAAGAAACTGGCCGACCAGTAGAAAAACCTTGATGCCAACGAAACTCTTGAAATGGGAGCTCTTGGGTCGTTGGTTATCGTATGTTAACTTTTTGTTTTATCTAAAAATGCCGGCATCCTAGAAAAAAAATAAAAATGTTTTTGAAATGTCCAAACCAAGCCCTTTCATATGACACGTAACTTGATTTTTTGGGTAACTTTTTTAATTTTTGCCCCCTTAAAAACCCCATATTTTAATATCCCCTCATCCGATTTTACCCATATACTTACCAGTAAATTTCTCAAGTACAAGCTATCGACTTACCAAATTTCATGCAGATCAGATAAACGGTTCTCAAGTTATCGTCGGACAAACATACAAACATACATACACACATAAAATATCAAATCGCCCAAGTTGTTTGTAATATTTTCGATCGCTTCGCTCACTCAATCAATACGAACTTTGTTTACTTATAGCTTATGCTAAATAATTTCTTTGTTATTAAGAGATTGATAATCAAAAGCATTAACTTATCAAGCAATCCAAACTTGGTTATTATAGAAAACCGTATCATTTTACTTGTTTTATCGAAACAGTGTGGTTAAAGGATATAGGAGGCTCTTTTTGAGCACTTGAAACATTTTTTTGAACTTTTTTTAGATTCTACGACATGTCGGTTTCCTCACAATGTTTTCTTTCACCGTTTGAGTGACTGCCAGTGAGCACATATATTTTTAAACAGTAAAACTCATTAGTGCACTACCGGTTTTGGCACGATCTTTGGATCGGAACTAACTAGAGGTCTAGTCTAAAGCAGAAAAACAGTCTGTACTGTAGTATTTTAACAATCATCACCACCAGATCGAAGAGGTGCACTGCTGGAAGTAAGCCAAACACTACAGTAAAAACTGCAAATGGATTTACATTGTCACATAGGCAGTTACAATTGAAGAATTTTTAGATTCCCTTTATTTTTATATGTACTTCCAAATTCATAGCAGTCGTAAGGTATGGCTGCGGATTAAATTATTAAAAAGAAATCGTTTTATTGTCCTCGAGGGCAAATAAGGGCGGCAATATTAAATAACAGGTGGGTCACGACAAAATTCGTTGTAAGAAAATCGTGATTCTACGAAATCAAGTCGTGTTCTTTACGTTTTGTTGATATCGTGTTCTTGGAATAATAAATCAATAACCTTTTTCTTTCAAAGCTAAAATCTTTTTTATTTGATCTTAAATTCATATTTCTATTTTACTATTCAGTGGTACAGTTTCTATAAATATAGCAACGCTCGTAGTCGGTGTAGTTGCGCATGTTCGGAGAATATATTTCTTCTGAAATCAATACCGTAATACTAAATATAAAATAAAGTAGGCAATATCACGATCACACGGCGCTCGCTAACATTGTTTGGATAGGTATTCCTACATACCACACTATCTACGATCCTCCAAGTATTTCTATATGGTGTCAAAGGCATTCCCTCTTCAGTAAGTCGAGCACGTTCTGCTCTATAGACGTTTCTCATTAACGTAGTTGATGCTAAGAAAGCGTGGTTTCGGCACGCGCTCCTTGAAGAAATAAATACCTATAGGGCTCACCGTCAAAATGAAGTCATTTTGGAGTTTTGTTTACCCGAATCGATACAGGCTAAACCTACTCACCTAATCCGATAACCCCAAGGTTAATTTAAGCGAAGCGGTGGTGGAACTCGGCATTAATTTCCTTTCGTTTTATCCTATTTCCTTCCCTTGCCGAGCGACGCCTTTCACCTCTGAGACGCATTTGCTCACGTGGAATCGAATGCGAACCGCTTAGCTGCCTCCCACAGGAACGCGTCAACTTTATCACGAAAATCGTTTTAACGAACGTTAACAAAACAAAATTAAAATTCAAAATTTGTCTAAAGGAATTGGGTCATGAATGACTTTGAAGTTTACGTGTTCCGCTGAGGTATTTCCGCAGAGGCCCTTCCACTCCTTACTGGAATGAACATAAGCCAGCTTATGTCCAAGCCAGTTAATTCTTACAGACAAATATCTCACTATCAATCTTACGTTTCAGTGTAGTGAAAAAAAATACTCTTTTAAGTGAATAAATAAATATTTGATGCAATCAAAGTAATCCGTCACAATACAAAGTAGAAAAAGTATAACAATAATAAAAAAAACATTCAGTGTTAAAAACAATGAGTAAATGAATAAAAAAAAGTGAGACAATGGTGTTAGTGACTATCAAACAATCTGGACGGTTTTGTGTGAAAAGTGCTAATAATAAAACGATGTGGGATGACTCATAATGAAAAATGTTACGTAAATCCCACTTTCCGATACGAAGATGATGCGCGATATTCACGACAGTGGCGGGGCCGGCTCAAGCGGCGCGATGGAGGGAAGCGAGGCCGGCGGGAGTGGGGGTGCCGAGGCCGATATGGACGACTGTGGCTCCCTTGCCCTGCCGCCCGACTTGCCGCCCTACTCAGGGGACTATATTATCAGCGACTACATGGAGCGCCTTGGAACTCGCCTCAACATCCTCGAAACGGAGCTCAAGTACGCCTGGCGGGCTCTTGACTTACTCAGCCAGGAATACGTCCGCATGTGGGAACGGCTGGAAAGGCTGGAGGCATTACTTTCAGATCAACAGGGCGTTATATCTACCCTTCTCGATTTTTATACGTGTCGAACAGTAACAGGTAGAGATACGATGTCACGGCTTGAAGTCATCAGAGAAATTTTAGGGAATGGTACAGTCGAAGAAGGAATAGAAGAGGGTCTAGACATAGGACGAAGTTCTATGCTATTAGTTCCTACAGACGAAGTTTTAGAGTCGGACGAAGCCTTCTATAAGAGTTTAAATCAAGCTTATAGGGATGACCTTGTTTGTGAAGAAACATCAAGGCCATCATCACAATTGGATATGATATGGGAAGCTCCGGAAGAACCAGATTTAGAAATGTTAGCTTCGAATGGAAGGCAAGTGTACAGTGCAACTGATTACAAAAACTATTGTGGGATACAAGGAGGACCTGTAATAAGCGAAAGAGATTTAGTGCACTTGTCTACTTTAAGTACAATAGATCAAATTACCGTAGATAAATTACATGAATTAGATAGACTCACTAACCAGTTACATAAAGATTCCAGAGAACTAAAAGACTTGAAAATGCTTATAAGTCCCGAAACAAAATCCAATAAACATGATAGAGATATTGAAGCGAAAACACTCGTGGAAGATGGTAACATCATTGATGAACAATTGAAAAGCGTGTATGTGGGCGGCGAAAACTGGGGCATCAATGATATGATGAAAAGCTTTGACGATTTTATGTTAGCAACGCCAAAAGAATCCATTTCTAGAGAAAAATCGCCATCAAGGTTATCGCTTACTGACAACTCGATGACAGATAGAAAAGGTGATTATTTACAACCTACTCTGTCTCCTCGTCGGAAATATGTTCCAGAAAGAACATCAACAGAACCATACACTACAGTGACTGGGCGCCTAGCTTACAGTTCTGCGGTCGCTAATGCAGAGTTCAACGCAGCAAAGTCTAATAAATCTCCTAGTGCCCACTCTAGAGACAGGTTCGAATATGGCTCGTCATATCAAATAGCTGAATCTTCCAGACATAGTTACTATTCAAATAAAGGAATGACGCAGCCTTTGAATGAAATGTACAAATCAAGTACTGAACAACACTCCCCATTATCAATACATGAGATTTATAATAATAGGCCTAATGAAAATCGACTTGAATTAGCTTACGAAGAAAGTAGACTACGAAAATCTCCAAGTCCACCTCCACCTGCACCACCCAATGGAGGGGAGTTGTTTCCTTCGATTGAAAAAAATGGTGCATTATCTCACCCAGCAATGCTCTCAACAAAAAGCACGGTTCCATCAGATAACATGCGACTAAGTCCTAGATCACCAAAATCGCCAAAAACCTCACCTAAACATATGAAACGGGACAGTGCGAATATTGTGGCGGCCAAATCTGACTCGGGGTTATCGTCCATGAGTGGTTGGTCGAGCTTAGAAAAAAGTCCCGGCTCTCCTAAGACTGGCAGAATTTCTCACAGTAGCCATGACGCTCATAAAATTAGAATCCCATCGCCGCAATCTATTCAAAGGCTGGCGTATGACGTTGATTCTAAGCCTTATTTAGAAACAATTGTTGACTCGTACATGTTTGAAGATAAAAGTAATAAACTTGAATATGACTTGGGAAAACAAGAGCTTCTGTCTCAAAATTTACGAGGTTCTAGAGATATTACTAAAGCTCAAGCAAAAATAGAAAGTGATTATCTAAAAAGTGAGTTACCTTACTCAATGCCTGATAAAAATACTCAAAATAGTAGTTTACCTGATTACTACTACGGCAATGAAGCTCCTTCAATATATTCAGTTGCCGGTAATAGACAACCAGTATTTACTACTGTTTATAGTACGCCTAGAGGAATGCTGTCTGAAGACAGACATTTTTCCGAATTATTAGATAGAAATGAAATTCAAGAAACTGTTGCCAGTACCACAGTAGATTCATATCCTCCAGAACCCAGTTATCATGCTCAAACTGTAGTTATATCAGCAGCAAACGCAAATAAAAGGCCAATGCCACGAGCAAATACGATGAGTGCAAATGATCCACATTTTTATCAAAATGGCTTCAAGCCTACGGGTCGTGGAGGATATCCACCCAGTAATCTTACCGATGCACTTTCTTATTATCCTACTTCAAGTAGATACGACTCGCCAAAACGGACATCATTAGAAGATCAACTTTCTTGGCAAGGCAGGAGTTCACCTTCAAGTTCAATGGAGACGTCTAGTCTTAAATCACATTCATTGAGTATCGCTGAAAGAAAACAGTTCCAAAACCAATTACAACAAGAATATTTTAAGCAACAGCAATATGATCAAAGAAATGGCAGTGTGTCATTTGAAAATCAAGGATATGAGAAAGCAGAACCATCAACAAGAACGAGAAAAGAGCAATATGTAGATTCAAGTGGTATGTTAGTTTCTGAATCTGGGTATCTATCTATATCTACAAATCTCAAAGGAACAGTTGGAGATAGAGACAGGACACACGAAAAACAGCAAAAGAAACCAAAAAGGACGTCCTCATTGAAATCAGCTATGTCTACTATGACTCATTGGTTACCAGATTTACATTTACCTAAGAAACATAGATCCCACTCATTGCCTACTGATGTTGATACAACAGAACCTCTACAACAACAACAACAGCAACAAGAAAAGACTTTAAAAGAAAGAATACTATCAGCACAGAGAAGAAAAAAAAAGTATCATCTGGTGGCATCAATGTCCGGTTTATTACAAAAAGCAAGGAGAAAAAATCAAACTAGTCATCAATCATTATCAGATCCTGAAACTTCTGAGACAGAATGGTCTGGCGGTCGTTCAAGTGCTCAGTCGGAAGACAGCGATAGTGTATTTTCTGATTCAAATCATGAAAGTAACATGTTTGTCAAAGTACCACCTAAACCCAAACAACGAAAAGTAAACCACCAAGACATTATAGAGCAACAACAATTAATTCAGGAATTACAAGAACAAGGTTTTCATGAGATTGAGGATAGTGAATGTATTATAGAAGAAAATGAATTTCCATCAAACAATACAAATTTGCCCCGTGATAAAAGTGATGATATTGATTTTCACTTTGCTCGCGTTAGTCAAATGAAACAAGATAAAATACAGGATCTCGAAAAACTGGACATCGATACTGATATTTCGAATGTAGACTTATTTGATGATGACGATGAAGAGAAAGAAGACAACCAATCACCAGCTTCTCTTTTTGCAACTGTTGGAGATGTAAAAAAATCAATAACTACTCCTTCAGAAGATGGATCTATTGAAAGTAATAAGGCATATAACGGAAGAAGACAAGAGTCTCAAGAGTTTGCAGTTTCAAGAGCACTGGGAAAGTACCGTTTAAGGAAGTCTTCATCAGTTTCTGATGACCAAATAGAGAGCGATACTTCTCCTAAGCGTGAACAAGAGTTGCAACCAGAAAGTATTGTTGAAGACAGTAAAAATCAACAAGAGAAAAGACCTTATAAAACTACACCACCGACGCCAGAGATTAAAAGTACTGTCTTAGAGGAACCTTCTATGTTACCAGAACGAAGTCCATCTATTCAAAGTACACGTGGTGTACATGGTAAATTTCAACCACGACATCAGCAGAGCTTGGAAATACCAAATAAACATGACGATGACGATAGCAGAAGTACTCATTCTTGGAGAAGTGGCTCTAGAGTATCTTCCAGAAGGCAAAGCACTGAAGACAGTATTGATTCTGAAGACGAATGGTATTGTTATGAACTAAGAAAATTAGAAGAAATGGAACATCAATCACAATTTGAACTGGAAAGACAACAAACTTTGGCAGAAGAACCAGAATTTGAGCAAATAAGCGAAGAACCCGAAGAAAACTTAAAAGAAAAGATGTCGTTTGTACTCCGAGAACTAAAATTAAAAACAGCTATTGTAAAAACCAAATACGACGAGTCACCGAAAGAAACGTGGAAAGATATTACTACTTTTCCATCTATTGACGAATCAGTAGACGATATCAAGGAGGTTGAAGATTATGATGATGACAAATCTTATGATGACGATTCAGGTTCAGGTGAAACATCGGGTCCTGATAGCCCTGTCATGAGTGGCGATGACTTAGACGACGACTATGATATGCCAGAAATTGCCGAGGATCCTCCGATCCGAGAACCTCCTCAGCAGCAAGACACACCGGTTGGGAGCAAATGGAAGCTTTTAAAAGCATTAAAGGACAGAAAAGCTGAAGAGAAGACGACGGACACACCTCCTGCTGAGACTGCACCTTCTGCAGAGAAGGATAAAGTAACAGCAAGTGTAAGTTACCTCATGCAGAAATTCCATGAAATTAGAGTTAAGAGCTAAGTTGTTTATTGTAGTGAACTATGTTGCCGAATACTTTTATGATATTGAGAACGTTACTAATAGCTAGACTGATATTACTCTTTGCCGTTGCAAAAATATTTAACCTGCTTTAAATTATATTGAAGTAACGAAGAAATAACCTTAAACTATTAGATTTAAAGTTTTTAGCATAGTTGTCCCTTCCCACAATTCTATATTGATAGTGATTTTTATTCGGATAAAGGGTTTTATTATTTTTTCGAAGCCCAAGTTTAACTTCTACATCTAAAACTGTGGTTGTGAAAAATGATTCTTATTTTCAAAACGCTACAAGACTTTGTCTTCAACTACAACTTGTATTCGTATTAATAGAATAGGGTGCTCTTTTATTAAAACTATACTCAAAATATACAATGAAATACTATCAAAGTTCAACATATTGACAGGCAATATTTAGGGAACTTGTCCTAAAACTTTTAAAATAAAATAATGTATTCAATTTTTTACGAAGCTCTTTCTCTCCATTACCCACATAGCGGTATCTAATAACTAAAATTTGTAACTTGCTTAATAATATATACACGACAATGTTTACATGAATTATGAATGAAGCCGTACACAGTATTTTTAGGTTTATAAAAATAATAAATATAATGATATTGCATAGATTTAGAACTACTTATTAAAAGTTGACCTGGCAAGTACTTTAGGCAATTTGTTTACGCTGAAGGCCCTTATTCATATTCCCTCAATGAGGTATACTTTTCATTATCACAACACAAAGAGATATCAACTAATTTATCGGTCAGTTTAGCTAATGGAGCGCTCAGCTATCAATATGAAGACGAGTCCGTCTAGTGTTCCAGTCCCTTGGCGCTCCAGGCAGTAACTGTCGTCATCAACTGCCGGAGGAGTAATACAAGGCAGAGCTGATAAAAAAAATGAGATGCATAATCTAATCAATTTATTTTTCTTTACAATACTGAAATTATAATTAATTTATAATTAAAATTAGTTTATTTTATTTAACTTAATTTAAAATTTGCTTTGCTACCTTCAATGACTCCTGTATATTGAATTTATTAAAAAAATTACTAGTACTTGCCTATTACTATATAATTATACTAGTATAAATCGTAATAAAATTATTGGCTTCGAAAGCTTTTCACGTACAAAGTTCATTCAAAATCATATCACTCCATATCATGTAAACAGAGATTATTTACATAAAAGTAATTAGATGCAACTATTCTTGAAACTACCTGCTGGGTGGTGTTTTTCCGTAATCACTAGAACAGGATGTCCCAGGAGTTTTATTTAAGGTGAAGACAAGAGCTAAAGTGACTCTCGCTCGCACGTTTTGACTTGTTGAAGGATGTAAAATCACTACTCCCATTTTCCAAAAATCGCAAACAACCATTTTGTGTGCAATCACATTGAGAATAGTTCAGTAAAAATTTCATTTTTATCGATACATGTTTTCCTACTAAAAAGTTTACTTTTCTAGTTTTCGTACTTATGCAAACTTTTGAGTAAGAATACTTGAATCGATCAAAATTAAATATTTACCAAACTGTGTGCAATGTGATTGCACACAAAATGGTTGTTCGCGATTTTTCAAATTTGTGTTTAGTGATTTTATATCTTTTAAAATGTCGAATCGTGCGAGCGAGAGGTAAATTAGGTGATGTCAACGCCTTAAAATTTAACGCCATATCTCCGGATCAAAAAAATATAATTCTACTGTAGCTATGTACATAATAGGTACCTATTAACCTTACTATATTCATATTGTTCAAAACATTAAATACATAACACACTACATAATCATTATGGCTTAGGTAATCGTAATAATAAATCGACTAGCGTACACACACAAGAAAAAACTAGCTGGCACTAAATATATTTAGCGGTTTTTAGATGTTTGAACTAAGAATTAAATGAGAGTTATACGAATAGGGATTGTTCTAGCAAAAATATTTTTACTATGTTTTAAAATATAGGTTGTTTGTTAGTATTTGGGACAGTGTTGTATTCGTGGCTTGTTCTACCAATGCAATTATTTGAAAGACGTGTATTGTAAGTCGTGAAGACAAACCAGGAGCATCAGTATTCATTGTAAATTTATGTATTGGTAACATAACAATTAATTCTCTATAGTTATGCTTTACATAATAAATAATATAATCAATAATAATACTAATTTTATAATAAATAAATAATAACAATTATAATTCGATCAATTTTTAAATGCTGAGCTGCAACGCCATCTATAGTTTAATCAAAACGTGACACTTCTATGTTTAAAATTAATGACAGCTTAACAATAATTGATCGAATTGTGTTTTGTGTTTCTGTTTTATGGTTTTAAATAAAGTTTTTTCTTTTAGTTTTGTTTTTTCTTTTAGTTTTGTTTTTTGTTTTTGTTTTAATGTTTTTTTTTGTTTTTAGAATGGCTCCGGGGGTTTCAACGAACAAGGTGGACGCGGCAATGGGTATGTGGTATTTCAAAATTTACAAACATAAATTGGTAATGGATTGGTATTGGAACCAGTTGGGCAATCTCTAGATAGCTTTACTGATTCATGTGTATTTTGTCGTAATTGTAATTTCTATTCAAACAATATTTTAACAAAAATAAATAGGTACCTAAGTTATAAAGTAGAAAGTGATTTTGACAACGGGCAACGTAGCTGTTACTACAATGTGTATATATTTTCGCATGGATTTTTTTTGTGATTCAAGAGGAACATATTTCTATTATTTGTGTTCAGACTCAAGTCAAAGTGAATTGTAAGATACTAAACTTTAAGGTCTAATTCTATAAAGTTTCAAATCTTTTGATAGGCATCCGGGAGATAACCCATTCTACAGCAACATTGACAGCATGCCTGACATCAGACCGAGAAGAAAATCGATACCACTCGTGTCGGAACTCGTAAGTAACTTTCCAGTCAATATTAGATCTATTTATATCTATCTGGTTCAGATGTAAGCTCTCTTTGACTGGTTTCAAACTATCCCCATGTGATTCAAGAAAGGTATTGTTAGAGAATCATGTATTGTTTGTTTTTAATGAAGGTTGTACTTAGTACCATAACTAGTACATAATATATATATAGTTTATGTGTATATATAATATATATACACATAAACTAGTACTTACATAATTACTCCTTTAGCATTCACATTATTAAGTTATAACGTCGAGAAAAAAAAAGAAGAAGAAAGTTATTTATGTTGATTTTGTTGTAACTCAAATCATTATTATTTTTATTATTATATCTCGACAATTGTTTTTGTGATATAGGAATTTCATTATACCAATTTGGATAATCAAACATTAATTATGGTACATACTCTCTATTGCACGAAGTGAAATTCAATACCATAAAATGATACCCTTCTTGGATTATATTGTTACCTCTATGGGGTTATTTCGTATTTGCCGAGGTGTTTGGAACTGGTCGTAAATGTTTACAGCTGGCATCGACGTTGCTTCTGAGGCTTAGTAATTTTAGGCGCGTAATAAATGTTTTCTTCTTCGCGGCATGAGGCCGATATGTAGACGATTTATGGGGAGACCGTTTTGGTATCATGATTAATTAAGAACGTAATCGCAGTGCACATAGTCACTTTGAAAATTCAGATAAAACAAAGTAAAAAAAAATGTTTCCTAGTTTTATTAGATTTGAAAGAATTTTAAAGTTTATTTTACACAATCTTATTGTTCGATGCCAAGAGACATTGACAACGGCTCCTCATTGATTGTCAATAATTTACAATAAATATCTACTATCAAATACTATCAACCTTTCTTTCTTAATCGGTGTATAAATGTTACCTGTACCTATTTATTTTTCTTATCCATACTTAGATGACCTTAACCTTTCTAATCCCCAAATTGAAAAATAGGGTCACCAATAAGTTGTAGCGTAGCAACCACTGGATCGGTAAATATTCCTGATAAATAATAATGGTATCATTGCATTTTACCCCCTTACCACGGACCTGCAGGTTCTCAAGGTATTTCTCTCCCAATAACAATATCTATTTCTTTGCATGATTAATTTTGACAATGAAAAGATGAAACGGATGAGTTATTTCTAAATTTTTTCTTTTCATTCACTGTAAATAGTGTGCTTGCAATATGATAATGATTTACTCGATTTGCCTTTGCATGATTTGCTTCAGGTTCATCGTATAAAGTTACCGAAGGTAAAGTTGATGAATTTGAAATATAATCTCATCAAACAGTCACATAAGATTAACAAAAATGGAAATTGAATTCGACACTCGGAACATGCACGTGCTTGCCAATTTCGTTACCATGTGAAGCTTCAACATCACAGCAAATGTTATTTTACGAATGAAAGGTCTTTTGAATCATAACATCAATGAACGAGCCACCACTCTATACGTACACCCAGTGTCGATTCACACATTCACACAAAAAAGTATCTTGACATTTACGCACTTGTTACTGCAATTGTTTTTTCCGAGTTCACTTTTGTACTTGTAAAAATGTCATCAGATGATGAAATAGAAATGGTTTTTGTAGAGTAAGGCGATCATTAAAACAAGCTTAAGAAACAGCTTTGGAAGGCATGAGTAGAAGACAGAGTTTCAAGAGCTGACATGATTTAATCTTTGCAGGAGTTCAAGTAGACAGATAGGCAGTTCAAACTAACAAGCTTTGCTTTAGAAATTACACTCTTATTGTAAAAAAATTAGGTTCATTTTACTAATTTCGTTTTTTGTTTAGACCATGGCTGCCACAAAACGGAATGCGGGCCTAACATCGGCTGTACATCGAGCAACATTGAATGATGAGGAACTGGTAATAAATGTACAAATAAATTATTTATTATATCATTTTATTCGATATCCATACTAACTGTCAAGTAATAGAGATCACTAAATAATAGAACTAGAAATATTGATATGGCTTTTGTTTTATTAATTATTAAAACGAAGTAAAACCATACAATTGCATACATACTCGTAAATGAATTAATAGCATATTTTCAATGTTACTACTAATATGTAATATGTTTTGTGATCTGTTTGTGCAGTCGCTCATTGAACATCGTGAGTTAAAAATGGGAAAACTTTATATAAAAAAGTGGTTCAAAACTAAATAAAAGTGTTTTACAGAAAATGCACGTATACAAGAAGACTTTGCAAGCCCTCATCTATCCAATATCGTCGACGACCCCTCACAACTTTGTCCTGTGGACCGCCACTTCCCCCACCTATTGTTACGAGTGCGAGGGCTTACTGTGGGGCATTGCCAGGCAAGGCGTCAGGTGTACTGAATGCGGAGTCAAGTGCCACGAAAAGTGCAAAGATTTGCTCAACGCTGACTGCTTACAGAGTAAGTGGAGGCTCGTGTTGTTTTGACGCTAAGGCATTTTATTTAGAGAGAATCGTTCACTTGACTTTTTTATTCGATTCTTATTTTCATCGGTACAACCTAAAAAACAAAAATAAAATAATGTACAAAATATTAGTAGGTAATACGTATTTATCACTTCTTTGAAGGTCAAGTTAAGCATTCTAACTAAATATAACTGCCACAATGATTACGCAATGTTTGTTGAATCGCAAAGATTGTCACATCACAAGCCCTAAGCAATATTATGGTGGAAAGTCGACAGCGAAGCGCTTCGCTCCTTATTAAACTCAAGACCGGTCAAGGACTCTTGACAAGTCACTCATGGAGACAAGATCTTTAGATAAGGAGTACACAACACAACTCCGCCGGGAAAAATCAATATTTATACTCAGTTCCTTAGTCGTTTCAAAGTTTGTATCGGAATAGTAAGATATACTATTTACTTTTATTGAAATATACCAGAGATCTAATTACTAAATATTGGTTTAAAGCCGCCTGCTTTAATAAATCTATTTTTCCAAATTCTTAATTGAAAAATTGAAATAAAATAACTTGCTCAGCTCAAAACGGATGTTCAAGTACATCCGCGGCTCTTGTCACAAAAGCAGTTTGAATCGAGGACCACTTTATGGAACACCAGACTTCTTAAGAGTTATGTCCTTTGTGCCCGCACTTCGACAAAGTCCACGGCAGATATATCTTGCATCGGAATTTTCGATAACAAAGACGAGAGATAATTATCTGTTTGGAGACGAAACCTATTCTATTATCTCAACTAAATATACTAGTGGCTCTGGGAGCTGTAGACCTCGCGAGCATACTAAAAGTGAGCTATTTGAGGAATGTTATGTGCAAGTGCATTTTCCGTTTTGTGATTTTTTTGATCTTTTTGATTTTTTTTGCATCATCTTGTGTAGAATGAGGTCCTTTGTGTTTCTCTCAAATTTGATTGAAAACCATCGATTGTTTGATGAGCTATCCTGTTCATCATGCTGAAGATCCTTATCAGATCTTCGCCAAACTTTTATGAGACCAACTTATAGTTACTACCTTTCAAATAAAAAAAGAATAATCGAAATCGGATCTCATTTGGTGGAGATATCCAGTATATCAAATAGCCCCCTTTTTGCCCTTTTTTTGGGGGAAGTACCCCTCCAATCAAAAATTCCCGACGACAAAAAAATTCTATCTAAATATATATAACTCAAAAGTGACTGACTGACTGACTGACATAGTGATCTATCAAAGCACAGCCCAAACCACTGGACGGATCGGGCTGAAATTTGGCATGCAGGTAGATGTTATGACGTAGGCATCCGCTAAGAAAGGATTTTGATCAATTCTACCCCCAAGGGGATAAAATAGGGGATGAAAGTTTGTATGAGATTTTCAAAGTAAACGAGCGCGAGCAAAGCCGCGGGATCAGCTAGTAAGTCATATAACCTGTGTACCAAGTTTCGTCCAGATCGGTTGAAAAATGCGACCTGTAGAGGAGAACAGACAGACAGACATCCGGACAAACGCATTTTTGGCCAATGTGGAAACTGAATAGCTTCGCTCGCTTCGCTCGCTCGGTCAATTACTAACTTTAGTCCGTGGGTTTACCCAGCTCATTAAAAAATTATCTCGCATGTTAATCGTTCCTCGTAAAGGACTATTTAAAATGTAATCAGTCGTAACAAAGTGATTAAGCAAAGAATCAAAAGTCATAAAACATAACTGAACCTAAAACATCGAGACATTTACATTATTAATAAGATCATGTATAGTGAAGTGACAATCTTTGAAACTGAACTTCTAATTTGATCCATCTAGCTCCGTAATGTGTTCATACCCCGCAATCTAGGCAACGTCTGATGCCAGGTAAATTTAATGAATCGAGTTTCCTCACAGTGAAATTAATATCACAAATAGCTCAATTATAAGTGCATGCGTAATCCTTTCTGCATGTATCGGTTCATGTGTACTCAAACATTGATCATGGACACCAAATTCACTGGCGAATGCAATGGAAACACCTAGACAGCATCACTGGATTCACGCAAATCGATTGGGACCAAACCATTTTTTTATTCTTGATGTGTTTATCTGTGTTACTTTGTTTTAATGTTATGTACTTCCTTGTTATGACCTCATATAATAAGCATGATTTTCCCTACCTTGCAATGAATTGACTGTGGCTTCGTCAATGTGCATGGTTATTGGTTCAAGACTTTTTTGTACGCCCGAATTTATAGTCAGGAGTTGGATCCCCCAAAATTGATTATTCAGCGAATAGTAATTAAGTTGGTTATACTACTTTACATACGCACATTATAAACATTTACATTATGTACTAATCGATGTAATGTTTACATTACTTGCTTACAAAAATTTTTCGCTTTTGGATTGATTGCCTAACAAAATCATTCCGCATAAAAGCCCTGACTTCTGTCAAATTCGAGTTTTCCCTTCTCTCTCTTTTCCACAAGAGCTTCATCCAATCTCGTATTTCCCATATATTGGGAGGATTGTTTAACTCCTGACTATGAAATTTTGCGTCTTAAATAATGATGTTTATGAGGTTTTGATCTAGAAAAGCACGTTTGTAAGTGGGCAGTTGTTAGGCGGATTGCTGCATCGTGCAGATATTATTTACGAATTTTAATTTTTAACAGCATCAACTGCACGCTACTACAGTCAAGTCTACACTTTGAATTTGTTAGGGTTTCTAATCTGGTTTCTTTATTTTCATATTATCATCAATATTCTACTGTAAATACCTGTTTTATTTCATGTGGTTTGTATGTAACAATGTTTTTGTTTTTATATTTTTACGAATTCTTCGGTTCCGGTAAGTTACTTTTATGTTTCAAAAGAATGCTTTGTTTCCTATTATTTATAAAAGCAAGAAAAACAGCAGTTTTCGAAGTGTAGACTGTAGATCACGTAGATAGGGATTCGAGTCATGTCATGTATTTGTGTCCCTTCCTTCGGGCCGCCCCGCCCAGCGCCGAACGTAAAGCCCTTTTAAACAAATGTCTTTTTATACCCTTTACTTTACACTTATATAACACACTTTTTCTAAATAATCAGTCTGAAGCTTCAGTAACACAAGCGACCAAGTCAAACAATCACTTATGTGTAAAGATGTGCCTGTTAGCAATGTGTGCACGCAATCCGATGTCTGTCCACTTCAATATTATATGTGGTCCTGTTTTATTTATTTTGATTTATGGACTTAATAACCTTTTTTTCACTGTCCTTATGTTTTTCTTCTTTTCTCTAGGGAGATTGAAGCTTTTGTATAAAATCAATGTGAATAACAAAATAAAGTCAACATCAAACAAAAATGGTGAACAAAGGTACAAATAAATACAGATACATACAAAACAAGGGTTTATCTTGATCTATGGCTTATGAGTACATTCCGGACGCGCCATAGATTTGGTGCGGCTTGTTCAAGAGTCCCAATTGATAATCCGCCAAGAAAAGAAGATTTCTTTTACAAAATGCGACGGAATGTATTGGTTTTGTTTGACAGGCGCTGTGCTCAGATCGACTCCGGCTTGCGCCGCTCGAGGTCAACGACCTGACCAGATCTGGCATAACGTACTACCTGAGTTTGTTTGATACTGAGTTTGAAGTCAGATTCTCGTCAGGTTGTGGCTGAGAGTTGTCGGTAGTGGATGTGAGCGCGGGGCGGGGGGCCGCTCCCGGCGCATCCCGCGACTGCCGAGAACTCGTTGGCATCGCCTGAGCAGTGTGTTTTGCAGGGGCTGCCGAAAAGTCTTCTAAACACGGCGCCGAGGACAAAGCCAATTCCATCATCACGGCTATGAAAGAGAGGATGAAACAACGAGAACGAGACAAGCCAGAAATTTTTGAACTTATCAGGTAATGCATCTTCCTTATTATTTTTTAAATATTGATGTTGTTAATTGCTTATTTCTTTTCTAAGGTTGGAATGAACAGGTATTATTAAATTTATTTAATTGTAAGACTAGAGTTTATAGGTGTCTACACAATATCATTTAAATCGCAAACCTTTCCTTTGTTGAAATATTTTGTTAATCCCGATTTTTTAGCTGTAACTTATTTAAGTATTTTTTTTTTAAATTTCTTTAGCATTAACTTCTTCATTTTTCATTCACTAAAACATTATCACAAAATCAATTTATATTTTATTTATTTGAAAAGCTCACATCAACTGTTTTATCACCGTCCACCGTATCATTTGAAAAGGTGTGAATGCTGACACATGTATGTATGTGACAGATGCGTGTTTAGCATCGAGGGCGAGGGGCACTCTGCACACATGAGCACCGTCAAGCAATCAGTCCTCGATGGTACATCGAAATGGAGCGCCAAAATCGCCATCACAGGTTCGATGATCTAACGCGCCAAGGCTATTGTTTCCCCAGATAACGTTCACCAGAGTACCAGTCATCGAAGAGCCGACCAGAAGAGAAGTGAAGACACAACACACACACGACACTAAATTGCAGTATTTTTTTCATGTGGCGGCCAGGCGGACTTTTAACGTCGACCCAGACACTCACGTAGACAGTGTAGAGCAGGCCAAGCAAGTCACTATTGAAGGAACTTCAAAATGGTCTTGCAAGATCGCTATAACAGGTTTGCGGTGGTCTTTTGCGGCTACGAACCGCACGCTCGCAACTTTGACTCTATTAGACAGACTCTTCGCCTGAACTCTATTCAACTATGTTTGTAATATCTGCTTGGTGACAGTTTTCGTACTTTTTAAAATTTCCCGACGTTTCGGCTATGTTGCATTAGCAATGCTCCAGTCTGCCCGCGACCACCGCTATTGCAACATAGCCGAAACGTCGGGAAATTATTAAAGGTAAAACGCGATAAATACCCGTGTGATATGTCAAATTAATTAAGCTTTTCGTACGTTTATACTATCTCAACTGTTGCAAGTCGTTACAACAAAGAAGCAGATGTTACAAACACTTCTATTGCATACCTTACTTCAAATAATAACCCAATAATCACGGTCGTTAATGCACCGCCGCTGATCACCTCCATTGACAATACGTAGCTTGAATTTTCCATTAACCTAACACTAAGAAAGTTCCATGAACCCAACACACACGACTTCAATTTGCCATAATGATAATACAACTACTATTAATCTGTTCACGCACACAAATTTGAACTCTCTCAACACAAATGACACAATTTTATACTAACCACGTTTGATAATAATGTTTGCAAAACCACAATTACGGCAACGTTCGCAACATCGACACAAATTGCATGAGTGCTGCGAACGAACACAAACAATTTATGCAGAAGGTAAAAGCATATTCATTTCACTGCAATGATGATAATGCTACTATTACTATTTTCAGTGCGTTTATGGGTAATTTCTTCCGTAGTGTAAATGAATGAATAGAAGGAAGCAAAGCATGCAGAATGAAGGAACCCTATTACCCCAAAACTTCTATTTCCCAACTGTTACGCAAACAACTTTTCGATTCGTGAAAATTCCAATACCATTAGTTTTGATTCCCGCGCATATCTTTACACTTCTTCTTTGAAACTTTATACTTGGTCGAAGTTTGCATTAGAAGTTGCGATTAGTAGGCGCTATGTTCGAGTTGTTTTAGAAATCGAATTGGGCATAGATAAAAAGTTTGGTAGTTTGAAGCTAGAGTCTTCTTCTGACCCCAGCCCGTTTTGTTCACACGAAAACATAGATTTAAGGACCCCTAGCGTTGAATGCTTGGTGAGTAAGGTAGAAGGTAAAAGGTAGGCTTACTTTTAAGATCTAAGATAAGGCTCATTTTATCTGCAAAATAAACATATTATACGCAGCTATAGCATATAAAAATAAAAATAACAGCAAGCCAATAAAATAGCCTTGGTAAGCAGTATTACTTTCACAAGATTTAGCAGGAAACGCTGGCTGGAATTTACTGAGGCGTATCAGAGTGTAGCAAAGATCGCGAAATGGTCTTCTATATCACACTTATTTTATACGTTCCGTTCCAACCTATCAACATGAAATATTTTGAGTATTATTCCGGCTGGCGTGATGTAGCTTGCAATAGAGTTCCTTGTGAAATCGATACCTTTTATTTGCTGAAATGTGTTTGCCTTGTTGGCATTCAAATACTAAATTGGCCCTATGCGGGCAGTTATTTGTGCTCAAGGTCTGATCGCAAAAGACAAAAGTGGAACGTCCGATCCCTACGTCACAGTCCAAGTGAGCAAAGTGAAGAAGAGGACGAGAACAATGCCTCAGGAGTTGAATCCAGTTTGGAATGAGAAGTTCTACTTGTAAGTATTTTCATGTACGGTTTAGAGTTCATGCAAGGGGTGCATCGTTTCTTTGTCATATACTCGCATACCAGAGATGTAATGAAGACGAATATCAATCACGTGACTAGCTGTACCTAAAATAGTCTTTATAAATAAATAATGGACACGTAATTAAATAATAGAATCCAATACATACTGCCAATTTAGTTAGTCGAAATTGATGTAACTAAGGACACAACCATCAAATTTATGAAATAAAAATAGTATTTGGTAGAGAAAAACTGGTACCTGGATTCACCTAGATTAAAGACCTTTCAATATGACTGATCAATTGAACAGTCAAATGGCACTTATAAGACATACTTTATTATAGTGAGTGTCACAACTCTTCGGACCGCATCAAGGTTAGAGTCTGGGATGAAGACAACGACTTGAAATCGAAACTGCGACAAAAACTGACGAGAGAATCGGATGACTTCTTGGGTCAAACAATCATTGAGGTAAACATTATTCTGATATGCTTAGGTTCATATAGCGTTAGTTTTTGAAGAAACTTTAGGTCATTGAGGCACACTCAAATCCTTTCCCCACACTTTTTATTTTTCTTACAATTTTAACTGCGCCTCAAAGAGGCTCCTTTTTAGCTTTGCACATGTTTTGAAACTTTCTAAGTTCTCGGACTAACTGGTTTCTTCATGATATTTTCCTTCACCATTTGAGAGTACTGGCACTGAACATATTTTGTTTTAAACTCATTGATGACCGGTTTTGAACCATCAACCTGAGGATTGGAAGGCAGGGCCACTAGACCACCAGCGCTCTCAAACGGATACATTTACGTCAAATTTGTTCGTGATTGCCCCTGTTAGCCACTTTTGACGCTACACTAGCCGCAGGTTCATTTTAATTGAGCAAAATTTGTGAAATTTAATAGTTTTGTTTCGATAGGTGCGAACACTATCGGGAGAAATGGACGTGTGGTACAATCTCGAGAAAAGGACAGACAAGTCGGCTGTCTCCGGAGCCATCAGACTTCATATCAACGTGGAGATCAAGGGTGAGGAGAAGGTGGCTCCGTACCATGTTCAGGTAAGTCTAGTTCTTAGCTGTCAAAATACTACCATAATACTACATACCATAACCAACCAGATATTGTCTAGATATGTCTAAATGGTATGACGTGAGTCCGTGTGTAAGTTTTTAGGCAAATTAGAAATGTATCTATTTCATAAGTTAAATTCACCATCAGTGTTCTCTTTGATGGTGTAACTTGTGTGTTGGTGGTGGTGTTTTTTCAATTTGTTCAATAGCAGTTATAGATGATAAATTGTTTCAAATTGACAATAATTATGATTAAAAACAACTAGAATAAAAGATGCATAATTTGATAAAAATAATTAAACTTTAAACGAAACTTACAAATTTTGGTTAAGTTATTAACGAAGGTTACGAAGTGTTTTTTCGTTAATAACTTGTATTATTATTGATGTAGGTAAACGTTATACTGAGACATTATAGAACATATTATTAAAGTAAGTAGTAGTACCTACCTAGGTAATACAAAATGATTGTCTAGAAACTTCTTAGAAAGGTAATAAGATAAAGACGCATTGAACCGGAAAAGGGTCAGAATTTCATAGAAACTTCATTGATTTCTCCAATATATTAATAGAAGAAATATGGTATGAACTACTTATAAATAATACGATTTTTGTAACAGTTTAGTCCGAATTTAACAATTGTTATCAGAATTCATCATCTTCATCAACCTATGTTAGTCCACAGCTGGACGTAAGTCCAATCTGAATTCATGCACGATAAGAAGGTCCCCTAGGAACATCACGATAGTGCATCGTGATGTTTATACCTTATGTGCCTCAAATTTAACCGGCTCACGCACCCTTGAAACTGAAATACAGCAACGCTTCTTGACGCCAGAAATAGGCATGTGTCGCCAGAAACCAAAAAATATTATCGGCTCTTTTTAAATTCGTTTCCTTATCGACACGGATCATAAACTTCATTTCTATGCGTTGAAAGAACACATTGTTTTTGCAATGGAGAATCAACAAGTAGGAGCATTGGCACCATGCCCCTGGCCTTAAGCCAACAGCTGTAATCACATGCTTCGCGCAATTACTAGACTTGACAAATGTAATTGGATATACTTTGTAAGAAAGGTTCTTCCGTGAAGACATTATTGAAGCGATAAACATTATTTCAAAATTCGTATAATATCGGACTTACTCTCTGTTAGAGCATAAAGAAACCAGATAGCCGATAGAATGCCTTATATACATATTTGTCTTATTACACAATGTAAAGCTGTATAAAACCTGTCAGGCAGAACCCATAATATATGTATACGTTTACCGCACAAAATATTTGCCACTAAGGATCGAACCCACAACCAAGATAACAGAAGACAGAGATATAACCAACCCATAAATTACTCTAGTCTAAAAGAACAGCATGAGGTAATCTATCTCATTAAAGTTTGAGAAGCCCCAAAACTTAACTCCTATATTTCCAAAATTCCTTCCCAGCATAAATT
Organism: Plemyria rubiginata; assembly: GCA_963576535.1. NCBI lineage: Eukaryota > Metazoa > Arthropoda > Insecta > Lepidoptera > Geometridae > Plemyria > Plemyria rubiginata. Next base: position 7,881,180 of record OY754923.1, read on the forward strand.
GCATTACCTAATTCAACCAGCTGGTTTCAATAGGAACAAACAATCAAATCTACCTAGTTTTAAACTGTTCTGCCTAAAGCGTCCGACGCGGCCAGATGGAAGTCCAAGTTTCGGGAATAAATGTGAAAAGTTTCCATACACTATTTAAGCAAAACTGCCAGCTAATGCAAAAGTATAATTTCTTGGTCACATCCGGCCTCAGGGGGTATACTCAGTGGGCAGTTTCGTGATGCAAATTATTCAGGCGGTCTGCTTTATGTTTGTTGTTGGAAACTGAAGTGGTAGCTTTAAAATAGCCTCATGTATATTTTTAAAGTTGAATGTGATTGTTCTCTAAAAGCGGGGTTTGGATGGACACGTGACAAGCGTCTCTATCGGCTGTGCCTAAAACTCTTATGATTCCATACAAAAACCGGGTAATATAGAAATACGAAAAAGCAAAAAAAACTCTGTCTGTAGATACCTTTGAATAACTGCTGTATTTTTTTGTTATATGCTCTGGTATTTTTAAAACGTATCTTTGTAGTCATCAATAAACAACGGGGAATATAAAAAACTCTATGTAATATAATATTAATTTTGGTAGGTTATCAATGTGATTTTTTTTAATTCAATTCTATCTACATTTAAGTTGGCGTGTTTGCGGTAGTAAGACTATTTTTAAACGATGGTGGTCCAGTTCTCTAATCAAAAGCAAGATAATAATATGTGTAACCGTCGTCTTGATAAATTGTACCTAACGAAGCGTAAGCCTCAATTACTTAGTATTCCAGTTTATCGCAAGCAATTTCACTCAAAATCAAGTCTATTCAGATATTATTCAAACCTCAAGTACAATATAACACAGTAACTGCCGGAAAATGTATGCAAGAAGTTTGCCGTCCAAGCTGTACACAGCGCAGCGCTACGTATTATAATTTCTTCTGTTGTACTTATTACTTTATATTTTGTCAAATCGGTAGTCATCATCATTATCATCCAAAAATACATTACTATGCGATACAAAACCCAACAACTATCCGGAAACTTAAACACTTTAAAAAAAATATAGCTTTGTCTGACGTATAACGTCCCGTTTCTGAAAGGCCGATCAACGCTAATCGGCTGTTAAGTCACTTGCTGTTTCAGCGTTTACTTCAAGTTAGATAGAGATAGCAAGTGACTTGACAGCCGTTTATTGTTTATCGGCCTTTCAGAAACCGGGGGTTAGCATGAGCTAAATAAGTTTCGTTTGAACGACGTGCAAGCAATAGAAAAAGACATAAAATATTTAATGCATATTATTACCGGACGAGTTGCAGCAAAAAACAAACACTCACAAACTCTCAAATGTATTATATTAGCAAGATACCATTTGATGATAAAAGGTAACTACGCATCTGTCTAGCACAACGAAGCATTTACCACTTTATTTTTATGCCGCTTAAGTTTGCACTGTAAAAAAAGGTTAAAATGTTTGATAAAGGTTTCGATAACTTGATGTACGGTACCCTAAAATATTATAACAACACCGTTCAGGCCCTAGAGGTTTGTTCAAGCGTTACATTTTCCTCGCTTTTCGCTTCACCTTATTGAATTATACTCTCAGCTGTATTTCAGTTCCGTTTGAGTGTTTCAGCTAAAAATGTATGTTTTCTTCACTTTTGTCCATCGCTTATTCTTTTTGTACATTAGTAGTGAAGAAACTTTTTTCTTTATTATTATTTGCCCTCCGGGTCCTACTGCTGGGTAAAGGCCTCCGCCATTTCTTCTACACTTCGCGATCCTGGGCTATGTTTGCCCAGTCCGTCAGGAAACCACCTAGCTTGTCACACCATCTCCGCTTTTGTCGGCCGCGTCGTCTTCTCGCTGGGTTAGAATGCCAATCAGTGGCTACCTTTACCCACAGCTCACCCTGCCCACCTCTGCTTCATCTCTTTTAGTCTTTTTGTAATTTCTTCCTTCGTCTGGTTTTGTTGTTTCACCTAATTTTCGCTTTTTCGCACTCTTGCAGTACTGTCGAAAATGGCCTATCTTTCCGCAAAGGTGACATTTCTTTCCCCTAGCAGGACAATTGACGTCGTATGATTCGTGTTTTGCATTTCCACACCTATAACAACCCTTCTTCTTTGTTTCTTGAGATTCAATTGTTCCAGGTTTTGTTAGTTTGGTTCTTCCTCCTTTGTGTGCGATAGCATTAATCTCTGATTTTTTACTTTTACCTTCGTACTCTTCCAATTGATGACCTACAACTTCTAATGTGTTTGCTTGAGTGATAATTTTATCAAGAGTAATGTCGTCACCTATGGTCAAAATTTTTTTCCGTAAATCGGTGGAGTAACACTTTTCCGTTATCTGATCAACCAAATGCTCATCTAGCTTATCGAATTTGCATTTATTGCCTTGTTTCCTCAGCCTGACCAGAAACTTTTCAAATTTTTCGCCTTCCTCTTGTTTAATGAGACGGAAAAGGTGCCTTTCATAAACTTTACTTTGTTTAGGGGTAAAATAGTCGTCAAGTTTTTCTACGGCTATTTTGAAGACATCTGTACCCTCCACAGATTCTACATGTGCTCCAGGTAGGTTGTAAAAAACCTCCTGTAGGTCTTGTCCTCCTAACAGAAGTAATGTAGCTCTTTTTTTGATCGGGCATTTTATGTCAGTCGTTTCCAGGTAAAGGTTTAGGGAACGTTTCCATTTTTCCCATCTATGGCCTACTGAGGCTCCATCGCCTTCTAAGTCTAGTTTTTCTATAGGTGGCAGTGTCGTATGGCTTGCCATGGTCTACGATTAATTTGGGGTGACCTGAAATAGAAAAGAATACCCTATGTCACCGAGAACCGTTTCCAATTAAATGGGGGTGGTTATACCAATCTCCAATTTTATGGAGGTATTTTATACAAATTCCCAATCAAATGGAGGTGCTAAAAGTACCAGTGTTCCCAGTTAAGTGGGTACCTCAACAAATTTTTTTTCTCAATTTAATGAAGGTATATAAATACACCAGTCTTCCCAGTTTAGTGGGTAGCTTAATAATCTAGAGTTATTTCCTCCATGTTCCCAGTTAAGTGGGTACCTTGACAATTTTTCTCAATTTAATGAAGGTATATCAATGCACCAATCTTCCCAGTTTAGTGGGTAGCCCCCAGTTGCCTTAACTTTGGCAACCTATTCCTAGTTAGGCCAAAGTTACTAGTTATTCATTCAATAAAGTAAAAAAGACAATTTTATATAAGGTGAGTAGGTACCTAACATCGTGCCTATAGGTACTTGGTGAGTATTTAATTTTTTCTCTTACCTAGGTATGAGCTAATAGTCTACATGAACTAAATGTACTTAAACTATTTAACTCCGTTAACCTGGTAACTTGGGTGTTCCTACCTGTAGATACTTTTATACCTATAGATGCAGCATTAAAATTAATGCTGCTTCTATTTATTAAAAATAGAAGTCAATGTAAATAACAAACTAGGTACTAGTCTGTGTACCTGCGTACAATTCTAACGAAAAGGTAAAATAATTTCGTTAGTATTTATCTATTTTATTAATAGGCTTACGTACAGCTAAAATCTGCAACGAATAAATTTTAATATGCAACCAAGTTTTCATCTTTATAGTTAATAATATCAAGCGGGTGGGTAGAAACTCGTAATGAAGGCTTGCGTTCTGTCGCGTCAGGCGCCAGCGCCTGCGCCGTCCCGCCGGCGCCGCCGCCAGTGAGTCTATACTCGATCGAAGCTTCTACTTCCCACCGAAATAGCAAAACACTTTGCCATACCTACATGTTTATTCCCAGTATAACGTTTTTAGTATTTAGCCTATTTTTTATTCTTTTTTTTTTTTTTTTTTGTTATTTCACTGACCTTTTATCCTGTCGCCACATGTAGTACTCGCAGGCCGATGGTACGTACGAGGCCAACACAGCTTCTAGGTAGGTAGGTATGCACAGGCTCGACAACAGGTGGTAAGTACAGGCGGCACGTCTACACTCGCCCACGGCTCTCGTAACACTGGCGTGCCGCCTTACCGACACGCTTGCCCGAGACTGTGTATGTATTAGGTTATGTCCAACACACAAACACTACAAGTACCATTTCGAAAAAGCGAAATAAAACTTTCAAAAGCTTTTAAGACTTTGAGCTTAGGATTCGTGAGGTTCGAACTAAAGCAAGTCTAAATTTAAAAACGTAAACTTGCTACCTCTATCGTAACTTTTATCATTTTTTAAATTGCCAAACAGAAAGTTTGACTGTCTCGACTCAAACAGACTAACTTTTTAGTGTGATATGCCCATTCGAGCCAAGTTTTATTTTCACAGTTTTTCGTGGAGTGAAATATTTTTATTTTATTTACTTTTATTGAACACAGTTTTGACAGCCTACGTAGCTCAGTTGGTAGTAGCTATGCCTTCTGCGCCGTAGGTCGTGGGTTCGATTCCCACCGTGAACAAACATTTGTGTGGTGAACATAAATGTTTGTACTCTGTCTGGGTGTTATATAATATTATAAGTATGTATTTACAAAAAAAAGTATTATAAGTAGTATATCAGCTATCTGGTTCCCATATTACAAGCATAAGCTTAGTTTGGGGCTAGATAGTGCTGTGTGGAAAGTCCACCAATATTTATTATTTATTTATTATTATTACAGTTGTAGTAGTTTCAGTTTTTTATTTTGATTGCTCTATGCATAATTTTGTTTATAATAAAACTGTCGTTTTTATGAATAAAATACATAATTTTTCATTTCATTTCATTATTTACTATATTGTTGTGATCCATAAAAGTTGTTTAATAGAGTTATCAGCGATGATTTCACTCAACGAATCAAATTCCATCATGAGATTATGCACTTTTAGCTCTACAAAGAAGAACCGAATACAAAATGAGTACAAAATCATTTACTTATCCCACTCATAAAATCTTTAACAAAATAGAAGAATAGACATGAAAAATAATTATAATGATAGATATGAATGGCACTCAGATTTAATGCTGTAACATCATTCGCTCTTGTAACGCTGTGTTTTCTTGGTTTTGAGTAGAAAGATAGGAATGTGCGCTACGATGCACTTCCCTATATCCATCAACTCGAGGCAAGCAGATATTAAGCCTCATGTGCCTGTAATGTAACCGGCAACCACACTCTTCAATCCGAAACACACGCTGGCTTAGTATTCCGTTTTATTTAATCTGTACTTTTAAAATTACAGTGAGAAAACTTTGTTTACCTACCTGGTTAAGGACTGGGTGTGATGAGAAAATTTCTAAAACAGCGTAGTTAAGTTGAAAATGTGTTGCTTTAGTTGATACCACTGATTACAGTTGGTTTGTTGGGTTTGGCTTTGCGGTGGACTCGCCTACTTGTTTGCACGTAAAAGAGTAAGTTTAAAAGTTTGTTGTTTACCTGATGGTTTTTTGTTTCGTGGTGGGAACTGAAGAAAATATCTCACATCCTTATTCGTTAAGAGCACCGGTGGTCTAGTGGGAGTGACCCCGCCTTCCGATCGTAAGGTCGCAGGTTCGAATCCGGTCGTGCACCAATGGATTTTTGTATCGAAAAATTTATGTGCGCAATGCCAGTGCTCTTAAACGGTGAAGGAAAACATCGTGAGGAAACCAGTTAGTATTCTAACAGCGGCGATAGGCTTGCAACCTGTCACGTATGGAATACTAACTACTGCAAAATGTGGGTATGTGCCAAATGTAATGTTTGGACGTACCTCTGAATACCCCCCTTAGACATCCTCAAAGAATCTTGAATTAGTACCTACTTGGTACTGGGAGATCTGAAGGGATATCTACCGTGCCTGGGGATCAAAGTCGTGAAGCTGTTTCCTTATTCGTAGGTTATTAATAATAACAATAATAATAATAATTTATTTCAGACATGGTCCATATCGGTTAGTAACAAAATAAAACTTAAAAATAGTGTCAGTAACAATTCTAGGTAACAGTTTAACGCTGAGTGTGTAGCTGCATCCAATGATGTGAGAGTGGACAGTCCCACCTCTCTGATAACACATTAATGAGGATATTAGGTTTAGTATAAGTTTTTTCTAGTGTCCCAGTTTATAATTTCATTTTCAAAACGAGTGTGCCAGTTTGATATTTCATTCTATAATTTTATTTTTGAAAACGAACTACCTTAAGCTAGATGATATTATTCTGTAGATTATATTGTTTGAAATTACCCCTACATTTCTTTTTTAAGTTTTAACATAAATAACGCATTTTTGAGTACCTAGTTATTTATAGTATATTAGTAAAAGAAGTTATACAAAGATTTTTTATAATGTCCCAAAAGTTATTCTCCGAGCGGGATTTCACCCCCGAGACCAATATCAAGCAAATACGACGTCTATTCAATTATGCGGCTGCGCTAACCAACTGCGCCATCGGAGTCCATGCACGGTAATAATACAGCTCAAAAAAAATTATCTACCTAAATAATTCAAAAACAAAATGTACTTCTTGTGTAGTTCTACAACCCATTAGTTTAAACTGTTTAACCTGTATACCCGGGACATCTATTTATATTACTCTAAGTCCAACATTGTGCCATCATAAAAGGCAAACCTCGTTGAGTTACGAACAAAATGCATTAAAACTTCGGAAAATAAAAGTTTTTCCATAGAGGAGACAGTAGGTAGCAAGCAAGCCAGAGATGTTTAAAGCTAGTAATGAGTGTAGGTTGGTTAATTATATTTATGCATCTGTCTAGTTTCAGTTTAACCATCCGATTTCAAACTTTATTTTGCAATTGAAACAAGGTTTACCTATTATAGCGTGCTGGTGGTGTGGTAGACGTGACCCCGTCTTCTGATTGGAAGGTTTAGGTGGAGCACAAAAGGATTTGTCTTTTTGAAAAATTTATGTTCTCAATCGGTGAAGGAAAACCTCATGATCAAACCAGTTACGTATTCGAACAGCTATGAATTTAAAAAGAGAAGGACACTTTATAGTGTGAGTAACACTATAAACCAAGACATTTAAAACAAGACATATAAAACAAGAGTTCTTCTAGACTTGGTCGTGTGAAACTGGCACCTATATGCATCTAGATTTAAGACGTTTCAAATTAATTTTTGTGATTCAATTGCATAAATATCTTTTAAATTTGACTTTAACTGTGAAGATTGTAGAAAGCTCTCAAATACCTCACTCACCGATATCCTAAAGCTATGAGTAACCTCGATTCCATGACAAAAACCACTTACATTATTCAAACCCACAGCAAAGGCTTATTATAACGTGCGCCATACGCTATCCGGCCGGAAAGCATACGAGTTAATTGGTCATTACAAAAGAGTTATAATAATGGGCTGGAAAACTACACTGTAACAATTGAACGGCTTGATAATGCTTGGCTAGAAATTCTTACTAAATGATTGCATGATGGTTTTTTACTTAATGATTTTAATTATTCTGTGTATATTATTTCGACTTACCTCCCAACTACTCGTAATTTTTTAGTAGCTCTGCCTCCTGTCTTGAAAGTTGTGGGCTACGAATAAATAATAAGTCGTAGCTTGTGGGTATGATTTTAATAAAATGTTTATCTTTTGGCAGACATCCTATAAGACCATTATTACTTATACATCTCCAAATAAGTGTCCTTATTCATGACACCTTACAGTGGCCTTAAAAAATATTCTTATCACTATTACTTTCATGTCAATAAAATATGGCAGCATGACCTACTTAGCTAGTGATGTGCTCAGCGACCCATATAAATAAAGCTTATTGTTTATATTCAAACGGTTTATTAATATTTAAACATTCAAAAATAAAATTTATCTACTCGTATGATTCGTAATCTGAGACAAATAATATGCGCTGAAAGCATATTCCCGTTTCTAAAGCAAATACCAAAAAAATCGTTCATTCACTAAATTCTCATTATTAACCAAAAGGGTCTCTACAGCTGTGATCGTAATTAACGACTGGTACTGTCACAAACAGAGGTATCTTTACTTCGAATTTATTACCAACAAGTAGGTTTAATTGATATCCCAGTTTTTCTCCAATTTATTCGTCGACTGTATTAGAATGAAGTGAAATTAATTAGAATTCGATGGCGCAGTTGGTTAGCGCGGCTCGTAAGGCGCGTCGCCGACTGGTAAGTCAAGGCGGGGGCGAGGCGCCGGCGGCGTGGAGTCGAGGCGCAGGCGGCTATGCTTCCTTCGCACATTTTGAAACAGCTAATGAAATACGTACTTTTCTTTAAAATACTTACCAAAAAACATGACATTTGATTTACATACTTTGGCTAAGTTAATTTGAAAAACGAACTTATGATCTGAGTTACGCCATTCTGTCGGCGATTGTACGAAGATGATTCAATATTCTCTGCTTAATTGGGTACAATGTTACTCTTCCTGGGTCATCCATTTCTTGCGATAATTGTGAAGTAAGGGGTTTGGCCGTTTCTTGTACCAATAATTGTAAAATACCATTTGGGTGGAGTTATTTCATTGATTTGATGACCTCTAGCGGTTTATTATTTGTTTTTGGAAGCGCTATTGATACTTTTATTTATACAAGTATAAAAAATATATTATGAGAATTATTTAGGAATTCTCATAATATATTTTTCTTCATATTTATCTTCATAATTTCAAAAATATGGGATTTACATGTATAAACGTATTTTGGTCAGATTAGTAGTTTGGAGAGAGATTCTTGTTTGAGAATTAATTATTTTGCTTAATTGTAACACAATTTCTACTTGCCTACTCTAATGTATGATATACAAAAGTTTAGATGTTCAGGTTTTAGTCGCATGATCACGCCAAAACGGCTTACTAAATCGATGGAATTCGCAATCTAGAACAGCACATTTATATATAACGAAAAATAGGTTTTTTTATCACGACAAACAAAACCCACAATTGCTTGCACTTGCAAAGCCGGGGCTTAACAAATCAAACGGTTAACGTTTGCAACGGATGTACTCGTACCTAGATAGCTCAATTGTTTCACTGTATTTTATAAATATTTTTATTGCATAATTCAAATTTATGTGGGTATGTAAGTAGAGTTTATAGGTAGGTTTATATATTTATATTTGTTTATATCAAATGTTTTTATTATACTTCTGCTATTAATAATTTCATGTGCACCTTAACCAACCATCTTATTGCTCCTCTCCATACAAGGGTTATCTGAAAGAGATCGCTTTTTAGCGATAAGACCGCCCGTTTTACATTTGTTTTTTTAATTATTATTTGTCTAATTTTGTTAGTTTGTAACGTGTGCAATAAAGAATTTTCAATAATTCATTGTTACTATCTTCGTAAAAAAATTGAAAAATCAAATACAAAACTTGAACACTTTTACAATAAATTCCGTTATGAATACATCGCGCAAAATTCTCAAACAAGTAGCCTAAGACTAAACGAAGACAAAAAAGCTTTCACACTTCTTCTGCAGCATTAATCGTCGGAAAGAGGAAAAACTACATTTTCTGGAAAAGTTTTTACCCTATAATCGGACGCGATTATATGGTTTCCTTGTGTGTTCCTCTATTATGTTTTGCTGTTTTCAGCTTTTTGACGTATGATTCATAACCTTCACCAAGCTCAAAGTCGCACAACGAGCTATGGAGAGAGCTATGCTAGGAGTTTCACTACGAGATAGAATCAGAAATGAGGAAATCCGTAGGAGAACCAAGGTAGCCGACATAGCTCTCAGAATCAGCAAGTTGAAGTGGCAATGGGCAGGTCATATAGCTCGAAGAACTGACAACCGATGGGGAATAAAGGTTCTTGAATGGCGACCACGAACAGGAATGCGAAGTGTGGGACGCCCTCCTACCCGATGGACGGACAATGTTAGGATCGCGGGTAGTCGGTGGATGGAAAGGGCTCAGAATCGTTCTTCCTGGAAGCGGATAGGGAGCCTATGTCCAGCGCAGTGGACTTCTGTGGGCTGTTGATGATTTTTGACCGTTGCTTTCGGGGTTGCCCTTAGCAAAAAGGTTTTCAGTGGAATCATCAGGAACATTTTGAACTGTCTTATTAACTTACTGATAAGTAGTTGCTATAAAGCATTAGAAATAGCCATAAATAATATTAATAATGCCTCTAAGCGATCGAATCTGGGGGCGATGGCTAGTTAAAGACAAATGTAGACACTAATAGAAATAGGATCTTCATCATCAAGCAATAATTTTCCTCGATGAATTATTCAGCCATTATTTCCACAACACATGCTAGATATGATAATTACCGGTTAACGTAAACAGGCTTTAACTAGACAGAGCAGAATTTATATGAATTGTGTAAATGTTGTTCCGTAACAGATCGGTTCTGGAGTTAAACGAGTTCTCAAGATGCAGAAAACCGCGAAATACAGCGCGCTGGTTTTCAGAGGTTCGATGTAGGGGGGGTTATTAGTTCTACTATTAGGCTTCAAAAAAAATGGCGGTCTTTGAGTTTGGCTACACTTCAGCACAGCAGATAAGAGAATACTAGACTTCCGTCACCCAGTAAGTAATGTAATGTAGTGAAGTCTGATTTAGACAAAAATTTCATTAGATGAATAACTTCTGAACGACTGAATATTGCTGAACGTAGAGGGTTAAATCGATAGGTATTGAAGTTACCTTATCACTGATGATCCACCCTTCTAGTTACACCTGTATATAAGTAGGTACATGTGATGTTGGCAAGTTTGATGGTGTCTTGGAGTTCCCAAGTATTACGTCATGAACGCACCGTCTGACACAATGACCTAATTACGCCTTTCCTTAATTTAAAACATTAATCGCTTGAACTGTAAAAGTTTGCGTAACTTGGGATTCAAGTAAATAACACCAGTTAAGAAGGGTGAGGATAGAAGTTACAAACAGTTTTAATGAGAAGGTAATATTTAAGATAATATAAAAATCTGAAACCTAGGTTAATGCGGATGGTTATTTCTATGGATGGATGGATTTTGTAAAAGAGGACATGAGTAAGAAAGTAATGACTAGTGAGATGACAGATGAAAAGCATGAGCACGATGATCAGTTTAAAAACCTAATTCATCTTGAAATTCCCTATACACGCCATTATGTATTTTTTAATAATATGCATTCAACAAATCACCAATCTGCTGCAATAACTTTCAACGTTGTTCCGAATAAATACTTTTTGTATTTTTAAAACTTTAGTTTTTTTTTATTAACAATTTAATATCTGGTTATATACATTTTTGTAAAAAATACCTTTCCTGCCTTTTTAAAGCCTGTTCCATAGTGGTTAGTTGATCACTCACATACTCTAGAGAGTTCTCTAGGTTCCCAATCTCTTCACGGAAGGTTTTTTTAATCTCCCTGCTGATATCTTGTACCAGCTTTTTGGTATCAATAACTTGGGTATTCCCCGCGAATCCGTCGCAATCCTCCTCATCACCGTCATCATCGGGGATCACGAACGATGACCTGCGAGACATGTTTCTCAGACAGTCTTCACAACTCCACTCTATACCAGACGAGTTTCGAAGGGTGTTCAGCTGCTTATTCGATAGCTTAGAGCACGCAGGATCAGCATGGACTATTTTATCACATTTACTACACTCCAAACCAGGCACTTTTTTGGTGATGTTTTTCATGAATTTTACACAATTTTTGAGAACCATAATTAAAATGCGGTTGGTACAATTAATAGTATTGGTAAAAGTACGCGCGTCCTTTCGCTGTGGCGATCTGACGTGAACGTGAGTTACGAACGTGTTTTGGGTGACGCAGTTAAGCGGTAACTATAACCTAGAACAAAGCATTGCCTTGCAAGTCACGCACGATACGAACGTGCCCTACGATACTGCACTGTGTCCACAAGACATTATTGCTAAGCAATCTAGATAACGGAAAAGCCAATTAGCGGTGTTCACGTGTTATTACGAAGTGTATGAAAAAAACGAGCAATCCTATTCAGTTATCTAATGTTTTATGTTTATGAACCAAAGTGCTTAAAAAATCGTGAGGAAATCAGTTTGTACCAACTGCTACAGCACCTAAAACGTCACACATTCATGTATGAAATAACAACTACTATGCAATATGTTCCAAATGTTATATTTGCCACAATCGTAAAGCAGCTTCTATTTAATTAAAAAAAAATTCTAGCTTGATTACTTCAGTCGATTCTATGACTATTTTAAAAAGCCTCATAAACTGTATTCAATATTACACAGTAACTTTATTTTATGAGTCGAAAAAGGTTTTTCGAACTCATTCAATTTCCGATCCTTCCATGATCTTCATACCCTCTTAGCGACCCATAAATGATGACATGGATGAAACGTGGGTATTATTAAAATAAATGTAAAATCTACTTTATGAACGCTCAAAAATTAAATGTTTACGACAAAATGTTTCTAGACTCTATCAGAAAATTATTTGTTCCCTAAAATTATAATTATATCGTACGTAGGTAACTTAATGCGAGAGGCATCTCAGTTTTAAAATTTCAAACACAACACAAACTTAATACGTGACGTAATAAACATTCTTTTTGTACATTTGAGTCTATATTTTATACAATTATTGCTTTAGGTATTCACAAAATGTAGGTATGAGTTTTAATATAGCTTATGTAATTAATAAAAATAAAACGAATAAAAAACAATGGTGAAAAACCCTAAAAATAATCTTTCAAGCCCCTTACAATCTGTAGTCAATCTTAATATAATATAATGATCAATATAATGATAAAATCTTTGCCAATTTGGCTTTTGATCTGAAGATATTAACGCAAGACACCACGAACACGAAAAGTAGCTTACCAAAAACAGAAAACTATTTCAATATTTGAGTTTGGATCTAAATAGCGCAGTGTGAAAAATTACCAGCAGGAATAGTTATTTATACAACGCGGCAACGTAGTTTCTTAATAGGTAGTTTGCGTTAAATTGCAGCGTCGAGCATTACGGTCGTACGCTAACTACACGAAGCGAAATTAGCTAGTATTCCCAACGAACATTAGTATTACGTCATTTCATGTTATTAGGTACGCGTATACATAGAGCTATGAACTACGTAGTCAATCCTTCAGTATGATTCTGGAGACTACACATTCTCGTGGTTGTTAAAAGTGAATCATACAAAAGAAACAGGAACTAAGCCGCAAGTTTGTTGCCTGTTCCTCTAGGCATCCAAAGCCGGGTCAAGAATTTATAGTGTTATTGAAATCGGGCAAAATTTTACCAAAAAGTAATTAATAATTTGTTCAACCATTATTAATTTGAGAAATATAAAAACCGTAGACGCTAATATCTAAGCGTCTATATCTAACACTAGCTGAAGCCCGCGGCTTTGCTCGCGTCAAGGAATTGAAGTGAAGTGTCATACAAATTTTCATCCCCTATTTTATCCCCTTGGGGGTAGAATTGATCAAAATCCTTTCTTAGCGGATGCCTACGTCATAACATCTACCTGCATGCCAAATTTCAGGCCGATCCGTCCAGTGGTTTGGGCTGTGCGTTGATAGATCACTATGTCAGTCAGTCAGTCAGTCAGTCACCTTTGAGTTATATATATTTAAAGATAGATATATGTACTCATACAGACAATATAGCTCGTTTCCTTCATCCATGAACATAGCCGAGCGATTACAAAATAAGTCAGTGTTATTATTACTGGCTATCAGGGTAGATACATAAAATAATGCCTTATGAGCTTGATATTTTTATTTAGAATTTTTTTCGCACACAGCAACACAATTTGTTGAGAAAGAAAATGTCTATGTAGGTATTCAACGTTCTGATTTAGTGTTATAAAATGGTTTCTTTTTATTTTTACTTAATTGGGTACGGAAACTCATAAGAAACAATATTATCATCAAAGTAAACTAACCTTTATGATCCACCACCACGCAAAATAACTTTTAATTTTCCATAGTTTTGAATTTATACCCTTTTATGAAGCGCAATCATGAACCATTTACCACTTTATTTTTTATTGTACTAAAAGTAATAAAATACAGTATAGTCAACGTTTTAAAAAGTATTAAACTCTTTATGCAATGCAGATAAGAATTGGAAAGAGCTACTTACGTTTATTATTTTTTTACATAGTAAAAGTACAAATTATGGGAATATTTAATACTTGCCGTACAACTTATAAGCGATTTTTAATGGGATAAGGGCAGGAAGAAGAAGAAGAAGGGTAAAAGGCATAACTTTATTTGAATGCAGAATTATTGAACTGAACTGAACTTTATTTGACTGTAGAAACGCTTGTGTTGACAAATAAAGCCACTGTAAAACAGACGCGACTCTGCACAGTTGTCGTTTCTTTGATATGTATGACATTTCCGTTGCTTCTTCAATTTGAATAATTCATAATAATTGTACTTGCTGAAAACTTATGAAAATGCTCTAATAATGCGCTAAAATGCTCAAAATGCTTATTACTTTATGACTTTTATAGACTGATAATGATTTTAATCAACCTTGAAGTGTTTTTCTGGTTGCATTTTTTTGTGTAGGTACACTAACTTAACTCTATAGTCACTTTTACCTAGCCTCAAAGGTTTGCTGGATGAAAACTCTTATTAGATTTAAGCATGCCCTTCTACATGCCCTTATTCTTTTTTAAGCATTTTCGCCAAGGAAAGTTCTTGGCATTTCCAAGACTAACAGTTTAACCACATTTTAGTATGACTTTTGTTCGCGATTTGCCGGTCGCTATCAGTCATTTGTGAGGAATGACAATCGCGTCGGTCTGAGAGTCGCTTAATTTTAAACGTCGATTTAAATACACGCAGCGGTAAACTCCCAAATAGGTAATTAGTCCCTGACGTGCGGATTGATTTAAGGCCATTCGGAAGTATCCGGGTCGGACCCGGCCCGTTCTACCGTTTCCACAATGCAAATGAGGTTCATAATTTGGTTTGATGGTTTACGGTTGACCCTATACATACTCGTACCTGTCGGGGTGGCAAATCTAGATAAATCAAACATTTGTATGAGTTTAAATATTGGTGGACATTTACACAGCACTATCTAGCCCCAAACTAAGCCAAAGCTTGTAATATCGAAACCAGACAGCTGATATAGTACTCATATACTTTTTTTTTCTTCTTCTTCTAATTTAAGAGCAATGCTCTTGTCGGCGTAATTGATGCATTTCTCTCCAGGTGTTTCTTTTCAGGGCAACCTCCTTGACCTCCTTATAAGACATGACGGCAACCTTCGCTTTTATTTGGCTCATGTAGCTTATCCTAGGTCTTCCCCTGCCTCTCTTTCTTTCTATCTTTCCTTCGATTATTTTCCTTACTTTTTTTTTGTAAATATAATATTATATACCACCCAGACAGAGAACAAACATCTATGTTCATTGCACAAATGTTTGTTCTCGGTGGGTATCGAACCCACGACCCACGGTGCAGAAGGCAGAGCTACTACCAACTGAGCTGTGAAAGCTGTGTCTTTAACAGTTTTTAAACATTTTAGTCTTCATCATATAAATAAATGCATATTTATCTCTATTTGCGTGGATCACTAGGTAACCGTTTCAAACTCCAATGTAGTTCGTTCAAGAGAGCAGCATGTATGTGTGAGTAAGTAGATAATTGGATCATGCGCTTAGCGCAAACGCTAAGTACAGTTCACGTTTGAAAACGCGTTTGTTGCGGAACGTTACTTCTGTTTAAGCATTTTATCTAATTGAATAAATAAGCGGTGTTAAGTCAAGTCACTTGCTATTTCAGCTTTTACTTCAAATTAGATAGAGATAACAAGTGACTTAACAGCCGACTAGTGTTGATCGCGCTTTCAGAAACCGGGGGTTAGAGGTACGTTTGAGTATATTACGACAAAATGTAATGTTTTATTTACTTATGTTATTGTTCATTTGCCTTTAGGTGCGTTTTGAATCCGTCTTTACTTAGTTGATTATGTCCCTATGCCCTCATTATTAAAGACAGTCACAGAAAATGTTATCTTTTCACAAATTAAGCATTTGCTAAAAATCGAACTTCACTCAGTGTGTATTTTTACTTGAACAAAACGAATAAGTACTTAAATATCACGACGCATATTGTAACCTGGAAACACAAAACAGTGATCTTTTTGATTCAAAAATACCTTTTGACAAAGAAGAGATATAGACATTTTAGCTTTTTTTTGCTCAGAAATTAACTGTGTCCGCGGCGGTCAATTTGCTCCACAAAAGGCTTTCACGCGTCGTTAGTCGAGATTCGGAAATGAATAGGCTGAATTCTAAAATTAGTGCCATTGATTTAATACCTCTTACATCATGCATGAGGTCAGAAATGTTGAATCTAGGTCAAAGGAGTTAAATAATAATAATAATGCTGGAAAATCCACACAGCATCATCTAGCCCCAAAGTAAGCTACTCAAAGCTTGTGTTATGGGTACTAGATGACTGATATATTTAATACATTATATAATTACATAGATAGATATTTTTTATTATACATAGAAAACACCCAGACCTACGGAACAAATTTCTGCAGATCGTACACAAATTTGTTCCTAGGCGGGAATCGAACCCGCAACCTCTTGCGTCGCAGGCGGACTCTCGCCCGCTGCGCCACAGAGGTCGTCAAAATAGGTTGCGTAAAGTAATCCAGGAGTGGGTTTTCGCTGTATTGGAATGCTAGTCTAACCGCCGGTTTCTGAATGCTCGACCAAACCTAGTCGGCTGTTAAGTCACTTGCTATCTCTATCTAATCTGAAGTAAAAGCTGAAACAGCAAGTGACTTGACAGCCGATTAGTGTTGATCGAGCTTTCAGAAACTGGGGGTTAGTGTGACACTAGCGTAATTTTTTGAGTTGTGAGGCGAGTATTTAGACGAGGTTCAAAACCTGGGGTCAATTCACGTATCTATTTATCCGACATTCCGTTCGTAGTTATCTGTATCGACCCTGCATTTTGTCATGTTGATGTCAACCTTGTCGTGGTGGTATTAGAAAATAGAAAGAAAGAAAAAAATTAAGGTATTCATTCTCTAAAATGAATAAAAAAAACCAGCTAGAGTTTAACATGAATTGGCTTCTGCTGTATGCTTCAAATGCTTTTGGCTTTTTGGCGCAACACTGGACTTCAGGCTAGTAATAATAATGATAACTTGTAGCGTTAGCTGCTGGTAGGTGGGTCTCATTTAAACCAATTTATCTCTCCCTGATTTATGGACGACCTTTAATTAAATTGCCCATACACGCCGCCCTACGAGTTCCCAAAGTCAGGGCTAAGGTGAAATGGGCCTAATTCGTAGACAAAGACCCTAATTTTGTAAGATCTCTAAACACTAACTAGATAAAAACTACCACATATATGCAGATACACAAATTAGAGCGATGATAGACTCAAATGTTTGTGGAAAACTAAAGTATTATTTATTTAGGCAGGTGGGGTGTGTTAATAAGCAAAAAATAAAGCCGTACATTACGGTTTAGTATGATGGTGATTTTTCAGTGTGCATGTCTCCAGCTTCCTCATATTGAAAATGTAATTTCTATAAATGCCAATATTTAAAGCATAATTAGTGCACTCATAGATTTGAATCATAATTTAGCTGCCAAATAAACAACGATGCTATAAGCTTATAATAGTGTGTAAGCTGGAGTAACATGTCTCCAGCTGCCTCAGTCAGTGTGGGCAAACGGCTAATGATAGAGATATATAGTAAACGCAAGGACACGATTTTTCATGTCATCATTTAGTGATTTTACATATTCAACTATTTTTTTGGTTGGACTGGTTGGACTAATTCTTTTGTGAGGAGCAATGTGGCCAAGAAAAGCAGCTGCATTCTTCATAGCTCAATATAACCGCCCGGCCACCTGCGCCTTCCTATAAATATGCACTGTCTATTCGAAATTGAACCAATTCGATCTAGATTAAGTTCCCTCTTGAGGCTACTTCCAGTTGTACTTAAGTCATGTTTATAGCTTAAACGGTGGAGAAAATAATTAAGGTGAAGACTATCGCAAATTAACATTACACGCACATTTAAACATAAAAAAAAATACAAATCACTGGAAGTATTTATTGTAGTTCAACAATAAGATCTTGATTCAACAAAACCTTACAAAATGACTGATGTGCGAGCGAGTAGTAATTTTCGCTCGCACATCAGTCATTTTGTAAGGTTAAACTTCAATAATATTTCCACAAATTTTCTTCGCCATTTTTAAGGATGAGGTTGGCCTGAAGAAATCTTGCTAATATATAATTTTACTTAGGTAGGTTTATTTATCTACATGAATAGGAAACAAATTTATTTAAATATTCAAAGCCAAAATATACGACGTGAAAAGTAAGCGCTAACAAAAATACTGAAATGCAAAAAAAGTTAAAATAACTGTAGCGTATGCTACTTTATCAATGTTGATTGTTGGTCTTCCTTAACACCACAGGTATTAGGCACGTAACGCAGCTACTGGCATTATTACCCAGGTTTCAAGGACATTACTCATCCCCGTAAATCTCTTGGTAGCCTAGTATCTAGTATCCATTAGGATCTTTCGAGGATGAGGGACAGTGAAATGTACGCCCTAGCATGACCACATTTATAAGTATATTATACATTGATTGCAAGCCTTTCGTTGCTATAATGTAAATTATAGCAACGATAGGCTAACAAAAATTATGAAACTAATCAAGCTGAAAGATGTTATTTCTTCGTTAAAAATAAAAATACGTTCAAAATTACGATTTCCATTTTCACATAACACAAAGAGGGTGAGCCCTGTAAAACAGCCATGTCCCTTCTTCTTAAAACCCCCTCCTTCTCCTCCTCTCGCTATGGTGACTCCATCACTGTCCACGCAGTCAAACTGTGGAACACTCTTCCCCACTCCATCCGTGCCAGTGCATCACTGGGTATATTCAAACACAAAGAGCGTTCTTGTATCATATTGAAGAATTTTCTTCAAGATATTTTACATAATATTTTCCTCAAGTCTAAAAAATTGACGCCTATTACTCAGAGCTTTATTATCCTGCCGGTCGGGGCTTTATAAAAAACAATTATGAAACAAAAAGTTTTGTGGAAATACAGCGATCGGAAGATAAAGAAGCGATAAAGTAACTTCTTAACGACACCTTTAGTTTATCATCTCGATATACAACTTTCTACTAGTCTAGTTTATAATTGAAGTAAGATCGAGAGAAGTCGGGACGGATGGAAACAAAAACAGAAGCAGGCTAAGTTTTAATAGAAAATTTATCTTACCTATACCTTTAGCAGTACTAAGTTTATATTTAAAATACATTAAAAGCTAACAAGCTTCTTAACATAGCTTATTTTTTTAAGAAAACTCGTTTGGAGCCTATGTACATACTCGCAATGTTGTTCTGATAAACTTTTTAGCGTTTTTATGTTGAAATAATTCAGTAGTATGCCTGCGGGTGTGTTCGCGTATTAAAAGTAATTGCTTACATTAACCATTGAGACAAAATTATATGTTAATCCAAGTCAAGAAGTAGATAATTTCATCCCTTAAGACGTGATTGACACCACTAACATTTTTACATCCGAACGTCATACTTTTCAATAAAACAAACAAGCCTGAAGTCCCGAGAAAATAAATAAAATAAAATTTCTTATATCCTTATAAAAGTAATCAAGAATGCCAAAGATAATTCCCCTCATGAGCGGGTCATCTAAAACGCAAAACATCAAAGTAGCATGTGACCTAAAACGCTTATTGTGTGTGTAGCAAAATGCCTGAAATGTAGTATTCATTACATACGTTTAGATATATTTACGTTTTTTACGCCCCATATTTTCATTATTATAATATATATATATATATATATCTAATATTCCACCAAATTAGAACGTTTTAAAAGTTGAGTTTCTTTCCATGAAGAGACTTTGCTTGTCGCCATCAGATTCTCCCATCAATCTTGAATGTCGAACTCACTTTAAGAAAAACTCGATGAAACCAAGATGGATCTATGTTTTATGTTATGTCCATAAACTGGGTCAATGCCTTGACGTGGAGATCGCTGTATTTCGTTTCATCATTAAAATTCCAGTTTAGGAGCATCCGGTCATAAATACAGCTCTGACGGTCCCGAGATATAAAAGGATAATCCCATACTTATCCGCCAAATCGATTTGTCCAAATATTTGCACAAATTGGAATTCTCCCAAAAAGCCTATGAGCGTCAGGACAAAAGTCAACGCGAGATTTGTTTTTACAAACAGAAAACGCCTTGCTATTTAGGCCAATGTACGAATCGTTTCGAGATAACTTATCTGTGTCTTCAAATGCTCTACAAATGCTCTCCCATTTCTGACGGTTCATTCGTAACCTTACCCGAGAATATCGCAACAAGGAAACGGGTAATACGGGTATTTTCAACTTCACCCAAAAATTACTTTTTAAGACTAACGAGCAATTTGTGGTTTTTTGCGAACTTTTAACCGTGTTTCGGAAAGTTGATGCGACTCTTCGTGCTTTAAATTTATCATTAGCAGGAGTTTGTCTTATCTTGTTTGTAGAAAATTACATATTTTTTCATCCTAAATGATGTCTGTAGGATAATGTACTCGGCTATTTTATAGACCTGTCACAGTTATTAATCTAGATTTTGTATATACGGTGTACACTTCTCCATACTGATATAATCGGTGACTCTACAGAAAATTTTTTTTTAAATTCTATTAAATTATAAAAAACTATACAAGCTAATCTTATATAGTTTCGCCAGAATTTAAAATATGTCATTTTGAATTCTACCGCCTAAACCAGTTTCGAATTGATGTGTCGTAATATAAAGCTACCTTCTGAATGACCCCCTATCAAGACTTCAATACAAGTCTCAATACCCTCAAATGTGATACCCACCCGATCTAATAGGATCCGCAAAAAGGTACACTCGAACACTCTGTTCCGTCATATATTTATCACTGTCAGTCGACCAGGTTAGAAACGTAATACAGGATTCAATTTATATTCAGTTTGCTGTGCGATTTCCCCCGCGTATTCGGTTTTGTGTATCGAAACAAAATAAGGGCAGGTTTGTCGAAAAACTTTTAATTTGCGCGACTTTGTTTGACAAACCGACGGAATTAAAATTGTGTTTGTCTTTTCGGGGCAGGGATTAAAATATATGTAATAATATAATAATATAATAATAATAATCGTTTATTTTCCAAAAACAGTAAAAACTGGTGCTTA
This sequence comes from Plemyria rubiginata, assembly GCA_963576535.1. Lineage (NCBI taxonomy): Eukaryota > Metazoa > Arthropoda > Insecta > Lepidoptera > Geometridae > Plemyria > Plemyria rubiginata. Next base: position 7,902,306 of record OY754923.1, read on the forward strand.
ACAAATTTAAACAATAAACCTATTAGCTAGGTAAGTAGGATAGGAGAACAGCACCCCAAGGTTAGCTTTGTTCCCCGCACTAGGTCTTTGAAAAGCCTGTGGAGCGGGGTCACAAGGACTCACCAAACGGACTCTCTTAAATAGTTATTGTTTACAGCCCTGACACATTTGTGGTAAGTAATAAAGAAATTATAACTAAGAATTATAGCTAAGTGTGCTTGTCTTGTTTATGTAGTGTATGTGAATGTGAGGTGGTCCTCCTGATGACACAAGTCTCATGAGAGCCAAGTTGTTCAGGAGAACCCAACAATTGTGTGTGGCTGTGTGGAAGTATGTTGAAGTACGTGTGTGTGTGTGTGTGTGAGTGAGTGTGACTGTGAGGGAAATGTTTCTGTGTGTATATGGTAGTGTGGCAGAGTATCTTGCTGTGTGCGGGAGTGACTTGTGTTATTCAACAATTTTAAGAAGGTTTTCTGTGTCTGAGTAGCCAAGATTTTGTAAGTAGTTTGTCAGGATAGTTTTGAGCTTGTTATAGTTAGCGATGGCGATAGTTCTAGTTTTGCTTATTTTGTTGTACAATCGTGGTCCCATGATTGTAAAAGACTTACTACCGAATTTAGTTCGTGAGCTGTGTACGTAAAATATTTTATCTTGCTTGCGTTTCGATTTTAGTTTTTCCAGTACTTGTTCAGTAATCAGGGCGTGTTGTTTTGTTACTACCGCTTTTATAAAGAGTTGCCTCACGTTCAGTACTGAGCATTCTTTGTATAAAGTGTCCGTCGCGTGTAATCTCGGTTTGAAGGTCATTACTTTTAGGAGAGCTCGTTGTGCTCTTTCTGCAGTGATAAAATGGGTTCCAGCTGCAGCACCCCACGCAGTAATGCAGTACGTGAGCATAGATTGCGCTAGGCAGTAGTAAACCCTGATAATAGATTTGAAGCTCAAAACGTGTCGAAGTTGTTTAAACACGTAAATCAATTTTCTAGTACGCCCGGCTAAATTATTGATTTGTTTTGTCCACGTCAAATTTCTATCAAGTATAATGCCGAGATACCTAATATCATTAGTGCAAGTGAGGTTTGAACACATGCAAATGTGGTCTTTTTCACATTTCGCAATGTGAATTTTTAACTGAGGGGAATGTTTGGGTTGTGTGCTGTTATTTATAGTAAAGTTCATGAATTTTGTCTTTAGGGTATTCAAAGTGAGGAGGTTATTACTTAGCCAATTTGAGACAGAAGCCAGTCCTTCATTGGCTACTTGTTCTACCTCGTTCCATGTATTACCATGAAACATGATCACCGTATCGTCTGCGTATGTGACGATTTTGCCGTTGCGTAGATTCACGTCACAGAGGTCATTTATAAAGCACAAAAATAGGGTTGGTCCTAGGATGCTGCCTTGCGGCACACCGAACTCTACATCTACCTCGTCGCTTAATTGGTTCCCTATCTTAACTGATTGTTTCCGGTCTGTCAGGTAACTTTCAAACCATTGCAGTGCAGTTCCTCTAATTCCAAGTGATTCTAACTTTGCTAACAGAATAGGAGTAGATACGGTGTCAAACGCTTTCGATAGATCTAAGAAAACTCCTACTGTTTTGTGGCCACTGTCTAGGGATTTTATTATATGCTCTGTGACATTTGACACCGCATCCTCTGTACTTCTACCAGAACGAAAACCAAACTGATTACATGACAACAGTTCTTTCTTTTCTAGAAAACTCTTAAGGCGCTTGTTCATCAATTTCTCTAAGACTTTTGATATAACGGGTAATAAGGAAATAGGTCTGTAGTTTTTAACATCATCTTCATTACCATCTTTATGTATAGGAATTATTATTGATTTTTTTAGAGCTCTGGGAAATATTCCCTGGTTAAAGCTTGTCTGGCATATTTTTGTGATTGGATCTAAAAGATGGGGTAGAGCGAGTTTTAGTAGCCTTGTGGTTATTTTATCCCAACCTGGTGCACTGTCATTTCTTAGGGTCATGACTATTGAGTAGATTTCAGAATGGTCCGTAGACAGTAGGCCAAACGATGTCAGATTATTCGGCTTTGCATACTTACAGGCTAATTTTGTTTCTGTTTCACTGAGGTATTTTAGAGTTTCTTGAGCAAGTTTAGAACCTACACTTTTAAAATAAGTATTGACATTGTTAAGTGATACAGTCGGTGTCAGTTGTTGTCCGAGTAGTTTCTCAACTGGATTAGATTTAGCAGGGAAGTTGCAGATTCTTTTTATGGTTTTCCATGTTTGTTTACTGTTCCGTTCATGTTTTTGTAATTCTTGTCTTTCATAAGCACGTTTAAGTTTCCTAAGTATTTTATTGCAGGTGTTTCTATAATTTATGTACATTATTCTTACCTCTACATTGTCGGGATCTTTATTATGTTTTATATGTAATTTATCTCTACGTCTCATGCTCCGTATGAGCCCTCGTGTAATCCAAGGTTTTCGATTTAATATTTTTTTTGGTATGGTTTTTACGGTTGTATATTTCAGTATTGTTTTTTTAATAATATTTATAAACGTATCGGCAGCTTTTTCTAAGTTAGAGTAATCCAAGATATTATTCCAGTCTATGATCGATAATTCTTTGCATACATCGTTATAGCTAACTCTGGTTTGGGTGGTATTTGTGTATTGTTTATACTCTCGGTTTGTTAACAGCTGCACTAGCACTGGAGAATGATCAGTGATGGTAGCAGGGAGCACCAGTGTCGTTGCGCTGTTTTTAGTTTTGATCATACAGTGATCTAGGCATGACTTCTCTCGGGTAGCAAAAACGTGCCCCGGCAGAAGTCCATGGCTGGCTAAAAGAGTAAGGTATTCTTCCGAACGGCGGTCAGTATTTATTTGCGAGATATCTATGTTAATATCGCCTGTCAAAATAATGTTAGGGAAATTTTTCACTGTCAGAAGAGTATCATCAAGCGAGGTAATGAAATTGCTTATATTGGTGAAAGAGGGTGATCGGTATATAGCAATGATACAGAGTTCTTGGCCCAGTTGAGTGATTAAGCAGTTTGCTTCGCAAAATATGGGTTCGCACACCTTTATGTCTGTAAGAGTATTTTTTGCAAAGATTACAATCCCATCGTTTTGATTAAGGTGTTTTTTCGTATGGAATGAGTTATAGTTGTCAAGGTGTATTGGGCTGTAGCAGTCGTTTAGCCAGCATTCTGTAAATATTAATAAGTCCAAATTCATGTTAATACGTTCTAATAAAACCGAAAAATCATCATAATTTTTGTTTATACTACGGATGTTGATTGCAATGAGTGAAGTGTTTTTGCTACTATATAAATAGTTTCTACAACTCTCAGGTTCATTCAAAAAATATGATTTGGAGACATTGACATTGTCAATGTCTGTTAATACGTCTAGCAATTCTGACGTCATGTTATAGAAAAGATTAAGAGCCGCAGATCATACTGCGTGGTTGTTGATATAGTTGGTTTGTTATATTTTTTGAATGAAGCCTTTGAATGTTTTTGACGTGGCGTGAAGTATGAAAGCTGTATTGATTGTTGTGTGTTTGTGTTTTTGAGTGTGTTTAATAATAGATGAGTGTATAGATGTTGCTTGTAGTGGATGAGTGCGTGTGAGTGTGTTTGAGGGGTTTTAATTACATTTATAAATATGACTACACGATAACACCTAGAATTATCTTTACTTCTAAAATTAAGGTATAAAAAGAAGATATTATTAAATTGTTGCAAAAAAGCCGAGAGAATAAGAATACTTTGTAGAACACGAATTAGTTGTCCTAGTCAATCTTCTGCGTTGGATTTGTTGCGTAGGGAGGCAATTTGCTCATCGCTTTTAACCTCCACTGCTGGCAGTCCTTCTTCCTTCCTTAAGAAGATCTTCCCGCGGACGGTCCAACAAAATTTCCATTCGCTATTTTTTACCAGTGATCGTGCAAGGTAGTGCAGGTGTTTACCTTTCTTGGTAAGTAGTTCATTGATGTAAATATTTCTTTTGTCACCGTTTTCTCCAGGCCAGAGGCTATCTCTGTTTGCCATATTGGATTTCTTGAAAGCTTGAAGAAGCTCATTCTTCTTCTGAAGTGAAGAATATTCTATGATTATAGGTCTTGGGCTGTTATGCTTGGCAGGCAGGCGGTAGGCACTTCGCATATCTCTTGGGTCGAAGTCGACTGCTAATGTTTCGTGGATCTGTGTTATCGCGGTCAACATTTGCTCGTTGCTTTCGGTGGGCAAATTGTTGATTTCCACACTAGTTTCCCTGAGTTTTCTTTCCATATATTCAACCTGCTGTTCCAAGGCGTGAACGTAGTTTTTTGATATGATTTCTTTTTCTTCCAATTTAGCAATACGACTTTTCATTTCAGTTTGCTCCTGAGTTATCCTTGCCACAGATTTTTTAATCTCCATGTTAGACGAAAGCAAGTCTTCATTTTGCTTTTTTAGTGAGCTGATGTTCTGCTTGATTTGTGAAAACTGTTCGTCCTGGCTGGATTTTAAATCCTGGAACATTTGCTGCACGTTGTTAAACATTTGTTGCATAGTGAGACCAGTACTTGCATTTGACGGTTCAAAGTGCCCGTCAGAATTCAGGCATTTCCTTTTACGTACGTGTATCTCCGTATCCGACGTCTCTGGAGTGCGAAACAAATCAGGCTGCGAAATTGATTCGCTCAGCGGTCTTGGTGGAGTTCTCAATAAGTGCGACATGCCGTCAGTTTGCAGTGATTTCTAAAGCTATAATTATAGAGTTCAGTTTAGCTGAGCGCGTTCTGTAGTAAGCAAGTAAGCGATGCGTGGCGTAGCTGATCAGTGCGCGTAGCAAGTTCGTAGCGCTTTGTAGCAGTTTTAGTAGCTACGCGTAGATCGATGTGTAGCGTTCGAAGCGGTTATAAAGTCAAATTTCGTCGTCGCCGCTCACTTGCACTCTGGCGAAGTTGGCCGTGTGTCGGACTTAGGCGCAGGCGAACGCTGGTTCAAATCGAATAGAAAAATATGCCCGTGCAAAAATAATCTCACTTACAGCATACCACAGCCGTGGGCTTAGGGGGGTCCAATGCAGCCACGCAGAGCACAATATCAGCCGTCTCTTTCCTAGCTCCTCCTATGGGTGGAGCCTCACGTTCAAATTGTGCAAGAAGAACAAGGAATTGAAGTTTGCAATTTCAACCAATCACGCAGCAGCTCTTAAATATTCCAAAAACAAACAAACAGGGCTTCCCTAGCACGTCCGTTCGGTACGAGAGCCGAGATCCGAGTCCGAGTATGTATTTATGAAAAGAGTAATATTTGCCGACCGTTACTGCCAGTGAGGACTCACAACGGTGAGAGGAAAACATGAGAAACCGGGATATCGTAGACACTAAAAGTTCTGAAACATGTGTCAAGTGCTCGAAACTTTTAAGTGCGCCTTAAAGAGGGACACGTACGAGTATAACTTCTATAGAAATCCTTTCACACTGTTTTGATAGAATATTTACACAAAAGGTCTCGTTCAAAATAGAAGACATTATTTTGAAAATGTTTATAGTAACTATGAAACATTTATAAAAAAGTAAAAGTAACTAAAGGTATTTTAAATTATTATATTTAATTATATTTTTTTAAGGTATTTTTAAAGGTATTTCAAAAAAATACACGCACATAATACATTTTTTTTCTTGAATTGTTACAAACAGAGATATCCAGTTACAATCACGTAAGGCTGTACGTAAGCAGGATGGCTGAATTCAGAAATGAAAATCACTACACAGTATAAAACAAAGTCGCTTTTTCTGTCCCTATGTCCTCATGTCCCTTTGTACGCTTAAATCTTTAAAACTACGCAACGGATTTTGATGCAGTTTTTTTAATAGATAGAATGATTCAAGAGGAAGGTTTATATGTATAATACATGCACGATATGTGCGTGCACCCGTGCGAAGCAGGGGTGCGCGGGCGGGTCGCTAGTGTTTTAATAAAAAAATATAATACATTTTATTCCACAAATAATAATAATAATAGTTTTTTATATTTATACAACACAGACTGACTTGAACCGCCGTCAAGCAACTTCTCGCTCGCATACTCTTCAATTTTAAGATCCTAGAATATCTTTATAAAAAATCACAAACAGCCAAATTTTGAATAAAAAAAATGTCATATATTGTATTCTTCGATTTCTATTTGTATCTGTTTAACTTTGCGTGAGCAGTCAGGCCAAAAGTATATTTTGTTTAAAGTTTAAAATATTTTTTAATAATTTGAAGAAAATAGGTAAAAGAGGTACGATGATAATAAGGCCATGAGGCTGGCAATAAGGCAATTAAAAAGTTACAACTACGAACAAGTAGCTTAGCTCCTCTCTATAAGTTAATTAAAAAGAACTAAAGAAAAAAGTGAAGCTTGTTACTGGCGTCAGTATCAGCAAACAGTTTCTTTGAATTTAATAAATAAGAAACTTAGAAACTAGTCGAGTTGCCTTGTTATTTTATTTATTAGTATCTGGTTGTTTCCTTCTCCCGTTGTTCGATTTAACCTTTTGACTCACCAAAAAAATCCATAAGAAATTGGCTAGATGATAAGTCACGCCCCCCTCCGCGGGGGTTCAGATTTTCCTCAGATTTTTTATTTTTTTTTTGTTTTTTTTTTGTAATTAACTAATGCAAAATTCTAGAGAAAGGCCAGGTCAAGAGTACCCTTAACCGACGAGCATGTATAAAGAATGTTATGAGAGTGAATGAAGCGAAAGAGGTATGTCAGGATCGTAGCAAGTGGAAATCCGTGGTATCTGCCTACCCCTATGGGAAATAGGCGTGATTTTATGTATGTATGTATGTACTAATGCAAAATGTGGGTAGGTATGTACCAAATATCAATTTAGATTTATCTCTGACTACCCGCTTTTATATATGCTCAGGCTACTTAAATGGGTACTTGGTATACTATGTGAGAGGATATTTACCGTGTCTGACTGTGAATATTTAATTAACCTTTTGACTCACCAAAAAAATCCATAAGAAATTGGCCAGATGATAAGTCACGCCCCCCTCCGCGGGGGTTCAGATTTTCCTCAGATTTTTTTTTTGTTATTTTTGTAATTAACTAATGCAAAATGTGGGTAGTATGTACCAAATATCAATTTAGATTTATCTCTGACTACCCGCTTTTATATATGCTCAGGCTACTTAAATGGGTACTTGGTATACTATGTGAGAGGATATTTACCGTGTCTGACTGTGAATATTTAATTTTTTTGGAATTCAGTTTTTTATCGTTCTTCTAGTATACCTGTCTCCACGAGAACCTGTTCCACTACCTCTGTGAAGACAACGGTGGGGCCGTCACTCTACCAGCGGCGAGAGGAGACGATGCGTGGAAGGTCTACTTCAATGAAAACCCTGAAGAGATCGTTGATGAGTTCGCTATGAGATACGGCATCGAGGCGATATACCAGGCTATGACGTGAGTGGAAAAACATCAGGCGCCTCTCTTGTTTTTTTTTTTAATTTTTTCCGATCGGAAATTTATGTCGATTTTCATTGAACAAGTTATATTTTTTCAATTTGCTATTGAAAAAGTTTTCAAAGGCTTAGAAAAAGATTGAAAAGTTTTCCTGCCAAATTTTTTGGAATATAACAGTGTATATCTATATAATGCATCTGTGTAGGGACACTTTATCTGCAAGTAGTTTAAAATAAAGCCTTACAGTAATTTTTCTCTTACAGCAAAATGATAAGGATAGTCATAAATTTTCTAGTCTCGACCTAAATTTTGGCTAAAATCCTGTCAGAAAAATGTTTATAGCCATAATTATTAAAGAGAAAGCTGTATCCTAATTCATTTTGTTGAGCAAAATATTTAGGGAACTTTATCTAAGGTTTATCTGCACTCGTTAAAAAGTCGTTAACCAGGAAGAAAAGATTCAAGTTTTATGTTTTTATCTAGCTGATGAAAATATGAGTTACGAACTTAGCTTTGTCTGAACCGAGATTGCTAAACTTTGAAAAAAAATTAAAACTGATAGCTTGATATTAAAGTCTAGAAACGGAACAATTTAGTACCGCAACTACACTATTTACTAGCAACAATTTAATAAAGGGTAGTTCACATGATTAGTTTTTAGTTTTCGGCTTAAAAATGTTCATATGTATGAAAACTTGTTTGGATCTTTGTAAGTTATTATAAATATTTAAAGCTTTTTTGTATAAATAAAAATATATAAATAATGCTGGACAATCCACACAGCATCATCTAGCCCCAAAGTAAGCTACTCAAAGCTTGTGTTATGACTGATATATTTAATACATTATATACTTACATAGATAGATATTTTTTATAATACATAAACACCCAGACCAACGGAACAAATTTCTGCAGATCGTACACAAATTTGTTCCGAAGCGGGAATCGAACCCGCAACCTCTTGCGTCGCAGACGCACTCTCGCCCGCTGCGCCACTGGTCGTCAATTAGTATATAATAATTAGTTAATTAGTATGATAATTAGTTGTCATTTTCAGGCACTTCCACTGCTTATCGACGAAGTACCTCTGCGCAGGCGTCCCAGCGGTGATGTCCACACTACTCGCCAACATCAACGCATACTACGCGCACACCACGGCTTCGTCTGCGGTGTCGGCCTCGGACCGATTCGCCGCGTCCAACTTTGGTGTAAGTATCAAATAGTATCAACTTTTTTTGACAGCCTACATAGCTCAGTTGGTAGCAGCTTCGATTCCAGGGTTCGATTCCACCGTGAACAAACATTTGTGTGATGAACATAGATGTTTGTTTTGAGTCTGGGTGTTATATAATATTATATGTATTTTCAAAAAAAAGTATAACAGTAGTATATCAGCTATCTGGTTCCCATAACACAAGCTTAGGCTTAGTTTGGGGCTAGTAAGTGCTGTTTGGAAAGTCCACCTATATTTATTTATTTTATTATTTATAATTGTATGGTGATACTGCATTTGTGATATATAATTATGTGTTAGGTACAGTACAGTCAAATAATTTCCTGTCTAGGCAGTTTTAGCCGAGCGTTTGGGAACCCAAACTAGGAAAATGGCATAGCCCTGATTATTTCAAAATAATTTCTGCATGAACAGTTACATGGAACTTATTCCTTTTATTTTTGACTCTATGTTACTCAGCAAAATATAAACCTTATGATAAAGCCTTTCGATCGATATGATAAAGCCTTTCGATCGGTATGATAAAGCTACATGGTGGTTATTTTTCTCGTGTAATGGGTTCGATTCCCGGTTCAACCATGTAATAATTTAAATAACTATGAATGCAGTTGAAATTGTTTTTTAAATTCAATTAATGTCTTCTTGCAGTAAAATGTTCCATCTACAATATTCAAGGTACTCCCTCCATGTGGAATATCCGTGGGACGACCTGTATACTAACATAATTATTACCATTTAATTTAACAGAAAGAGAAGTTCGTGAAGCTACTTGACCAGCTCCACAACTCTCTGAGGATAGACCTGTCGATGTACCGGAACAACTTCCCGGCCTCCAGCGCTGAGAAGCTCATGGACCTCAAGTCTACCGTGGATCTACTGACCAGCATCACATTCTTTAGGATGAAGGTAGCTATTTCAGCATACATTTGCAACAGGCATAACTTAAGGAGGATAGTTTGAAACCATAATATTATCATGGATACAATACATTTTGTCTAATAAATATTTTAACGTCCAGACTGAAAACATGTACCTACATCATCACAAGTTCAGCCAAGTGCGAGTCGGCCTCGCGTACGAAGTGTTCCGTACCATTATTAAAAGCGGCAAAAATCACGTTTGTTGTATGGGAGCCCCCGTCAATAATCAAAAATCGAATAAAATAAATATTTATTTATAAATATCACGGTTCACGTATGAACTGTGATATTTAGATACTATATATATATACTATGATATATATTTAGATATACTATGATATATATTTAGATGCTGTAAACGGCAGACGGACAGCGAAGCCTTAGTAATAGGGTATCCCCTATTACTAAGGCCCCACTGTCCGCCTGCCTTTTTACCCGCTGGGTACGGAATCCTAAAAACCTTTATAAATTAGAAATACCCTGTTATAAACACAAGTTCTGCAGTTAGTTGTTATGGTTTCAGGTGCAAGAGTTGAGCAGTCCGCCCCGCGCCAGCACGGTAGTCAAAGACTGCGTCAAGGCATGCCTTCGATCAACATATCAGTTTCTATTCGAGAATTGCTACGAACTATACGGAAGAGAATTCCAGGTAACGGCATTATAAATATTCAAAATATTATATTCTACTTCTAAGACTAACGTTTCAAAGTGATGCCTGTGATTGTACTGAATAAAGACAGTTTTTTTTAATAAAAATGCTGGACAATCCACACAGCACCATCTAGCCCCAAAGTAAGCTACTCAAAGCTTGTGTTATGGGTACTAATAGATAACTGATATATTTAATACATTATATACTTACATAGATATATATTTTTTATTATAAATAGAAAACACCCAGACCAACGGAACAAGTTTCTGCAGATCGTATTTCTTCTTGTCGTATCACTAGTTCTTTTAAAACTTACTCCGGCGTCACGGAAGACCAGCGTTATAGACTTGTAGTATTGTATAAAATTAGTGTACTTATAGCACAAAGCTGAGTGACGACCGATTTTGTTATCTTAACCAATATCGGTCTGTATTTCTCCTAAGTTACGTATAAACGTTTTTATTTGATTTGAACTTTGTCTATACCAAGGCACTTACAATTATACCAATACTTGATACATATAATTTTACCTGTATTAAGTTTTTTTAGGTACATATGGCTTTGAATTAAAAATAAAATGAATTCGTTTCTTCCATAGGTCGATCCGAACGAAGCGAAGCGCGAACCAGCCGACCACGGCCCTCAGCTCGATGCAGTGGATTTCTGGCACAAGCTGATAGCTCTTATCGTGTCCGTGATAGAGGAGGACAAAAACAGCTACGGGCCAGTTCTGAACCAGTTTCCACAGGAGTTGAATATTGGACAGGTAAACCTTTAACTACCTTCATATTCAACAATACAAATTAAAGATTTTTTTAATGAAAATTACAATGAATACAGTTTTTGAAAAACTGTACAAAATTAATGAAATAAATGAGCTATTTGCTAACTTTTACGAACGTTCCGGAGATATCGACCGTAACCGCATTAAATGAATTAATTATTTATCTACATTCACATCTTTTTTCCATGATATTTATTTATTTGCTACAATGTGGTTACAATTAGGTTCTTTAGGTAAAAATGGCCAGCACATTACTATAATCTAGCATGCAAATAAAATTACTCGAGTTTTATTACATGAGTTGTTTGAAACCAAAACTAATAGTAGGTACATCTACGAAATTTATAATGTAAACACAAGACGTCAACAAAATACAAATTTAGATTTATGATACACAAAGGATACCAGGAAATAGTACATTATGGTACAAGTGTGGAACATTGGTGATTGCCGCTGAGGCGCCATTGAGACCCGAGCCGTAGGCGATGGTCTTAAGAGAGCCGAGGATTGAATCAACTGAACCAGAAGAATCACTTTGAAACGTCTTTTTTCAGCTATCGGCGGCTACAATGTGGTCGCTGTTCGCAGTTGACATGAAGTACGCGCTCGAGGAGCATGAGCAGCATCGGCTGTGCAAGTCCTCACATTACATGAACTTGCATTTCAAGGTCAGTCTCATTTCCATTTAGGGTGAGTAGTAGGTATGTGGCATTTTTAATAAATCTAAAGAAAGAGGTGCGTAACTACGGGACACCCCTGTTTAGCTTCGCGCATATTAACCGTGTCTTTTCTGTGGATTATGCTGATTAAGCTGATTAAGGAGATAATTTTGTATACCAGACAAAAAATTTTACTTGTTTGTTTTTTTTTAAATTTTAGCCAAAAATGGGACCAATTTTATGGGCACAGTACTAAACGAGATTTACTTGTATTTTGGGAACAATTTTTGAAACATTTGTCGCGTTTTTGGCGTAAAGCAAACCTCGATAACTTGGTGGTGATAGATATTTAAAAGTTCTGAAGGCGCTACTATTAATAAGTCGCCTGTGCTGAAACAGTCCTTAAATTGTTTTCGGTAGTTACAAAATAGTGGTGTGTGTGTGTGTGTAGTAGTTGATGGGCAAGCCTATTCCATCTAAAACCCTGTCCCAGGCACTACAGCATCCAATAAACAGGGGCATGAGAAAAAAGGCTTACCTCTGCTGCAAATCACCTGCAATGCCTGTTTACTTTTTGAGATGCCAAATACTTTCATGTCATTTCAGGTGAAATGGTTACACACGAACTACGTGAAAGACGTCCCCCCGTATTGCGGGGCCGTGCCTGAATACCCAGCCTGGTTCGAACCCTTCGTCATGCAGTGGCTTAATGAAAATGACGACGTGTCGTTAGAATACCTGAACGGAGCTTTCAACAGGGATAAAAGAGACGGGGTGAGTATTTTATAAGGTTTTTAGTAACTTATGGTCGAAAGAACGAATTCCACTTAGTTTTTGCTCATTTGATTCGAAAACTATAACAACTTTTATGCTAGGTGTTTTTTTATTATCCTTTGTCAATCAATTGGTTGATTAAAGCTTTTCGATTTAAAGACAACACTGGTAACAATTTATTACTAAACTGGGCAATTGAGCTTATACAGTCTTATTTAACTAGAGTCCAAAAAGTTGGTGTTGGCGTTGAGAGGTCTTCTGGGTCGGTTATTGATAAAGGATGACTCAGGGTTTCGATATTGGGTACTTTCTTATTTCTAGTGTATGTAAATGACCTTCCACCTTTTGTAAGAGATTTTGACTTTGACTGTAATTTTCAGTTCACAAAGTCGAGTGAGCACGCCCTCTTCAGTAACTCAGTGGTGGACGTATTCACGCAACTCACGCAATGCTTCGACGTGGTCTCCAAGCTCGAGTGCCCAGACCCTGAGATCTGGAAGCGGTATATGAAGAGATTCGCCAAGACGATCGTGAAAGTCCTAGTGGCGTACGCTGATATTGTGAAGAAGGAGTTTCCTGAGCACTTGAAGGAGGAGAAAGTTGTAAGTGCTTTTTAATCTATCCAACTATCCAACATATGTGTAATACCAACAAGCAGCTCAGCTCAGTTGGTCCCATCCCCACGAGGCTAAACATTTGTGTGATACATACTGATATCTGTACTCTACCTCTGTGTTAAATGGTACACTTAAATCAGGTCCACCGGATGTAATTCTGCCTGTTCCAGCAAATTGGATAAAACACCTATAATTGACAAAAATACTATGTTGATGTATTTCCAGGCGTGTATTCTAATGAACAACATCCAACAACTGCGAGTGCAGCTAGAGAAGATGTTCGAAGCGATGGGCGGCACGAAGCTGGAACGAGATGCAGCTGATATCCTGAACGACTTGCAGCAAACACTGAACAACACGCTCGACGAACTGGCGTCTATGTTTGCTATCAGGTTAGAATCTCATGTTATTTAAAATCTATTTTTTTATTCCAACTTGTTTTCGTGTAATTTAGGAACTTCAAAACCAACTTGATCCAATATGGCAAGATTGGAAGGCCCTCTCTGTCTCCTTATATTCCAAAATGGGGCTTTTTCCAATAGAGTATCGGCTTCCTCAGATGATTTGGATGACTATGAAGGTAGATTGTGGGAGGAGGCTCAGGATAGGGAGAAATGGAAGTCCTTGTGGAGGCCTTGTGGGACAAAATAGGCTAAATAAGAAAGAAAAAGCTTTTGCTTTGTAAAACTATTGAACAACGAGCCCTTGAGTCTCGATTAGACGAACATTGCTCTGATAATCTACAGTTCATTGATAATGATAAAATTCCAGCTTGGAATTGAGGATAACAGCAAGTGTGAAGGAGCTGGGAGAGTTGCTACAGAAGGTTGGTGGCGGTGGAGCGCCGGGCCAGCCGCAGCCGCCAGCGCACCACGAGGCAGACGAAGTTCTACGGCCTTTGATGGATATCTTGGTAAATACTTATTTATTAAATAAAACATGCTGCAGTTCACTGACATCATCATAATCATATCATCTATATCCACAAAGACAAGGTGTCTTTGAGGATAGGTGATATGATGATAAATGATTCGAATAGGTATTGTTAAAGAAATATTATAAAAAATATTTATAGACATATTTAATTTTCATTTTAATTTATTGTCAAAAGGGAGTAAAAGTATAATTATACAAATCAATATTGTATTTTCAGGATGGTTCGTTGACTATGTACGCCGAATCTTGCGAAAAGACTGTGTTAAAACGACTGCTAAAGGAATTGTGGAAGATTGTGATGAAGATTCTAGAAAAGACTGTCGTGCTTCCGCCTATGACTGATAAAACGGTAAGTGCAGTTAGCTCTTTGTGAAAAGCTTTTTTTTTTACAACTTGCTGATGGAGCAAGTAGATGACTTACCTGGTGGTAAGGGGTAACCATCACCGATAACAAAGCATTGCTTCGTAAGTCACGTACGAAAGGAACGTACTCAACGTTGCACTGCCTTGAGTCCATCAACTTGAGGCATACAGATGTTAAGCGTCGTGTGCCTCTCATTTCACTTACAACCACATTCTTCAAACCACGGAACATAATACCTTTCTTCAAGCTGAAAATTTGTATTTTTTTCTGATCTTAAGTTTTTAATTTAATTATTTATATTCTTTTTTTTTCAGATGATGCTGAAGAACCTTACGAATAACGCCAAGAACCTGGCAGCAAACGCGAAGATTGAAGACATGACACAACTGTTCAAGAGCACTGTCGGCAAACAGGACGTAAAGCATGCTCTATCCGGGGTCATGGATATATCTAAAGAGGTAGATAACATAATATCAGAATTAGAACTCCCTCAGTCATTCCAACGCGGCCTATTTCCCTGAGCCTATAAATCGAGAACCTAGTGGTTAGAAAAATCTTAACTTTAACCACTATTATTGTATTTATACTTATGTAAGTCTGTACAAATAAATAAATAAATAATCACTACTACCTTGCGACATGACAGTGACCTTCTGTTTTACCTGGTTCACGAAATTCATTATTGGTTTTCTTCTTCCTTGCTTTCCTTCAACTTTACCTTCATTATGTTCTTTGTGTAGCTGTCAACGTTACCTCCAATGTTATGTAAACCATAGAGTTAAGTTGATTCTTTTCTGAGAGTTAACTTGAATCTTTTCTAAATTTTCAGCATTTATCAGCTGAGAAGTCTTTGACGCCGAAACAATGCGCGGTCTTAGACGCAGCGCTCGACACAATCAAGCTTTACTTCCACGCGGGAGGCAACGGCCTCAAGAAGACGTTCCTAGAGAAGAGTCCAGAACTGCAGTCTCTGAGATATGCACTCAGTCTGTACACACAAACAACAGACACACTAATTAGGACGTTTGTGACAAGTCAGCAGAACCAGGGTGAGTTACTGCTTGTATGCATCACGACCTAGACTGCACAGATCAAAAATTGCGTAGTTGTAGCAGAAAGTAAAAAAGTAGAGCTGTTCGCCCGCGTTTCTAATATCAAATACATCAAAAACATCATTGGATCAAATAAAAATCACGTGAAATCAATCAGCCCAAACCATACAACATCGTAATGTCAATGTCCAAAAATCATTCCTAAGCAGAAAGTTTTCAATAATTTTTATTATACTGTGTAAGCAATCCTGCGTACGGTTACCTGAATGAAAGGATTACCGAAGTCAAAATAGTCTAATGAATGCTTGCAGATGATTGATCTATGCTCTACGCTTCGTGCCCACTGAATATTTTAAAAATTTTCGAAACCTTTCCAGTTGCCATAAACGGCCATTGGAACCTATTTTAAAATTATTATTAATGATTTAATTCTAACACCACACTGTTTCGAAAAAAAGTTGTGAAAATAAGAAGAATAGGAATAATCGATAAATTTAAAATTATAATCAGCGTCAAAGTTCAAACTAGCTTCAATGTATCAGCTTATTGATATACAAATAAAGTTTGTAAAGCTAATTCAATCAAACGTCATTACACACTGATAAAAAGCTCATATAGAAAGAATGGATTCATTAGCGCTATAAAACAATATCAACTTTCACAAATTGCCAAACTCAAAAACATCTACCATTCGTAGCAACAGTCTTATACATAAATAACTCCATCACACATCTTGCACCGCGACTACATCAAAGAACTGCTGTATTGGATACTACAGACTCAACATTTCACACAACCCTTGTTAATAACATATCTTGTTCTAATAATAAAAAGATGCCGCAGTTGCTGAAGAAGGAAGCGTGGGAGAAGTGTCGCTGCAGGTTGACCTCTTCACAAACCCAGGGTCCGGAGAGCATAAGATCGCTGTAAAAGGTACTTTATTCGCCAAAGATTCACTGGTCGATAACGTTGCACCAAACAAAACGCGTAATATTGGAAACGATGATACAGAAATGTTGATCAATATTGTCAGTAGTAAAGATATGAAAAAATAAACGATGCGTGTAACGTTTTTGTCTAGTGAATTGTTGTCAATTTTTACGCCTTGTTTCTCTTCTTTCCTTCTCTTTTTGGATGCAAATTTGTGAATAGAAGGAGCTGTGAATGGTAATGTAAAGAGGTTTTGAGGAGTTAATAGGGGATAATTCTGTGCATGGATTATATATTCACATTTCAAATTTGTACTATGTTTTTTAACCATTTTGTATTGTGGTTACAGTGGTTGCGGCAAACGACCTCAAGTGGGTGATCCAGAGTGGTATGTTCCGTCCTTTCATCGAAGTGAACCTCATTGGACCGCACCTTGCCGATAAAAAGAGGAAGTTTGCGACCAAGTCTAAGAGCAATAACTGGAGTCCGAAATTCAATGAGACGTTTCATTTGTAAGTTTCACTCTTTTATCTGTTACAATGATTGATCGAGTGAGTGAAGCGAACGAAGATATCAATTGCAACTTGTTATTGATATTGCATGTAAAGTTAGTAGGTACCTAGGTAGGTCAATAGGTAATAATAGATGAGGAATTTAACAAGGGAATGAAAAAGAACGAATTATCAAGTGAGATTTCTAGGATAATAATATTCGAAATACATAATTATCACAATAAAATATAGCGTTGCCGATAAAAATGTAATTTGTCGTTATTATTGTCTGCTTTGTTATGTATTCATTATAGAAAATGACAAAATATTATAACTTCTCGTTATTTGGACTTTCATTACTTGAGTTTGAATTATAGCAAAAGGATTTGAGAATTTAAACGTCTGGGTCCAGTAATCACTAGGAATAAATTTAGGAATTAGGCATTTTTGTGTATTTTGACTTTTTCTCATTTCAGTATGGTCAGCGCAACGGAACAGATGGACTTGTTTGAACTGCACGTGTGCATCCGAGACTACTGCTTTGCACGAGAAGATCGTCTCGTCGGCGTCGCCATCATGCGGCTGTCAGAGATACAAGAACAGGTGGGTCTTTGTATAACTAGCTTTAAGACAAACTTATTCACCATCATGAATAGAAAAATGATACACAGGGCTCGTGCGCTTGCTGGCTTCCCCTCGGCACAAGAATCAAGATGGACGAAACTGGCTGGACAATACTCCGAATACTGTCACAGAGACACAGTGACGAGGTAGCAAGAGAATTCGTCAAGCTAAAGTCTGAAATGAGATCGGAAGCGCCCATCGGAGGCCCTGGACCATCATGAACCACATACACATCTATCAACGTGCCACTTTATTTAGCATAGAGCTAAACAAGCTACCGATTCGAGAGCTGCGGCTATACTGATGTATTCGGCGTTTTAGTCGGAAGGCCTCGTATCCCGAGTTACGTCACGTCTTCGTGCGAGCGAGAAAGATCGTTTCATCTTGCAAGAAGAAGACGCTATAAAGGAAAACAGATCACGACACCAACAATCGGCGCTCCGGCGGTTTCCGGTCAGTGCTCGTTCATTTTCATTAACATCTCATAATGGAGATGGATTTTGTAAATAAAAATTTAATAATGGTTAAGTTTTACGCGGATAGTAGAATATTTTGCACAAATTCGTAATCGTTAGCTGAAAAGACTGACCGTAGGCGGCTGTGAGCGCCGCACCGATCTCCGCTTACTTTTGGGGATTCAGTAAATAGGTTTTAAGATTCTAGATTTTGTTACACTTTTGTTTGAAGCTCTTAGGAATTTTGCGGTTATTGTAACGCCTTTATCCTCATATTGAGTACCTGTTGTAACCTTTCTGGTAACATTTTGTAATATCTCTAAATAGGATTTAATCTCTAACTTTTTAAAAATATTCAATCGTTCGACAGTTTGCTGAATACCCAAAGAACTTGAGTGGATGTATCGACCACGATTTAAGTAATAATGTTTATATGGACCAAAACTGTCGTAAATAACGGACGCATTAAAATCCTAATCCTTAATATTAATGCATTATTTATCTATTTAATCATCTACTCGTTATACCTGTACAGTAAATAATATTGTATGGCCTTATGTAAATCATGTTTTTTGGTTATATTCGCTTCTTTCGAAACGGAATTGTGTGCAGTGTCACAAACATTAAGTGAAAACGTTGGTTTTGTATAAGTGCGTGTAAAGTGCGAAGTACGTAAAGCATGTTCGTTAGATGATGAGTGTTATATAAAACGGAATAAATATTATTATAGTCATAGCTAAACGGTTTATTCTAAAGTCTTGTCATCTTTTATAAAAATTATATATTGTGTGTCCCCTTGAACAGTGCATTGTGTGGTCCGTATTCGTTTACAGAACTGTATATAAAATGGTATTTAAATTATTAACAAAATGTATATCATGAAATTTGCTCTTACTTTATAAGCTTGGCCTGTTCGTGTAATCTATGACATCTCCAATGTCTTTTTATATATTATTGAAAATTGTGATATTGTTATAAAAAGTGAAAATGCATCATTGATATCATGAATTACGTAAGTTCCATAGTACAATAATAAGTACTAAAAACATTTGAAATTAACTCTGAAAAATTTTAATGTTGAAAATCTTTAGCAATAATAAAATTGTTACTTACTCGGATACTAAAATTAGTAATCTTGTTATTAATTTGGTGCCTTAGAATAAAACCGTACTAAAAGAGCGAAATTGTAGTGGACAACAAAAAATTGCTGATAATTTTTACAGTTGTAGCTATATTTAAGAACAAATACATAGGTGTACATTTTTTGATTCAAATATTTTGATTTCTCGAATTTAAATCATTTTAAAGTAAAATTATTTCTAATGTTTCAATTTCTGCTATAATTTCTCTTTCGTATTACGGTGTTATTTTATTATAATTTGAAAATAAGTTTCTATCGTTATAAAGTAATAGGCACCACATTGAAATGTTAAAAATTTTGCTTGAATTGAATAATATTTTGTTTATTATATGTAATATACCAAATCAAACTTATTCATGATAGTTACATTACAGTCTTTTTCACTTTGTTATCATAACACATTGTGATGAGATTTTTATCAAAAAATTATCGACGGATCCAATTATTGACCCACACTCAAAAAAAATTGTCTTATATTATACTATCGTATACCTTCCGAAAATCTGCAGATCAGAAATACATAACATAGGTACCTAATGTTATATAGGCTGCAATAAAAAAACCATAAAATTATGATAGCTATTGTTATCTATTTAAAAAAGCAATATAAGTTACTTTGCCTTAAGTTTTGAAGGCAAGCATTGAAAGTCGTGAAACACATTTACCAACTATTGTAGTTATCATTGTTCTAAGCGGCAAATTATGATCATTGATTGGCTATGGCTTATTCGAAAGCCGTTTATTACCAATAAGAATGAGGACAAAGGTTTGCTTTTGTCGTCGTTGTCATTGGCATTGGGAAGTTTTTACTAAGTAATCTCACAAATCGCACCAAACCCACTTCAAGGCTAGAAGCTGCAAAACCTAGAAGACTAGGCAAGAACTTACGGCCTTTTTTGTGTGATCCTTTTAACCAAACAATAATAACATGTTATGAAGCTGGAGCTTTAGTGGCTGGTGTGGTGTCAATAAATGGATGAACATCGTTACACTCAATTTATAAGGCCCCAGTGCTCAAATGTAATTTGTTAAGACATATAACAATAAATTGTTGTTTTATCAATATACATTTTATTAATATACCTAACTTTTATCACAGTCCAAAATTCACAGTTTTCAATTTGTCACATTAATTTTAGTATGTGTTATTTTCAGTGTCAATATGAATGAATAATATTATTATATTTTTGGAATATTTAAAATTATTGCACTCATTGATAAAATAAACAAGCATGACCTACAATAAAATGCGAGTAAAGTTTCAGTTTTAGATCAAGGTTTTTCCACCCACTCAAATGAGCAGATTTAAAATTGTAAAAACACGTAGGTGAAATCTTTAAAATCAAAGTTACTTAAAAATATAAGAGACATACCGATTATTAATTTATTGCTCAATCCATGTGTACACACAGACTTTTCTAGCACCTTCCTACATAGCTTTTTTATTTACTAATATTATTTACCTTTTTAAAATGCATTAGTAACCTCCTATTGTACCTCAAATTGAGTATTTTTGTGCATTTAATTCTTTTTCATAATGACATTGAAATGAGGCACGATGTGTAGCGAAGCACATCTCACTTACACGGGACTTAGATTTTCTAATATTATAGCATTTATCATTGATTACATATCTGTAGATAGATAAAGCGGTTTGTCTAGTTCAAATCTCAATAAATTAATATATATATATATTTACTCTTCTCTTTATTAATAAATTTTATTTCTTAATTACATTTTTCCGAGTTGACTGAATCTTTGTAACTATAGTGTAATAGAAAATTCCAGTTATTATAAAAATAAAATGTATTTTGCGTTATGTTTGTGTGAGTTTATTCAACGCAGTCATGTTATAAATAATTAATAAGCTTTACGTTAATATTGATTAGAAAAATAATATAGGTATGGTGTCCAATTTCTTTTTCATTTATAAATCGGCTAAGTTAGATGCAATTGTGGTAATTATGTACCAACATACAATAATATAGGTATATACATCTTATAAAACATGATAAAGCAATAATTATAATAAATAAATAAATAATGCTGGACAATCCACACAGCACTATCTAGCCCCAAAGTAAGCTATTCAAAGCTTGTGTTATGGGTACTAGATAACTGATATATTTAATACATTATATACTTACATAGATATTTTTTATTATACATAGAAAACACCCAGACCATCGGAACAAATTTCTGCAGATCGTACACAAATTTGTTCCAAGGCGGGAATCAAACCCGCAATCTCTTGCGTCGCAGGCAGGCTCTCGCCCGCTGCGCCACAGAGGTCGTTAAAATAAATGCGTTGTTAATAAAATTGTTAATATTATAAAAAAATGTATTTGCATAACTGCGTTGCATAGCTACGGTTGAGATATTTTAATGTAGATATCATTTTATTAGACGGTTGATTTATAAAAAAAATTTTTTTTAGTATAATTATGTTATAAAACCCGAAACCAATGATAATAACTCATGAATCGATCATACATTTGTAAATACTTACAAATCATTTCCATTGTATTGTGAAAGGGAGGCTGCGGTTTCGAGAGAATCGAGATATTTTCATAAACCAATCAGTATTAAACTCTGAATTCTTTGAAATTTCAAACGATTGATTTTCCAGTGTTGATGAAGATATTCCGATTCAAGTTAGTATAAAAGAAAAGCGCACAGGTATCATAATCATACAATCAAAAACCTTCACCATTTGACAATACTTGGTAAATATTATTTTGTAAGTGTATAATGTGATCGTCATCATCATCGTACCTAAGTCTGTTACGCTCCAATTCTAGCATAAAATATCACTGAACATTGCATATATCTTTGTATAAATGCATATATGTTTATGTTACATGTTTAAACACATTATTGAATTTAGAATTTTTATGAAAAAAATAAATATCCGTATTTCAAATATAATTCGTTTTGTTTTATTTTTATTTTATCCTATGAAATAACAAAATACTTTAACTATTGATTCTAAAGTGGGGTCATGTGATATGCAATGGACACACGAGGCTTATTTTTCAAGCTAGTTTCAGGAAGCTAGTAATTCTGACTTTACTAGTCTAGCTTAGAAATTAAGCAAGTTTTTTCTACATGTAGCCAGCCAGTAGCTTACCCTAGCTTGAAAAACTAGCCTCGTGTATCCCGGAGCATAAGAGACCTGAAAGTTGCGCTAAAGGGGTCACAGAATGGATACCAACAGAGGGTAGACGTCACGGCCGCCCGAGAAAACGCTGACGAGACGAGTGGGACACCTTCAACAGCATGTGGGCAGAATGTAGCGAAGATCGAGAGGAGTGAGATGAGATAAGGGGATGCCCCCATATTCTTCCACATTTGCCCGCCATTTTTAAGAAAAAAAATATAGTACGAGCGGGTATGTAACCACCATCTTATCAGAGTAATCCTATCTTTCTATTAAAAAATAGATCTTATATAGCGTGTAACGGAAGGGGGTATCAACCCTGAAGGAGGTGAATGTGCTCATGAAACTCAACAACTTTTCCCAAAGAACATAGGTCGAAATATGAAAAAAAAATTTGGCCCTCCCATAGTAAATCAATCAGCTGGTAGTCAGTTTTGTAAGGGAGGGCCAAATTTTTTTTTCATATTTCGACCTATGTTCTTTGGGGAAAGTTGTTGGGTTTCATGAGCACATTCACCTCCTTCAGGGTTGATACCCCCCTTCCGTTACACGCTGTATATATTTATGAAAATTTAATAAGAGTATTCCAAGGCATTCAGTTTTTTTGAATAAAACTGAAGTCGTTTTTAACAGATACCAAGAAGACGCCTCTCGAAAAATCCGTTATTATGGCTATCTATCAGTCGCCTTTACGCATACTTTTTGGTCTAGACAGCAACCCATTTCCATTCCAATTTGTAAACCCCATAATTTGTTCATCTGATAGTTTTGATTTTACAGTTGTCATATCATATTTTTTATCGATTTGTTAATTTACACCTTTTTGCGCCATGTGAACTTTGAACTTTAGGTTTAAAACGATTTTTACTTCAGTACGAGTATTTAATTATAAATCCTTGCAATTTAACATTTAATTTAGTGATTGATCAAAGACCAAATTTGATGTTTGGACGTAACTCTGACTATCCCCCTTTGATCCCCTTAAATAATCTAGAGAGTACTTGGTAAGAAATATGGGGGATATCTACCGTGCCTGGGGATCAAAGACGTGAAGCTCGTTCATTTTTTTACTACACAACTAAGGTGTGTGGGTTGTAAGAAATCCTGTCTCATAAAATATTTGCTCTGAGAGCAGAAACAAGACATTTTTGTATTTTTATATTAATAATCACAAATTTTAAGTGTTAAGACAATGTTATCTTGGGAAGGAAGTCATAAAAACATCTAGCGATATTTTTGCAAGTCAAAGAATTCAAAGGAACAACACTTTTACGAATTCCATGTTGATAAAAATGTTTGATCTCTGAATGTTTATTTCAAATTTCTTGGCACGAACATAGCGTTACGATTCTTGTTTTCAAGATTTATTAAATATCATCCTAGAGATTACGGAAAGTCTTGCGAATATGAATGAAGCATAATAAAACACGGAAAGATATAATATCGTGCTGTTTGACCTTCGTATTGGCAAAATGACTGCCAGAGCTACAGCTAAGACAAGGACCACCGCCAATGCCAATACACGGATATTACAGATCAAGCAACCACAAAACAATAACAAGCAATAACAAAACAAAGTCAAATAAAAATAGAACCTACTGCAAGGACATAAAAGCGAGCAGTGATGAGTCTGATGCGTAGCCGTGTGCATCCTTCTCGCTCGCACGTTTATCATTTTTGGAACCATAAAATCACTGAACGAAGAATGTGGTTAACCGCAAACAGGAATGTTTTATAATTTTGAACCTAACAAGTTTTCCTCGTTAAAAGTTTTATTAAGTTCGGAAACTAGTAAAACAAATCTCTCTCGCCAAAGTTGCCTTAAAACTTCGAATCTTTAATATCTAACTTTAACCAATGTTTTATTATGCTATGAAGTTCAGTTTAAACGCATATCAAACAAGAAGAGAGTAGATAGAGAGAGCTCATAAAATGGTGACAGCGTCCATTGTTACGCTGTTACATAGTCGATCATTGTATGGAAGATAACGATACGTCACAATTGAGCGCTTTATTTTCTTAATATTATAAATAATTTATAATTATACACAAATGTTTACTATGATAAAATTGTATAAAGTTATTGATTTGACTATAAACAAAGCACTTGTAGTCAGGAGACTAGATAGTGCAAAATGTATCGCACCTCATAAATTTAGCGACGGACATGCTAGAGAAATTGATTTAATCAGAACTAGTAGATAAATAACCCATTTAATCTTTACCAGAAGTAGAATAATGACTCAACCGATGATCTGGAGAGATCAAAATAAACATTATGAATATTTACAATGCGATGTATTTGAAGATCACAAAATTAACGTTACTACAGAATATTGTCTGTGTAAATTCAGACTGAAATGGATTCACCATATCACCGAAAGCACTGTAATAAAATAAATCGCAGTGATATCCACTCGAATCATCGAATAGCTCGAACTCTGCCAGCTCCCGCTTAATTGCGGACATTTCTACAAATCAAACGCAGATTTCTACGTCAGAGTCATGACGTCCTACAAATCTATTTAAAAACGTCATTCATTCATAATCTTGAAAACGTTTCATTCGGTTAGTAACCAGAGTCGCGTACGCACGTCCGTTTTAATCACGCGCTATTTTTACACTGTGTAAAAATCATTTGTTTTCCTGTTGTGTTTATAAAAGAGATCATGAGCAATTTCCTGACAATTCCTGGTGATGATCCTATTCAGAAGCGATCGAGGGTAAGGTTTATTACTATAATTTTTATTCGTCAATGCAAGGTTAACATAGCAGGAAGGAAGTGCATGAGTGTTTGCATATAATTCAATTAAAGCTTAACTCTGAAATTTGCATGCGACTGTGTGGCATTTTTTGTATGCATCGTTCGTTCATTTATAAAGCAATTTTGAGAACTTTCTTTTAGTAAAATAACATTCTGTACTTTTAATCAAAATAGTCTTTATTAGTGAGAAGCGTTTATAATTAGTAATTCCAAATCCCTGCTTGAGGTTTTTCTAAAAACGTACGCTACGGCTTGTGTAAATTGGTTACACAGCTCATAATGCGAGAAAGAGCAACTGTCACAAACAGAAGACCAGAAGATACATTTTGGAGGCCAAATGTGCTAATTTTAAATGTTGTTTAAAAACGAATCATAAGCTTTTGCCTGCTGATACGAATGACTCGAGTGGTCTTATCAGACAGAGAAACAAAGAGACAGTCAGTCTTACGCGGATTGTATGATTAAGTTACCTTCAAAAAACATTATGAAAGAAAGAAGAAAAAAACATATTTTTTTGCAAAAACTTAACTAAGCACTTAAGTCTTATGTGCTCAACTCTTCAAATCTAAAAGCAACGCTATTTGGCTTCAGAAAATAATCGGAATGATGGTAGTACTTACCCAGGGCGAAGAGCTTCATTACTCCTTAGTACTTTACTGTATATTGCTGTACAAATAAGTTGGACCTATCTACTAATAGAACTGGGAATATAAAGTTGTCGGTTTAATTTGACGGTCAACGGCTTAGCGTGGCTTAAATGTTAGTGGGTCAATGGTTGTGGTAGACACTTACTCGTACCTCCTTGAAGTTATTAGACAAACCCCTTAGCTCAGTTGGCAGTAGCTCTGCCTTCTACGCCCAAGGACGTGAGTTCAATTCAAACCCCACAGTGAGCAAATCTTGTGTAATGAACATTTTATGAATGATCAGACGAATATATTTTGTGGAAGTCATAAAGTTATTTAACTTATCTTTTTGCCTTCTTGGCAGTCCTCACCGATAACAAAGTATTGCCTAGCGAGTCACGCACGATACAAACGTGCCAAACGATGCTCTTTCTATTAACCTGAGGCATCAATACAAAGTGGTTCTTGTGATATTATTGAATAAATTTCTTTTTTACATAGACTTTCCAAAGATGTAAGGCTTTATGCTCTATTTCACCGGCACCATATAGTACTCTATTTTATCTAAATGAAGCTCACGAAACGTTTAAAATGCTAAGAAATAAATGTGCTACGTCTAGACCCAAACATTCCATTGATTGTTGTTGCTCAGGAATCTCAGATAATGCAATGAAATGGACCGTTGCCAAACGTTGTTATCAATTAGACAGACACTCTAAATTAGAATGAATAAACGCTGTAAACTTTCCAACCCATGATACACATTACACACATTCCAAACAGAAGTTTCTTTTGTTTTATTCCACGTATCAGCTGGTTTCAGATTTAACTTACTCGTAGTGTCTACTCGTAGTGTCTCTAGACAAGAATTTGTTTCTGTTTGCATTAACTAAATATAATATTGTATGAAACTTATATGAACGCAATTTTGTCTTTCTACTGGCGTTAACGCAAACAGTTATTAACCCTTTTTAGACCCGAGGGATCCGCAAGGACAAAAAAATAAACGAAGGTTTTAGTTGTCATTTGAGTGATACTGTGTGGTATTCGCGGGAGATTTGTATCGGCTGCGAAGTACCACGTGGTCAAGAAGTCTAACTCAAAACTTCAAGACCTTAACCTTCTGCGAATGATGCTTTGGCTGCACTTTGTACACAGTGATAGGTACAGATCCAGCAACACAAAGCCAAGAAAAAAATAACGCTTACTACAAGGACTTAAAAGTAAGCAGTTTTATAGTCTGATGACAATGTGTATCCGCGCGTGACTATAGTGAGCTCTTTTTAGTAATTGTAGTAGTAGAGCTCTTTGTGAAAGAGTTTGTCCCGGGAACCGTACTTATTTCTACTGCCAAGGAGTGACGCTCGCATTGCTGTATTCTGATTTATCACTGAGTTCATTATGTCGGTGAAATCACACTTTTACGTCTCAGAGTGATCGATGGAGTGCAATGCCACATAGGGCACGTCTTCAGTGGACATCATGAGGTATAGATAATTCTACTATAACAGGCAGGAGTCTGCTTATCAAGTTAATGCTTAATTCGTCATTTTCTCACATTAAAAAATTATGCACAAACAGTGCAGATGCTTTGACAATTTTTTTTTCTAAATCAAGGCACAATACAAGTAAGAATATTGGTTAGAGCAACAAAATCGGCGGTCGCTCAGCGATGTGCTATAATAGTGTGCGTGCCCAATTAGTTAAAGAAACGTTAGTATCTATAAGATAATTGGTGTACCTACATAATGACCACAAACAAGAGCACAGAAAAGAAGGGACTAACACAGGTTATAAAAAGGCTTTTGAATGTAGTTTGAAATTGAAGTCTTTGTTGACCGATGTGGACACATCCCGGGGACGAGGTGAATGACAGACGAACGAGGACGCCTTGGCCCGCGCCTGTGTGGCCTTGCGCTTCAACTCAGTTACGTTTGAATGATCGCTGTTTTGACGTCCCCACCACCGAGGCACTGAGTCACGTTTCCGTCTACGTTCTTGCAGTGGAATTTCGAGGATTGCATTCGGAGAACAGCATTTTACAGTTCTTGATTATATTGAATCGAAATATAGATTTGTACGTTTTATGTTGTGGGTGTTGGCATGTTTAGGTCGGTTTTTACGGCTTTTAATGTTTGTACAACACTGAACACCAGTGTTTATTTGATGAGTAAATAAGTATACATCCAGAACTCATATGCATAGCAGCAATAATTGTATTGTAATCATCATCATTGCCCTGAATACGGATATAGACTGCCCCCATATTTTATGGTTGATCGTTATCATTAAATTTAACTATTGTAAATAATATGCACCTAAAAGGGGTATACTCCTAAAATTTATGATTATACCAGGGTTTCATGTTATATTTCGAGATATATGACTGGAATTTTATATGTAATGTCAATCATTTTATCTATCTTATTTAATGCTCAGTCGATGTAGTTCTGCGCTCTGCGCCGTAGAAACATCAGTGTGAAGAATATAAAGAATATGACAAGTAAAAATATGGTTTGGCCTTACAAAAAAAGCATAATAAAAATTATTTGATTACCACTGTAACTAGCTTTGCTTAGTATAGAGGTAGATAGATGGTGTCATTTCCAATGCGTTTCCACCAATACTGGTTTATTTTCGTGAGCTGTCTTTTAACATCCTGTATAGCATTCTGGGATTATCATGCGCTTGCCAAAATGTATGACAAATATCGAGCTATTTTGAACCCATCGACGGCATATCTGTCTCAGTCTGGTGATGGGTTTCAGATGTTTGTCATTTGCGTAATGGAGAAAACCAATTAGGCACTCGCACATGTCATATTCACAACGTTTCATTTATTTTTGTTTGGAAAAATGTTAATGTTTTTTAAAAATAGCCTGTATTGAATAAATAGCATAAAAGTGTTGATTTCCAATATCTGGGATATTATGACTTATTTGCACGTACACTCATTGGTAAAACAAAATTATTTTCGATATTTACATAGGACCAGCGATTATAAAGCACAATCCGTAAAAAAACATGATATATATATGATATACCTAGTATCATTGTTTTCATTAAAAAGCGTACCTATTATTTGTTTGGTCCATACAGAATCAATCAAAAACATTTTATAGTTTAAATCTGCGTTGAACTGTTCTTGCGTTGGGTTCAATCACTTTTAGGACGAGCAACAGTAGGACAGATAATATTAGCATTTAATAACAACGACGCAGTTTCATTGGTCGTCAAGATATTTATTGATGTATTTGTTTTATTGGAACATTTTATTTTTGCCGCTACAAAGTTAAGCAAGTATTTTTCGTTCAACGTGAATAAATTTGAAAGAGATAGATTGATAGATAGATATATAGATATATAGATAATACTTTATTGCACACCACATAATAATTACACATAACATGACAATAAAAAACATCTGAGTGATATACAATTATTCAATTAAATTTTTATATTAATGGCATGTGGGGGTAAGCCAACTTCGCCAATGTCACGTTGCAAGTTATGCCTTAGCATGAGTGAGTTAAATAACCGGTGAATCTATGTATTGTTCCACCAATAATGATAAATGATACAAACATTCAGAATTAATCTATGGAATATTTTGAATACCTGTGATGGCAACGGGTAGCAGTTGTAATTTTAAAAGATTTTAGGAAAATATACTGATCTATTTTAAATAAAAGAATCATGTCATCATGTCACAATCATATGTCATCTGGAGGAAGAAAGTCTTATCATTATGAGTGTGAGATTATATGGATGAGGATGGTTTTAGAAGGAAGGATAGGCCAAAGAAAAGATGGATGAACTGTGTGATAGATGACATGAGTAACAAAAGAGTAACACCGAGGTGACGAATTATAGAGAGTGGAAGAAGACTGATGTAATAAAAACTTTATCTAAAGTCAATGTACCTACCGAAAATTTCTTAGCAAAATCATTCCCCAAGAATTCAGCACGACAGCGAAACAGGTGCAGAAATGCGCTGGGGAATAAACCATGAATGATTGAGTATGCGGAGAATGGGCAATACCTAAATTACACCGCGACATGAATCATGTGATCACAGATTAAATGCCACATAGTTATTGGTATAGAAGGTGCAGTATTTTCAATACCGAAAACACAAATCAATTTTTACCTACTATACACATGGTTTAGTTACATAGGTACATACATAGTTGTTATGGGCGATGGGCTTGCAACCTGTCACGTATGTAATAATAACGTCCTAGTATATGCCAAATGTAAAGCCCTTTAAATAAAAAAATGTGCGAAATGTAATGTTTGGATGTCCCTCTGACGAGAGGTACCCCTTACACGTCCCCAAAGAATATGGAGTTAGCAAGTACTACCCCCATATTCTTTGAGGACGTGCACGTAGATAAATCATAAATAAAATATCATAAAATCTCCGATCACTTCTAGTTACGCAATCTAAAATGGTTAGTATTTTTTCGTTTCTCCGCTCCGCAGCCTCACTCCGTGTCAGGACAGGTAGCCTATTGACGGTGCTGGACTGTGAGGCACTGGCACCTTCTTTTATGTTAAATCAAGAAATGGAGACGATTTGATAACAGTTCTTTTTTTCTTGAATGTAGGAAGATACAACTGGATTTATCTATAGAATGATCGCGCGGGATTCCCATAATATTCAATTAGTAAACATCTATTGTATCAGGAACTACCGCAGTATTTTAAGAAGCGTGTAAACATAAACGACTAACGTAACTTGCCAAAAATGTTTTTACAATCATTTGTTTTTAATTCAACATGGTTTTCATTTTTAGAATTAGTCATACTCGCTTCTCCATCAGCTTTGTAACTTTAGGCGAAAATATTTTTGTGTGTATAGAGTTATTTTGTGTTAGTCGAACCTGCCTTTAATGATATTAGCCAGAAGCAAACTAACTTCCATATCACATTTTATATCATATCCGAAGGTTAATTATTTGTGTTTGTGCCAAATTACTATCTTCCTTCATAGCTTTCGGATCCATAAAAGTATTACTCTGTTATGATTTATATCGTCGGCAATTATAGTAAACAGGATAATATAGTTTTTTGTGTGCATAAAACCATAAAAATACCGACAAAAAGGTTTTCCGAGCTGTTATGAGAAGATGTAGTTTTAAAGGTATTTAAAAAAAACTACAGAGTCAAATTTCAGACAACCACATACAAACAAATTACAAACAACCCACACATCAAAAAAAGGGAATTAAGGCTTTGGGAATATATTTGGCATCGCGGAAAATCGGCTATGAAAAAGTATGGGTTAAAATTAATATGTTTTTTTTTCTATAAACAAAAATATATTTATAAGATTTTCATAATAAACAAAATCACTTTTACAGAGTTATTGTGTATTAACATTCTTATGTCTAGTCAATCATCTAATTTTAGCAATCAGGCCAAGGTTTGTTGAAACAAAATAAATATTATAATATTCTACAGAGCAGATTTTTCCGGTCAGAGATGGAATTCCAAAGGTTTAGCTTTTGACCATTTCTGTTGAATGCTTTTTTAATTGCAAATAATTGGTAGATATTTCATGATAATTTGGATCTTAATTTAAATATGAAAATATTGGCAAACAATTTTTTTGGTATGAAGATTTGTTTGGATTAAATTCTGTTTTTGTTGTAATTTTGTAACGTATTATCCGAAATATAGTAGATTTAAATAAATTCAGTGAATATATCGTCGAAATAGTCAAGCAAAACTTTGCCTGATTATTGAAAGAAGGAAGGGCCTACGGAGTATATCTACATTCTCCATGCTTAAAACACCAAACATGCTACTGAGTTTCCGATAATGTTTCCAATTTTCGTAGATTTTGGCTTGTTTAAATGCGTAATCATTTGAATGCTAGCTCGAATGAAACTTTTTCCACATGTGCGTGACGTCTAGGAATTCCGGGTATTAAATAGTATACACCGTCAGTTCATTGACCTAACGTAGTGTGACAAAGAAATATCATCGTCAGATGAATTGGATAGTCTGCAAGTCACTCAGGAGCGGAGGTTCATGAACTTTTAGCTGTTAACTTCAACATCGTCACCACTGTAACACAAGTCCACCGCTTGACGTAAGCCTCCACTGTTAATTACCAGTGAAAATAAACAGTGGAGGCCATATGAACCTACTTCTGAACCCTCTCCATCCACCGAATTCCCTCTATCCCGATGCTGTCGGTCCATCGGGTTGGGCGTCCGACTTTTTTTTTCCAGTTCGTACAGTCACCATTCGAGAACCTTTTTTCCAGATCGGTTGTCAGTTTTTCGATCTCTTACCCCCAGTTTCTGAAAGCGCGATCAACACTAATCGGCTGTCAAGTCACTTGCTATCTCTATCTAATTTGAAGTAAAAGCTGAAATAGCAAGTGACTTGATAGCCGATTAGTGTTGATCGGGCTTTCAGAAACCGGGGGTAAGACCTGCACATAGCCACTTCAACTTGCTTATTCTTTGAGCTATATCGGTTAATTCGGAGTTTTGAGTTTTTTCCGTCCCGCTCCGTCACAAATACATGTTTAAATTTTTAAAGCAGGAGCCTGCTTTTAAGTCGTCATTCCTCGAAACATTCCAATGAAATCTCAGGTCAAAAAAGGTGATAAATTAGATAAAACAAAAAAAATCAAACATCTTCATACATATACCTACTGAAAATAATCTCATAAAGTACCTAAGCATTCTCAGTCTTAAATTCAGCTTAGAACAATCTTAACGATTTTAAGAGCGTACACGACGCGTAAAACCAGAGAAGAGATCCATGCTCATTGTTGCTTGTCTTTGTTTTATTTATATATCTTCCCGCGAAAATGATGCCAAGTCCGTTGATTTAGTAAAAACATCTCGGCCTTGCGGTTCTTTGAATCTGGTCTCTAATTTCGCAACTCGTGACAAGCGTAAATGCAATCATTACAATCAAACGCTAGTTTTCCTACTGAACACAAGAGACAAAGCCCTTAAAATCTAAAAAAATCTAGGGACCCGCCCGCGCGCCCCTGCTTCGCACGGGTGCTAATATCATGCATGTATTATACATATAAACCTTTCTCTTGAATCACTCTATCTATTAAAAAAACCGCATCAAAATCCGTTGCGTAGTTTAAAGGTTCACGCATACATAGGGACATGGGGACATAGGGATATAGGGACAGAGAAAGCGACTTTGTTTTATACTATGTAGTGATTGACTTAACTGCAGCGATTGTATCATCGCTATCATCTTCATCATTCTGAAGAAATTTACTTCTAGACATAGGCTCCTATGTGCATTTCTAGGAAGACGATTTTGAGCCATCCACCGACTTCCTGCAACCCGCACATTAATATGTAGAGTCGTGAAGCTGTTTCAGTTTTTTTTTTCAGTTCAATTATTATTAAACTTTTTTTCAGAGTTCATCACTGACAGACCTCATATCGGCATTCGACACGAAGGCACAATCCCACAGCGATCTACAAAAAGTAAACGCGTTCAGTGGCCAGTTCGACAAGAATGTTAAACCCACATTTTCCAGAGAAGAGTATGGAAAGTAAGTTTATAATAATCTATTTCCGATGAGTCGATTTTGTCATCCAACCGCGCAGCCATCACGTTCTAGTTTTCTGACATAGATTAGTTACACATATCAAATCCAATAATTTATGATTTGTGACATCATACATCAAATCCATGCCTAAGATTTGTATGGATTCATAACACAACACAAACATAATGCACAACATTTCAGAAATTTCAAGGTCGTGAAATTGAACAGGGCATTCATTACGCGGTGGGTTCAATGAGAAACGATTTGCACTCCAAGACGTTGAAGAGGTGTCAACGTTTCTAACTAGAATCTCGGGATTCTACTAGTTATTTTTGCAATAGTACATTGTTCACCGAGAGGAGAAAGTGACCGATTACCGTCGAGGGTGTCGTTTGAAGCCCGAGCCGTAGGCGAGGGCTTTAAAACACCCGAGATCGGGAATCGCACTTTCTCTCGAGTGATACATAGTGCTTTATACTACACCTTCGAGGAAAATAAAAAACTAAAACTGAATCCTCAAACAACACACAAATTGAAAATGGCGCCAATGGCGTCTGCAATTTTCACATGTTCTTTTTTCAAATTGTTTATCCTACCGCCGCAGGCTCGCACTGCCAGCCCGACACCATCCAACACACAGCTAGTGGCCAGTGTCATTTTGCGAACTTGGAGATAAAAACTCACTGTAAAAACTTTTTGGCTTTTGATATTTAGGTTACCGGCGCATAGTCTTACCCAAAATTAAAAAAGAAAAACCACGTTAGAAATTGATTTTCATACACTTTTCTCTCTCGCTCAGATGCGTTTTCTCCCAGCATATTTGTTCGATATGCAATGACGTACTTTCTACCGTAAATTTGATAAAGTATCAAGGTACTTTCCAAGCAGGTGTAGTATAAAATATATTTATTTGTGGTGAAATCTTATTTTTAATATCTACGAAATGGTGGCCTTCTGGGGCGATATTTACTATAACCAATGCAAACGCGTCGCGTCGCCCAGATGGTAGCTATAAAAGTACGAAAACTAGTAAACATCGACGGAAACGGAAGAGCCTTCTTATGGCTGACAATTTACGCAAAGTCGCAATAGATCGTTGCTTTTATGCAGTTCTTATTGTAATGTATGATGTGTTTGGGATGAAATTACTGATATTTGGCGCCCCTGTGACGAGGATCTTTTTGTGCAAGTTGAAAGGCGATTTAGTACAACTCGCTCTTCACAGCTGCTTTACTGTGTAGATGGGACTCTTCGTGATGCTTTATCTCTAACCCCGTTGCCAGATATGTATGAACTTACGTGATCACTGAGCCGCACACTTAGTGAGGCACGAGAAAAACTCTTCACACTTCACTCTCGTGCCACACTAAGCTTGCGGCTCAGTGATCACGTAAGTTCATACATATCTGGCATCGGCCTAAGATATATATGAATAAACATTTATTTAATATTATAGTGGTTGTTGGCCGAATCAGATTTGCAATACACTCCGAGCTAGTGAAAAAAATGTATATATCCTAATTGCAACTCTAACTACAAACTAAATGAAACGCAAACATGGTCACGGACATTCTAGTACCTATATAAAACGAATCAGCATGATCAGCATAAAGAACCAAGTCAGAAGGCCATTGTCAGTAACAAAGGCTTGCTTGGCTTCTAGAAACATTTCCGGGAAGAATGATTTTAGAACTTTGACATTAATTGGAACTTATCGCGATTATAACAATGTATTTGGGTGAGTGGGCGTCTTCCAGTTGGTAAATCAAATGAATTCAAAAGGTATTTTTCTTCAGTTTAATAACAAGGATCTCTTTTCAACTTTTCAACATCATAGGAACTATAAGTGAAATTTAGCGCCCGTTCTGAATATAGGATTTTTGTTTTCAGACCTATTCCGGGATCAATGACCGAATACAGAGGGGCCGAGGCTCAGGCTAGAGTGTGCACAGAAATGAAGGAGCTTTGTGAAATTATAAACGACTACGGAAAACCTCCATGCAAAAGTCTTCTGCCGCCAGAATTGCAAAACGCCACAAAAGTAATCTCATTCGGTGAACTATTTACGGTAAGTGTTTTTATTGTAACTCGTTCTCCGAACCAGCAGATGGCAAGGGATTGCCTCCCGATTTAGTCACGCACGATAAGAACGAATACCCTACTACTATAAACGCGAAAGTTTGTAAGCATGGATGGATGGATGTTTGTTACTCTTTCACGCCGGAACGGCTGAACGGATCTGGATGAAAATTGGCACACAGATATATTATAGTCTGAAATAACACATAGACTACTTTTATCCCATGGGAATACCGGGATTTAAAACTACGCGGGTGAAACCGCAGGGCGCTACTAGCTTGTTATAAATTCAGCATTTTTATGTCTCAGATTCTAAGCACTCAAAACCTTTTATAATATTAGTAGGAAGTATAAACGAATTGTGCAAGAATTAGACAGCCCGCATGGCGCGAGTGAAGTAAACAGAGATCTAGTACATCATCGGGGTGATACATCGTCGCACTTCCACGCGTCACACATTCCTATTGTCTGTGACGGCCAAGATTTATATTTGGATTCGGTTTAGAGCAGCTCACGTAATTAGCAAACAAACAAACGTTTTCCTAGCCGAATAAGGAGGCGGAAGTCTCCAGTCAGGAATAAATGTAGTGCTTTTCATAGCTACCGAATATAATACTACTTGCGCCCCGCGGTTTCACCCGCGCAGATTTAAATCCCGGTATTCCCACGGGATAAAAAGTAGTCTATGTGTTATTCCAGACTATAATGTATCTCTCTGCCAAGTTTCATTCAGATCCGTTTAGCCGTTTCGGCGTGAAAGAGTAACAAACATCCATCCATCCATCCATACTAACAACATTTCACGTTTACAATATTAGTAGGATTGTAGTCTAGAGTTGATGGATGTCTGCGTGAAGAACATAAAGAGAATCTATTACAGTTCTAGAGTAACGTGATAAAACACGTTTTATTCCTTTGTATCCTTGGCAATTTGTGTTTCATGAAATGAAATTAAAACTTCCCTTCGTTTGCTACGCCACAGTTCCAACCCTATTCTCTGAAAAACGAGCTTGAACTTAGCTTCCATTATCTAAACCGCGTAGATTTATCATGATTGTTCGAAAGAAACCGACTTGGGGAAAAACAAGTGGAATCTGGTCCAAAGTTTATATCCTCCAGAATTACGCACTCGAAGACACTCAACCATCGTCTTGCGTTAAATACTCGGCTTAGCTCCACAATTAAGATGTTTTTTGTATTCACATTACATGTGATAATTAACAAGCTGCCGCCCGCCATATCTCTCGCGTGTTTGTTTTTTTTATACAACTAGCTAATAGAACAAGCTGATGGCCCACCTGATGTTAAGTGGTAACCATCACTTATAACAAAGTGCTGCCTCGTAAGTCACGCACGATAGGAAAAGCCCTGTGATGCACTACTCTGCGTCCATAAACTTGAGGCATACAGATGTCATGCGTCATGTGCCTGTAATTACACCGGCGTCCACACTTTTCAAACCGAAACACAACAACGCTGCTTGATGGCAGAAAAAAGTTGTGGTAGTCATACTCGTACTTCCCCAGAAGAGCCCTTCACAAAGAGCTCTACAATTCAAACATAATAATTGCCAACAAAAAAAAAATATTATTTTATTATTCAGATATACACCGTGATCAACGACAAGCTGGTCGGCTTGCTAATACGCACAAGAAAACATCATCTGACTTACTTCGAGGGAGAAGTACTGTTTCAGGTAATTATAAACTTTTCCTTTGCGATGAGATGAGTGGAAACTTTTGCACAGCGATATTTTTTTTTTATGTAAAAGATAGGCAAACGGGCTAACGGCCAACCTGATGGTAAGCGGTCATCGTCGCCCATAGACAACAACAATACCAAGGGCGTTGTCAGTGCGTTGCCTACCCTGAAGGACTTTATTAACATTTTTCTTGAAGCTTTTCATGTTAAATCTTGGCGGGAAAACCTCTGATGGTAACTCATTCCACAGCCTATGGGTATGGGGAAGAAATGAGCGTGAAAAACGGAGAGTACGAGAG
Organism: Plemyria rubiginata; assembly: GCA_963576535.1. Classification (NCBI taxonomy): domain Eukaryota; kingdom Metazoa; phylum Arthropoda; class Insecta; order Lepidoptera; family Geometridae; genus Plemyria; species Plemyria rubiginata. The sequence continues at coordinate 7,939,550 of OY754923.1, forward strand.
ATCCAGGGTTCCAGAATGTGTGGATGAGCCGGTGCCGAGAGGAGCGGTGGTAAAATATCGACGCTGGGATAAGGTCGAATAGCTCCTCCGAGCATTCCCCGTATCTTTTCTCAAAGCAGGCTGAGCTCTGGCTCCTGAAAACTGAAAAAATAAATATATATTCTCGAACTTTCCACATAACAATTTTTATAGCCAAAGCAAAGCTTGGGGCATAACTGACAAGTATACAATCACTTTAATAAAATAATTTAAAATATCTTCCAACTAATGCAAAATGGGGATATTGTGCCAAACGTAATATTTAGATGTACCTCTGACTACCCCCCTAAACATCCTCAAAAATCATGAGTTTGTGCTTGGATTTTCAAAATCTACCTTCCTACTTCTACGAGTATCTGAGATTATAGATTTAATAATGTCATAATTCGACTAAAATTTTACGAGAAAATTTTACTATGCTTCAAAGATTATCCGGTGTATTTTGTAGAGCGTAAATATCTTTCATAATAAATCTTGTACAAGGAAATTGCACGTCTTATCAGTTGGTGCTTTAAATAAAGGATTTCTCTTAGAGAAGAGGAAATCGGAATCTAAGTGATGATGATGAGCCTCATTATTAAAGGCTTATCTGGTCTCGCTATAATTCGCAAAGTTGGTTGGCGCTCGTTCAGGAGGGACGTGAGTTCCTATCCCACTTGGATAATAAAGTTTGGGAGAACCATCTTAGTGAATAGGTGTACTATAAAGCTTTTCAAACAGTTTTTTTATTCAACGGAGTAGACAATCAAGCTTACGGTCGGTGATGGGAGGCGGTTACCGTAGCCTATGAACGCCTGCAATACCAGAGGAATCACAAGCGCGTTACCGACCCTTTAAAAATATTAAAACGCCCTTTTTGAAGAGCCCCATACTGTAGTCTTTACAGTACCTATAAAGAGTAGCTATGTTGCACACTTGCTTTAAATAAGTACAATACACATTCGCGGTGTAAGAACCAGATGAACGTATTGTTTTTTTACAATTTTACAGAACTTACAAAAAACATAACTTTAATTTGCTTTTTTGAACTGTTTATGGAGGATAATATAACATTTGACAAGTCAAAAATTTACACATAACAGTATAGAATTCATAAGATAAAAAAAAAATTGTGCACTTATTAGGTATTAAAAATATTAAAATTTATATGTATATTTTGATAAATTGGTAGACTTATGTTATTTTGTCTCCTACTACTGGTTTACGTTTATGATTTAAATACCTATTATGTGTGCTACAATACAAATTATTGTAGTAATCGTACCATGGGAAGTTGTGTATTTTGTGTTAAAAATTATAACCCCAGACAGAGAACAAACATTATTTCACAGCTCAGTTGGTAGCTCTGCCTTCTGTGCCGTATGTGGGTTCAATACATCGTGAAAAAACATTTGTGTGATGAACATAGATGTTTGTTCTGTGTTTAGGTGTTATATAATATTATAAGTATGTATTTACAAAAAAAAAATTATAAGTAGTATATCAGCTATCTGGTTCCCTTAAAACAAGCTTTGGCTTAGTTTGGGGCGAGATAGTGTTGTGTGAAATGTCCACCAATATTCATTTATTATTTATTTATTTATATGTGCATTATACAAATATTTTATTCTTGGTTGTAATCGAACCCCAAAAATTACAGCGCAGAAGGCAGAGCTATTATACTACTTACTGATAAGTGGTGACGTTTTTTTCTGTCACAAAAATATGTTCAAGCTTCTTTTTACAAAAGCTTATAAAGATTTTTCTATTTTATCAGCAAATGAGCTGTCAGAATCACGGTATGGGGCAAGGAATCTGCTATGTCATAGAGAATAATGTCCCTGTATTTTTAAAACATTTTTTTTTCAGAAACGTGACGACGACGTCCCAGTTTTCCTTCTCCAGCCTATTGCAGACATCAGAACTTATTGCACCAACAGGGCTGTCCAAGCTAGAAGATCGGTATCTCCAATGCCAAGCTAAACTCATGTTTTTTTGCTAATTACATAGACTAAATCAAATCGTGCGGAAAAATTTAAGAAAAATCCACACAAAATAAATTTACTTGTTTCTATACTTCTATTTTATTATTAGATGTCATTAAATTATTGTTTCAATGCTGTCTCGGACACTACTTAAAGATGATTGCATTGGTTGATCACAGAGATCTTTGTTTATCAACCTGCTCTATTATGTTAATATAATCTAGTCATTGTTATCATATTCAAAAATCCAAATTATGAAATGTTTAGTGTTTAGTTTTATGCTTGGTAGTCAAAATTTTGTGTAAGTTTCAAAGCAAAACCAGCTTTTTTTCTGTAAAAACCTCAATAGATTTTGTTTCTTTTTTATTTATATATCATTATCTACACATTGTTTTCGGTTACAGTTTTAACATAAAAACGTTGCGGGTGTGGTTAGTTGTTGTTTTGACTTCCGTTTAGTTCTTAGCATGACTCGTTAAACCCTGTTTGTTTTGTAAGGGACTTATTATGTGAAAACAGTGGCCAAAAACAGACCTCATTCACGACATAGAGGTGCGTCTACATCGCAGCTCTATGTCGTATCTTATACAATTTGTGGTGACTTTAAATTAGCAAATGTATACATATTCGGTTTTGTTTTTCAGATTTTAGAAATATGTTTCATTTATGAATATTATATGAAGATATATATAATGATTTTCTACAAAGCTTCTTAGAAAAACCTGTACCTACGTAAAAATCTGTAATGCAGATATTCATTTCGAAACGGTTATCATTGAAAGATTGACAGCCGGTTTCTGAAAGCTCTTTCTATCTTGATCAGATGTCAAATCACTAGCTATTTAGGGATTATGTCAAACTTAACTGAGATAGCAAGTACCTTGACAACGGATTAGGTTTCCAGTCCAGCCGTAAGGCTTAAAATTAAGCCATTAATTTGTCTAGGCATAAATTAGAGTCACTACGCTGTGCATGCACCCTAAGTTTGTGAAAATTTTCTCTTTTTCACGTTGCGATGGTCGAAGTATTTATTCCTGTAAATAAGTTAAAAACTTGACTAATAACTTACTTTACCTTTGTATAATTAAAATGTTATTACTTATACGATTTTGTGTTTGTGTAAAAGTTTTAATTAGATACCATAGTATTTTGTACTACTGATTGATAAGATTGAAGATTGATAATCTAAAGTAGTTAGTATAAATAATAACATGTCTAGTCGTTTGCTCGTTTAAGATAGTAAGTAATTTTAAGAAAAGCCATGTTTTATTTGTGAATAAATGTCATGGAATAATAAATCTACATCGGAATTTTATTTTTTTGAGACCAATGGTGGCCTAGTGGTAGCAGTCCCGCCTTCCAATCCGGTCGCGGGTTCTAGACCGTTTGCGCACCGATGAGTTTTTCTGTTCAATAATTTATCTGCTACATTGTGAAAAAATTGGGCTGTCATTAACCTAAAGATTTTTTGAAGGGCTTTGTCGCTGGGTGACCGCACTGGTCTTTAATAAAACATCCTAAAATTATTCCATATATATCTTCATCACTTCACTTCAACACTTAATCTACCTACAGTAGTAGTCAACAGTAAACAAGTGAGTGGTGTTTTGCAAGATAATTTCTTTGCGGCAACTAAATAACTTGACTAAATCGACAAGTTTGGACTTGTTTAGCCGGTGAACCTAGCACCGGTGCGGGATCCGAAGCTCGAGAAGGATCGGGCTACCCGCCCGATAAAAATATAATAAAATGGATCTACTCGACTCGATCGTTCACTTAGCTACTCGACTAAATTGTTGTGGTTCGCACACGCTTAGCCACCAATTTTATCGCAACTCCACCAAATTACCAGCCTGGTGCGAACCAGCCTTAAACGTTGTTTTATGGTTGACAGCTTCTTATCAGACAGATACTCGCTTTGCAATTGTGAAGTTCAGCATTTTCTTCTTTTTACTGTATCTTTACACGCACACGGCACACCTATCTAACTCCATAAATTATTTTTTAACGTTAATAAAACACGGAAGAATTTGTCGCCATAAATTACTCTTTGTGTGAAAGCTTAGAGCTAAAATATATCTTTCATTGTGAATAGCTCTTGCAACAACGCCGCAGAATTATTGGGATAATACTAAAATAAATAATAAAATTCTGGGAAAGTATACCTAGCCACCCATTGTCATACCGTTAGTATCTGATTTGGACCGCATTTATTTTGATATGAAAATAGTGAATTGACTATGGAGAGGACTAGACAATGGTCTAAACTCGGTGAATTAAGTCATAACTTATCATTTATTTGTAGGTCATAAATTAAAGAGTGTATAACACAATTTAATAATGTAAAATGTCTAAGACAGGTCTTCTTATCGCCCAAATGTTAGAAGACGGCTTTACCTGTGTTACCTATGACTTATAAGACCTTGAACACAAACAGAAGGGTCGGGCTTAAAACTGAAAGCTATGGAGAGGACTTTCTCTAAAGGATAAAATCCAAATCGTGGTTACCCTATAAAAGCAAAAAATAAGACATTGCTCAAAGAATAATCATGCTGAAGTCATGTTTGCCGTGGAGCCGACAATCGTCGGAACAAATAAATACTTCAACCTTTTTTTTTATAAACAACTAAGTAGCCAATGGAACAAGCAGATGGCCCACCTGATATTAAGTGGTAACCATCACCTATAACAGAGCATTGCCTCGTAAGTCACGCATGATAGGAACGTGCCCTACGATGCACTGCCCTGCGTCCATCAACTTGAGGCATAAAGATGTTAAGCCTCATTGTGTCTGTAATTACACCGTTCCTTACATAACTATGTAAGGCCGGTGTAATTACAGGGGTGTATTAACTACCCTCGAAAAGCTTAGTATACTAAGGTGGGGCCATTATTTTCAAAATGTATTTGACTAACACTGGACAAGAAGAGGCGAAGCATAGCAGTGCCACGTCTGGTAGAGACCTGCTTCCAGCAGTGGACTAACATAGGTTGATGATGAAGAGAATTTTTTTTTATCATATAAGTATAAAATGTATTTAGAAAGTATATTTAACATTTTTACATAGAATACCGTATACAATACTTAGGTATATAATACAAATCTAAGACTGAGAAATAATTAACAATAGTTATCTCACTAGATCTTAAAAATAATATTCAAACAGAAAACAACTATGACTTTTATGTATTTTTTGTGTAAATCATTTTGTGTACAATAAAGAATAATATTAAAAAAAAGAAACAGAAACAACTTTAGGTACCGGCTTTCATCCCCAGGCACGGTAGATATCCCCTCAGATCTCTTAGTACCAAATACCAATCCAGATTCTTTATGGAAAAACACCTCACAGGAACAATATTCCAAAATGGAACAAAAATTCAGCCATAAAATAGAATATTAATGTTAAAACATCTTGAAATTTTACATTACAAACACAGAAAAATTATTGTAGATAGGAACCTAAGATACGAAATTAATAATTAATTATTCATCCTTATTATAATAATACCCTTAAGATATACTAATCATAAAATAAGTAATGTTACGTATATTTAGTAACAACCTTTCAATTATTTACAAAACCTTATTAATAATTAAAATAAATCTATGAAGAAATAAATTCGAAAGTGTGCCTTTTTACGGCATAACTACTGAACCAATTGAGAAGAAATTTCTCACAGAGATCTATAACGACTTAACCAGGTCATATAATTCCGATGCAGGTCTCAAGTTCATCTAAACATTATAGACCGGGAGTACGCCGTAGGTTTTTGTTTCGACGCACTGAAATGGTGCAGCATCAGGGTGATAAGGTAGGTAGGTATACAAAAGTTTAACGACAATAAATCCACAACAAAGCTACCGGGTCAAGCACAGCTCAAAAACTGCGCGGGATACTGTCTAATACGTACAAAACTGGAGAGCGCGCCCGGCGGCGGCGATGGGCGTGCCGAGCTAGTCAAAAATGACGTCACACGCTCGCGGCTCGTACTTGCGGGTGTTTTTCTAACAGCTGCAGTAAAACCGCTGTATCTTTGTCATTTCTTGTCCGATTTGAATATTTTTTTCACAGTATGTCATGGTTTGGTATCGTTTATCAATCTACATACTTATCTAAAAACGTGACTGATCCTCATTGAGATTCTTACGGTTACATAAGAAGAAAAGTTACATATAAGAATTGAGATTCTAAGTGCTCGTCCACACTGAATGCGCGGTGGCTAGGGCTTAGGCGGGCGCGGCGAACTAGTGCGTGCGGTGGCCACAGTGGCACGCGACTTTACTAGCGGTTCGACGTATACGTCAGGTGTTGCAAACTCGTTTCCTTGGACGACGATTTGTTATTTTTATTAGACAATCTGATCCTATGATGGGATTTGTTGAATGCTAGAGATAGTGTGCACGAAATGAATAAAACAGTGTGGTGAATATTTTAACTTATATGAAGAATTTAGCTTACCTATACCCTAATTTTTTTGAGCACACTTGATACGCCGAGCGAATAGTCCGAACAGGTTTGTTACCCCCGCCATCCGCGCATTAGGTCGCTCGCTGCCTAGGCCCGTAGTGTGGCTAGAAAGCGCAGGCAGGAACGTTTGAAAACTACGCGCGCTGACTCGCTCAATGCCATCGCGCTAGGCTCCCGCCTTAGTCATTACACTATGGCCGCAAAGGTGCTTTTCATAATTATGTTTAATACTTCGCGCCCGCCATCGCGCCCGCGCTAGGCTTGCAGTATGGACCTCCACTTACGGTTCTTCGGTAACTAAATTTTGTCGATATGATTGGTCCGATTTCGAATTTTGTCGATATGATCACAATTCCGTCTTTTCTTCACACTTGTCAAGACAAGGACAGTATAACCAACGTCTATCCTTGCTCAGAGATGGTATTGCTATTATTTCAACGTACTGCAATAATTCTGAGAGAATTTTCTGTTGAACCAACAACTGAATGCACTTCAATTGCCTTACACGGACTAAACTGTCTTACACTATGACTTAGTGTGGGGCGGAGAGTGCAGGACGAAGATCTCGCAGCTGTGCGCCTGTTTCAGGGTTCCATTGTTTTGTCGTTCGCACCAGAAAGGAATTGGATCCGAATTGACGCTGGGCCGGGCTGACGAACCGTCGTCGAAGTGAACCGGAAATCTCTTCTTCCGTACCTGTAAACAACACACGAATTTATGAATTTATTCGTTATAAACTAGTAGTTCGCCCCGCACTGACATTTCGTGACGCGACGCGAACGCTCCGAGAATATAAGTAAGTAGTAGTCAGAGGCAAGTCCAACCAAACATTGTGTTTGGACTTGTCTCTGGCTGCCACTTACTAAGTATGGTAACCAAGTTTCAACTGAATTGGCCTATTTATTGAAGTTCCGTTAAACAGACCTTGGCTCCATCATCAGAACAGGTCACTATCACCATTTAATGAGAACCAAGTACCTTCTTATACTTTTTCGAAAAAAAATTCATTGAAAAACAAAGAAATTGGCCGACCAGTAAAAAAACCTTGAGGCAACGAAACTCTTAGAAATGGGAACTCTTGGGTCATTGGTTACCGTAATTTAACTTTTTTGTTGTATCTCAAAAACCGGGCATCCTAGAAAAAAAATAAAAATAGTTTTGGAATGTCCAAACCAAGCCCTTTCATATGACATGTAATTTTATTTAATTGCTTAACTTTTTGAATTTTTGCCCCCTTAAAACCCCCATAATTTAATAACCCCTTATCCGATTTGACTCATATACTTACCAGTAAATTTCTCAAGTACAAGCTATCGAAGTCGATAGATCGATAGAAGTACTATCACCACCTTTTCTGCCACCAAGCAGAGTTGCTGTGTTTCGGTTTGAAGAATGTGGTCGCTGGTGTAATTACATGCTATGAGGCCTAACATCAATATGCCTCAAGTTGATGGACCCAGGGCAGTGCATCGTAGGGCACGTTCCTATCGTGCGTGACTAACGAGGCAATGCTTGGCTCAGGTGATGGTTACCACTTAATCAGGTGGGTCATCTGCTTGTTCAATCAGCTGGTTGTATAAAAAAAGCAAACATACAAATTTTTCCTCAGTATAATATACGAAGTGCAGATTCATATCTCGTTAGTCCGATCCTGAACGTTGTGACTGTATGTTTTTTTTCTCATTACGACTCAGGTTTTACTTGATAATAAAACGAATAAGTGTGTTAACATTTTAGCCTGAAAATGCAAATATTGCAGTTGAGCTATGCAATTTTGAGCTCTAGATGGTGGGTGCTAAGTTTAAAATAAGTCAAAAGCAAATGTGTTAATAATGCAGTCTGAAATATGCAAATATTGCAGTTAAGCTTTGCAATTTTGAGCTTTAGAGGGTAGGTACTAAGTTCAAAATAGATCCAAATCAAAACCACTACGTGTCATTACTAGGCAGTGGTTATTGGATCGAATCGATCCTATATCTCGTAAAGTTGAATTGTAACGGCTATAACTTTGTTTCTGAAAAAGCTATCGCATTATCTCGCTCTTTATATAAATTGAAATTTATTTACAGACGCAGTGCTTTACTCACTTAATCTTCTGCAATTCACTCAAGTGAACTAACCTGTTAGTTAAGGGGGGAAGTAAAAACACGATGCCGCTAAGCAGCGTTGGTTTGTTTCAGTTTGAAAGGCATGGCTGCCAGAGATATTGCAGGCACATGAGGCTTCTTAATGCTTCAAGTTAATGGACGCAGGGAATCGCAGGGCACGTTCATAATAATATGTGTGTGTTACGAGGCAGCACTTTTTCAAAGGTGATGGTTACCACTTAACATTACATGGGACATTTGATTTATGTTTATTTTATTTTTTTATTATATAATTATTATAGGATGGGAAACCCTGTGAGCGATGATTGCAAACATCAATTTTGAAGGCGTTCTCTTTGGGTTTGTAAATTTTCCTTATCTCGGTTCTGTAAATTTTCTTGTTGTTCAGGATAAAAAGTAGCCTAAAGTCGGCCTACGATAGAACAGGACAGCAGGGAAAAAACGAAGATGATAATCAAACATCTGAACGTTTCTAAACGATGATGCTCCCATTATGTATGTTACTTAAACATAAAACACAAAGAAAAAAAAATATGTCCTCCTATTATTATAAACGCGAAAGTTTGTATGTATGGATGGATGGATGGATGGATGTTTGTTACTCGTTAACGCCGGATCGGCTGAACGGATCTGGATGAAACTTGGCAGAGAGATAGATTACAGTCTGGAATAGCACATAGGCTTTTTATCCCGTAGGAATACCGGGATTTAGATCTGCACGGGTGAAACCGCGGGGCGTAACTAGTTGTAAACATATTATCTTGAAACTGAAATAACATAAGCAGTCATCACTCAAATTTATGAGAATCAAAATCGATCTACAGGGAATCGAAGGCAAAGCTTCGACCTTAATAGGTAGAGATACATGTCATGTTTATGGGTATTGTGGACCAAACAATAAACATATTATTAATCATGTCACAGAGCATTTCAAATTTAATAAACCTTTTCCTTGATCTTCATTCTATTCTTTTTTCTTTCTATGTTTACAGATCAGTGATTCCATTGCAGTATAGACTTATTATTTATTTGTAGGCAGTATGTATTCATCTAAGGCCTTGCTCGCGTGGAAATGTCGGTAGATTTACCTTGTTTGGAAGTGATCGTGAAGTGAAGCGTTTTAAAGTGAGCTATGTGATTGTCTGAATAAAGACCGTTAAGATTTTGATTCTGATTTAGATTTTATTATTTTATAAGCAAAGAACTTTTACATCTGTGTATTAGTAGGTACTACTATTTATTTTTTCTGTGGTATTGGTCTCAAGTTTCTGCTAGTGTCACTGACTTTTTTGAAGGTGATATTGTTAAGGGGTGAAAAACCTTCATCAGATGAGCAATTTGACGACGAATAAAAAACTTGCATTTCAAAAACTAATCTCAATATTTAACCAGACAAACTTATTGAAGATTGAATTATTGAAGATTTAAATCACTGAATTGTATTGAATAAGTAGTTTTATGAGTTTTCGATTATATTTTTTTTTTCTAAACCTTTATTCTTCTAAACTTTTTTACGGTTGTGGTAATTCAAAACTAGGTAATTTCTTCTTTTAAATAAAGTTTTATCATTTTTTTTATCAATGCGAGAAATTTAATGGTAGTCTCTAATTGTGTCTGAACTTATTAATTAGTGAATAAAAGACGGATTTAAAGCGAAGGCCATTAATGAATCACGAGAAAGTGATTCTTATGGAGTGATTCATGATGATTGAAGCACGAGCGCTTGCGAGTGATTCAAGTGTTACAATCCTGAGTGACGCAAGTCATTCAAGGCCCTCGATATGAAACCTCACCTTACCTTGACGACCTCAGTGCCGCAGCGGGCGAGAGCCCGCCTGCGACGAGGTTGCGGGTTCGATTCCCGCTAGGAACAAATTTGTGTACGATCTGCAGAAATTTATTCAGTCGGTAAGGGTGTTTTCTATGTATGATAAAAAATATCTATCCATGTAAGTATATAATGGATTAAATAATTAATCTATCAGTTAACTAGTACCCATAACACAAGCTTTGTATAGCTTACTTTGGGGCTAGATGGGCTGTCCAGCATTATTTATTTTATTTATTTATTTTAAAACCGTTTTACTCAAAAAGTTGCATACTCACATTGTTATTAAGATGCACTGTATCATGGACCGACATCTTCCCGTGGATTGTACTTGGCTGGTTGATACCTAAATAAATAACTATAAATTAGTAAACTAAACTCCTGTGAATACCATTGTCTATAGTGCATCTTTGCAACAAAGTTTCGTACCTTCGTAACATCAAACATTTTTTATTTAAACTTTTACATCCGGTGGCTAGAGAAACGATGTTGTTATATCACGTAGATCGACATTGTGCTCGCAACTGTGGACGCAGGTGAGAGTTGAGCGTTTTTGCAAGCAAAGCGGCGACATTAACTTTAATCCATCAGCTTTGTTATCATTTTGAGACCAAACGACAGGTTCTATCATCATATTTAGTGGCCAAACCTATTGTCACTAAATCCTTTCATCAAATATTTTTACTTTACTTTATTATGGTGTTTAACTATCAGTATTCTCTTAACTGTGCCTATATACAATTTAGGAAATCACTGTGCTTGAGAAGCGCCTCTTTAAGGCGCAATTAAAATATTTTCACCATACTATTTCCAAACTAGGGACCCGACAAGAAAAAGAAGAAGGAAATTAGTAAGTTTGCACGGCCGCATAATGGTTACCTCGTATTTCCGACGGATGATTGTAAATACAGAAGATCTTTCGAAAGGTCTTGGTGAACGTCCTGGGGTCTATTGTAAAGGTTCCATAGACCAAAGGGTTCATGCAGGAGTTGGAGACCGCCATCAGAAAGAAAATATCCTGGACGCGCGCTGAGACGTGCATCGCTGACTTTCGGTCTACCATGTACCTGAAAAAACATCTATGTAAACATCACAACTTTCGGCAAGCTAATCCACACCTTCTTATTGCCATGTCACCAGTTCTTTCGAAACAGTGTGGTGAAAGAACTTTAAATGTGCTTCAACGAGGCTCCTTTCGAGAATTTACACTTGCTATTCAAAAAGGATCCTATCGAGCAATTAACTTGTTATTTTCGGTTTCCCGACATGCAGGTTTCCTCACGATGTTTTCCTTCACCGTTTGAGAGATACTGACACTGAGCCCATAAATTTTTAAACAGAAAAACTCACTAGCGGTTTTGAGCCCACGACCCGTGCTCTGCTTGGTTTCTCGTAAGTACATGCCTCTTTTCGAGATCATTCCACCCCACACTCATAAACTTTGGAAAGAGCCTCCGATGGTATCATCGGAAGTTTTCCCGCTCGGCTATAACATGGACAGCTTTAAATCCCACCCACTATAATATCATAAATGTGAAAGTTTGAATGTTTGATACTCAATAACGCCAGAACGGCAGATCTAGTTGAAATATGGCACGAGATAGTTGGAATAGTATAGTATACTTTTTATCCCGTGGAAATACTGGGATTTAAAACAACGCGGGTAAAACCGCAAGGCGCAGCTAGTAATAAACAAACTAATATTAAAAATTTAAAAGTAGTCAAAACATTTAATAAACCTTGTCTCAACACAACATAGAAACAAACAAATCAGAACACAGATCCAATACTACTTGAGTGTTCGATCTACGTTCTATTTTGTTTATTTCAATCATCTAGATTCTAGACGAAACAAGCGAAGCCCTAAACTTGCTAACAGAACACTTGTCTTGCGATAGTAATTATTTTGAGATAAACGAGAATCGCTATTGACGGTTGAAACAGGTACCTATGTTTCGTACCTATAGAAAACTGTCTAACTTCCAACATTCTGAAACAGGGTATATTTATCATGAACGGAAACTTTGTTAATGAAAGCCTATTGATTTTCTTCGAAATACGTCACAAATTAGTATTTAATTTTAACTACATAACCTAACAAAATTCATTCAATTCGGTTTCATATTTATTGAAATGTAGTAGCGCCCTGCGGTATAAATCCCGGTATTCGAACGGGATAAAAAGTAGCCCATGTTAACACATACACATGTCTGGAATAACTTCCAGACTATAATATATCTCTGTGCCAATTTTCACCAGGTCCGTTCAGTCGTTCTGGAGTTATAGAGTAACAAACATCCATCCATCCATCCATACTTACAAACTAACTTTCGCAATTAGTAGGATAAGGTTTTTTTAGTATGACAGCTTACTATTGTTTTTTTTTGCTTAACATATGATACGCATACAAACTCGTGAGCTATGATGATTGTTGATATCGTGATTATTGATATTATGTTATTAAAACACAAACCGATAGGATAAAAATAGGATTCCCCGATCGATCACATTAGCGTCAGAATTGGCACCTGCTCCGTTTTATAAGTCTCGCTTATAAAATGTTATACCACACTTATTTGTACACACAATAATCTCTTACCCCCGGTTTCTGGAAGCTCGATCAACATCGGATGTGAAGTCACATACCATCTCTATCTTATTTAAAGTGAAAGCTAAAATAGCAAGTGACTTGACAGCACTACACACCACACTTTTTAGCGATAAGACCGCCCATTGTACATTTGATTTTATATATTACTAGTTGCGCCCCGTGGTTTCACCCGCGCAGGTTTAAATACCGGTATTCCCGCGGGATTAAAAGTAGCCTATGTGTTATATTTAGACTATAACCAATCTCTCTGCCAAGTTTCATCCAGATCCGTTCAGCCGTTCCGGCGTGAAAGAGTAACAAACATCCATCCATCCATCCATACTTACAAACTTTTGTGTTTATAATATTAGTAGGATTGTTACAATTTGTCCTATTTTGTTAGTTTTAAGGTGTGCAATCTGTATCTGTATCAATAAAGAATTTTCAGTCATTAACATATAATGTATTAAATATATCAGTTATCTAGTACCCATAACACAAGCTTTAGCAGCTTACTTTGGGGCTAGATAGTGCTGTGTGGATTGTCCAGCATTATTTATTTATTTTATTTATTTATTCATTCATTCAGTTCAGTATATAGTAATCAGTATTTAGTATTCAGTTCCACGTGCTGAACTTGCCTATGGTAAGGTTAACCTATTAGTGCCAAGTATCAAATGAACATAATCGATATAGTTCCATTAAACAGAACAGAAAGAGCTCTATCATCAAATCAGACCTTGCTTTTGTAAATAATAATGGAAATGAGAAAACGGGAGCTCACGTTTCAGTAGTTACATAAAGTAGACGGTAAACCTGTGAAACGATTTCAACCAATTCGAGATTGAACTTCAAAGTTTGTAACTTTAGACAGTTGGAAATTCAATTTAATCGCAGGATTGTTCTTCTGAGATCGCAACCCAAGGCTTTGTCTTTGTCGCTTTTCAAACTCATCAGAAAGCAACAAACGATTAAGACGAAGACAAGAGCTAATGTGAGTCTCGCTCGCACGTTTTGACATGTTGAAAGATATAAAATCACTAAACCCATTTTCGAAAAATCGCAAACAACCATTTTGTGTGCAATGACATTGCACACACTTTAGTAAAAAAATCATTTTGATCTATACACGTTTTCCTACTTAAATGTTTGCTTTTGTAGTTTTCGTACTCAAGCAAACTTTTCAGTAGTAAAACTTGCATCAATCAAAATTAAATTTTTACCGAACTGTGTGCAATTCGATTGCACACAAAATGGTTGTTTGCGATTTTTCAAAATTGGGATTTGTAATTTTATATCTTTAAAAATGTAGAATCGTGCGAGCGAGAGGTACATTAGGTGTTGTCAACGCCTTAAAATGCTGCATCTTTCTTAAGGTCAGTCGTTCCAGAACCACTTAAAGTTAAGTGTTTGATCCTGCGCCGTTTATACGAAGATCGTTACTCGTCTGATGCAGTTCTTTAACGGTTTAACACAACTAACAGAATAACGCACTTATTGCCACTACCTTAGGTTTACCTTAAAGATTTTTTTAGATTCTCAAAAGTTCTCAAAAATTCAGAAATAAATCATAACTCGAAAACTATGAACAATCGCAGAACATACATGGGGGTGATTCGGATATCCACGATACGATGGACCTAATTTTATTTTTGGAAGTCACTGTCTTGGTCACCCTGTATATAGAAGTTAAAAAGGTGAGAGCACGTTACTGCTCATCTAGTGGTAGCAGCTCCGCCTTTCGATCCTAATGACGTGGGTTCAAATCCGTCGCAAACCAAAGAGTTTCTTTCTCAAACGGTGAAGGAAAACATCGTAAGAAAACCATGAAATCGTAGAACCTAAAAAGTTCTAAAACACAATTATATCAAGTTCTCTCTAGAGCTTTTTTAGCGCACTTAAAATCCTTTCATCACACTGTTGACAGAACTATTGACATGACAAGAATAAGACCTTAGAAGGTGATTGAGTGTTTCTCACCAGAGAGTCATCGTGGCGTACGGCAGCCAGCAGCAAGCGAAGACAGTGACGATGGTTACCGTCATTCGGAGCGTGCGGCGACGTGCACGCACCAAGGGACGCTGGTCGGAGCGGCGCAGCATCACGCGTGTGTTGTTTGACTGATGGTACTTCTCTGCAACATTCAAATGAATCAGGACTACTGAGCAAGGAATATAATACTCTCTAACGCCTCTCGCCCACAGGCGCGATCTAAACATGCGTCCGGACGCGCGATTGTATTGTTAAATGTAGGACGCAATTTATATATAACGTAAATGTCACCTAAAACGTAAATTAAAAACGTTATGTATAACGCAATCGCGCGACGCAGAATCGCAGAACGCGCGCCTGTGGAGCCTTATTTGACATAATGTGGCGAAAATTGGCTTATGATTTCGAGTCGACAATAATATCCGCAAATTTAGGGTTGTCGAGGATTTTGTTAAATTCTGATATAGTTTCGTCCGGTCCGACACAGTAGGTATCGCCATATTTCCTATGAACGCCATCCCTGTCAGTCAATGTCAGTGACAACCAATGAGGTAAGAAACCCAACGAAGCAGCCAAGGAATTTGAATACTTCTATATTCCTTGGAAGCAGCAAGGGGGGTTTCCGTGTAAGATAAAGGTGTATTTGTCACTGTATTTGTGTGAAAGTCGATGTTTGGATGTTCGTGGCTGAATCACGGCTTAACGCGTTCGAAGCCGCTAGAAACTTCTAGTTTAAATATAAATATAGCATAATCCCAACTAATATTATAAATGCGAAAGTAACTCTGTCTATCTGTCTGTCTGTCTGTCTGTTACGCTTTCTCGCTTAAACCTCTCAACCGATTTTGATGAAATTTGGCACAGACAATCTCTAGACCCTGAGAAAGAACATAGGCTACCTTTTATTGCGAAAAAAAGAGATGAAGAGATTAAAAGTACGCAGACGAAGTCGCGGGTACCAGCTAGTCACATATAAATCACAATGATAACTTCATCCGTGACACTACTTAGGTAAAATATATACCTAGTCAATTTAGTCGAAACTCGGTCAGTAATTTATGTTAATCACAGTAAGCCTAAGTGACAAGCCTGCCAGATGGCTTAACCCGGGGTTACCGCCAGCCTCCTCATTTGTGTAAGCAAACTGGTGATGAACATCAAATTGAAGATATTTTCAACCTTAGCGTTACGTAAATAAAAGGCAATTTAGAACGCTACTGTTTCAACTTTTTATGAAGATATTATTTAATTCCAACAAATTATAGAGAAGCATATAATGCGTCTTATTGTCTTATTCATCTTTTTTTTACGTATTGTTATTACATTTGCTAGTATTATATTGTGTTTGAGAACTATGGTAAGACCTGCTTGTTACATTTTGACATATTCAAAAAAATCTAGTTAGGTGTGTTGGATCTCGTTATCCCTTCTTTCCTACGTTTCATGTGAATAGATTTTATGGAAAGCTTTTAGAATAATAGCTGTGTACAACATAAACCACTTTGCTATGGGAGCTTTTTCCTATTCATAATATACCTAAGTTAGGTAGGTTTTACTTATTATTTTTGAGGCTTTATGTAAGACCTAAAACAGAAGGGGACGCTCAAGTAAAAAAACAAAAAACATATTGTACTCGTAATGGTAGTTGTCAAATTTAAAAATTAGTTATTATTTCTAAATGAAAGCAAAGATTTTACGCGGTATAGATTTTCACCGTAAAAACGCTAAAAAATAAACACTCATACGATCGGCTACACATTAGACTACCTTAAACACCCATAGCTATATACCTACTAATACAGAAAGTCATCGGAGAAAAATAGCGAGATGACGGCTGAAATTAGTGGAAATAAGTACGTATTCAAATTCCTTGATAAATACCTACACATAGCACCCTATCGCTCCATATCCGGAGCTTTCAACTTCAAATAGTTCAAACCAGTCCAACAGCGGGTACCTTATCTACGATAATCACAAAGCAACTAATATACGACGAGTTAAAATTATCTATATAATATGATTTTCCAAATCTAAAGTAGAGACGGAATTTAGGTAGTTAAGGAACTAGGCTTATACTAGTTTGGTATATTATTAGCATTTGTGGTTTAGTCAAACCACACTAACATTGTGTGTCGCCGACAGGGGAGTAGTCCAAATTTATTTATTTATTTATTTATTTATTAGAAAATCAACAGCAAACAATAATAAGAAATATGGCTGGTTGTGAACTATCTTAAAAAAGGCCAATAACAGATTTTCCTAATTAATCATATCACGAGAAAAACTTTACTGCCCTCCAGCATAGCTTTACCTACAAGAAAAGGAAGAGTATGTGTGTGTGTGTGTGTGTGTGTGTGTGTGTGTACGTGCATGTGTGTAGTTATAATGTGTGTGTGCGCAGAGTGAGTGTAGTAGTATTATGGTTAAAGATTTTAAATATTACTGAGTGTCTTTAAAATAGTGTAATCTATAGCTTACAAACAAATAGAAAATAACACGCGTACAAAGTCGCGAGTTAGTGCTACATTCTCTAAATATAGGAATTCTCGATAGAAAGCAGTAAAGACGCGAATGCTCTTGACAATGATTAATGATTGGCCTTTACTGAATATTTACCCGATTAGGCTTTGATCCCACTTATAAGCATGCTTTACCATCTTGAACATACATCTTTTGTAGTATGTCCCCCTTCTTATATCTGTGCCATTTATTTGAATTGATCGGATTTAGTATTTTGTTATTATTTGCGAAAAAAGAAGTTGTGGGGGATCACAGCATAGGATCACAGGGTGTAAAAAATCCTCTCCCGAAAACTTCAGAGGGTTAATATATCAATATAAACCACGTTTAGGAGAAACTAACACTGTGAACGTGATAAAAAAACATACTTAGGTTCCATGCAAAAGTTTTGGCTTAAATCTAGGAGTTCATATTGATGGGTCCTTTATTTTAACCTCTTGAAGTTTCGGGAGTTGCACCCTGTAATAACGCCTGTGATAACCAGGAAATAACCTAAATTTCGAGGATATTTATTTATTTTACGATATAAAGAGTACCTACAAAAGGTGGTCTAAATGATAAGAGATTTTTCTACCTGCCAATTTTAAAGGTATAGTTAGTGATGTTGGCGTGCAATAATATAAATAAACAGATACCTTCTTCAAAAATCGAACAAATAATTATTATTACATTATTTATTTAATACAAGGTAACGATTTTCGGTACATCATACGAAGGGAAGAATGTCACGTAACAAAAAGAGTGTTAGGTATGAATGTGGATGGATATAAGAGTAGAGGAAGGCCAAATAAAAGATGGATGGATTGTTTGAAGGATGACATGCGGGTAAGAAAGGAGTGACGACTGAGATGACGGGTGACAGAGGGAAGAGGAGATAATTAGGAACTCCCGTTCCTAATACGATCGATTTCTCTCGATAAAGGCTAGTGATGCGCTTAACCCCAACATCCAATTAGCGAACGTCCAGCTACCCGAGCCAGATTCATGAGGCCAGTGCAGTCACTGGCCTGAAAATAACGTCAGTTTACTGACATAAACTGAACATCAAGCATATATAGCATACCTACTAACATAATCTCCAGGTATTAAAGCAGCCTTGCATAGAAAAATTCTTTGGAATTAATACTAAGGTATGGATAACAAGGTCTGATTTTGGTCGTCATTTCAATCAACTTTTAAAATGGAGAAAACTAGTTACAGAAACATAATTAATTACAATAGTTAAAACATTTTTTGGTTCTATCGTCAATAGTTTCCGCAGCGCATGCGATGTAAGACAATTCATAATACACCTTGGGTTACATTATTGATGTTTTAGTAGGGATCCCTAATTTTTTCCACTATTAGATGTAACCTATGTTACTCAGGGATAATGCAGCTATCTTAAGGTGAAAGAATTTTTGAAATCGGGCCAGTAGTTTTTGAGTCTATTCGTTACATACAAAAATACAAAGTTTTCCTCTTTTTACTATAGTGTAGATGTAGATTGGTGTAGATTTAATATCAAGCAAACTTACCCGAATTTTCCCTAGAGTTCTTGGATATCTCGTAGAAGATGCACAGGTAACACACAGAGATGACCATCAGTGGCAGAAAGTACATGGCGAAGAGGCAGAAGACGTTGTACGCTAACTCGTGGGTTTGGTTCGAGAAGGCTTCGAAGGAGACGCACTGCTCGAAGTCAGGCACGGACGGATGACGCATTACTTGGAATACTAGACTCTGGAACAAACGCAAACGCCATTCATATTACTTGCCATTTTATAGCGGGTATATAGAGCAGTGTTGTTCAATCTGTTGCCGGCAAAAGGAAAAAGGCAGGGTTCTATCTACCCTACAGTAAAAACACCAAGAAATTTTTTTAATCTAAATTCCTTAACAATTGTGTTTTCAGTGAGAAGAAAAGCATAATATTGTCTCTCTATGGCCTAAATAAACAATAAAAATAAAATTCTGGCGAACCCGCCAAAATTTTTCAACCCATACAAAACACTGATGAGTATAGATGCTATAGTACATAGCAACCCACCCCGGCTTCGCACGGGTGCACAGTGTTTCTCTACTATATTATGCATGTATTATACATCTAAACCTTCCTTTTGAATCACTATCTATTAATAAAAACCGCATCTTAATCCGTTGCGTATTTTAAAGATCTAAGCATACATAGGGACGGACAGACAGACAGCGGGAAGCGACTTAGTTTTATACTATGTAGTGATACTATACATGTACGCAGGTGTAACCACGGGCCGCAAGTAGTATAAGATAATGATCTGCGTATGTACTCTATTAAATTAAATAAACTTTAGGTTTATTAAGCTCGCATATTCTGTCACATATCATGCCGCAGTAACTTATCCGACCGTTTAATTAATTAAAATCCCGATGCATATCCAAAATTTTTTTTACAATACGTGGAAAAGCTTTGCGGGTTATTTCAATTAAATTCACAATGAAAAATTCTTCTCTCTCTATAACTGTTATGTTCCTATGGCGACGTTCCTATGATTGTGTTGTGTGCAACAAAAAATTAAGAAAATTAAATACTTTGGAGTATTTTGGTCTCGTCTTTGTTGTCGCATTTTTTTTATATTACTAGCTGATGAAACAAGCGGATGGCCCACCTGATGCTAACCATTACCTACAAATCATTGCCTCGTAAGTCACGCTATCGTGCGTGAACGTGCCGCATAGTAATATACTGTCAAGAATGATTTGAAGGCAACTATTCGTTGAGCAATTATCCATCCACAACTTCATTCGTGAGAGGTTCTTAGAGTCATTATGACAGTCACGTTCGGAAATTAATTTCAACATTCATCAATTTCCTCTTTTTTAACCGACTTAAAAAATAAAGAGGTTTTCAATTCTTCTAAAAGTTTTTTGAAATTACAATTTCATTGCGTGGAGTATGTGGTAGGTACTTACGATGGTGATTTATTTTTTTGTTTTACTTTGCAAATAATGAATTGGTTTTGATGATTTTTTTTGTTTGGTAGGTTATCATACAAGTTTAACAAAATATAACAAGCGCTTTGAAAATCAATTTAAAGTATTGGAAAGCGAAGTACAAAAAAAAGCCAAGTAAAAATAGTACATTGTTCACCGAGAGGAGAAAGTGACCGATTACCGTCGAGGGTGTCGCTTGAAGCCCGAGCCGTAGGCGAGGGCTTTAAAACACCCGAGATCGGGAATCGCACTTTCTCTCGAGTGATACATAGTGCTTTATACTACACCTACGAGGAAAATAAAAAACTAAAACTGAATCCTCAAACAACCCACAAATTGAAAATGGCGCCAATGGCGTCTGCAATTTTCACATGTTCTTTTTTCAAATTGTTTATCCTGCCGCCACAGGGTCGCACTGCCAGCCCGACACCATCCAACACACAGCTAGTGGCCAGTGTCATTTTGCAAACTTGGAGATAAAAACTCACTGTAAAAACTCTTTGGCTTTTGATATTTAGGTTACCGGCGCATAGTCTTACCCAAAGTTTAAAAAGAAAAACCACGTAAGAAATGGATTTTCATACACTTTTCTCTCCCGCTCAGATGCGTTTTTTCCCCGCATATTTGTTCGATATGCAATGACGTACTTTCTACCGTAAATTTGATAAAGTATCAAGGTACTTTCCAAGCAGGTGTAGTATAAAAACCACTTTCTGTCTGCTTATACTTATTACACTAAAGCTTAAAATGTCTCTGCTCTCTCTTAAAGTGTGTGAAGTTATGATTCAAAGTGGTACATATCCACCAAGAATATACTTGCTCGAACAATCGCCATAAAACCAACGCAATGAACCATATGACCTTCATAGCTTAGTTAATGTATAGCGCAGAAGGCAGATGATATAGCCTTATCTGTCTTCTGGGCTGTAGGTGGGCTCGATTCCCACACATTTCAAACATTTTTGTAATGAACATTATGTATATAGAAGTTGGTTCTCTGCCTGTACCGTTACGTATTTGAAAAAGTGTAAATTCCATACAATATCATACCCAGGTGAGATTGCCGAAACGCGTTATGCCTGATCTAAAAATAGACTGAAATAAATCTAAAAATAACAAAAACCTTACAAATGAATTTTATTTGTTAAAATATTACACCCTCGTTCATTGTCCCCGAGCTAGTCTAAGAATAAATTGTACGAAATATCCTTTACAGAAAGTTATGGGTCAACTTTTACAGGGTGAACCAGAATTAATGAAGGCAAGACAACGGATATATGGATAAATGGACGGCTACGCTTTAGATGCAACTGTTACTGAGGAGCATGAAAAGCAAGAATTTCTGCATCAAATAAAATCCGGCGGTTCTGTAAAAAAACTGTATCGCACAAGACATTTTAAAGCCTCTTATTAAACATATAGAGGATAGATTTTATATACAACCAGCTGATGGAACAAGCAGATGGCTCACCTGATGTTAAGTGGTCACCATCACCTATAACAAAGCATTGCCTCGTAAGTCACGCACGATAGGAACGTTCCCTACGATGCACTGCCCTGCGTCCATCAACTTAAGACATACAGATGTTACGCCTCATGTGCCTATAATTACACCGACGACCACACTCTTCAAACCTAAACACAGCGTCGCTGTTTGGCGGCAGAAAAAAGCGTGGTGGTAGTACTTCCCTTCACATACAGAGCACTACTACTCTTAAAGTCATGATGTCTTGAAATAATGCTTAAAGAAAACTGGATATGCACGTACAGTTTTTGAGAGTGGATCTTTTACACCCTGTTTACTCTCTGGGGAACAAATTTTTTGTTTTTTTAACTTTGCTTGGTTTTCTCAAGGCCTTGCTGGAAGAAATGGCGTCGGTCATTATTTTTGGAGGATTAGGGGACTTGGTGATATACTACCGTTGGGAACCTACTCCTACTAATATAAAAGTGAAAGTTTGTAAGTATGGATGGATGGATGAATGTTTGTTACTATTTCACGCCGGAACTTCTGAACAGATCTGGATGAAACTTGGCAGAGAGATAGATTATAGTCTGGAATAGCACATAGGCTACTTTTTAACCCGTGGGGATGCCGGGATTTAAATCTGCACGGGTGAAACCGCGGGGCGCAACCATAGTCGTTGATAAAGCGAGCTAAAAAAATTTTTTTTTTATTATCAATAGGAGTATATTTTTACAGCCGTATGGACTGTCTTTTGGCTACAAACTCTGGTGGAAACGACGATGGAGCAGAACGGTCTAGATGACTCTTGCCTTGAAGAGGCCCAAATAGATAGATAGAGTGTGTCAAATTCAAAGCGAACTTCTTCAGGCCAAGATGATGATGATGTTATGTTCATAACTCGATTTTATTACGGTCATTAGGAGAATTTGTAGAAGGCGGAAAGTCTTGTAGAATGGATTACGGTCATCAAAAATATTACATTGTATGAAAAATGCCACCCATTCTATTTTTCATCTAACCTTTTTTTTTTCGTCATTAACCGTTTTAGGGCCAGACTTTTTTTTTAAGTTCAAGGGAATATAAATGGTCTATAAATGTTTTTCTCCTTTGATAATAGGTTGACTAATGAGGGACACAGTGCCATGCTTTATAGCGCACGTCCAGCTAAACATAGGTAGCCTCTTAACATCAGGTGGGCTATGTACTACTCCAGTACTACTTCTCGTAAAAAAAACTTACTTTGTCGCTTGCTAGCTGCCCTATTTTTTTTTGGTAACTGTTAAGATATTTTGTAAACATTTTTTACAGTTTTTCATAAGGGATTATATAAATAAGACTCTTATTCTTATCCTTTTTTACAGTATTTTTTGTGACTATTTATTTCTATTCTGCAGTGCAATAACCGTTCTTATCGATCGCTTAATTTGACATTTAGAATCGATAAAAATGGTTTTATCCATTATCATTGTTGAAACCATTTTTAACTAATTTTTGACGATTCTAAATGTCAATTAAACGATCGATAAGAACGGTACTTGCACAGCTGATATTTATTCTAGTATCTTATTCTATTCTGTTTTCCCTGAATGTCTCTCTGTCTTCTGTGTCTCTGAGGACAATGGCCTCCACCAAATCGTAACCATAGATTCAGGTCTTTTGATAGTCTAGAGTCTATACTAGACTCATTGTCATGGTCTAGAGTTTAAGCCATATGCAAAATAAATAAATAAATATAAAATAATGCTGGACAATCGACACAGCATCATCTAGCCCCAAAGAAAGCTACTCAAAGCTTGTGTTATGGGTACTAGATGACTGATATATTTAATACATTATGTACTTATTTTTTTATTATACATAAACACCCAGACCAACGGAACAAATTTCTGCAGATCGTACACAAATTTGTTTCGAGGCGGGAATCGAACCCGCAACCTCTTGCGTCGCAGGCGGACTCTCGCCCGCTGCACCACTGAGGGCGTCTAAATAATATTAAAGTAAAAAACATGATATACCTGTGGTAGACTGCACAGTAATGCGACAGTCCACGCCAAACTCAGCATCATCTTGCTTCTCTTTCTCGCAACGGGTAATCTCAGCGGGTATATTATTGCAAAAAACCTGAAACAAAACTAACTATTTAATTCATTCTAAACTGTAAACTTATTAATAAGTCAAATGTAATTTTACAGAAAAATGGCAACTTAATATTATTAACACTTTTAATTAATATAATTTATCTATATTTAAATAATCATTCATTTACAAAGAAAATTAAATTAAAGTATTAACAAATCACATATGAAATATTATAGTCGAGCTATCTGTAGACCGTTGCAAACGATCTAAACATACAAGTTTTTCTTTTAAGCATTTATTTACGTAAAAAATTAAATAATGATTCTAGAGTATTTTTTCTTTTCATTAACATCCATTATCCACCCCTTTTATATTTCCTTTTACGAGCTATATATTTATATCAAAGCGAACGTAAAAAGTATATACAAATTGTGCAAAATACATACTAAGCACGTTGTGCCTCTGCAAGCCAATGTTTGTTATCTTGGTACCCAAGAGATATACCTAACTGGGGACCACATTGGGGACACAGCTTGCCAGCTCATTAAAAAAAAGGCACCCTTGGAATTGGGTTCTTCCTTTATGAGTAACATTAATTCTCCAGCACTTCGAGCTCTGGTGGTCTAGTGGAAGCAGCCTTAGGGTCGTGGGTTTAAAAACAGTTCGTACACCTATCAATTTTTCAGATCAAAAATGTGCAAAGTTCCAGTCGTCTCATGCGGTGAACGAAAACATCGTGCGAACATCGACATGTAGAAACTAAAAGGTTAGAAAATATGTGTCAGGTGCACTTCAAATATTTTCACCACATTGTTCCAAAAGACATCATTTTTTTAAAACAACTATCTGATGGATCAAACAGATGGCTCACCTGATGTTAAGTGGTAACCATCAACTATAACAAAGCATTGCCTCGTAAATCATGCACGATAGGAACGTGCCCTACGATGCACTGACCTGCGTCCATCAATGTTAGATCTCATGTGCCTGTGATTACACCGGCGACCACACTCTTCAACCCGAAACACAGCAACGCTGCTTGGCGGTAGAAAAGGCATGGTGGAAGTACTTCCCCGGACGAGCCCTTCTCAAAGAGCTCTATTACCTACTCTTGAAACTATTACTCTGATAACTATTGTCAAGCGTTTGTATGTGTAAATTACTTATTTATTTATTTATTTTAGGAATACCAACAGCTTATCAAAACTTAAATTCTAAGTAATATAGGTTATCAGAGAGGGCAATTAGCGGTCCTCACGTATGGTTACAGAGTACCTAGATGAGAAATATGACAACGCCTGCCCTCGTTTTACTAAAGACGGAAATATTCAGCCAACAATGTCTGAATAATTCATTTTTTTAATGTTAGAAAATATGATGTTTCAAACAGTTATGTGAGTTATTTTTAGCTCCACGTTCTCGATAAAATAATGAGCCACGTCGAAGAGTGGCCCATATCGAATATGGATTTTATTTTTCCAATTCATAATACACAATACACGTGTGTGTGATCACAGCTGCTCCATCTTCTGCACTCTGTGTGGTGGTGTGGGTTCGTGGATCACCACCGAGAGCAAATATTTTTTGAATGTTATATACTATTCTACTTGCTAATTCTTCTTCATGCCGTGTCACTAGTTTCTTATGAAACAGTGTGATGAAAGGGTTTTAAGTGCGCCTCTGTTGTGTGTTATTATCCTTGTGGTGTGCAATAAAGAGTTTCCTATTCTATTCTATTCTGTTGAAGAGTAAATAAACAACACTATGTTCAGTATTTGCCACCTGCTACAGTCAAGCATATTTCATGTCACTGTCAATAATTTGATTATGACAGTTCAGAGTAATTGCCGCCCTCTCTTTCGTCTATGATGTTCGTAGCGTCCTCCACTAACTTGTTATCAGCTCTAATATCTTCTATCTTCTTCTATATATATTAAAATGAATTGTTGTTCGTTAGCCACGCTAAATCTCGAGAACGACAGATCCGATTTGGCTAATATTGACCTTGAATTATTTGTGGAAGTCCAGAAGAAGGTTTAAAAGGTGAATAATTATGAAAATGCTCGGATCGATCGATTGA
Source organism: Plemyria rubiginata (assembly GCA_963576535.1). NCBI lineage: Eukaryota > Metazoa > Arthropoda > Insecta > Lepidoptera > Geometridae > Plemyria > Plemyria rubiginata. Next base: position 7,965,642 of record OY754923.1, read on the forward strand.
GGCAGTACGAAGTTTGCCGGGTCAGCTAGTATCTAATAAATAGGTAATAATAATAGGTGTTGTTTTTGTCTATGCGCGACGGTGACCGCTTACCACCAGGTGGGCCGTTAGCCCGTTTGTCTATCCCGTGTCTTTGTTTTTTACATTAAAAAAAATACTGTAAAGTGGCATCCGGGTTTTTATTTCTACAGCCTCAAGAAGCTCCTTTCGAGCACTAGTGATGTTAGTACCACTTAACATTGAGTGAGCCATCTGATTGTACCATTGGCCACCATGATATATAAAGAAAGATTGCTTTTCAAGTCACGCGCGGTAGGTACGTGCTTTCGATGCACTTCCCTGCGTCCATCAACTTGAGGCACTTGGTGAAATTGCAGGCAATCGTTGCCTGCTTGCTCGCGGGCAGAGAAAAGCATGGTCAAATCAAAGCAAATCGGTCTTTGTTCAGTACGATCACAGAAATAACTTTGAAACGAAAATGGTAGGTCAATCTAGCCCTAGTTCATCACGACCAAGGAGACCAACCCAGAAGAACTGGCAAAAAACTAAGTTTGGTTCCTAGAGTTTTTATGATCTTCTTTTAAAAATAATAAGGACCTACTTATTTGTTTATTCTGTAATGAGCTGGAGCATGGTGGTAGTACTTCCCCGGGCAAGTCTTTCACAATGAGCTCTACATTCTTATCATCTACGTTCAAGTTAAGGCGTTGACAATACCTAATTTACCTCTCGCGCGCCCGATTCTACATTTTAAGTGATATTAAATCACTAATCCCAATTTAGAAAAATCGCAAAAAAAAAGTTTGGGTAAAAATTTCATTCTGTTCGATGCAAGTTTTCCTACTCAAAAGATTGCTTATTTACTAAAACTAGTACAGCTAACTTTTGAGTAGGTAAACTTGTATCTATTAAAATGATTTTTTCACTGAACTGTGCGCAATGTCAATGCCCACAAAATGGTTGTTTGCGATTTTTCGAAAATGGATTTATTGAATTTATATCTTGTATCACGTCAAATCGTGCGAGCGAGAGTTAGTTACATTAGCTCTTGCCTTCACCTTAACATGCTTCGTTTGGGAATAGATATTGAAGAGTGGAATGTCCACCAATTTTTGATTTATAACATCCGTGATCCTTACCTATCCAAAGATATGCAGACAAGAACGTTGGAGGACAGGTAAAGTCCAAAAGCTCTGAGAACGAGGAAGAACTTGCAGGCTAAGTTCCCCGCTAGCCAGGCATTCGTCGTCCGCCATCCGATCTGTAAACAAAAGATTTATTTCAAACCCTCTTACGTCGAGCAGCGGTGGAATTCTTCAGCCTCAGGAAAATGATGATGAAAAAAATAACTGAACACTTAAGCCACATGCACCACTCCGGTCCATCCGGTCGTCAATGGATTTTTCTATCCTTGTTTTCTCGCGAATATGCAAGGTATGGTATTTGCTAGTACCTCTGACTAACCCCCTTAGACACCTTCAAAATATCTAGGGTTAAGACTCGGTACACAAAAATCTGAGTTATAGGAAATACTACTTGGAAACGTACAACGTACGTAATCGTAATAAATAAATAAATAAAGTAATATTTTCGCTAAACTCGTCTTTATCTCGTCTCGTGTTCTGTTTGTGCACAATTTATATTGTTTGCGCTGGTGATCCTTATGCTTCAATTGAATAGATACGTTATGAACTTGAATATTTACCGTAGCTAGGGATAAAATTCAAGAAGCTTTATCGGTTTTCTTCAAATCAAATCAATGTCCAGTCAGTAGAAAAGATGATCTAAGTATGTTGAATGTCCTTCTAAGCCTGATCTGATCAATAAATGATGAATGATAAATGTGATTCTTGTATAAAATCAAAACTGCAGTGCAAGTACCATTCTTATCGATCGCTTAATTTGACATTTAGAATCGTCAAAATACGTTAAAAATGGATTTATCCATTGTTGAAACCAATGAATTTGAATACTACGTTACTGCTGGATCATCAACTTGTCGTGCACGCGCACCACTGGCGGCCTGCACAACAATATCATATACTCGTAGTCCATTAGCGACCCGCCCGCTCGCCCCTGCGTCGCACGGGTGCACATATCATGCATGTATTATACCTATAAACCTTTCTCTTGAATCACTCTATCTATTAAAAAAACCGCATCAAAATCCGTTGCGTAGTTTTAAATATTTAAGCATACAAAGGGATATGGGGACATAGGGACAGAAAAAGCGACATTGTTTTATACTATGTATTGATAGTGATTATTGATACACAGTCTGGACTTTACAACCCACGACCAAAGTGACCACACATAATATAAACACAGAATTAGGTGTTGAAACCATTTTTAACGAATTTTTGACGATTTTAAATGGCAATCAAGCGATCGATAAGAACGGTACTTGCCAAGGAATATAGATAAAAACATTCCTTGGTACTTGCACTGCTGGAACACACTGGGAAACGAATATTGCTGCAAAACTTTTTCATATAGCACTGAATGTACGCTCAAATAAAAACTAACCGAACTGAACTTCCAAAGTTCATTCTTTTTATTTGTTTCGCCATCTTTATTGGAAAATTCATACCTCTGCCATGAACGATCAAAAGTTTACCCAAAGCAGTATAGCAGTGTATAATATAGCAGAATACACCTAAAAGTATGAGTGTTTTGCCAACTGTAACATCTGTAGGTATTCAACTTCCACACATGTTGTCTTATAAAACAAATCTGAAAGACTTCCCTATAGAACAGCCATATAAGGCTGTTCTAATCATAAAACGTAATATACTCGTATTAGGTACTTTTATTGTTTTATTAAAATAAGAAATAGCTTGCATGGTTAGCAGGCCATTTTCCTGATGAATACTTATAACTGAAAAAAAATGCTTCACGGCTTTAATACTCAGACACACTAGATATCCCTTAAGATATTTTAGAAAGAGTTCAAGATTTATCCCGATCTTTTTAAAATAATTCAAGTTTTTTCATTTTAAGTAGGTATGTCATAGAAGGATAGCCAGAAGTAACGTCCAAATATAACAGCTACAATTTGCAATAGTTAAAAGTGGGAGTAACATTGAGTACAAACATTTTTCGAAAAAAAAACAGAAAAGTTCATTGGTGCACAACTACGAACTTACGATCAAAGGCGGGCTCATTCCAACTAAACCACCAACGGTGCTTTAGAGTTGTATTATCAAACTCATTATATTTGCTTAAATTGATGTCATCCTCTAGTTTACTGTCGCCTAGTCTCTACCCTCCGCGACACGTGTATGTTTAGAACAGTGATTCCAAGTCGTATCATGCATGGATTATACACTACATTACGCACCTGACATCTCGGGCGTGATTCGCAAATAAATGACAGACTTAGAATTTGTCGATTAAGATTGGTACAGTTGAGCAATTGACAAATGATATAAAAAGGCGTGAAAAAACTCTTTTGTCAAATAGTGGAAGCTCTGGATTATTCAAATTCCTTGCTCTGGATGCACATATGCGCAGGGGTAGATGATTTCATACTGGTTCTATAGAAATCCAATATTCATCGGTAGCTTGCATCTGACACAAGCCACAAAAGAGTCCACGTTTGCGCCCTGCCTAGGATAAATTTTATTAATTTTATACTGCTGGGTAATGGAGCAAGCTTATGGCCCACTTTCTGGTGGTAACCATCACCTTAACAAAGCATTGCCTGGCTTGTTACGTGTGATATGAATGGCCATCTGCTTGTTCCATTACCTGGTTATATAAAAAAATCGTTCGTTCGGAGTAGAGGTCTACGGGCTACAGACGACTTGCCATCAGGTGGCTTGTCTGTCCGTTTGCCAGAAGAGGCATAAAAAAAGGTAAAGATTTTTTTCTCTGAGTTTTGTCTTAGGCAGTCTGAGAATTTATTAACAAACTTAAAATGCAGGGTGTGAAACTGTAGCTTATTATGCGAGAGCATGCAATTCTAATCCTTGATAACTATAAAAGATTAGAAATTCATGCTGCAGACTGCAGTGTAATAAACGGAGTGTACAGAACCTTTTTAGTTATTAAGGGATTCCCAGGAACTTACAAAACGGTTGAGAATCTGACGACCGCTTAACATTTCATTCTCATTTTTACATTTCTAAAATTATTTTACCTTTTTCACACTTAATCAATCTTTTTGTTATAGTAACCTACGGTTTCTGAAAGCGCAATCAACACTAATCGGCCAAATCACTTGCTATCTCTATCTAATTTGAAGTAAAAGCTGAAATAGCAAGTGACTTGACAGCCAATTAGTGTTGATCGAGCTTTCAGAAACCGGGGGTTAATGTTTTAGATAGATAACTTTTATTGGATGGATAAATAAGATTTATTGATAACCACAACAAAAATAGTTTCACACATTTTGACTTAAAAGCAAACAATTGCAGGCAATGGGCGGCCTTATCGCTAACAGCAATCTCGTCCAGGCAATTTTGGTCCTCGGCATGGACAGGACTGAACATAAAAGAGAGGGGGAAGTCTAATGTGATTTTAAATACCTAACTTTGCATTTGACTCTGTTTTATAAATTAGGTTTAGTCAACGTAAACATACATTTACGTATTGTAAATGTATGTGATGTGTTACTATAGTAGTGTGTAAGTCACGCCTAGTAATTTAACTCTTGTTGTTATGTATAAATTTGCCACTTTGTTGGCAGTGTGTTGAGTGCATGATTTACACACAACACTCTGCCAAAACAAAGCATCTTGACCTTGGACTAAATAAAATTAGGTTGCGTTAAGCCAATATATACACACAGTGAAGAAATACATCGTGAGGAAATTCCAACCATCAAATAAAATAAATAAATTGTGCTGGACTTTCCACTCAGCACTATCTAAGCCCAAATTAAGCCAAAGCTTGTGGATATGGGAACCAGATAGCTGATATTATACTTAAATACTTCCTTCAATCTACAACTTAAAACACTTCTCACTCACATATTTCAACATTTTTAAACAAAATTGCTCGAGATTGAGCTCACAGAATTTCACAGAAACACCTAATACAATACCCCTATTTATTCTTCCCTGCTCCCTTTGAGCGGGAAGAATAAATAGGGGTCGCTCTCAATTATATCTTAAAGTTCACCTCAAGCGGTATAACGATGAAAGTGACCATCATATCGGCGACCACGAGGTGCGTCATGAGCAAGTTGACCCTCGACTTCCGTCTCCTGGACCGCATCAGCGCGCAGAACACCGCCAGGTTTCCAACTGCACCGACCAATAGCAGCGAACTATACACCGTCACCACCATCTCGTGTTCAGGAACTGGTATCGTGTCTTCGGTTTCCGTGACGTTGGCAATTCCATCCATGGCGAAGTAATCCCAGAAATGCTCCTTCGGTAACAGGCTGGTCGGCTCTGGTTGCGTCATTTTATCACGTTCACTCACACACTATTTTTCCACATGCAAGTTTAAAAACACTAGGTTACTTTACAGATACTACCGGGTAAAATGATGTAAATAATTTTTATTTATTAATCTTTTGATTATTAAACTTTTCACTTAGCAGGATCCTTCTTAAACTTATTACGTGAACTGATGAATTTACGATTAATATTCATCAGTTACATTGCTTTTCGAAATTTCAATTACAAGGAAACTCCATTAGTAAAAGTCTAACTAAAGTTTCGCGGGTGACTACGGCGTAGCTGCTACGCGAGCGCTTCGCGTAGCGCCGTAGAATGTTGTGACGTTTCGATTACGAGACGACCCGATCACCATGAATGGAAATGTTATTACTTTGCGACTGGATAGCAACAAGTTTAGTAATTGGAATCATATTTTCTGAATTTCGTTCAAAAATTAATCATACCTTATTAAATATAATAAGGTATGATCTGAATAACTCTAATACCAACATAAATTCTGTGTAATTTGCTGGCCTTTGTCATCTCATTTCTCAGGAATTTTATTTTGTTGGTAATTGTGTTCGAAATAAGTTATTCAGTCTGGGTTTTAGACCATCTTACAAAGCGAAATGTTTGATGGTGGATATGTGTGTGATTTGAGGTACCGGCCGAACTGATCTTGCTGGAATAGCATTCATGACCTTAAAGCCTCTCGCCCACAGCGGCGATCTAAATGCGCGTGCGGACGCGCGATTGGATTGTTCTATTGCAACACGCAATGTAAAACGTAAATGTCACCTTAAACGTTATTTAAAGTGCAATCGCAGGACGCAGAATCACAGAACGCGTCTGTGAAGTACAACCTAAGGAGGTACATTTAGCAGCAAGCAAAAGATAGTGGTTTATGGAGAGTTAATCTGATCTAATTAAGTTGATGGACGCCGGGCCATGCATCGTATGGCACGTTCCAGTTGTGAATAGAATAAAATATAAGTTTATTTAGACTGAAAACCAGCGCGGCTTGGCAAGGTTGGCTACCTAGGTACCAACTTTGCTAAGCAGCAAAAGCTGAGTTAGGGCCTTTTTGGCATACAGTACGTACCTACGCACTACTCTGAACGGGACGGGACTGGCCGCAGACATTGTTTTTCTTTGTGTATGTTTGTATGTGTGTTATTTTTTTTTTCTTCTATTGTAAGTAATATGTTTTATACCTACCTATTGTAATTTCCTGTCCGTTCTGTATTTCTTCATTTCTTTTTTTTTCTGTATGTACTTTAGTGTGTCAAATAAATGTATTTTCTATTTTCTTTCTTTTCTTTATTTGACGACAACACACAGAAGAAGCATATAGACAAGAAAGAACAGAAAATAAGGCAGTACGTGGTTGTGCGTGATTTGAAAACATTACCTCGTAATAATAATAATAATAAATAATGCTGGACAATCCACACAGCACTATCTAGCCCCAAAGTAAGCTATTCAAAGCTTGTGTTATGGATACTAGATAACTGATATATTTAATACATTATATACTTACATAGATAAAATTTTTTATCATACATAGAAAACACCCAGACCATCGGAACAAATTTCTGCAGATCGTACACAAATTTGTTCCAAGGCGGGAATCGAACCCGCAACCTCTTGCGTCGCAGGCAGGCTCTCGCCCGCTGCGCCACAGAGGTCGTCAAAGTAAGTCGTAAGTCACGCACGGAACGTACCCTGCGTCATCAACTTGAGGCATACAGCCTCATGTGAAACTGAAATACCGAAACACAGCGTTGCTGCTTGGCAGCAGAAAAAGGCGTGGTGGTAGTATTTCCCCGGGCAAGCCCTCCACAAAGAGCTCTACTACACTAAGCTTTTAGAAACCGGGGGTTAGTATTCCATAAGTTACAGGTTGCAAGCCCTATTCTATATTTATAGATATTCTATGGCCCTTATTCATAATGGTATTTGAGCGCGCCAATATAGCTTGTCAGACCGATAAGTATGTTGCTGTCTCTTCACGTTGGCATGAAAGTGACAAGTATACTTTATTGAGTCGCTATAAAGTGGAAGGGATTATGAATAAGAGGGTAGGTAAGTCAAACCAATAAAACTAAATCCAATTTTCGGAAAGCTATTTTTGAGCGACCTTACACTATCGTGCAAACCCACACTTATGTTTTGTAAGTTTCTTTCACTAATAATGTTTGTTTAAATTTGTAACGCGAATCATTCAAAAGAGCAATAGAAACTAAGCCGTTAAGGTTCTTGTCTGTTCTTCTAGGCTTTGGTCCCGTGGAACTGGCACCAAAGTCAAAGTCAAAATATGTTTATTCAATAAAATCACACGGACCATCGTGAAACATCTTAAAACTAGGTGACTCTAATGCCAGTTCCACGCGACCAACACCGAGAAGAACAGACAACAAACTCGGCTTGGTATCTATCACTCTTTCGTATGATCCTCGTTACATGTAATAAAATACCTACACTATTGAAGCCTGCACCTGGAGTCTTGGAGTCACCTAGCTTTAAGACGTTACAAAGTAATCCTTGAGATTTTATTGAATAAATACATTTTACTTTGAATGTAAATGGTTTTTTAACGTAGTGTATATATGATATAATATATACACTACGTTAAAAAAACCATAAGTGTAACCACCAAGTGACCAAATAATTTACTATTGAAATTTCAAATATAGACTATACCTGGAAAAAAAATTGGTTTCAGCGATAAGGTCGCCCATTGCATTTTATTAATCTACGCCTAGATTTATGGTGTATCCTTGTGTTCAATAAACTGTTATCTATCTATCTGTCTAAAGTCCTAATTTCGGTTTTGGATTTTCCAATGCACAGTGGTCCCAGCAACAAGCGTCCCTACAAGCGCGGTCATAAATACCTTACTTTATTATATGAGAATTTTCTGAAGGGTAAATAATAAAAAATACATCACAAATGTACATTAATGCTTTATTTACATAATTTAATACATAATATAGAAAAAACTGTACAATATGTATTATGTAAATATAAATTTAAATAGTCAATTTTGAGATTTATTGTCCCTCGTTCGAAGATACATCTGAATATGATATTAACGCTATTCACGAAGGGGATATAATTAAATATGTATTTTTTATATATTAAACAATATATATATACAACAAAAATCAAGGAAACTAAAACCACAATATATTTACAAACGTAATCATAACCAAACTATGTAACTTAAAATAACCACAACCACCAACCTAATTTAAATTTAAACTATATTCGTAATAAATCTAAAACCTGCTGCGACTTACCCAACGCTCTTTTTCTTACGAAGTTTCCGGAGACTAGTAATAAACTAGTTATAATAAACTTTGCAATTCTACTTCTGCTTTAGATTTTGAAACGGGTAAGTTTTCGGGATAGCATTTCTTTTTATCAGTACACTTTGGTAAGATGGTAAAATGTCAATGCAGTTTGATTGTTAGTTAAATTTTTAGTTAATAAATATTGATGCTTCGTCAACTTAGCCTCAACCAAAAGGGATACGACCTCGTCCGAATTTATATTCAATCTTATGCTACGAGTAATATTAGACGTATCAGAAGTATACTGAGTAGTGGGTTCACACCAGAGTCATCTATTTCAGATAATTCTGCCTATCTTCAACGTTTCGAGCGCTTAGACAATTCTGAAAAATCTATCCTAGGGCGTCCGCGTTCGCAAGATAGCCCGGGCTGGTTCGCATTTTCTTGAATGCACTGCTCATGACTTCTTACTAATTCGAAACATTCAGTTTCATTTAACCAATCTGAGTAAGCACTTATGCAAAAAAAATTATTTCCCGAGACAATTTTCCAAAATCTATCAAGACTTTTACATAAACTGAGTATCTTACTATCTAAATCCCTTATGTCTAGAATCTAGAATCTCCACCTCATCCAGTGAAGCTAGAATAGTTTCCAACACGTTTTGATGTTTCTGAGGAACACTTCCAGTTACAGCAGACTAAATCTCAAAGAAATGCATCCTTGAGAAAGCACATTTTAATCAAAGTACCTCAATAAAAAAATATTTTACTTATGTTTCGTAGACCGTGCTACGCCTGAGCCTACGCAGTCGTAGAGTCTATATCAACTAAAGTCGCAAACAGACGCAGAGAAACCTTTTATATTTTCAAAATAGACAGTTCAACCTTTAATTTAAGATATGTGAGAGTGTGTGACTATGGTGGAAATTAGTTGTAAGTCTACGTGAAGTTAACAAAAAGTTTAATATTTGGCAGAAATCCTGTGTGGCGTAGCACGTAACTTTTTTTTTTTTTTTTTTTATACCTTGATCTTAAAAATTCATGTCACAAACACCACTCAAAACAATGCAATTCTGAGAATTCACCGTTACAAAAACAATATGTGATAATGTGTTACTGACAAGGCGAGCGTAACGTATTGATGTGTTCACTTCGGAGTTTGAAAAAAAGTGATAATTAGGTAAAATGGGTGACATTTTTATATTTTTGGGTAGCTTGTTTATCGGTTACTACTACTACGTTATAAGTAATTAAAGTAAGAATAATTGATGATGACATTTTGCATTTATGACCTATGGCGGGAACCACAGTGCAATGTGGTCCAATGTGGTGTGGTAAAAAAGAAAACTAGTCTGTATAATTTTCTGGTTAAGGCTGTCTTTGTACTTAATTTAAGTGATTATGAATTTTATAAACATTTTATTTGTATTAAACAACAAAGAATAGAGAAAACGAAAGTAAACTATTAAATTTACTATCGCATGATCAATCTAATCGACATGCATTGAATTCCGCCACACAATCTTATCATGCACCTATCCGCTTGAATTAGTTATCGATATGAATAATTATTGTCTAATCAGTACTTTACGTCGTCATTTAACGATTACACATTGATACAAAACAGCTTTAAACAGTGCTGTGATTTTGTTCAATATAAATAAAAAGTAAAAAAACAGTGCAAATACAGTACAGTAGTGTATTTAAAATGCAAGGGTAGGTTGTGTGTTTATAGTATACTACTGGAATGTCCTTTCAGTTTATTTGCGTTGAGCAATTTTTGTTGTTTGCCTACACCACGAAAATGCGTACGAACGCACATAAAACAGAAGCATTCTTCGAGGAAAATAGAAGTGGTACAAAAACTTAAACGTCACTGGAACTGTCACAGTTTTATGACCACTCTTAGTAGTACAGTTAAAAGTGAATCTTATTACAGGTGTAGTTTAGGTTTAAATTGCCATGAAAGGTTTAGGTCACCTATGATATTTCTACAGTCAGTAAAGTATTCAAATTCCTTGTTTACTACGGACTATTTGTCGGGTTATTTCTTGGGTCATTTTCTAGCCAGCGTTCACTATTAACACTTTTGACAACCGTATATCAGATCAAACGAAATAATGTATTTTGGAAAAAAAACAAAGGACACTTTAAATGTGAATAGCAGTGTCAGCTTCCTTCCCCATATGTTTGCAATATTATCCTTATTACTTTACTGGTAAACAGTTTACAGGTCATGATGAAAATTGTAGGTATCAGGACGTACATCTAGACGTCTGGTTTGAGTGCACACCTCAGCACTGTAAGCCTTATACCTGTAGCCTGGATTGAGATGTATGTACGTAATGTAAGACAACGAACCGCGTTATAGTCCGTTGTTGTTGTCGTAATACATGCATTTGTAGTGAGCACGCATTTTTATGTGTTGATATAAAGTTCTCTAAGGGTCGGCTAGGGGTGCCTTTTGTATTACCATAGACAATGTAAAGCGGGTTTAAGATTTTATGACCAGTCTTGACCGCAATGTTGCCAATGTCACGTTTTAAGTTAAACCTTAGCCGTCTTATTATAAAAATGTGAGTTAGACTAGGCTTAAGCCAGGACTAACTGGTCCGTGGTCTAACTTTGATACCGAAGTCGGTCCCTGCTCTATAGAAAAATCAAAGACTTAGACCAGACGTTATTATAAAACGGAGTTTATCCCCTAAACCACGGTTTAAAGATAAACCCGAACGACCCCTAGTTTAAGTATGGTCTAACTAATAAAAATCTCATTTTGCCAAATTTTATTTGGTCTCCCACATAAGTTTATTCAATAAAACAACTTGTAGCACTGCATTATCCAACATACATTTCAAACTCTAGACTCCGATCTAAATTTGAAATGTCAAAACGCATGGGTTGCCACGAATTTGTCAATATCAAGTTGATAACGAGATTTAAAACAAAAAGGCGGAGATCTGAGTCAAGAAGAGAAACTAAAAATTGATTCGTTAAAACGAAAGACGAGGTAGTATGCGCATATGACTTTAGCCTGCGGCAAGAGAGTACAGTTATACCAACTTATCTAAGCCGGTCTGAAGTTAGCTGTTTAGAGAATTCTCGATTCACTATTGGCCATTTATGCACAAGCGGCTAACTTCAGACCGGCTCAGATAAGTTGGTGATTCCAAAATGAATGAACGATTGATTGCCATAATTTGTTATAGTCTGTGGATATTTGTTGAATGATTATGTTCTGTGATGATGAATCATGGACTATCTCAGGTACTATGTAGTCTTCGACTAAAGTGTCTTTTGTAATACGAAAATGATAAACCTGAGATGATCCTAAATTTATGAGATAAACCAGGTTTAAGTTGTTTATAATAAGAAAACGTGACTTGAGCTAGGTTTAAACCCAGGTTTGATTTGTTTTTAATAAGGCTGTAGGAGAATGACCAGTGTTGAGAAGAGAAGTAGGTTATATTTGGTTAAGAATTTTATATCAATTTTGAATTAACAAATATTCAGTAAATAACTTTGTTTCCATAATTTGTTTACATCGTTTTTAATACCTATCACAAGAACGCACTCGTAAAAATCATTATTAAAACTTCAATTTTCTATTCCATAAACCATTGAACTCCAATATAAACATACCTAAAAATAGTAAAAGCTTATTGGATTTTCAAAAACACTGCAAAAATGATCGATCACTTATCAAATTCTAATAAAAAGCAATAACGTATTAAAATAACTTGTTTTTTAATTTAGCAACGATTTTTTTCTAAGAATTTATTACAACGGCGTTAGGGTTAAAAGGTACTAAAATATAAGCCCGCACTTTGATGTTCGGTCGAAGCTCACTCGAGTGAAGGCATTAACTTTTGATTTTCTCTAAGTGTCATTACTGATTTACAGGTGAAGAGAACGAAATATGATTCCACACGTGAACGAGTCGCAAAACGAATTTGAAGATGTAGATTTGCAATATGCAAAAGAGCAAGCGAAGCGTAAGTATAGTTATGGTACGCGTCCACTGCGTCCGCATTTACAAAATGCCGATGGGGTGCGTCCACTGCATCCGGATTTTGCATCGGCAGTATCGGTATTTTTAAAGCAATTTTCGAATGGCGCGTTCACTGCGGATGACGTAATCAGCAGAAATACCGGTCTCTGGCGCTGAAAAGCCGATCCAGTGCACGCTATACCATACAAATCAATACAAAGCAACAAATCCGTCCGCTCCGTACGCAGCGATGCGGACGCAGTCGACGCGTACACGGAGAGAAAAAAGTAGCTACTGTAACTAAATTTTAGCAGCAGTAGCTAAAATCCTTCCAAACTATAGGGACAACGAAGTTTTTAGCAATAGCTGCTAAGTGTTTTTAGCTACCAGAACTTAGCTATGGTAGCAATATTTTCAGAATAAATTTCCTCGATTTGTAGTTGTAGCTGCTAATAATATTAGCAATAGTTAGCGGTGGTTCCTAAGAATATTAGCTATATTTAGCTGCAGCTGCTAACAAAGTTAGCAACATTTTCTGTGGCTGCCAACATTTGTTCATATGGTTGCTAAATATCGTAGCTGCAGTTGCCAGTGTTTTAGCTGTGGCTGTAAATTGTGTTCGTGACTATTACTAAGAGTATTAGTTGCGTCATATAAAACATTTAGAAGTGACAGCTAACATAATTCGAAGCATGGAAGATAGTTTTAGCAGTAGCGACTAAGTTTATTTGCTCCTCTATCGTAGTATTGTAGCTGCAGTTGCCAGTGTTTTAGTTGTGGCTGTAAATTTTATTCGTGTCTATTACTAAGAGTATTAGTTGCGTCATATAATACATTTAGAAGTGACAGCTAACATGATTCGAAGCATGGAAGATAGTTTTAGCAGTAGCGACTAAGTTTATTTGCTCCTCTATCGTAGTATTGTAGCTGCAGTTGCCAGTGTTTTAGCTGTGGCTGTAAATTTTATTCGTGACTATTACTAAGAGTATTAGTTGCGTCATATAATACATTTAGAAGTGACAGCTAACATGATTCGAAGCATGGAAGATAGTTTTAGCAGTAGCGACTAAGTTTATTTGCTCCTCTATCGTAGCATTGTAGCTGCAGTTGCCAGTGTTTTAGCTGTGGCTGTAAATAATGTTCGTGACTGTTACTAAGAGTATTAGTTGCGTCATATAATACACTTAGAAGTGACAGCTAACATGATTCGAAGCATGGAAGATACTTTTAGCAGTAGCGACTAAGATTATTTGCTCCTTTATCATAATATCGTTGCTGCAGTTGCCAGTGTTTTAGCTGTGGCTGTAAATTGTATTCGTGACTATTACTAAGAGTATTAGTTGCATCATATAATACACTTAGAAGTGACAGCTAACATGATTCGAAGCATGGAAGATAGTTTTAGCAGTAGTGACTAAGTTTATTAGCTCCTCTATCGTAATATTGTAGCTGCCGTTGCCAGTGTTTTAGCTGTGGCTGTAAATTGTATTCGTGACTATTACTAAGAGTATTAGTTGCATCATATAATACACTTAGAAGTGACAGCTAACATGATTCGAAGCATGGAAGATAGTTTTAGCAGTAGTGACTAAGTTTATTAGCTCCTCTATCGTAATATTGTAGCTGCCGTTGCCAGTGTTTTAGCTGTGGCTGTAAATTGTATTCGTGACTATTACTAAGAGTATTAGTTGCGTCATATAATACATTTAGAAGTGACAGCTAACATGATTCGAAGCAAGGAAGATAGTTTTAGCAGAAGTGACTAAGTTTATTTGCTCCTCTATCGTAATATCGTAGCTGCCGTTGCCAGTGTTTTAGCTGTGGCTGTAAATTGTATTCGTGACTATTACTAAGAGTATTAGTTGCGTCATATAATACATTTAGAAGTGACAGCTAACATGATTCGAAGCATGGAAGATACTTTTAGCAGTAGCGACTAAGATTATTTGCTCCTCTATCGTAGTATTGTAGCTGCAGTTGCCAGTGTTTTAGCTGTGGCTGTAAATTTTATTCGTGACTATTACTAAGCGTATTAGTTGCGTCATATAAAACATTTAGAAGTGACAGCTAACATAATTCGAAGCATGGAAGATAGTTTTAGCAGTAGCGACTAAGTTTATTTGCTCCTCTAGCGTAGTATTGTAGCTGCAGTTGCCAGTGTTTTAGCTGTGGCTGTAAATTGTGTTCGTGACTATTACTAAGCGTATTAGTTGCGTCATATAAAACATTTAGAAGTGACAGCTAACATAATTCGAAGCATGGAAGATAGTTTTAGCAGTAGCGACTAAGTTTATTTGCTCCTCTAGCGTAGTATTGTAGCTGCAGTTTCCAGTGTTTTAGCTGTGGCTGTAAATAATGTTCGTGACTGTTACTAAGAGTATTGTTTACGTCATATAATACAATTAGTAGTGACAGCTAACATGATTCGAAGCATGGAAGATAGTTTTAGCAGTAGTGACTAAGTTTATTTGCTCTTATCGCTGTAAAGTAGCTGCAATTGGCACTGTTTTAGCAGCCACAGCTAAAACAGTGCCAATTGCAGCTACTTTACAGCGATAAGAGCAAATAAACTTAGTCACTACTGCTAAAACTACCTTCCATGCTTCGAATCATGTTAGCTGTCACTACTAATTGTATTATATGATGTAAACAATACTCTTAGTTGTTACTAACATGTTTCATTATTATGTCACGAACATTATTTACAGCATTATATAATTAGGTAATCAGTCAACATTATAGATAAATTTATTCAGTGAAATCTATAAAATACTGGAGAATTTTTCTTAATACAGCGAGCAACTAAGCAAACTACAAGCTTAAGAGGAACAAATAAACATAGTCATAATGCTAAAACTATCTTCCATTAGAATTTTTGTTAGCCGTCAAACATAATGTTAGAATACAATGTTAGAACATAATGTTTCTTACAAAAGATTGGCTTCCATGCTTATGAACGATGCAAAAATTTAATCATTGCATATAACTATTGCTATCCTAATAGGTAATGACTGATACTAAGTCACACACAGGGCAAATTATATGCAATAGTTAAATTAAGGAAACGTTTTTAAGGTCACCACAATTAGACAGTTTACATAAAAATATTACTATAGTCATCTTATGTCACTAAAACCCTTAGTTGTGAGTCACGATAATTATTTTATAGCCACAGCCAGAAACACAGTCGAAAATTTAAGAAAAGTGACTCAATATACCTACCTAGCTCTTGTTATAAATTTAAATACAGGTATGGACATTAATTAAAAACCAAATATAGTGACATGTTTTATTTAAAAGATCTCATATAAAAAGGCATTTTATATGGCAATTAAGCATTAAGGACTAAGAGATATCATTAAGGCGTTGACAACACCTAACATTTCTCTCGCTCGCACGATTAGACATTTTGAAAGATATAAAATCACTAAACCCATTTTCGAAAAATTGCAAACAACCATTTTGTGTGCAATCACATTGCGCACAGTTTAGTAAAAAAATCATTTTGATCGGTACAAGTTTTCCTACTTAAAACTTTGCTTTTCTAGTTTTCTTACATAAGCAAACTTTTGAGGAGAACTTGCATCGATCAAAATCAAATTTTTACTAAACTGTGTGCAATGTGATTTCACACAATATGGTTGTTTGCGATTTTTCAAAATTGTACTTAGTGATTTTATATCTTTCAAAATGTCGAATCGTGCGAGCGAGAGGAATATTAGGTGTTGTCAACGCCTTAATATTGACAAACTTTAATTCGAGCGAGATGTTCAATTAATATTAATTTTATTAGCGATTAGTAGTTTTTAGTATATTTTTTTGTCAATTCATTTCAAATCGGTTTTGTGTTGTGAGTTGGAATGATGGAAGACCTACCTAAATTGATGACCACGTGGGGTTATGGATTAATCATTATGTAAATTTAAAGGTAAGTACTTAGCTACCATACAATAAATGTTGGTAGTTATTTTTATGTATTAGTACCTAGGACCTACAAATTTTAGTCAACATTTGTGCTGAGGTGAGACCATTGAGAAGGGGCAGCATACGGCGCGCCGCTATCTCGCTCGCACAATCGAACATTTTCAAACATATGAAATTACTGAATTTATATAGCCATTTTTAAAATCGCAATCGGTTAAGTTGTTGTCAATGGCATTACAAATATTTAACGAAAATAAAACTTTGATCTAAGTTCAAGTGTTCAATTGTGCGAGCGAGATAGCGGCGTGCCGTATGCTGCCTGCCCCTTAAGAGGGCTGCCAATGTTATACATGGTGGAATTGATTAAATAGTAGCATTGGGCTATTTTATCCTCATCTGGAGACACTGCAAATAACTAGGGGCCCAGGCTAAGTCCTAGTTCAAAAAAAAACTTATTTATTACTTAGGTTTAAACTTATTATAATCATTGGCCAACCCAGAACTTTTCGCGTCTCTTATTTTGTTATCAGTATCACATTTTATGTTATAGATGGATGTTTGGAGAAAATACAGTTCCCTCTCAACTTCTTTTGGATAACAGGAATTTAAGGGTCCGGTGACAGCGGCTCGCAATTTCGAGGTGCGATTGGCTATTATTTCATTTTATTTCATTTCGGGGAGGTTGTTTGAAAGAATAACTCTAAAGTGACACGCATAAATACTGTTCGAACACAAATAATACAATAATATAAGGGAAACATGCCCGAATCAGAAATCATTTTGGTATTAGTACCTATGTTTGGTCTTACGTTTACCTAATACCAAAATGATTTCTGACTCAAGCACATTTCCCTTATATTATTGTATTATTTGTGTTCGAACAGTATTTATGCGTGTTTCTTTATAGTTATTCTTTCAAACAACCTCCCCGAAATGATATAAAATGAAATAATAGCCAATCGCACCTCGAAATTGCGAGCCGCTATCACCGGAGCCTTAAGGCATGAAATGCTTTAAAAAAAATATCAAAAGCTGTAAGAGGACTGCCAAAGTTATACATGGTGGAATTGATTAACAAGTAGCATTCGGCTATGTTATCTTCATCTGGAGACACTGCAAATAACTGGGGGCCAAGATTGAGTCCCATTTCAAAAAATTTTTCTTTCTTTCTCTCATTTGTAGTTTGGATGTCAGCGACAGACTGAAAAAAAAAACAAATAATGTAAGCATAGGGACATTTACGTTTTTTTTGTACAACTTGCCAGATGACTGCATTTATATTAAGTATCCGTAGACGGGAATTATAATTAACAACTCACTTTGACGTATTGAAATAAGCCATCTTTGGCTTCCAATCTTGACGGCCTCCATTGCTTCTTTTTCTCCATTACAATATTTTTTATTGGGTACAATAATGTAAGTGCTCGTATTGTTTTTACTTTATTTCCATCTGCAAATAGAAAGAATAAACCAATACCTAAATTTCCTTCGATTTAGCACATGACATTATTTCCAACACTTTCCGATTTCAGCATTCCTAGATTATTTAATTGATAGTGATATTTAGTAATTTGTTTTTAACTACCTGATGTTAAGCAGTCGATAATTTCATGTTGATCTTTTATTGGAATTCTGCCCATGATAAAAGACGACAGCGTCGGCCAGTCTCCGAACAGTTGCAAGTCAGCATCCGGGTACAGATTTTTAAAATCGATTTCTAGCTGTTAAGTAAAAAAAATATATATAATATTAATTAAAATTGTGTTTACACTATATCTACTCTGAATACACTAGTACTTGTTTAAAAAGCAATTATTATGAAAACAATAAAACCCTCCTGCAACATTTTTCCATGTCAGTTTTCACTAATTTAGTAAATACGAAAGTTACGATGTTCACATGTTTGTGGCTGAATCAATTTGGATGAAACGTAATAAATATAGTTAGTAACCTGGATTAACATTATAAGCTACCAGAAAATTACCGAAAATGGGGTAAAAAACCTATCACGCGGGCAAATCCGCAGGCGGCCGCTAGTTCGAAATAAATTGTTGTCATTTACCTGGGCTGGGAATTCGTCCATGTATTTGTGGATTTTGATTGAATTCAGCATCGATAAGCGTTTTGCCGTAGTGCGTTTCCAATTATCCAATACGAGATTGGACTGTTTTCGTATTTTGAAGCCAGCGAATTAGATCCTCGTGCTCATCATCTAAAAATATGGTTAAACTATAGCTACCCTGGTACCTGAGTTGAGGGTTGGGGATAGGGGGAAAGCATGTGGGGGTAGATGGCAAGTCTTTCCCTATAGTTCTTTTTTCTAGGAAATGAAAAAAAAAATCCAAAAAATTTCCTTCAAATTTCTTCACTTTAAAAAAAAAATAACCCTAACCTAATGAGAATTCCTTCCCTTGAGTCTTTTTGTCATAGAGATGAAATATTACTACCAATTTTTTTCATATAAAAAAAAACCCTAACCTAACTAGTTAACTTACCTGAAAAATTAAATTATTTTTTTTCATTTCCTAGAAAAAAGGACGCAAGGGGAAGACTTGCCATCTACCCCCACTTGCATCCCCCCTATCCCCAACCCTCAACTCAGGTACAAGGATTGCTATAGCCAACCCAAAAATATTATAATGGGTTTGTTACATACAAACAGTAAATAACAAGGTTTATTGGTAGGTACCTATAAATGGATTAAAAATATATTTTTTTTATATAACAATTCATTTAAATGTAATGCACAGAAGATCTCTTGGAATCAAGTAAGAAGCTAAAATTACAGCTGCAGCAGTAGGTAGACAGTCAGGTACAAAATGTCCAAACATTACATTTTGTCAATTATTACACCTAAATTCTATAGCAGGTAGGTTAATATATATATGTAGCATATATATGTGACAGGTTGCAAGCCCACTCAACTTGTCGCTACACCTAGAATATTACCCAACTAGTCCGGTACTTTATGTTTTCCTACACCAGAACCAGCGCGTCGCACGCAGCCCGCGCCGTGCTGCTGGCGCTCGCCTCAGCACGCTGCAGTGCTGGTACCGAAGCCTCAAGCGCGCAGCGATTGCGCGTTCTCCTACACCAATGTCATCAGAATTTAAATATCTTTCTGTTAGCAGCCTAACATGACAGTCGGTACCTAAGATGTTTGGCCTGACTTCGAAGAGATAGGTATTTCTTATTATTTATTCACTCGAGAATTGGGAAGAAAAGATAACAAAACAAGTTGGTAGGTAGGTCAGGTACCTACCTACCTGGTTACCTACAAAGAGTGAGGAATGAGACCTAAAAAGTTTGAATGGACAAACATTTTCTAGATTAGTCATACAGGGGAACAAAAATATGAGAAGCTTCTAGTAGGTAGGTATCTACGAGTTGTAGGTCCTAGGTACTAATACATAAAAATAACTACTAACATTTATTGTATGGTAGCTAAGTACTTACCTTTAAATTTAAATAATGATTACTCCATAACCCCACGTGGCGTGGTCAGCAACTTAGGTAGGTCCGCTTCTCCCATCATTCCAACTCACAACACAAAACCGATTTTAAATGACAATAATGATTTGATATAACAAAAAAATATACTAAAAACGACTAATCGCTAATAAAATTAATATTAATTGAACATCTCGCTCGATGAGCATTCCACTAAAAGTTTCTTCTTGTTGGTCGGCCGCCGGCCGTGTGACGTATGTGTATAAACTGTTATTGTCAGTGCTGCCAACGAAACCGAGACTAATATCGCCATTTTTCACAGCCGAGGTAGCCTAAAGTAGCCGAATTTTTAAGTTCTGTAGCCTAAAAAAAAGCAGAATTCCTACTAATATTATAAACACGAAAGTTTGTAAGTATGGATAGATGGATGTTTGTTACTCTTTCACGCCGGGACGGCTGAACGGATCTAGATGAAACTTGGCAGAGAGATAGATCGATTTTAGTCCTGTGAGATTACTGGGATTTAAATCTGCGCGGGTGAAACTGCGGGGTATAACTAGTATTAAATAAAATAAACTTGCTGTTTTTTTATCAATTTTAACTCAAGATAACCTTTCAAAAGAGTTGTTGGTGCCTTATTGTTGCTGGCAGACGAACCAGAATCTTTTAAAAGTTTATCTTAAGTTAAAATTAAACAAAAAATAGCAAGTTTATTTTATTTTATAATAGTTGCGTCCCGCAGTTTCACCCGCGCAGATTAAATCCCACTATTCCCACGGGATAAAAAGTATTTTTATGACAAATTCTGGGAGTTCTCTCGCTTGCTCGTGGCTCGAATTGCTCAAAAAGATGTTTCGTTCTCATTCCACAGTTCGTGTGTGTGTGGCGAAAAGCATCGCGTAAAACGAGTAGGTAGGTAGTTGAGGAGATCCAGCCATCCAAATGGTGAGGACGGAATTTAGATAATCTAACTATCTGTAATGTTATTTTATTATTTAATAAAGAAGAATTTAAATTTGGTTTCACGTATCATAGATAATCTTAAAACGTGTAAGTACATAATAAACTAATACATAATTTTAACGGTGTTTTATAATATTATTGGCACTCGCTCTCATGACAACATATTATAATGTACTCTGTGCATGTCAACAAAAGAGATGTACTTTAAGCAACTTGGGCCGGGCTAGACTTGGCAACACTGGGGACAAAATTTTTTGTTTGGTTTGCTTGCTCGGACGCATAATTATTATTAGCGCGTATAAGAATTGAAACGGCGCGCTCCCCCCCCCCCCTGGCGGGGCAGGGCAGCCGGCGGCCGCGCCGCGCCATACAAATGCGCAAATTATGTTTGCTACTGTAAATAATGTGATATTCGCTAGTGTTGGTAAAACACTTTGACGCCGACGCTAATACCTGCTAAACGCGTCTTCTCTTCCTACATAGGTACCTCAGCAGAGGGCTTCGCAAGATCGGCTGTTCAATCACGGCTGTTGCTTTGCATACCTATGTACCTTTGTTGGTACCTACCTACCTAGGTATCTAGGTATAGGTCGTGGGACGCATACCTATTATTGGCGCGTATCTGAAACGAAACGGCGCGCTCCCCCCCCCTGGCGGGGCAGGGCAGCCGGCGGCCGCGCCGCGCCATACAAATGCGCAAATTATGTTTGCTACTGTAAATAATGTGATATTCGCTAGTGTTGGTAAAACACTTTGACGCCGACGCTAATAGGTACCTGCTAAACGCGTCTTCCTACATAGGTACCTCAGCAGAGGGCTTCGCAAGATCGGCTGTTCACGGCTGTTGCTTTGCATACCTATGTACCTTTGTTGGTACCTACCTACCTAGGTATCTAGGTATAGGTCGTGGGACGCATACCTATTATTGGCGCGTATATGAAACGAAACGGCGCGCTCCCCCCCCCCTGGCGGGGCAGGGCAGCCGGCGGCCGCGCCGCGCCTTACAAAAGCGCAAATTATGTTTGCTACTGTAAGTAATGTGATATTCGCTAGTGTTGGTAAAACACTTTGACGACGACACTAAGTAGGTAGGTATCTGCTAAACGGATCATACCCAATTACCTCAGCAGAGGGCTTCGCAAGATCGGCTGTTCACGGCTGTTGCACTGCATACCTATGTACCTTTGTTGGTACCTACCTACCTATCTAGGTACCTATAGGTCTTCTAAACCAAACAGAACACTGGAAAACAATGGAGGGGATGTGCTTGCGCATACAAAATACTCGCGTCATCATACCTACGCCTCCCCCTCCTTCCGGCGTTCTTTTTGTGTGTGATGGCGCGAGTACCTAGGTATTTTGTATGCGCAAACACATCCCTCCACTGTTTCTCAGCGTTCTTTTTGGTTTACATACACGACCTGTATATACCTAGGTACTACCTAGGTATAGGTCCTACTTATTAGCAGACAAAGTTTATTAGGTAGGTAGGTACCTACCTAGGTACTTGTTTAAAACTTAACAGCAGATGCAGCAGCAGCCGATCTTGCGTGCGAAGCCCTCTGAGGAAGGTAGGTAGTTAGGTATGTACCTATGACTCGTTACTGAATTTGCACTTATCAAGACTAATAAGTACCTACCTAGGTAAAGGTAGGTACCAGCGCTGCCAGACGTCCCGATTTTGGCGGGAGACGTCCCGGTTTTTTAGAATACGACTCGACTACCTAGGTATTTAACGATAGGGTAAATTTGATTTAAAATACCTATGAGGTATGTTTTTATTGAAATACATTTTCTATGGCTAGGTATTTTTGCTACTATAAACGCAATTTTAATTCAAATAAAAAGTAAAATACATATTTGAAAACTTCTGATAAGGTACTTTTTTTACTAGGTACCTAGGTATGTCCCGCTTTCGACGAAATAATCCCGCTGTTTTCATTCAAAATGTTCCAAAATCCAAGACTTGGCAAAAAAAACTGGCAATGCTGGTAGGTAGGTATCTATCTAACTACTTACTAGTCTTGCTTGAATGGAAAAATGATCACCAATGGATTTTCTCGATATAAAAATTCCTCCAAAGTTAGGGATCGCGTCATCATGTAATAATAACGCTGGAAGGAGGGAGAGTGTGAGAGAGAAGGGGTGTGATTTCGCGAGTTTTATGTGTGAGCACACAATCCCCTCTGTTTTCCAGCGTTCTTTTTGGTTGACACGACCCATACCTAGCTAGGTACCTACCTACTAACTTATTTAAAACTGCAACAGCACCGGCTACCAGAACGTAGGTAGGTAGGTACCTACCTACCTAACACACGAGTTTTGGACATAGAAATAGGTACCTAGATGTAGGTAAGTAGGTATGGCAGGCCTAATATTTTTATATACCTACCTACATTTATTTCTATGTCCAAAACTTTTTTACCTATACAACTAGCTGATGGAACAAGCAGATGGCCCACCTGATGTTAAGTAGTGGGTAACCATCGCTGTGTACCTATCAAAGCATTACCTCGTACCTAAGTCACGTACGATAGGAACGTGCCCTACGATGCACTGCCCTGCGTCCATCAACTTGAGGCATACAGATGTTAAATAAAGTAAGGAACGTGCCCTAAAAATTTACGTGCCCTAAAAATTTATGTGCGCAATGCCAGTGCTCTTAAACGGTGAAGGAAAACATCGTGAGGAAACCAGTTAGTATTCTAACAGCGGCGATGGGCTTGCAACCTGTCACGTATGGAATACTAACTACTGCAAAAAGTGGGTATGTGCCAAATGTAATGTTTGGACGTACCTCTGACTACCCCCCTTAGACATCCTCAAAGAATCTTGAATTAGTACCTACTTGGTACTGGGAGATCTGAAGGGATATCTACCGTACCTGGGGATCAAAGTCGTGAAGCTGTTTCAGTTTTTCAGTTTTACGTGCCCTACAATGCACTGCCCTGCGTCCATCAACTTGAGGCATAGAGAGATGTCAAACCTCATGTGTCAGTAATATTGTCTCAATCGTCATCAGATGCTCTGCAAGTTTTGTAGGTACTCGCTCCATTGCAAAAACTGTGAACGTACAAAACCTGCGATTTACAAGACGCCGCGGCAACGCCGGGGCGTCCGATAGACAGACTGTCGGCCGGCGGATCTTTGAGCATGCTCAAAAGAAGCATGCTTATTAAAAACTAGACGCCCCGCAGTTTCACCCACGAAGATTTAAATCCCGGTATTCCCACGGGATAAAAAGTAGCCTATGTGCTATTCCAGATTCTAATCTATCTCTTTGCCAAGTTTCATCCAGATCCGTTCAGCCGTTCTAGAGTGAAATAGTAACAAACATCCATCCATCCATCCATCCATACCTACTTACAAACTTTCGCGTTTATTAGTAGTAGTAGGAAGTAGGATTAGCACAACCTGTTCACGAAAAAAGCATGCTTTTGTCATGATTTCATAAATTCAAAAAAGAATTTAGTTTTTATGTGCATAGGTAGGTATTTTGATTAGTGTATGTTGTGTTTTGATATTTTGTGTAACGCGCTCCTTTTATTTAATACTGTTAATTAATTATAAGTTCCACTATTGCATAGTCTGTGGAAAGAAAATAAAGAAGAAGCAGGCGGTCTTGGCGGCTCGCCAGATTTTAGGGAGAGATAAGATACCTAGGTTTTGGGGGGTTATTTTTGGTTAGCTAGTTGTTCTGATTTGTTTTTACGGTAGGTACCTACCTACTTAGGCTTGGAGTAAATAGGTAATACACGGAGAGGGCTAGCCTCGTCCCTGAGACGAGAGAGAGCTAGGTACAACCTACCACGATTATATCTGTAGGTTGGTTGGGCTAGATAGCCTTGTGAAATATAGATGTTTGGATTGCCGGGTTTGTTGTGATAGGTACTATAATAAACTTATTCATTCCTTACGAAGTGAAGTTTTTATTATACTTTTGGCTTGAAAATAAGCACGTGTGTCAGTACCTTTAGTATTATTTGTTTGAAGCGTGTGCTGTTTTATGAATCTGTTTACCTACTTTTCCTTTGTCTATTAGATTACTTAGGTACCTACCACGGATGTAGGAAAGGAGTATAAGTCTATGGTACCTACTGTAATTGATTGAGTGAGCGAAGCGAACGATAATCTTACAAACAACTTGGGCGATTTGGTATTTTATGAAGGTTGGTTCTCATTAAATGGTGATAGCGACCGGTTCTGATGATGGAGCCAAGGTCTGTTCAACGGAACTTCAATAAATAGGCCAATTCAGTTGAAACTTGGTTACCATACTTAGTAAGTAGGTGGCAGCCAGAGACAAGTCCAAACACAATGTTTGGTCTTGCCTCTAACTACAACTTAGGTAGTTAGGTACTTAAGTTTTCGGAGCGTTCGCGTCGCTCGCGTCACGAAATCTCAGTTAAGAGCAAACTACTAGTTTAATTAAATAGCTTCAATAGTGTATGTATTAGCATGGACAAATTAATACTAGTATTATTTGTCCATGGTATTAGGTAGGTATACTAACTACATTGTAATGAGGATCATACAAAAGAGTGGTAGAAAATCAAGCCTAGTTTGTTGCCTAGGTATTCTTTGGCTTCGGTCGCGTGGAACTGGCACCTATCGTCACCTTGTTTTAAGACGTTTCAAAGTGATCCTTGTGATTTTATTGAATAAATACCTACCTACTTAGGTATGTTTTGGCTGAGTAAGTTGTATTGTTCTCTCTTTGACCCACAACAACACCCACAGGTACCTAGGTAGGTAGGTAGGTACCTACCTAATTCGAATAATTTATTGGATTAGCTAGGATACCTATGTACTTACCTACTAAGGGCTTTACTCTTAAAAATCTATCATGAGATAAGCAATGTGGGTTAGGTTAGGTTAACTACCTATGTATTGGGCTTGGAAGGCCGAGGCCACTTTCTGGGAGACCGTTTTGGTTCGGAAAGAGGCTGCCGAGCAAGATCGGGAGAGGGCCGATCCCGCTCGGAGGGGTCGAAGACGCATTCCTCGATAACACCCCTTCTGGTCGAAGATTCTCTTCGACATCTCTCTTCCCCGGCAACAGCCCAAGCCAAGGTTGTGCCGTTGCGCTTGATGACAATAAACCTTTTTTGTATGGCTGAGCGCCTTCTTCGATTATACCAGCATTATACCTAGTCCATTCCAAAAAACCACAACCTTGCCGCACATAAAGGAATTCTGTTTGCTACTATTACTAACGTGATATTTGCTAGTGTAGCTAAGGCACTTAGGCCTCAAAAATGCGATAATCTGAGTATTGCTACTTATTCGTCCATGTGCTACTTATTCAAAATATTACTTGCCTTTTCCGTTTACATGTACCTACCTAAAAGAGGAAAAAGAATAATAATTGTCAAGTAACGCTACCCAGGGATCGTGAAATAGGTGCTTAGTCGACGACACTAATCTTCGGTGCTAAATATTTTTGCCAAAAATAGTAGGTATACCCCGAACGGAGCGCGCGCAAGGGGAAGCGGGAGCCGGATGACCGACGAGATGAGGCGCAAATTAAAGTTTGCTACTGTAAATAATGGATATTTTGCTAATGTAGATAAGACAATTAGGCCCTATTTCACGATGCGATGTCTGAGTATTGCTAACTTATCCAAAGTCATACTCGCCCTTTCCGTTTACAATGTAACAGATGAATAGTATATTTTAAATCTGTCTAAATATTAATTGAATCATTATATTTAAACGACTACACGTACCTACTGTGTATGTAATTTCGTCGTGTGAACAATGAAAACCAGTCACCATTTTTTGTTAGGTACCTATGCAGATTTTTTGCTCTAAAATACCCAATAAATACTGTGTTTTTATTTTTGTAATCGGATCAAAAATGACAATGGTGTCAGCGATGTTATTGACTTAAGTGTGTTATCCATGGCTAGATACCTATCTGGTTACTAGGTAGGTAGATAGTGTAGATATACCTACCTAAAATCAATACAGTCGACTCTCGTTAATTCAAACCTGCGATAATTCGAACCTCTCTATAATTCAAAGTTATCACGAGTTCTCTACAAAATCTATTTATATAGGTATTTCGAACTAAATCAATAAATTTTTATGCACTCGGTAATTCGAACGAAAAAATTGTTGCTATGTAACAAAATGACGCGTTAATTCGAACTCGTGTCGGCGTTCAATACTCGACAACTCAAAGTTGCTGAGAGAAAAAGGTGGAAAGATTCATTTTGCTACAAGTTCAAACTTGTATCAACGTAGACGAGCCTTTGTTTTTGTTATGATTAGTTTGACACACACTTCTACATGAAATGGTTTGTTTAGTTATGTTTCAGTTACTGCTACTCTTTCGTTGGTAAGCTTCTGTCTACAAAACAAAAACGATGAAAAAGCATTTCAGGCACTTTTTCTTTTAAAAAAAGTTATTGAGCAGTCCGAGCAGCAGCAATTTGCTTTGAAGCAAACCAGTATAACAGTTCTTTCGAAAGATCCATAAATTCACATTATGAATACATGTACACCAAATGTACATACCTCTAAACTTTTGTCATTGATAAAGAATCATAAAATAACATAAAAAAAAATAACAGTTGTTAAATATTAATTGATTAACACTTCTGTAGTATTTCGAAGTTTTATTTATTTTCTCTCACAAATTTCAAACTAGGTGTTTGATATTTAAAACACTCGATAAATCGTAATATTTCAAGAGTCCCTCGAGTTTCGAATTAACGAGTCGAGTGTAAACCATTTTTTGTGAACTGTGTCAGATTATACCTACAATGTCTTACCAGACAGCATTATTAATTTTTTAAACGAAAGGGCATTCAAAAACATTATAAAAAAGCACTTGGTAGTTTAGGCATAGGTACAGTGCAGCGGTCAGATCAGAGTTCTTATTGCATGTAGGTATTACCTCTAGAATAGCATTGTAGGTATTCGCCCTATTAGCTGGGTACCTATGGCCACCAAAAATTTTACTAGGTATAACAATCGTGAATTGGTAACACACGGTAACATTCGTGAGTAGAGTAACGTACGTAATTTGGTACATGTGTGAGAAGTTCCATAATTCTCGATAACACTACCTCCATTGTCAAAATAAAACGAAAGATAAATCAAAAAGTTTTTAATCAGATTGATTTAATATGAAATACGTGATAAAAATGTAAGGAACTAGTTGAAAATGCAATCTTTTTTAATCTATCTGTATACACTCAGCACCACAACAGATCACGAAAGTTACGTAACGCATTATTCGTGAATGAAAATCTCTGTGGTGTGGTGCAAAATATATAAGCTGTAGTATTTTATTAAATTAGTAACAGCTCCAAACTGTTCTTAAAAAAAGCCACCTAACTCGGGGTGACCCCTATTGATAATACATTTTTATGGTTCATTGCATAGTTAATTTGACGCGGTTACTAAGAAATTTAGCAATGTTAACGAATGATATTTTAGCAGTCACAGTAAAAATAATTAGTTGTTACATGCCGACAAAATTTGCAACGGCTACTAATAATTTTAGATAACGTGGCTAATTTTATTTTGCTACTTCAGACAATAAAATATTATGACTTATTGCCTAGGAAATTCGCCAGTATGACTAAGAATTTTAGCAACATGATATAATGATGGTCTTAGAAGTTGCAGCAAAATATATTAGCTGTAGTATTTTATAAAATTAGTTACAGCTGCAAACTGTTCTTACACAACCCACCTAACTCGGGGTGACCACTATTGATAATAAAATTTTATGGTTCATTGCATAGTTAATTTGACGTGGTTACTAAGAAATTTAGCAATGTTAACGAATAATATTTTAGCAGTCACAGTAAAAATAATTAGTTGTTACATGCCGACAAAATTTGCAACGGCTACTAATAATTTTAGATAACGTGGCTAATTTTATTTTGCTACTTCAGACAATAAAATATTATGATTTATTGCCTAGGATATTCGCCAGTATGACTAAGAATTTTAGCAACATGATATAATGATGGTCTTAGAAGTTGCAGCAAAATATATTAGCTGTAGTATTTTATAAAATTAGTTACAGCTGCAAACTGTTCTTACACAACCCACCTAACTTGGGGTGACCACTATTGATAATACATTTTTATGGTTCATTGCATAGTTAATTTGACGTGGTTACTAAGAAATTTAGCAATGTTAACGAATAATATTTTAGCAGTCACAGTAAAAATAATTAGTTGTTACATGCCGACAAAATTTGCAACGGCTACTAATAATTTTAGATAACGTGGCTAATTTTATTTTGCTACTTCAGACAATAAAATATTATGATTTATTGCCTAGGATATTCGCCAGTATGACTAAGAATTTTAGCAACATGATATAATGATGGTCTTAGAAGTTGCAGCAAAATATATTAGCTGTAGTATTTTATAAAATTAGTTACAGCTCCAAACTGTTCTTACACAACCCACCTAACTCGGGGTGACCACTATTGATAATACATTTTTATGGTTCATTGCATAGTTAATTTGACGTGGTTACTAAGAAATTTAGCAATGTTGACGAATAATATTTTAGCAGTCACAGTAAAAATAATTAGTTGTTACATGCCGACAAAATTTGCAACGGCTACTAATAATTTTAGATAACGTGGCTAATTTTATTTTGCTACTTCAGACAATAAAATATTATGATTTATTGCCTAGGATATTCGCCAGTATGACTAAGAATTTTAGCAACATGATATAATGATGGTCTTAGAAGTTGCAGCAAAATATATTAGCTGTAGTATTTTATAAAATTAGTTACAGCTGCAAACTGTTCTTACACAACCCACCTAACTCGGGGTGACCACTATTGATAATACATTTTTATGGTTCATTGCATAGTTAATTTGACGTGGTTACTAAGAAATTTAGCAATGTTGACGAATAATATTTTAGCAGTCACAGTAAAAATAATTAGTTGTTACATGCCGACAAAATTTGCAACGGCTACTAAGAATTTTAGATAACGTGGCTAATTTTATTTTGCTACTTCAGACAATAAAATATTATGATTTATTGCCTAGAAAATTCGCCAGTATGACTAAGAATTTTAGCAACATGATATAATGATGGTCTTAGAAGTTGCAGCAAAATATATTAGCTGTAGTATTTTATAAAATTAGTTACAGCTCCAAACTGTTCTTATAAAACTCACCTAACTTTACCAACATTAAAAAATATATTTATTTTAGGAGAACAGCAGATGCATCAGAAAATAAGTTTAGCAATTGTTACAAAGCCATTGTTAGTGATAGCAAAGTTTATTAACACGTCTGGACGAGGCATCTATATCATTGCCAATAACGAATTTACTTAGCAATTACAACGAAGTATTTAGCCATGGTAGTCAAAATATTTGTAATTTTAAGCCCTAAAATTTTATTGTTGTATATAGCAAAAAAACTTAGCAGCTATTGCTAAGCAATTTGTTACTCTTGCAAAACAGCTCTAGCTAAGTTTAATTGTGAGAAGCAGCTAAGTGGTCTTAGTTGTATCAAACAATGTTTAGCGCAGGCAGCTAAGAAATTCTAAGCTGTAGCAAATGAGTCGGCAGCAAACCGCATTTAGCTACTATAACTAAATCATTTTTTTCCGTGTACCTTTAAGGGCGTATTTTATCATTACAGAGTATAAATAACAGTAGCCATCAGGTCAAAATACTCCGTCTCTACTTTAATTGTTTAAAGCAACGATTGAATTAATATTATGCGATTAATTGCGTTACTTTCAAATGCTCGCCCTTAATAGAGTGGTTCTCATCAAGTCCTGAGTCAATAAGAAAACGACATGTTCTTGAAGAAGGCTTTCTATTCTATCTCAAGACATTTCGGTGCTAACAATTTGAACAAGCAATGAACGATGACAACACCTTTGCTCTTGTTTCAAAAGTTATAATTTGTAATTTTATTTTATTTACTTTATAAAACCAATACCTAACCTTTATGTGCGCAATGCCAGTGCTCTTAAACGTTGAAGGAAAACATCGTTAGGAAACCAGTTAGTATTCTAACAGCGGCGATGGGTTTGCAACCTGTCACGTATGGAATACTAACTACTGCAAAATGTGGGTATGTGCCAAATGTAATGTTTGGACGTACCTCTGACTACCCCCCTTAGACATCCTCAAAGAATCTTGAGGTTAGTACTTGGTACTTGAGAGATCTGAGGGGATATCTACCGTGACTGGGGATCAAAGTCGTGAAGCTGTTTCAGTTTTTCATATAATTTAACTTTAAATGAACTTTCGAAATGAGTTTTCGATAGGTAGGTATATTGTATGCATAAATGTATAAAATGAGACATAAGTTGTCTCATTCACACAATGTATTTTTTAAACCCGAAAATTTACTCCTTAAACATAGCCTAGGCTGTACCTTATAATCAGTTATTTTCTTTTACAGATGTAAAATGGTATCATCAAATACTGCTGAACAGACCATTAAAAGTATGCTTAGCGTTGATAATTGTAGCAATAGCTATTCCGATAATGATATACCAGTTATCATTTTACTCAGCCATGAGAGTAAGCTCGGGTGATGGGTTTTCCTTCGGTTCCTGTCTCGTACCAAGGGTGTCACGACTGCCTTGTGGGTTAGGGAATATAACTGAACGCGAATGCCATCCACAATGCTGCTATGACATTGCCAACAGCATGTGCTTCCATCGTCTCCCAGCCCGCTTCTCGTACATCATGGACCAACTCTGGACAGAAGAAGTCTTCCTCAGACCAAGAGTCTCCACTGTTCCTTTCAAGTCTCAGAACAGTTTGACGAATATCAGACTTTCTTTGGACGAGGTTTCGTCATCTCATTTGACGATAACTTATTATAACTCTGCCAATCTTTCATTTACTGGAAGAAGGATCGAAGATAAGGATTATGACGTTCAGATCAGTTCTGCGGAACTGAACTTAGAAGTGAATTCTACTGGAAGAGTTATATTCAGTACAGTCCGAGGACCATTGATAGCTTCGGAAAATATTTGGGAGATTGCTCTGAAACTGACAAGCGAAACTATGTATGGATTGGGAGAGATTCCTTTAAAGACAGGTACAGTGAAAGTTATATACAATAACAAAGAAGGAATGACTTCCATACCCTTGGTATTTGCTAAAACTAATACCACGTATCATGGGTTATTGATAGACACAGTAGATCCGACAGAGATATCGATTCGTGAAGACAATGTGGTGCTTATACGGAGTATTACAAACTTTGGACTAAAGTTCCACGTATTTGTTGGACCGAAGCCTGTTGATATAATGAATGACGTCAGGAGACTCATAGGGTTCAAAGATGATTTGCAGTACTGGATGTTAGGGGCTCACGTTTGCAGGTAACTTTCAAACTCAAATTTAATTATTATAAATCAGATAAAGTCGACAAAAAAACTCATATTTACTTTAGCTTACACTCTTATTTCTCGCTACTTTAGGTAAACACCAAATTAATAAATCTTAGATAATTAATAAACGTCAATTATCACGTATTTAAAGTTGTGAAACTTTCATGTGTAAATCTGATATTTTTAATAGCATACATTTTTCTGAAACCTTTTCAATATTAATTATGTTTTCGGTGTAATTTTAAAATGAAATTAGATATTGACACACACACAACTATCTGAGTATTAAATAAGAAGTTATTAAAACTTAGTAGGTGATATTTTAATCTTTTTTTTAAATTATGCTTGACGAGCCAAGGTTTTATCATGCACTAGCTGTGCCCTACGGTTTTACCTGCGTAGTCTTTAATCCTATTCCCATATATCTGCTTCAAAATAAGTTGCAAGATTCCACCCGGACAACATACCTACATTGCAAGTTAGTAAAAAGAAAAAAGAGTTAAGTTAGTAAAATAGGGATATTTAGACTAATAGAGTGACTATACACTTATTTGGGAGGATAAGACGAATACGCGAACACATCGATCGTAAAATAAAAGTGATTTTTTCCTACCCAGGGAATACGCCAATATATCAAAAAGTACAACTGAGCTCAACAACTTCATCCAAGAAGCAGCCACGCAAAATTTACCTTACGAGAGCCACTGCGTCATGCCTATTGTATTTGACGACACATGCGAGATGGAACCAGTTGGAATTATAAATGACGGTGCTGATGCTGTACATACGGCTGGGAAAAGGTTTATTCCTCATGTATCTCCGTATGTAAGTATTTTTGGGACTCACAGCTAAGCTGGTAGTAGAATTGTGTCCTCCAGGACACAACACATCCACATCCTCCAGGATGTGGGTTTGATTCTCACCGAGGATAGACATTGTGTGATGGACATAGATGTTCTGTCTAGGGGTCCCCTTAGATTTTTTAATACTCAGTAATCTAGTCAAGGTAGGTAGGTTAGTCAGAGGTGCTCTGGAGGACTGGTGGTCTGGAGGAGACCTAAACCCGAAGAGGGGTTCCCAACCATAAATAAGATTCCTAAATAAAAACAAAATTACGAAGAACTATTATTATAAGTCAGAGGTGCGTCCAAAAAATACATTTTCATCACATCTATTCGAAAAGAGCGACTTGGTTCGCCTTTATGTGCACCCAAAGGTGGTGTTTTCTATAAGAAACAATAAGTGCGCGGGAAAGTTAATTAACTTTCCCGCGCACTTTTTGAATTTGGAACATCTCCAGTGTTCTGCGCAAGAAATCGAACGCAAATATTGTTTGAATAAAGACTGGCTGGCACGACGCGACGGCCCATAGACCGCCATGCCGGCTTAGTAAAAAAAAAGAAATCAATTTAAAAACGCGTGAAATACAGCCCGCGTTTTCGACGTCGTCGTTTTCACGGATTGTTAGAAATTCATGGTTCTGTTTTGAAAAATCAGTTCTTTAAGTGACAGTGAAAGTATTAGAACTGACGCAAGAAATGTGATGGTATTACCTAAAAAGTCCCGGGAGAAAATATATGAAAGCCTATGGTAATTTTATTTAATGGAGAAATGCAAGAGGCGCCAAGAATTTTTCAGAATCTGTGTTTTTAGCCCCCTTCCAGTACTAAGCCAAAATGAGGTGCCTTTTATTTTCTTATAGTGGGTGATGAAAAGTAGAGCTCTCGGGAGCAAAATATTTTTTTGGCTCGGGCGATGTACTTTGAATCCCTCGCTACGTTCAGGATTCTACTAAAGAATCCCTCGCTAAGCTCGGGATTCTACTCTAGAATCCTTCACTTCGCTCTGTATTCAAAAAAGCGCCCTCGCCGTAAAAATATGATTTCGCTCCCTTATGATACAATCTACTATTAGCTCATAGGTACTCATATTTTACAGTAGTTGGTATTACATATGTGACAGGTTGCAGGCTCATCAACGCTGTAGAATAAGAACATCAGCCGTGCGTTTATATTATTTTTCAAATTGGTGCACTACCAGATTTAAACCCACGAGCGGGGTTTGAATCTGGTAGTGCATTCATTTACTTCTACTAAACCACCAGTCTGTCGGTTATTGAAATGTCACCAATAATTCATGTCATTTGTTTAATATACCTAATGGTTCAAGGTTTCTCTTCGTTTCCCAGTCAGAGCGTTGATATTAAAGGTAATTGATTGAGTGAGCGGAGCGATCGAAAATCTTACAAACAACTTGGGCGATTTGGCATTTCATGTGTGTATGTATGTGTGTATGTGTGTATGTGTGTATGTTTGTCCGGCGATAACTTGAGAACTGTTTATCCGATCTGCATGAAAGCTTAAGTCGATAGCTTGTACTTGAGAAATTTACTGGTAAGTATATGAGTAAAATCGGATAAGGGGTTACTAAAATATGAGGGTTTTAAGGGGGCAAAAATTAAAAAAGTTACACAAAAAATAAAATTATATGTCATATGAAAGGGCTTGGTTTGGACATTCCAAAACCATTTTTTTTTTAGGTAGCCCAGTTTTTGAGATACAACAAAAAAGTTAAATTAAGATAACCAACGACCCAAGAGCTCTCATTTCTAAGAGTTTCGTTGGCATGAAGGTTTTTCTACTGGTCGTCAGTTCCTTTGCTTTTTCAAAACTTTTTTTCTGAAAATAAATTAATAAGGTACTTGGTTCTCATTAAATGGTGATAGCGACCTGTTCTGATGATGGAGCCAAGGTCTGTTCAACGGAACTCTTCAATAAATGGGCCAATTCAGTTAAAACTTGGTTACCATACTTATAGTTAGTAGGTGGCAGCCAGAGAGTCCAAACACAAAGCTAGGACTTGCCTCTGACTACTACTTACTTATATTTTCGGAGCGTTCGCGTCGCGTCACGAATTCTCAGTTCGGGGCGAACTACTAGTTTACGTAAATTCACTGATCCTTTCATCTCTTGAGCTCTGCCTTCACCAAATATTGCATCTCTTACCTCTTAGGTGTTTACGGTCGACTCACGGCCATTCAGCCTATACATTTGAGCTTTTTTTATTATTATTTTATATATACCTATGTCTTCAAAATTATGGAAGAAGCCACTGGCTTCTGAAACACATTATGAGCTAGTTCGGGAGCCTATGGATTCACCATCGAATTGTGTCTAATTATTTATGTCAATTATAACAAAAATATTAACAAAGGTATTTTGTACATTTTAAACTTCGATACATAATTATCATGCCTACAATGTTTCCACGTGACTTGTAGGTCAAGATATTTTTTTAATTTAATTCCAAAAGGTCGATTCTCTTCGACGGTTTTACAAGTTCTTAATTTTTTTACAGATTCGTTACAATGAGAATGTGATGTTAGAGGAAAGCAATGAAACCCGCAACTTAAGTTGTAATTCTACTGTCGAAGCTTTCCAGGAATATATGCTGTACGATTCTGAAGGCACTGGTCCTTACATAGGCTCAGTAAACAGCGCTGGCGTTGTGTATCCGATATACGAGGATATACAAGAGGAACTTCTAGATAAGCTATGGATCTATACAAAGAATTTAGATGGTATTGTACTAGAAAATAGCTGGCCGTTAGACGAAGCCGAGAAGTTTGTGAACCAAACAGAATTATATCTGCCTTATTTTAATGAGGTAATTAACTATAATGAAAGCATGTCGTTTATCGTAACTAATAAGGTTACGATATGCGAGTGTCTCAATCTCATATCATGTAATATTTTCTAATCTTTTCATAATGTATGTTCTTTACGTAAACCTATACATGTGGATTAGTACTAAATATTTATATACATAATTATGTAGCTTGAATATTAAATATTTATAAAAAAGGAAATTATAAGCACAAGCTTAATTCAAAGAAAACTTGGAATCAAGGCTGTCCTTCCTAAAAAATATTAAATAGTCAAAGTTTAACAATGGATTTACGCAGTCACGCCTGCATCTGAATAAAATGAATGAAACTATAGATAGATAGATAGAAAATTCTTTATTGCACAAAATACAGTGTACATAGGCGAGCTTAATGCTGGATAGCATTATCTACCAGCTAACCTTTGGGTAATGGGAAAAACATTTTAGGTAGTGCACATTTGACAAGGACAAAGATAGCAAATAAAGAAACAAAGCAAAGATTTAAGAGAAATTACATAACAAAGAAACATAGAAACTATGGGAATGATCCCAAGGTGAGATTTAAAGAATATTACTTACAACTACAAATATTTTTTTCAGCACTTCGAAGAAGCTTTTAGATATACACCGCCCTGGAACGCTACTGATAGAAATGGAGAAAAACATCTTCACTCGCACAACGAATATGGCAACCACTTCGCGAGCGCCTTTGCCAAAGTGAAGGCCGATAGTTCTGTGCCCACTTGGGTTTCAAGCCACTGGATGAACGGAAACGTTTTCCTAAACAGACAGAACGTTGCCACATCGTGGTCAAACTTGCATAAAGAACTGACTGAAGCTGCCTTGGGGGGCATATCTGGACAATGGCATTGGTCAACACCAATATGTGGCGACACGGACAACTTTGACTCCGAAGCTCATCTAAACCTTTGCGTAAAATGGTACATGGCAGCAACATACCTCCCTATGATAAGAATTCATTCAAAAGGAACTTCTAGAGATCCATTATCCTTCGAAGGCACACATAGAAGGCTTATGATCAATGCACTAAAGACCAGAATGACTTTAGCTCCATACTTTTACACAACCTTGCAAGACGGTCCTCTGCTTAGGCCTATGTTTTACCAGTTCCCAGAGTCGGAAGATTTGAAAGATGTAACAAACCAATTTAATGTGGGGCGTGATTTGCTCATAGTGCCCAATTTGCAGCCAAATCAGGCAATGGTTCACATGTGGATTCCTCCAGGGATATGGTATGAGCTGTGGAGTGGATTAAAAGTGGAAGGGGAGGAAGGGGAAGCTGTGACAATGGCCACGACTGAAGGCGACTTCTTTACTGCTATTCGAGGTGGGGCTATAGTTCCTCTTCAGAAGGTAAGTTGTTGAGATCCAGCAGTCATGCTTAGTCATACAAAAATATTTTAAGTACGATGAATATTTATGATTTTTCTGTGTAAATATTGTATGATTGTTAGTATTTCACAGAAA
This sequence comes from Plemyria rubiginata, assembly GCA_963576535.1. Taxonomy (NCBI): domain Eukaryota; kingdom Metazoa; phylum Arthropoda; class Insecta; order Lepidoptera; family Geometridae; genus Plemyria; species Plemyria rubiginata. The sequence continues at coordinate 8,003,169 of OY754923.1, forward strand.
TAATTTAACTACTTATTCTATCGGGTTTCTGATTTGCTAAGTTTGGACCGAATTAATATGGTTTGAAATAAGATCTAGATAGAATTATATGCTTTCTTTTGCAACATCAATGTTTAAATTATATCATTTTTACAGGATGTAAAACAAACAGCAGAAGAGACTCGAACTCATTCCAATATATCACTAACAATTGCTTTGGACTGCAGAGAAATCGGAAAAACCGAGTCAAATCATACCCTATGTCATGCTGAGGGATATCTTTACATTACAAAAAATGTAACCGTTGAATTCTCTGCTGATATTGCACAGTTAACCATTACTAGCATCGGGAGTATGAACTCTATATGCGAAGAAACAGAGCCTATTATGCCATTTGTGATATCAGAATTAAACATCTACGGTCTAAACGATACAATGAACAACTACGATCATATGAGACATGTCGATACCTCCATAGACCTATGTGAAATCCGGAGCGGGTCTTTTGATATATTTTACGAGTAAAGTGACAGGCAGAGCCGGGGAAGTACTAATACCACGTTATTTTTGGCACCAAGCTGCGTTGCTGTGTTTTGGTTTGAAAGGCTGCTGGTGAAATTACAGCATGCCTCAATTTGATGGACGCAGAGCAATGCATCGTAAGACGCATTCATATCGTCCGTGACTTGCGAGGCAGTGATTTGTATACTTGATTTTGATGGTTACTGCTCAACATATTAGGTTGTCTCGTCATCAAATAATATTAAAAGAAATATCAGACAATAAGATTAGTAATATCGGACGACATTTAATTTTGTGGTAGGCGAAGAATTAGTCAGCTAAAAGTGCAAGTTCGGTTTTCGTGGTAAGACTGAATAATAATTGCATTACACGCTTGCGGTTCGAGAATTCAATTTCATTTCACAAGAAGATGCTCTCCTTTGATGTACATTGGTGTCGGTACTTTGACCTAGGCTATGTGATTTAATAATCTTGGAATCTGTTGAAAAAATCCAAGATATTTATAAATAAGATAGCCTAGTACAATTATTTTATTGTAGGTAAATATTTGCTAATAAATAATATGTATTCTTTCTTTCAAAAACACGTAAATAAAGAACTAAGAAAATAAACAAATAAGTGTATTTTCACTTCGCTTCACAATTGTTTAAAATATCACATTAAAGTATTTTTTTTTTAATATGGTTTATCTACAAAGTAATGATGCGAAAAAAAAGCCCAGATTTCATAATTTTCTAAAGAGTTACCTCTAAAGTCCAAGGTTTATTTTAATAGATAATGCAATAGGGGCCCTCTGGATATTGTAAGTGTATAAAAAAAAAGATTTACTCAAATGCATGACATACATACGTACACTACGGGAATTACGCATAAAATAGGTACGGTACCTACACGAGTTTCGGAATCTAATACGGAGAATCCTCTATAAAAGCTACGAATCCCACATATGAAATAAAATAAGTTCATGAGTCAATCACTCATGAACTTAGTTCATTTCATCATAAGCATAGCTACAGTCTGAATAAATAATAGATATCTCTATAGAACTATCGAAGTATATTATGATGATATGGATCGAAAGACGTGCACTGTTATCAGTAATTATGCAATATTTATTGATATAGCAGTAACGGGCCCGTCAAACTTCTATATCCTTGATCCTTGCACAAATCACCACAATCATTACAGTAAATAATGTCTATAAAAAGTATTACAAATGCCTAGCCACGTTTATTTGTCTGTCTGTATGGTTTCATATTCGAAAATACGGAACGGATTTCCGAAAAGGGGTTTTTATCTAAGATTTTCTGTGTGACAATAGGTAATTAGGTATAATTTAACCTAAGCAAATCCAAATATCTCCGCCCATTGTCAATAAACATCAACGCTTACATTATTTATTTAAATTTGATAAGTTTGAGTGATTATAAAGTCATTTCAGATAAAAATGATGAGCTAACATCATAATAGTTTTGCACCGAGTTTTAATGAGTTAAGTCTGTATCGATATTAATGTTTACCTTAAGACAAAGTAAATAATAGATAAGCAATAGGTTAGCTTCATTGCGGGGACACACAAACATATCACTAGGTATTGAACCGACCCCACCGTGACCTGAGATAATTTTGCTCAAAGCAAACAACTCATTTCATTACTAACACCCGAGTCGTGAAGTGCCGCTTCACTTTCAACATAACTCTAATGAAAACAGACGCAATAGACGAGAAACCAACGGAAACTACAAGTAATAATCACAGACTAAACTTTGCTAACCCAGGAGCAAGAATGCCGAACATCAAAGTTTTTACTGGAACTTCCCATCCCGAGATGGCAAAGAAAATTACATCGCGGCTCGGCCTCGAACTAGGACGAGCAACAACTAAAACTTTCAGCAATAAAGAGACGAATGTAGAAATCGGAGAGTCGGTAAGAGGAGAAGATATTTACATCGTGCAGAGTGGCTGCGGCGAAATCAACGATAACCTCATGGAACTATTCATCATGATAAACGCCTGCAAGATCGCGTCCGCCTCAAGAGTTACCGCCGTCATCCCTTGCTTCCCATACTCCAGACAAGACAAGAAGGAAAAGAGCAGAGCACCGATCACAGCCAAGCTGCTAGCGAATCTAGTTTCAGTCGCCGGAGCCGATCACGTAATCACAACAGATCTTCATGCTTCGCAGATCCAAGGATTTTTCAACATCCCAGTTGATAATCTGTACGCGGAACCAGCTATAACGAAATGGATCAAAGAGAACATTCCTGAATGGAAGAGTCTCGTGATGGTTTCACCCGATGCGGGAGGTGTTAAACGGATGACCGCTATAGCTGACAGGTTGGATATAGATTTTGCTATTATTCACAAAGAGAGGCAGAGGGCGAATGAAGGGGACTCGACTGTTCTAGTAGGCGACGTCAAAAACAGAGTTGCAATAATGGTAGATGACTTAGCAGACACTTGTGATACCATTGTGAAGGGAGCGCAGAGTCTGAGAGAAGCAGGCGCGAGTAAGATTTACGCAATTTGTACGCATGGAATATTTGCCGGTAACGCTATTGATAAGATAAACGGATCATGTTTGGAGGCGTTGGTCGTTACCAACACAATTCCGCAAGAGAAGAATATGAAACTATGTCCGAAATTGCAAACAATTGATATTTCCGTCATGTTGGCTGAGGCCATACGGCGCACGCATTATGCCGAATCTGTTTCATATTTGTTCACTAATGTGCCATATTGAACACAAACAATATTTCAATGGTTCACTAATTCAGATAATGTTACTTAATAGATATTGGATACTAGGATAATAGGTATGCTAAGGTACCATAAAGTTATGTTTCTATATTATATACCTACCTAATAGGCGAGCAACTGGCGCCCTAGGTACCTACCCAGAAAATGTGTGTCTATTTCGATTACCTACTTATTTTTATTTACAAACTAGGCACCTTTATCCTAGCTATATAATTATTATTATAATTATGTACTTCTTAATATTGCATTATGTATGTATATGTATGTATGCATACACTTACCCACATAGGTCCTCTTTTATGTTTAGGTACATATTAAATAAATTTATTTACCAAGAAAAGTATTTAAGTATACCTATACCTACCTATATTATGTATGTACAAAATAGACATGTAGCAGTTGAGATATATCTGATCTATCTATGTCTGCACATATATGTGCAGACCGCAGGGAACGATCTAGAGATAGCTCAAATTATTTTTACAATTCTTCTTCTTCTAATTTAAGAGCAATGCTCTTGTCGGCGTAATTAATGCAATTCTCTCCAGGTGTTCCTTTTTAGGACAACCTCCTTGACCTCGCCTTCGCTTTATGGCTCATGTAGCTTATCCTAGGTCTGCCTCTGCCTCTCGTTCCTTCTAACTAGGTCATACATTTAATAATCTTAAAAGCCAAAGATGAAGAAAAAGATGAAATATTGGATAACAAATTCGTGTAAAGTTAGGTCAACACAACAGTTTAAAGTAAAATAAGTAGGTTACTCACGTGATATTCTTAAAGAAAATTACATTTAGAATATAATTCCCCCAAGGATAGGCTAAGACGATTTTCTCCTAAGACTCTACTCTACTACTCTGTCTCTCTTCGAGGCTTTTTCGGGTTTTAAAAAAATACACTCATACTAAGTACACTCTAACTCATAAAACAATCGTCAAATTTTACTCATATTTAAATGGGTAATTACAGGCACATGAGGCTTAACATCTGTATGCCTCAAGTTGATGGACGCAAGGCAGTGCATCGTAGGGCACGTTCCTATTGTGCGTGACCTACGGGGCAATGTTTTATTTATAGGTGATGGTTACCACTTTACATCAGGTGGACCATCTGCTTGTTCCATCAGCTAGTTGTATAGAAAAAAAAAATGGGACCATACGAGAAGCATCAGCTTGCAAATAAAAAAAAAGGATGATCAAGATCGGTTCATATTCCGTAAGGATATATGTGTTCTGTGGTTCACACAATCGAATGATCTGCAGGCTGATCGCGTAACTTTTGTTACATTCAAAATCCGGTTGCATATGTCAATTTTGGCATTTTTGCAGATTTTGGCAGATTTGCCATCGCAAATCTGCCAAAATTGACATATGCAACCGGATTTTGAATGTAACAAAAGTTACGTGATCAAGGGGCTGAGGTAAGGTAACAAACATAAAAAAATGCTATCGAACTGAGAACTTCTTCCTTTTTTTGAAGTCGGTTAAAAACTTAAAACAAGGCTTGTAGCGCCATCTATTGACTATTATTAGAACTCATTAGTCAGCTAGCTTTCACCAATGATTACGCTGGCACATTACCCGCCTATCGAGTGTCGGATAAGACCTTAGAGCATTTATAACGGGAGATGCCAAGCGCTACTTTTAGTACTAAAATCTTTCTGCCAGTTTTCGCGGGAGGCGGGGTAGTACGGTACAGAACACATTTACATAATCACGCATACTAATGCAGAAAAATTAAGCGTCCCTATAAACGCACACGCAAGTAAAAGCTGTACACCAACACAAAAACAATAACACAATTAAAGAATGACTGTTGTTACACTTTTGTTTAGTTACACACTAACACAAAAAAGTAGTGATGGGTTGTAAAAAGACCGACAAAATGAATGATTTCATATGAATGAAACAGGATGGTTCAAAATCATATACTTTTCCTTTTTTTAGCCAAGATTAACAAACGTGTACCTGTCTAGCCTAGTAGGTATTACTAAGTAAATAGAGTGCTGGCACCGACTCCAAAAATATCAGTAATTGTATAATGTCATAATAATAAAATTATAAGATTTGTTGAAAAAATGGATACCTATTTGTAAGTAGATAGAAATATAAATCCATAATGCAATTATTTTTAACTTTTTAGTGTATTTTTCATAACAAATTGGATAGCAGTTTTGGAGTCGGTTTTTTTTTGTAAAAAATATTTTATTAAGAGTTTGTAGAGCGTAATGTCTGAAACTACTGAAACGATTTTAAAAATTATTTTACAAATATAAAGCTACACTGTTGTTGAGTAACTTTAAGCTATATTGTATTTTCGCAAGTAGTAAGTAATCTTTCAAGTAAGTAGTCTTTCATGAATGCATTTTTAGATAAATATTTTGTTTCTTTATTGGTATGATGTGTCCAGCAGTGGACTTACATAGGCTGATGATGATGATTGGTATGACGGGGTGAAAAAAATGAAGAGCAGTAGAAGAATAGCGGCTGTTAACAAATGCTCATAGCCCATGTCCCTCTCCAGCTAACATACTACAGCTATACAAAAATCACGTTTATACGATTCTGCGTTCAAAAAGTACAAAGAAAATAGCAATAAACCAACGACACAGCACAACTAAAATTTTAAGGGAGCTCCATGAAGCGACGTATTGAAGGCAGAATGACAGAGACAGTTTTTGTAGAGTCCAATACTGAACATCCTTTTTTTAAATCGGTTAAATATGAGTACAAAAAACACATCGCATTTTATTCTAATTTTACGTTCATTCCATCATTCATTCAATCGATTTCGCTCAACTAGTCCCCACACTACGCCTTCTACCAAGGAATATAAATTCACCGACACCTCCTACCAAGACGTTGGCGTCGTATTAAAACTGTCGTAACTGGTATTCCATTAAATATAAATTAAACGTAATTACAAAAACAATTGACTAAAATATCACTTACTTGTGATAGGAAATACCGTGTTCCCTAAAGTTTGATGTCTCTGATCTCCTTTTACACCGAAATACCGCACAATTCACCATTTTTACTGAGCACTACTTCGCGACACGAAACGACAACTAATGGCCGCGCGGTGATGAGTGAAGTAGTTTTATATAACGTGCATGGCCAAGTCGCGTCTTATGGCCGGCAGAGGGGTACGCCTTGCGTTAACATCTCCAGTTATAAATGCTCTAAGGATAAGACACAATCTGTCTTTGCCACGGAACATTGACATACTCTTTAGATTAGGTATACATACAAACGTGAAAATAACAAGCAAGGGACATAATACCTTATTGTTTTCGCTTTTAAAATTACTTCAGAAGACTCCACGTGAACTTTGAAACCACAAGGTCAGTGAACTTTTTGAGATTTTTTCAAATTCCAAATCACAAACGAGTTTCAAGATAGGTACCTAGGTAAGTAATTTCTAAATATGGTCACCAAAAATTATATATGGTAAATACCTACCTTTCATTAGTACTATAAGTGTTTGTTGTACCTACATAGGTACGTTGGTAAATAGGTCACGCTCGAACCACAAAGCTAGGTAAATGTCAGTTCTTTAGCAAGTTTATTTATTACTGTTTTATTTATTTATGTAAATCTGGGGTTATCCAGGAAGACAGATCGTCATCCTGTTTACTGGAAATAGAAAAAGCGTACAATAACCTACCTATGTAAGTAAGTAGGCTGATCTATAAAAACGTGATTTATAAAGACGCAGGCTCCTACCGACCTATAGGTACTACTGCTACTTCTCGCACTCACTCTTCAACATTTTTAATGATTGCTTTTTTCTTTCCCTTTTGGTTTTAGTAGGAAAACTTCTTTGGATCAAATCTGGTGCCATTCTCCAAAACTGGGTGGTTTTCGATTTAGGACGTCCACCAAACAAGTCAATGACAACGCCCCTGGTTTTGTTGTTGTTTATGGGCGACGGTGACCGCTTACCATCAGGTGGGCCGTTAGCCCATTTGTCTATCTCTTTCTTTTCTTTGACATAAAAAGTGATCTACGTGGATATTTCAGCGTTAAACCATGAGTGCAAAAATCTGTCCTAAGGCAGCTCTTTATCAGACTAACGCCAGTCCACCTTCAAGAGCTGTTCTTATGGTTATCGACATACTCGGGATAGATGTGCAACTGAAGGATTTGAACCCGTTATTAAGGGAACAGGACACGCCGGAGTTGATTCAAGTAAGGCTTAGTTTGCTTTTTAATACCACTTGTATAGGAAACAAACAATCAGACCTTCTGAAGTGGTACCCAGTCAACACCTATAACAAAAGTGCACGTTATGAATGTGCCCTATGATGCAGTCCTGTGTCCATCAACTTGAGGCGTAGGTACAGTAGGTACCTGTATGTACCAGTACCTACCAGTAATTTCACCGGACCACACCCTTCAAACCGAATGATGGCAGAGCATCGTCAAAAACAAGTGAGAGTTGTAACCCGGTGCACGCGGTGGGGAGGTTATAATTCTTCCTTAGAATTCCCCCCCTATTATCTAGTACCTACTACCTGTTTTCCGCTTCTGTACAATATAAAGTTTATTGTTAACAGAAAAACCCTATGAAAACCATCCCGCTCTACGAAGATGGAGAATACACTTTAGCTGATAGGTTAGTATGCTTCGATCTTTTAAATTAAAATTAAATTAAATGCAATTACTTACGTATTTAACGAAACTTATTGCTAAATATATGGGAATAGCTGCAATGAGATGAAGTACATTCTCTTTTTTTATATTACCTACTTACTTGCAAACTAAACACTTATTTTTTTTTATACAACTCGCTGATGGAACAAGCAGATGGCCCACCTATGCACTGCCCTGCGTCCATCAACTTGAGGCATACAGATGTTAAGCCTCATGTGCCTGTAATTACACCGGCGACCACACTCTTCAAACCGAAACACAGCGTTGCTGCTTGGCGGCAGAAAAAGGCGTGGTGGTAGTACTTCCCCGGACGAGCCCTTCACAAAGAGCTCTACCACTCTTAACTTATATGGCCCACCTGATGTTAAATGGTAACCATCACTCTATAAAAAGATTAACAAATCACTGCTGCACTGCCCCCGTCCTTGCTTAATATTTGATAGTTTTTTTTTTGTTTTTTTTTATGTACATAAGTAACTACTTACTATAATGAAAGAATTTTTGATGAGGACTAGGTACTATATTGTAATGTTTGAAATAAAAACACAAAAAAACTTCAAGGCCTAACCAAAATACAGCAAACGCTGCTTGGCGGCAGAAAGCATGAAAATTATGTACTTCTATGATGTACTTATATGTACTATTATAATGATGTTTTCTCAATTTTCACGAGTGCCAAAGGAGTGTTTAAAAACATCACGAATCATTCATTTGATTTCAGTCACGCTATAATGGTTTACCTGATGGAGAAATACGGAACAAAGGAACACTCATCAATATACCCAACAGACCTAAGAAAGCGAGCCACCGTTCTTCAGAGGATGTTTTTCGACTGTGGAATACTCTTTCCTAGCTTACAAATTGTCATGGTAAAACATAGCTACCTATAGTATATTTCTAAACTATATAATCACTAGATGCGCCCCGCGGTTTCACCCGCGCAGATTTAAATTCCGGTATTCCCACGGGATATAAAGTAGCCTATGTGCTATTCCAGACTAGAATCTATCTCTCTGCCAAGTTTCATCCAGATCCGTTCAGCCGTTCCGGCGTAAAAGAGTAACAAACATCCATCTATCCATCCATCCATACTTACAAACTTTCGCGTTTAAAATATGATCTACATAGTTTAAAAAATGTAAACTGAATTTATCTCCTGTTCTTCACCTGTCAAGACTGGCTGGTAGAAAATACTATCAATGCATTATAGAAATGTTGTTTGGTGCAAAAATAATTAAATATCAAAAATACTTAGGTACTTACCCGCACTGATAATATTCGAACTCTTCAGCCCGATGGTTACATAGGTTGATGATGACGGCTTTTATGTCTGAAAACTATTTACAAATTATGCAAAAGAACAAGATTGAAAAAAAAAATTAGAACCTTTTTAGGGCTACTTACCGAGGGTTCGGGTAATTTATAGTTATTAACACAAATTAAAAATGTAGTTACTGTACATTTACATTCACCTATAAGTACATAATTGTTTTAATTTTTAATGTTGTTCTGAAGATACGTGTGTTAAAACTATTACCTACTGTTTATAGGTATCTTCATATTTTCTTACTTTTCATTTAGTGTGTATCTTATTCTGCATCTAAATGTGTATAGCCGCCAGCCGGTGATAAAACTAAGGCACCAAATTTCTCGTTTACTACCCCAAGTACAGTTGTAAAAATTACTTTACACGGTTCACCTAGGTGGTCTCAGGTGGACGGTGGATAATAACTGTATTTTCTCTAAGGCTGCAACATACACCGGAAGACTAGGAGGCCTATCGGATAGCATGGTGCGTCGCATCGAACGCGCGTATGCCATGCTTGAAGTATACCTGTCACAGACACAGTATGTAGCAGACGATGTCATGACCATCGCTGATTTGAGCATTCTGACTACGATGTCTACTTTGGATGGACTCTGCCCTGTTGATGAGAAAAGGTAAAGGCAAGAAACTGAAACGACTTCATGACTTTGATCCCCAGGCACAATAGATCCTCGCAGATCTCCTGGTACCAAGTACTTGGAGAGTAACTTTGGATTCTTAAAGGATGCCTAAGGGTAGTCAGAGGTACGTCCAAGTAATGCATTGTGGCACATGAAATGAATGTAGGTTGAAAACGAGCTGATTGATGGTGGTTCGACGGTTTGGCCTCAGGCTGTTTGTTAGTTTACCGAGGTTTACCGTAAGTCTAGGCAGCTGGCAGTATCTTTGCTTTGACAGGACTATTATAAAACTAATGCCGAGTAACCGAATAAAAGTAGTTTTCGCAACTTTTACACTCACTGTCCTACGTAAAATAATATGATACCAAGTTTTACACTTAAAGTTTTTTTTATTAATGGCTAACTTTTTCTGTTGTTCAAAAAAGAAAACATAACGTCAGAACGAGATGTCTACTTTTCCAAAGCCGCCAAAGCCAAGCAAGTGAATAAGGAACACAAAAACATTGATAAGTGATTTCTACAAAATATGTGTTTTTCTTATCAGATTTCCAAAGTTGAAACAATGGTTAGTGATCATGAACGAGAAAGATGTCTGCAAAAGGATCAACAAAACAGGCAGCGACGAACACATTTGGGGCCTAAAAGCACTAATGGAAAACTATAAATATAATCTCAAGTCTAGAATATGATTAAAAAAGTTAAACAATTGTTGTAATTTTTATTGAAATTCCGAAGATTATGGCAATTTAACAAATCGGGGTGCAATTAAAACATGTCATATTCTATTTACAGTATTTCATAGACTGGAAGCAATTAAAATTATTTATAATAACAAAACGGTGTATGAATCACAGGTTTTCGTTTTATTTCGATAACTAAAAGAGAAATGCAAAGAATTTACACTCCAGTAACGTCTAATGCTACCAAGTGGAGTTTTATAGAGAAAATTAATGATTACAAAAACGTTTTACACATTTTAAACATTTCCTATAAGTCTTGTAGTTTTATAACGCCCAGACTTAATTCAGAACATTACAATAAAGTACACATGCAATACTCGAATACCGACCACAAAGTCTCCGCTCAGTCATTCCCAGCACATATAATAATACTATTAGACTGATTATGACAGACAAACGTCCAATGGAATCATAATGAAGACAATCACTCGAACTCAAATAATCACTTTCATCCAATTTGATAGTAGTTTTTGGGCGTTACTGTAGCACGTTAGTCTTAATGTTAACACGACGGTCGTGCTTCCATTAGCCGTCTTCTTTAGGGGGTGTGAACCAACCTGAAACAAGAGCAACAATTAAAACTTTTTTTTATAATGTCGTTTTAACCGTGAACACCTTTTATTGGCTCTTTCCTTTTTATATCTTCTAGGTTAATTAAGTTATATGAAGCTGTTGGTTTTCCAATAAATAAATAAATACCTACTATAAATTACCAATCTAATCAGCCCACATGCACCTATTTGGTTCCCATATCACAAGCTTTGACTTAGTTTAGGGCGAGTTGTGCTGTGTGGAATGGCCGCCAATATTTATTTATAAACTAGTTTTGCCCCGCGGTTTCACCCGCGCAGATTTAAATCTCGGTATTCCCACACGATTAAAAGTAGCCTATGTGCTATTCCAGACTATAATCTATTTCTCTGCCATGTTTCATCCAGATCCGTTCAGCCGTTCCGACGTGAAAGAGTAACAAACATCCATCCATCCATCCACCCACCCATGCTTACAAACTTTCGCGTTTATAATTAAATGTTAAAATCTACCTGTTCTGATGATGGAGCCAAGGTCTCTTCAACGGAACTCTTCAATAAATAGGCTACTTCAGTTGAAACTTGGTTATCATACTTAGTAGGCCAGAGACAAGTCCAAACACAATGTTTGGACTTGCCTCTGACTACCACTTGCTTATATTTTCGGAGTGTTCGTGTCGCTTCACGAAATCTCAGTTCGGGCCGAACTACTAGTAGTAGTTGGATTATAAATAAAAAATAAACACTGACCATTCTTTTCATGTATCTGCACGAGGCATTTAAAGCTCTGCTGTGCGCGCGCTAGACTGTACTGTGACTGAGAGACGACCTTCGTGGCACCGAACTGAATGCGCGCCTTTCCCTTGACGAGGGTCGCGGCGATCTGCATTATAACAGCTTCCACTGTGTACGCAGAGGACCAGCCCTGTTTGGTCAATAGCTCCATGCATATCGCGCCGCCTACTAGCACGTAACCACCTGGAAGAGAGCAGTCAGTTATTAGAAACTAGCGATCCGCCCGCGCGCCCCTGCTTCGCACGTGTGCACATATCATGCATGTATTATACATATAAAACTTCCTCTTGAATCACTCTATCTATAAAAAAACCGCATCAAAATCCGTTGCGTACTTTTAAAGATTTAAGCATACATAGGGACATAGGGACAGAGAAAGCGACTTTGTTTTATACTATGTAGTGACTTAAGTCTCTTTTAAGACTAGTAGAGTTTGGGAAGGGCTCCTCCGGGGAAGTACTACCACCACGCTTTTTTCTGCTAAGCAGCAACGCTGTGATTCGGTTTGAAGAGTGTGGTCGCCGGTGTAATTACAGGCACATGAGGCTTAACATCTATGTGCCTAAGATGACGGACGCAGGTCAGTGCATCGCAGGGCACGTTCCTATCGTGCGTGACTTACGAGGCAATGCTTTGTATATAGGTATACCACTTAACATCAGGTGGGCCATCTGCTTGTTCCATCAGCTAGTTGTATAAAAAAACTATTCTTCTTTCGAATTGATGATAAACTTTTTTTTTTTAATTACAGCTTTGTCGACGAAAGAGTCATATTTCGTACGCAATTGTTTGCCAGCTCATTGTCACTGCTACTACTGTTTGGTTTCATCACGATTTCAACAATAGAGAGCACTCGTTAATAAATGAAAAAAATCCGTAGAACCAAGGCCCATAACCGCCTTTAATAGCTAAGAAATATGGACTACAATACGAGTAAAATCCATATTTTGCTTGAGTAAATACAGATAAAAAACCCAAAACCTTTTACTCACCAGATATAATAGGATATACAACGCGAACGAATGGTGGTTCAAACGGATAAGTTTCTTTGAATATTATGTTTAGCAGAATCGAGTCTTTGCCCTCCTTTTCCTTCAGGAGTACCAGATCATTGTGGAGAGGGCTGTCAGGGTCAACGGATCGCAGTCTGATGTTCCACTCGTAGAGAGAGTCATTTATTAGTTCTGTGGGAAGATAATCATTTTAGAACAGTTGATAGCCTGTGACGAACATAGATGTTTGTTCTTTGTCTGGTTATCCTACTAATTTTACTTCAAAAAAAATACTTTTACATAAGTCTATTTTCATAAAAATTGTAATCAGGAACCTGGTCCTTAGACAAACCTAACTAACTCAATGAAATGGCGTATCTTTTGCATACAATAAAAACGAAACAAATAAAAAATCCTACTGCTATTATAAACGCGAAAGTTTGTAAGTATGGATGGATGGATGTTTGTTACTCTTTCACGCCGGAACGGCTGAACGGATGTGGACGAAACTTGGCAGAGCGATAGATTATAGTCTGGAATACCACATAGGCTACTTTTTATCCCGTGGGAATACCGGGATTTAAATCTGCGGGGCACAACTAGTCCCTACTAATATTATAAATGCGAAAGTAACTCTGTCTGTCTGTCTGTTACGTTTTCCCGCTTAAACCTCTCAACCGATTTTGATGAAATTTGGCACAGACAATCTTCAGACCCTGAGAAAGGACGTAGGCTACCTTTTATTGCGAAAAAAAGGGATGAAGAGGTTGAAATAGAGGTTGAAAGTTTGTAAGGGATTTCTTAATAATAAACCATGTACTTAAAACTTAAACAACCATCAACAAAATAATAAACCATGAAACTTTAATCAAATTAAAAGTACGCAGACGAAGTCGCGGGTACCAGCTAGTAGGAAATAAATGTACATACCAATGGTATACATGTTGTTTTTGAAAGAGCAAGACCGGTATATATCGCGGAGTTCTTTCATGAGACGGTCCGTGGCTTGAAGGCTGCCCGATACGCTGCCTGACAGGTAGTCTTGCCGTTGGTTTTGTCGCAGCCGTTCTAATGTCGCTATGTGTTCTGTTTCCATGTCATCCTGGAAATAAAGCAGATACAACCAGTTACATAGTGAAATTATACACATTATACAAATCCTACTACTATTATAAACGCGAAAGTTTGTAAGTACGAATGGATGGATGGGTGTTTGTTACTCTTTCACGCCGGAGTGGCTGAACGGATCTGTATGAAACATGGCAGAGGTAGATTATAGGATTTAAATCTGCGCGGGTGAAACCGCGGGGCGCAACTAGTATTAAATTTAGTTGCCCTAGTTGACTCTCGGACGCGCGATGGCGCGAAAGGAGTGAGGGTACCGAGATGATGGATGATAGAAGACAGAGGACGAATAAAATCTGCTGCGCTGATTCCATTACAGGAAGGTATGATACTGAACAATAATCATAACAGAATTACATATTTAGTTATTCAATACATTTATTGCTTACATACAAAAACAAGCATATATAGTAAATAGAAAGTGTCACGAACACGTTTTATCATCAATGGTTTTCGCAGTGCACCCAATGTAAGAAATTTTTTAGGTAATTTTTTACGCCTCGGGTTACATTATTAGTTTTAGTAAGGACTAGCGACCCACCCCGCGCGCCCCTGCTTCGCACGGGTGCACTTATCATGCATGTATTATACATATAAACCTCCCTTTTGAATCACTCTATCTATTAAAAAAATCGCATCAAAATCCGTTGCGTAGTTTTAAAGATTTAAGCACACATAGGGACATGGGGACATAGGGATATAGGGACAGAGAAAGCGACTTTGTTTTATACTATGTAGTGAAGTGATACTACCTATTATTTAGAAATATAATGTTCACGGGGGATAGTGTAGCTTCCCAACGGTGAAAGAATTTTTCAAATCGTTCTAGTAGTTTCGGAGCCTATTCAATACAAACACAGAATACATTCCTCTTTATAATATTGGTGTAGATAAGAGTTATGTCGATAGGTGTCGTGTTCGAAGTTCATCAGAAACCAGACATGAGATACCGAACACTGTCGACCCCAATGCCTTTATACTATTCTATTGTACTACATATTCATTCTTGTTTTTTTATACAAAACGTACTGATGGAACAATCAGATGCTGGGCTATCTACTTGTCCCACTGCCCTGCGTCCATCAACTTGAGGCATAAAATATTCTAATATTATAAATATTCGATTTTTTTCAGGTACCTAATAGGTATTCTAGTATGAAAAATAAATATTCTTACGTGTTATTTGCATTAACAAAATAAAAATATCAAATTACTAAATTAGCAAGAGCCTTAACGAGGCATTACACGCTCAATCAACCACGAATTCACAGTAAATAACTGCGAAAATATTAAAATAAAATATAACACGAACAATAGTCTGTAATATCACCAGCTACCACACTCTTCAAACCGAAACACAGCAACTCTCCTTGATGGCTGAAATGGCATGGTGGTAGCTAGGTAGTAGTACTTCCGCGGATGAGCCAAGAGCGAGTTAAATGCTAAAGTTACCATGCTTGGTAACAATAATATTTCAGACGACTCCCCTTATTTGGGTTTATGTTTTCTACTATTTTAATTTTTCGGGATAAAACTTTACACCAATCCAGGATAAGAAGAATATTTGTCGGTTCGTTGGTTGGGGCGTGAATGAGCGACAAACACCAAAAACATCGTTTCTCATTAATATAATCATGTAATAGTAATGAAGTAAGATGCCTATTCCAAAATATTTATGTAACGAGGATTTATATCCGTCTTTGTTTCTGACGATAAAAATATACATTATCACACACGAATTGAATTTCGAACAGAATTTGGATCTTGTCTAGACCCCCTCAGAGTTAGTTAACTGTGTTTAGGTACCGTAGTTTTAGGAACACTATTTGTCATGCTGTGACTAACTTTACCTTGCTTGATTCTTTAATAATAAATGTATATTAGCTATATGTATTGTAGTAGGTATAGTATGTATGTATTTATGATTAGGTAATGTAAGTATTTATGTATACATATATTGTATGTATACATGTATGTATTGTTAGGATCGCGGGTAGTCGGTGGATGGAAAGGGCTCAGAATCGTTCTTCCTGGAAGCAGATAGGGGAGGCCTATGTCCAGCAGTGGACTTCTGTGGGCTGTTGATGATGATGATGATGTATACATATATTGGTTTCTAATTTCTTTGTATTTTGTATGTATATTCACAAATTCTTTTTATTTATCTCCACACACACAAGGACCCCTTCTAAGTTTCTCGAGTCCATTTCATCCAACGGTTGTCTGGTAGAGATCGCTACTTAGCGATAAGGCCGCCCATTGTACTTTTAGTTTTAAGTTTGTTTTTTAGTGTATCCTTAAGTTGTGTGCAATAAAGAATTTTCTATCTATCTATCTATCCACCGTAGTCGAGATCACATGTCTTCAATTACCTTGTTGTTGCGTGCAGCGTCGTCAACCATCTCTAGAGGCAAGTCTTCTTCTCCTTCAGATTCGTCCTCCTCAGCGGCCATTTCTTCGTCTTCCTCGGTGCCCGAGTCAGCCCCATTCGACATCACGCTTGGTAGTCTGTAATCACGAAACCAGATTATGAGGATATGCAAGAGTAGTCGCAATCAATTGAAATCTATAAGGTCGCATTCTTTTCTTTTCTCTTTTTTTTATTTTATTCTATTATTTTTATTTTTTAGTCTATATTATTATTTTTTGTTACCTGCCTGTACCTTACCAATGTATTTTTTTTGGGAACGAAAAATTATTAAATAATTTTTCGTTCTTTCTTTCTTCTTTTTTATATTTGATAGACTGTCCTTTGGCTAAAATCTCACCTGACGGTAAGCGACGATGTCACAGACAGAACGGTCTAGAAGACACCTATCATGGGCACCCATCACTAGGAACAGTTTTTTAGTTCCAAATAGACTTCAATAGATGGCGATACAGGTTTCGATTGAAATATAGGTTTTTGTTTTAGTCCAATTAAGAAGAATTATGGTCATGAATAGCCTGAGTTATACTGTAAAAAAATCTCCCATAAGCACGGGAAGATGAGAAATTATGCTTTTATCAAATTCTTTATGTTTTTGAAAATGTTTTATTTTCAATATTGATCTCACTTTTTCTGGTGGCTGTAATTTGTACTACGTTGTTGTTTGCATCCAAAAGTTTGTTTTGTGTGTTGATGGGTGGCGCTACTTGCTGTAAACGATTTTTTTGCGTTTCGTTCAGGCATTTCAATAATGTATGTAATATTTCATATTTTAATTACCAATGTCCTATCTACATAATAAAACAATACATAAATTGTTTGCAAGTGCATTTTACGAGATGCCGGCCGCTTCCTCGCAACGCAACTTAGCGAAATCTAGTGGCTGTGCGGGCTATTTTGCTTAGATTTGCGAGCAAAACAAAATAGCCCGAAGATAGCTCGACTTAGGACGGGACCGTTTCAATGTATGGCGTGGGGTATCTGTACTAGTATAGTATTCTTTTATCTGTGCACCTATTCACTCTTGCCTTGAAGAGGCCCAAATTGTAGTGATCAGGAAAGACACATTCTAAAACGCCTATGATAGTATATCGTGTACGATACAATATCCGTTTGCCTGGAACGGACAAAACCACTCACATTCATACACTTGTTGTACCGATGTTGACAACACATTTGTTGTAAACGCGGCGTTATGTCTGTGGTTAAGCTGTGTGTTACTTGTGTACCTAACATAATCTGTTCCCGTAGAATGCCGTAGATAGAGAACGACTTTTTGGACATAAATATTTCATCCAAGTCTTGCCTATCCTTTAGAATAGTTTTTCAGCCATCGCCTAACCCAACGAAAAGTGGGTAAGCCCACCCAGTTGAGTAGAAAGGCTTTCGGTAATATTATAGGAAAACGTATGTTACTGCCAAATTCACCCATATCCACGCGGTATGGGCTGAAATAAGACTAGATACTAAAAACTTGTTTATATTTTATGAGTGCTGCTTTCAACGCTGTGTTAATTTTGATGCGTCGTAAGTTTTAGGCAAACGTTTAACATAGCACCACGCAAGTAAACCCGTGGTTGAAACCAAGCGTGCTATTATATCCAAGGCCGCTATTCAGCCAAAATTATTGAGATTTCTCGAGGTTGCTTTCAAATGAGACGTGATAAAAAATGTTAGCTTGAGTTTTGTGGGATATTTGCAACCTTACAGGTCGGAAGTTTGAGACCAAGGTTACAATTATGTAAAATAATCAAATTACTATTTTGCATTAATTATTAATCAGGTATGTTTGACCTAGAATTATGTACCTATTTTTCATTAAGAGTTAGCATTACCTGCATTTTATTTAATATCATTACCTATTTTATATTTTGCATACAGCATTATTTATAATGACAGATTTTATAGTAAATAAAATCATAGGTCACATACTTAATATATAATATTCGTAATACAATAACTTTACTGTTTGTTCTATATTTTAGACCAGTTGCGCCCCGCGGTTTCACCCGCGCAGATTTACATCCCACGGGATAAAAAATAGCCAATGTGCTATTCCAGACTATAATCTATCTCTCTGCCAAGTTTCATTTAGATCCGTTCAGCCGTTCCGGCATGAAAGAGTAACAAACATCCATTCATCCATACTTACAAACTTTCGCGTTTATAATATTAGTAGGAAGTAGGATGTACCTGAATTGAGGCGCCGGGTGCACGGGTAAAGATAACGAGTCCAAATCTGGAGGCTCTGGCACGCCATGTAACTTGCATAGCTCCCGCAGCAGTATGCCGACCTGGAAGCAAAAACAAACTCTTTGAGCGCGCGGCTAAGAGTTATTTTACCGTAACTACAACACTGAGGCCACGATATCCTTTTTCTTCTCTCTCTATGGATGTTGCCGATTTGTTTACGACTATGTCTCTCTCCTATCTATATAATCAATCAGCTTAACCATCATGATAGTTTAGTCAGAGGTCTCTGCAACTAGAATAGCACAAGCGCACATTACTACAATGAAAACTCAGGCTGTCTCTGTCCGTCGTGTGACAACGCATATGTCTGAACTTGTCACAGTGATTGCAAAATAACACTGTAAAATTGTTTATGCTTGCTGCTATTTCTTCCTAGCAGCAGTATCACTCATTGAATTCATAGTTTCGATGAAAACTTATATTATTTATGTTAGCTAGCGAGTGTTGAAATTCCGAAACGATAGATAGGTATGCCGATGCCGGTTTTATTTCCGTGGGCAGAGGGATGCAATACAATTTGACGACGTCAGTAGCGCAACGGGCGAGAGTCCACCTGTGACGCAGAGGTTGCGGGTTCGATTTCCGCCTCGGAACTAATTTGTGAACGATCTGCAGAAATTTGTTCCGTTAGTTTGGGTGTTTTCTATGTATAATAAAAAATATCTATCTATGTACTAGGGGAGGTCCAAAAGTCCGCGGAACGGGGGGGAAAGGATGCAGGTAGCTACCTTTTTTTGGTATGTCGCTAATTAGATACTCATTAAGGGTGTACATGTAAATTTTTAGCCCTTTAACATCATTCATTTACAAGATATCGCCCTGTAAACAAGTCAATCCGGAAAAAAACTGCAACAATGGAGCAAATTGAGTTTCGTGCCGTTATAAAGTTCCTTACCAAGCAAGGAAAACCTCCGCTTACCATAATGAATGAGATGGGAGCCGTTTATGGAGATCAGTGCCCTGGTAAAACCATGATTTACAAGTGGCATGGTCTTTTCAAACAAGGCAGAGAGTCGATTGAAGATGACGCCCGCCCAGGACGGCCGGCTGAGGTCACCACTCCGGATATCGTTGAAAAAGTTGAAAAATTAATATTGGAAGATGCTCGTCTGAAGAAAAAACAGCTTTCTGCAATAGTATGAGTATCAGACACAACCATCTTGAGGATCCTAAACGATCATCTTGGCATGTCAAAAGTCAGTGCAAGATGGGTGCCAAGAATGCTCACGCCGCTGCACAAGCAACAAAGAATCGAAGCGTCAAAGCACTTTTTGGAGCTGTGTAGCGAAGAATCTACCTCTATTTTGGAGCGGATTGTTACCTTGGATGAAACTTAGGTTCATCACTTTGAACCTGAGTCCAAACAGGAGTCGATGCAGTGGCATAAAAAGGGCACACCACCCCCTAAGAAGTTTAAGCTGTCGAAGTCGGCCGGAAAGATTATGGCTACGATTTTTTGGGATTGTGAAGGAATCCTGTTGATCGACTACAAAAAAAAGGATGTCAACATTACCGGAGAATATTACGCAAGAATATTGGAGCAATTAAAGGAAGCCATCGAAAACAAAAGGCGGGGAAAACTTTCAAGCGGTGTGTTGCTTTTGCAAGACAACGCACCACTTCATAAGAGCAAAGTTGCGATGGCTGCTCTAGACCGGTGCGGCTTTGAATCACTCGTTCACCCGCCTTACAGCCCGGACCTAGCCCCCAGCGATTATTATTTATTTCCAAATTTGAAAAAAGATCTAAGGGGAAAAAAGTTTCAAGACGATGAAGAAGTTAAGGCGGCGATTTTGGCTCATTTTGAGGGCAGAGAAAAAATATTTTTTTGATGGTATACATAAGTTAATTTCTAGATCTGAAAAATGTATTAAGCTCAAATATAATTATATTGAAAAGGAAAAATAGTTTCGTTGTTTTAATTTTATTACAACTCCTCCATTCCGCGGACTTTTGGACCTCCCCTCGTAAGTATATAATGTATCAAATATATCAGTTATCTAGTACCCATAACACAAGCTTTGAGTAGCTTACTTTGGGACTAGGTGGTGCTGTGTGGATTGTCCAGCATTATTTTCCTATTCTATATGGTGCCACCAGTCTTTCTATTGCTATTTTTCTTCATTACAAGAAGTACATGCCTAGTAATTCAATCACTGTAACTTAATCCATCTACATGGACCCAATAGTGGTCAAAACATGTTTATAACTGCACCAATTAAAGTCATGAGAACAATGAAGTATACAAAAACTTGTATAAAGCAAACAATTACAAACTTCATTTGCTTTTAAGTTCATTGTACATGTAGATACACATAGCATTCATTGTACATACCTGTAGCATACATAACGCTTGTAGTAAGGTAGATAGATACTAGATAGGCAGTAATTATGTGCAATGCAAATTATTGAACTAATAATCTGTATCTCTGTATAGGTAGTCTGTTGCGACCCACTAGAAATAGACCTGAATTGGAAAATAATGCTGTAATTTATTACATCCTGTACTATTCTTATCCAGTGGCCTGACCTCTGAAAATGTTATCAGACAAACAATAGTCTGGTTTTACCTAATGAAACTTCCAATTTTGTGGAAGGTCAAAATTGAACTAATCTAATAATAGGAAACTAAATTACATTGTTTATTAATAGACTGGAAGGATATACCACATTTCCTCATTCAGTAGTTATTGAAAAAGATAAATAAGCATTGCTTATACATTATTTACAGTAAGTACTTTGATATCATAGGACCCAAGACTGAAGACTTAGAACCTAATTATTTACAGAGCATACAAAATATTATACCACATAGTATCAAACTAGCAGCTGTGGCTTGATCACAAATACATTTTGTTGTGGTGTTAACATAATCATAATGTTTTTTAATCTATTTTTAAGGAATTCACGTCTTTTAAAGACAATGTCAGTTCCATGTCTTCGTTTGTCTCAAGGCTCAATCAATAGACTTTTAAAAGGACTGGTAGAGCCTGTTAGCCAAATCAGATGTTGGCATGGCTAACACACTGAAACAGGCCCATATCAAGGCTACCTTTGAGCTTTCATGATGTTCAACCTTATTTTGTTGAAGTTGGAGATATGATGTTTATGCGACTAACACAGAAAACATGGTGTTAGAACCTGAGGGTAAAATAACAGTAACATACCTGATTTATAACATGGTTATCTCTGCCTTGAGTGTTGGTGAGTATGGAGACTGCATTTGTCACTATTGGATCTTCACTGTCAGCGAACCACACAGGTGGTGTTGTCGGGTAGGTTTCCTAGACAGCAACAGTTGAAATCTAAATTGATTTGTTTTTTTATTCAATTCATTTATTCAGTCATTACTGTTTTAAAAATTGTATTTCAATAAAAAGAAAGAAAAGAAAAAGAAAATACATTTATTTGACATACAACAAGAAAAGAAATACATATAGAACGGACAGTTACTTACATAAGTATACATAATTACAGTCATAAACAGACAGACAAAACGAAAGAAGAAACATAGTAGGTACCAAAAAACAAAAGAAAACATAATTGTACGCTAAAAAGGCCCTTTTTTTTTTTTTTTTTGAAGTGGAAAATGCCTTCGCATTACCCTTCCGCCATGGGGGTGACGGAAGGGCTATGTGGGGCTCGAACCCACTAAAAACCCCCCTGTGAGCCATCCTCCGCAAAAGATATAGCGAGATGGGGTCGCGTTTGCATTCACCATCTTCGCTAAAAAGGCCCTGACTCAGCTTTTGCTGCTTAACAAAATAGGTAGCCTACCTCGCCAAGCAGCGCTGGTTTTCAGTCAGAGCCTTAATTAGGGTGCCTTAATTTGAATGCTACTAACATCTAAAAAACAATATATTCAACATAATTTTAATCTATACCAATAACAATAAAAAACAAAACTTATTGAATCAATACCTATAACTTAGTCACATGCAAATTAAATCTATTTCCATAGTTGTATACCTAAATGAAATGAAATGAAAATTATTTATTGTTCTAAAGCAAACACATAAACATTAATAATTAATAGAATTGTGGCTTTAGTCCTTGTCAGTTCACACAAAATAAAAACAATAACCTACCTAAATAAGGAATAAATCATAGTATTTCTTGTTTCAATTGAGTTGCCATGAATGAAGTAGGTAGGTACCTAGGTAGCTATGTGTAAATTCATTCAAGGCACAGTAATTTTTATTAGGTAAAAATTTAAAAAATACATGCTATGGTAAGTATATGTACACAATTTTTTTTGTAATGTACTTAACAACATTAGCTCAATATATCAATAATATTTTAGTAAAAGTACTCGAAATAAAGTTATTTAAATTTGTAATAGATAAAAATATATTTTATTGCAATGATAAACATGTAAATGTAACTATTTAGAAAGTTTGAACGTTGTTTAGCCCACCCAGACAGAGTGGTCTTTTTTAGTGGTCACTGTTATTTATGAACAAAAAATCCGCAATAAAAGCTGGTAGAGAAGATGATTAAGAGCCTTTTGTACCCAAAAAACGAGCCTGCATACCGTTAGCCAAAGAAAACAGATGTTACTCTATAAAAAATAGCTGTAATGATTCACGAATGCAGACAGTAATGATCGATACAAATTCGTCACGGCCCGCACGATCAATAACAGATGATTGATCACAGATACGCGGAGTTTGCACACTGAAACTGAACTTTTGAACACTGTGAGTTATGAAAACGTAAGCTATGCGACAGATAAATGTAAAATCAACTTCCGTAAACCATTGTTGACAGCCCTGCCCTCATAAACAACGACCCTTTGTCCCAAGTCAGATAATCAATACATGCATCTCAATAATCGAAACATCTTCTCAGGATATGTTAGCTATATTATAACCGTAATATTTACCGTAATATTTGCGTGGATTTCGTATTTCTTTCCATTTCTGCCAACGAATCTGCAGGTCAGTTCGTCGACACTGGCTGACATTATCTGAAACCGTTCATGGTTTTTTGGAAACACTTGCTCTAGAGTTTTTATTTCTAACTTTAGTGTATTTAAACAAGCCATTAGTGCTACAAAACAGGAAACTAAACTAACTAATAACTAAACACGATAAAATACATGAGAATGAGCTGTACGCTCACTCTGAGACCAAGCAAAATGGCGGAACGCAATGGCGGAAATTATTAAATAAAGTGTCATCGATTGGTAACAGAGGGCGCTTCAGCTCAATATTTTTTTTTTGCTAGTTGGGATTCAGAGCTTTTCGCCAATTATAAGTTGGTTATTCAAGGAGTCTTCGTGATTCGTCTTGCGGCTGCAAACTAGCAACAACAAATTACAAACACAGGCAACAGACGACGCAGGCAACAGTCACTGGCAAAGCTTGTTTCATTCTGTCTGTTCGGTTTATTGATTGAGTGAGCGAAGCGAACAATCTACTTGGGCGATTTGATATTTTATGTATGTATGTAGAGATCATCCATTCTAAAAATGCACGCCTATCTACCTGCCTTCACCCACACCCACACAAACAAATGAGGTATATAGATGCAATACATGCCATCAAGCAATTTCATTCGTCGTTCAGTTTCCCGCCAGACATGAATGTGTCACTTTCACGTTAGGCGGGAAACTGAATGACGAAATATAAATTAACTTGAAAAAAGCAATATGTAGTACTAATCCGCTGATCTAATCTCCTTAAGCTGGAATAAACTTAATTAGAATTCGACACGTGTTTCACCTCTCTACGAAGCATCTTCAGGAAATTGACTCGCTGTGCACTGAACGTGTTACCTCGTCGAGCGCTGAGCTGTAAGTACTTTCAGTTCAGCGCTCGACGAGGTAACACTGCTTCGTAGAGAGGTGAAACACGTGTCGAATTCTAATAAAGTTTATTCCAGCTTAAGGAGATTAGATCAGCGGATTAGTACTACATATTGCTTTGTTCAAGTTAATTTATATTTAACAATCGACTTCCGCAAAGTCACGCCTGAGTCAATTAACTACTGAATGACGAATAAAATTATCAGGTGTCATGTATTGCGTCTATACACCTCATTTGCTTGCGTGGGTGAAGGCAGGTAGAGGGGCGTGCATTTTTAGAATGGATGATCTCTACGTATGTATCTTTGTTTGTATGTTTGTCCGACCGCGACGATAACTTGAGAACCGTTTATCCGATCTGTGTGAAATTTGGTAAGTCGATAGCTGATACATGACAAATAAGTAGAGCCAAGGTCTGTTCAACGGAACTCTTCATTAAGTAGACCAATTCAGCTGAAACTTGGTTACCATACTTAGTTAGTAGCCAGATACAAGTCCAAACACAATGTTTGGACCTGCCTATGACTACCACTTACCTATACTTATATTTTCGGAGCGTTCGCGTCGCGTCACGAAATCTCAGTTCGGGGCGAACTACTATCTACATAAAAAACCTAAGTGTTTTTTTTTGTAGTTATTTTAAAGTATATAAGAAAATAGCGTGAGACTGAAGCGAGGCCAAGACCAGACAGGTCAGGGGCTTTTCTTGTCAGTTTCTAGTAGAGTAGAACGGACAGCCAAAGATGGTAATTTCTGTCTAGTGGCCTCATTTAAAATGCATGAACTGTCTTTTTTAAGAAGGTTGACATGATGAAAATATTCTTGCGCTTTCTAAAAAAAAATAACAAACCGTAGTACGATTCCTTTTAAAGATAGGTGTGTGTTATCTGCTGTGCTCAGAACACACAACCTACTGCTGTGCCTTGAATGGCAAACTTTTCACAAAGATTCTGATTGATGTCAAAGTCATGTTGATGTGTCTGTTCAATGTTGATTATATTCTGTCATGTCACTGACAATACTGAAATGACACTAACAAGATTTTATATGTCGAAACGACGGTTATGTAACAAGACAAGTAGGAAGCAGTCACTCACTCACACTCACACAGAAGAAGTTTTGATTGTTTACAAAATAAATTACAAAAAATAGATACAAAAAATTATCCAAAAGAATTCGCTTGTGTCGTATAATTCTACTTAACCTCTATTAAGATGGAAAGAAACCTAGATATTAGCAAGAGTTATAAACGTAAACGTTCTTCATCTAGGGAGAGAGAACGCTACAAACAACGAAGATGTAGTCCGAGTTCCAGCAGCTCATCAAAAGTTACCGATGGCGCATTTAGTTTTGAGAGTTATAAGCGAGATTTAAATAAAATTATCTTATACAGTAGTGAAAGCAATACTGTCGTAAACAATTTGGACGATTTCTGGGGTTTTTTGAAGAAATATGAAGCCACCATGAGAAAGGCTGGTAAACCAATAATAATAGGCGAGAACATATCAACAAACTTCTCAAAATTTGATTGTATTAATTTTACGACTACTATAAAGTATGTTGATACAGTCCATGATGATAGAGGAGGGAGAAGGCTTGATCCCAAATTATTTGAAGCATTTTTGAATATTGTTTCGATCTACATAGATTTTAAGAATAAGGAAAAGTTTGCAAAACTACTAAAACTCAGACAAGCCCAGAAAGATCTACCAGTAGCTAAATTTCGGTAAGTTTTTGTAGGTTTCTGCCATGGAAATATAAATAAGTATTGTGTAGCCTTTTTGAAGGGTCCGGTGACAGCGGCTTGCAATTTCGAGGTGCGATTGGCTATTATTTCATTTTATTTCATTTCTGGGAGTAAAAGATACACGCCATTTCGAGTTCATAACAAAACTGTCTTTTATTTGAGTACCCACAAAATACAATAATGAATGAATCAATCATCAGCTGTCAAATACATAACATACCTTCCTTTCATAAATTGGTATAAACTAAACAAGAATATAAATCAAAATTTAAATCGGTAAATTACTTGATCATTAATTTTGCAATCATATAAACAATAGATATTTACAATTTTAATCAGAACTATTGGGTAGCCCTATTATGTCTGGCCACATCTCTGGTGGTGGTATTTCTACTGGTGGCTCACTAGATGTTTGGGAGTCAGAATCTACCCCAGGTCTGGTATCTGTTAGTCTGGTCTCAGCATGTGTTGTTCTAGCTAGCATCTGATCAGCATGTCGCCTAAGTAGCTCACCATCTTCTGTTCTCACCCTGTACGAGCTAGGTCCTTCCACCATCTCCACCGTGGCCCTCCGCCACTTTTCTCCAGGCCCATACATATGTATCAGGACGGGTTGATCCACCTGAAAAGACCTGGCGGGCGGACGCTGCGCCGCTGCCTCTAGCTGTAGGTCGCCGCGGCTCTGTGCAGAGTCAGGGTGGAGGGAAGACATAGCAGTTCTGTACCTTCGACCGTTGAGCATCTCCGCAGGAGTTTTGTTAGTAGCACTATTAGGTACAGTGCGCATATGATAAAGTACCTTGCTCAATGTTTCACTCCAAGGCAGATTTAAACTTATCATTTTCTTGATTTTATTTTTAAATGTCTGTATGGCTCTTTCTATCTGCCCATTAGTCGCCGGATGATACGGTGGAGAGAGCAAATGCTTAATAGCGTTTTTCTTCAAAAAACTGTTAAATTCATCCGATGTGAATGCTCTACCATTGTCTGAGACTACTACTTCAGGCAAGCCCTGAGAAGCAAAAATTCTTCGCATTATGGTTATAACAGCCCCACTGCTCATACTATTAACAATTTCTGCTTCCATCCATTTACTATGGCTGTCAATCAGCACAAAGAAAGTTTTTCCAAGAAATGGTCCGGCAAAGTCTATATGCACCCGTTTCCAGGGCTGTTCTGACATAACCCAAGTCTGTGGGTCTCTCGGGGGACAGTTTCTTACTAGTTGACACTGTTCACAGCTGGCCACTATCTGTTCAATTTGGTTATCCATCTGGACCCACCACACATAGCCTCTTGCATATGCCTTTGTTTGGACTATACCCGCATGTGGGGCATGTAAAATCTTTAGCACCTGTTCCTGTAACTTTGCAGGTACTATTACTCTGTTGCTCCATAATAAACAATCTTTAGTATGAGAAAGAGCCTCTCTTCTGGTCCAAAATGGCTGCAAAGCCGGGTCCAAGTTCTTATTTGGCCAACCATGCAAAACATGAAACAAAACTTTCTGCAGTAAGGTATCCTTCTTTGTATCTTCAGCAATCCTCTCTGCGCTTAGATTCCAGCCACTTGGTTGTTCTTCTAACAACAACACTTCCTTAAGCCCCTTTTCGGCTACTGTTCCAGTTGATGGTGCAGTCCACCTACTCAGTGCATCTGCATCGCCGATGGATTTTCCAGGTCTATGCTTGATAGTGTACTCATAACAAGCTAGCTTTAAAGACCAACGCAGCATCCTAGGTGAGATTTGGTCGGGTATAGGTTTGGCTGGATTAAATAAACCAACAAGTGGTTTATGGTCAGTCACAATACAAAATTGTCGACCAGAGAGAAATTCATGAAACTTCAACAACCCAAACATTATGGCCAAAGCTTCCTTGTCGATCTGACCATATCGCCTCTCATGTGTCTGTAAGGTACGCGATGCCATCATGATCGGCCTCTCCGATCCATCATCCATGACATGTGCTATGATTGCGCCCACTCCGTACTCTGAGGAATCACATATGAGTAGTAACTCTCTGTTTATTTCATAACCGACCAATGTCAGGTCGGATGATAGTAAAAACTTAGCTTTATCGAATGCTGTTTGTTCGCATTCACTCCACTTCCAAGGTGTCTTCGACTCCAGCAATCTGTACACCGGCTCAAGCAAGGTCGCTCTATCAGGTAAAAACTTTTGATAAAAGTTGTATAGTCCAAGGAAAGCCCTTAATGTTTCCTTATTTGTAGGTGCTGGTTTTTCTCGAATTTCTTTGACTTTTGCTGGTGTGGGATGAAGTCCTTCGCCGTCAATCATGTGTCCTAAATATGTAATGCTACTGGCAGCAAAAACACACTTTTTGCTATTAAGTCGAAAGCCCAGTTCATTTAGCTTTTGCATCACACGGCGTAGCCTTTCATTATGCTGTTCCAGCGTCGCGCCTGTTACGGCTACATCATCCAGTAAACACGCTACGCCGTCCATGTCCGCTAACGCAGAAGACATCACCCGTTGAAAAATACATGGAGCTGCACTTACACCGAATGCCAGCCGATTCATTTTCATCAGGCCAATCGGTGTGTTTAATATTAACATCTTGGCTGTCTCCTCGTCTACCTTCATTTGTGTGTAAGCTTGCTTCAAATCCAGTTTACTGAAAACTTTGCCTCCACTCAATTTTACAAATGCTTCCACAGATGTTGGAAGTGGGAATCTATCTACTTGTATAGACGCGTTTACTGTAGATCGATAATCCCCACAGATACGCAGAGATCCATCATCTTTCTTCACGATTCTTAAAGGTGTCGCCCACTCTGAATATCTAACCGGGGTCAATACCCCTTCCTCTACCAATCGGTTCAGTTCCTCCTCTACTTGCTGTTTCAATGGGAAAGGCACTCCACGCGCCTTTAAAAACCGTGGTCTTGCATCAGTGCGCAGCTGAAGTGATACTTCGGGGCCATTATATGCGCCTAATTGCTCCTTAAATAAATCAGGAAACTCATTCATGAAAGGCACTTCTTGAATAAAATATATACTCAACTTCTTGAAAGTTCCCTCTGATATTATGCTGCGTGATGCCCCGGAGTCTACTTCCATCTTTACATTCGCGCCGTCGATGACCACATTCACCCTTATTGGAGGTTGGTAACTATCCGAACAGGTGTAGATCCCCATCATGTTTTCACACCCCGAAGAAGGCTCCTCATCATTGTCTTCCACCTGGTGTACTTTCGCTTTCTTGTCACATGCTTTAGCGATATGACCATATTTTTGACATTTGAAGCACTTCGCCTTAACAAATGTACAACGGTCGCCTGCTTTATGTATCCGTGTACAATGTTTGCACTCATTTGATTTTATTCTGCCAATATCCATGGACTCGCCGGCCGCCGCTGCTACTGAAGTACTCGGCGAAGCCTGCGTTTCTTTATTTGCGCCGGGGTACATGTCCACAAATGTTGCTTGGTGATTGAGGCACATTTGTACCGCTGTTTCGTACGTCAGCTTTTTCGTTTTCAGCAACTCCCGGCGTAAACGTTCATCACGCACTCCTAGCACGAGCCTGTCCCGTAATTGACGCTTTATGTCCGTAAATTTACACTTCGCACATAGTGCACTTATTGCAGATGCAAATTCTTGCACGCTTTCATCCTTCAATTGTGCCCGGTTATGAAATTTACCCGCTTGCAAAATTTCATTCACTTCTGGTTCATAGAACTTGTCCAAA
Organism: Plemyria rubiginata; assembly: GCA_963576535.1. Lineage (NCBI taxonomy): Eukaryota > Metazoa > Arthropoda > Insecta > Lepidoptera > Geometridae > Plemyria > Plemyria rubiginata. Next base: position 8,033,161 of record OY754923.1, read on the forward strand.
ACTGCTATAATTTCGTCCAATTTCACTTGTGTAGGGCGTAACGGTACTAACAGGGACGCTATTAGAGCATACGTGTCCTTTCCACATTGCGACAAAAACAATGAGCGCGCTTTATCATCGTCCTGTGTCGCACCACGAACCAGTCCCGCGGTGTCGAGAGCACAAAGTAACTGTTCTTTGTAATCACACCACACATCAGTTTTAGCGTTAAACTTCTCAGGCAACACAATATTTGTAATATTGAATGCCATTTTAGCACAATTTCAATTTATTTTCCGAAGTCGCCACTAAAAGATACACGCCATTTCGAGTTCATAACAAAACTGTCTTTTATTTGAGTACCCACAAAATACAATAATGAATGAATCAATCATCAGCTGTCAAATACATAACAGGGAGGTTGTTTGAAAGAATAACTCTAAAGAAACACACATAAATACTGTTCGAACACAAATAATACAATAATATAAGGGAAATGTGCTTGAGTTAGAAATCATTTTGGTATTAGGTAAAGGTAAGACCAAACATAATAATACCAAAATGATTTCTGATTCAGGCATGTTTCCCTTATATTATTGTATTATTTGTGTTCGAACAGTATTTATGCATGTTTCTTTAGAGTTATTCTTTCAAACAACCTCCCCGAAATGAAATAATAGCCAATCGCACCTCGAAATTGCGAGACGCTGTCACCGGAGCCTTGACCCTATTTTCTTTATCCTTTTCAGAAATGAAATAGTTTCAGCTGTGCAAAATGAAAGAGTGATTATAGTTGCTGGTGATACTGGATGTGGAAAATCTACACAGGTTCCTCAGTATTTACATGAAGCTGGATTTCAGAATATTGGTAAGGTACTTACCTGAGTATTTCTCAAACAAAATGTACGTAACGAAAAAGGAAAACGTTACGAAAAAGTACTTTTTCGTAACATAAGTCTAGGAACTTATGGAAGAAAAGTTACGAAAAAGTACTTTTTCGTAACGTTTTCCTTTTTCGCTACGTACATTTTGTTTGAGAAATACTTACCTACCTGCAGTTTGAGCAGTGACTAGTCAAATATGATGTGACACCAAATGTTACTCTTATGCATTGCCAAAACAATATTTGCATTCCCACCCCTCACTTAAGGCACACAGCACAGGTGCATGAGGCCTAACATCTGTAGCCTCAAGTTGATGGATGCAGGGCAACAAAGCATTGCCTCATGACTTACAAGAAATTCTTTGTTATAAGTGATGGTTACCACTTAACATCAGGTGAGCCATCTGCTTGTTCCATCAGGTAGTTGTAAAAAAAAAACTATGCTTATATCTGCCGACCATTCTACTTTGATGATAAAATAATGAATTATAATTTCATCATAATATTTATCTGCCCCTCTGGTTTCCTAAAGCAACCCAGATTTTTGATCCTAGGAATTCAGTCTTAAAACCAGGTAAATTTTTTTCTATTTCAAAATGTACTGGTCATGCCTATGCAAGGTTTTTATAGCATATCATGCAACAGCAATGGGCATACAACCTGTCACATAGGAAACTATACAAACTACTACCTAGGTAGTACTTCTAGTCTTAAAATCCTGATTTTATTACAGCATGTACACAACCAAGACGGATTGCCTGTGTCTCTCTGTCAAAACGAGTTGCCTATGAAACACTGACACAGTTTGAAACCAAAATTGGTTACCAGATCAGATTTGAGAAGAGCAAAACTGCTGATACCAAGATATGCTTTATTACTGAAGGGCTTCTACTTAGACAGGTCAGCACCCTTTGATTCATAAGTCCATCATGAGACTGAAGTAAACACATTTATTAAGTATGATGCTTGAATGGTGCAACATTGTAAACTAGTTGTGCCCCGCGGTTTCACCTGCGCAGATTTAAATCCCGGTATTCCCATGGGATAAAATGTAGCCTATGTGCCCTTCCAAACTGTAATCTATCTCTCTGCTAAGTTTCATCCTGTTCCGTTCAGCCGTTCCGACGTGAAAGAGTAACAAACATCAATCCATCCATTCATCCATCCATACTTACAAACTTTCGCATTTATATTATTATTATTAGCGGCGATGGGCTTGCAACCTGTCACGTATGGAATACTAACTACTGCAAAATGTGGGTATGTGCCAAATGTAATGTTTGGACGTACCTCTGACTACCCCCCTTAGACATCCTCAAAGAATCTTGAATTAGTACCTACTTGGTACTGGGAGATCTGAAGGGATATCTACCGTGCCTGGGGATCAAAGTCGTGAAGCTGTTTTTTTTTTTTTTTTTTTTTTTTTTATTAGGTACTCTAATATAATGTTATTGTCACTTTCATGTTAATGAAAAGAGATAGCAACAGACTTATCCGTCTGTTATGTTAATGGAACGCTCAGCTTCCAATATAAGAGGGTTAGACTAACATTAAGGCCCAGTTTTAATTTCCAGATGTCCTCAGAGAACCTTCCAGACTATGACGTGATCATCCTGGATGAGATTCACGAGCGTCATCTAATGGGGGACTTTCTGCTAGGCGTTCTAAAGTGCCTTATACACAGTCGCACAGACATAAAGCTAGTGCTCATGTCAGCCACTATAAATATAAAGCTGTTTGAAGATTACTTCGCGGCCGAGTCGGCTGCTGTTGTTCAGGTAACAGAGACAGTTTAACCGCCGGTATCTGAAAGCTCGATCGAAGCTAATTGGCTGTCAAGTCACTTGCTATCTATCTAATTTGAAGTAAAAGCTGAAATAGTAAGCTCTCAGAATACAGGGGCAAGAGTAGGAACTCTGTGAAGGGCTTGTCTGTGGAATAACTACCGCAATGCCTTTGTCTGCCACCAAGCAGCGGTGTTTCGGTTAATAGGATGGTAGTCGGAGAAATTGCAGGCACATGAGGCTTATGATTTGTACATGCGTCAAGTTGATGGAAGCAGGCATGGTAGGGCACGTTCTTATCGTGCACGTTTTCCGAGGCAATAGTTTAACATCAGCAAACGTATAAAAAAAGAGGCTATTGGCGTCTCATTTATTCAACGAAGTCATTAGGGCATGTGGCTTTACTGGCTTGATTGATTACATCAGTACCTATAAGAACTTCAACTATTATAAGCTTACTATAATATATATGATTATGTAATTGACGAAAATCTTGGGGCTGAACTATGCTCCAACTCATTACAAAATTAAAAATCAGCAGGTAGAGATCATCCACTCTAAAAATGCACGCCCCTCTACCTGCCTTCACCCACACAAGCAAATGAGGTGCATTGATGCAATACATGCCACCAAGCAATTTCATTCGTCATTCAGTTTCCCGCCAGACATGAAAGTGTCACTTTCATGTTCAGCGGGAAACTGAATGACGAATGAAATTTTACTATGACACACAGGTGTCATGTGTTGCGTCTATACACCTCATTTGCTTGTGAGGGTGAAGGCAGGTAGAGGGGCGTGCATTTTTAGAATGGATGATCTCTACCATATTTTGTAAAAAGGATCATACAAAAAAACGCTAAGAACCAAGCTTTGTTTATTGCCAGTTTTTGTAGGCTTTGTTCGCGACGAACTGGCGGTAGATTCACGTATATATAGACGTTTCAGTGATCCTTGTGATTGTACTGAATAAAGACCATTTTGATTTTGAACGGTGTTCCATCTTAATGTTATCTATTTGTCAATCAGGTACCCGGAAGACTTTATCCAATAGAGTTGAACTACAAGCCAGTATTCATAGACGAGAAGCCAAAACGAGATGACAGGTTGGATCCTCAACCTTATGTCCAAATCATGCAGCTCATTGACAGCAAATATCCAAGTAAGATAGATAGATAACACTGTAGTGAACACAAGAATAATCATAAATCTAACTTAATAAAGTACAACTGGCGGCCTTATCGCTGAAAGCGATTTCTTCCAGACAAAGATTAATAGATAGATAGATAGAAAATTCTTTATTGCACAAAGTCAAAGTCAAAATATGTTTATTCAATAAAATCACAAGGACCATCCTGAACCGTCTTAAAACTAGGTGACTCTAGTGCCAGTTCCACGCGATACTTCGCAATACTTCCACACATAAACAAAATGTATCGTACATGTGTGGAAGTGGAGGCGAACTTAATGCTAGAGAGCATTCTCTTCCAGTTAACCTTTGTGTAGTTTTGAAAAACCGAAAGGGCATTATTAATAAACTGTAATAACGACGAAATTACAGGCCAATGAGGCTAAACATCCGTATGCGTCGTGTGGATGAGTGTTCTATAATTTTTTTTTAAAAAGTTGAAAAATTGCGTTACATACAAAAACTGAAACTGAAACAGTTTCACGACTTTGATACCCAGGCACGGTAGATATCCCCTCAGATTGGCGCGGAGCAGGGCTGCGGAGCGGATAAAACGGATAAATATTAACCAATAGGATTGCGAGCTGAGTGAGGATTTTATGCAATCCTGTCCTACTAATATTATAAACGCGAAAATTTGTAAGTATGAATGGAAGGATGGATGATTGTTACTCCTTCACGCCGGAACGGCTGAACGGATCTGTATAAAACTTGGCAGAAAGATAGATTATAGTCTGGAATAGCACATAGGCTACTTTTTATCCCGTGGGAATTCCGGGATTTGAATCTGCGCGGGTAAAACCGCGGGGCGCAACTAGTAATGTTATATAAAACCCAGACACAGAACAAACATCTATGTAAATCACACATCATGTCCTCGGTGGGAATCGAACCCACGGCCAATGGCGCAGGAGGCAGAGTTACTACCAACTGAGCTGGCCGCGCCCGCTGAGGACACATTCTGTTTAGCGAAATTAGACTTTATGGGGTATAGCAATAAGAATTATGAAAGTGAAAATCACATTATTAACCAGCGGGTTATAATAAAATTCAATAGAACATTATAACCCGGCCAAAGCCAAGAGATAAGGTTTACATGACATATAATTCGGCATTGTCGAGCATGTGATGTGAAAAAATTTTTGGGGGTTGAAGGCTGTCTAGATGGAGTTTTCTTTTGTGATTGACAGAGGACGAACGGGGCGATCTCTTAGTATTCATGTCTGGTGTTCAAGAGATCACAGCTATATGCGACGCGGCACAACAATATGCGGATAAAACGAAGAACTGGATCGTATTGCCGCTGCACAGTGGACTCTCTCTCGGTGAGCAGGATAAGGTAATCTCACTCACTCATGAATTAATGAACAAATGAAAAATGCACACCAATTTTTTGCAAATGAGCAAAAGAGACTTAGGCCCTTATTCATAATGATCGTCGAGCGCGCCATTAGCTTACCAAACCAATAAGTCTGTTGGTGTCTCTTTTTGTTGGCATGAAAGTGACAGACGCAAGAATACTCTATATAGCCGATATAAAATGCCAGAGATTGTGAATAAGAGGGTTAAAAAATAAAGTAGTACAATGGGCGGTCTTATCGCTGAAAGTGATCTCTTCCAGACAACCTTTATGGAGGGGATTGTTAAAGTATAAAAAGTATGCTTTGCGTGAACTGTGGTGGTCTTGTGGTAGCGGCTTTCTGATCCTTATAGGTCGTGGGTGCAAAACCGATCATGCATCAAAAGATTTATACTTCACTGTTTCAGTTTACGGGCGTGATTGAGAGCCATTGAGCCACATATTAGCCTAATTTCTTATTTTTGTAAGAATGGATAAGATTTTTGTATTATACGTAACAAATAAACAGTTTAGAGGTCGCTTGAAAACAGTGGATGTGATGTGTTTGCGCATACAAAACACTCGCGTCATCACACCCCCTCCCCCTCCCGGCTTTTGCGTGACGCGCACAAAATCCTTAGGTAATCCTTCGTACCAAAGACAAGCATTATAAGAAGAAAGAAAGGCCGCAAACCTAACAAGTTACTCTTTTTTCAGGTCTTTGACTATCCACCAGAGGGCGTCAGGAAATGCATAGTGTCCACCAACATTGCCGAGACGTCGGTCACCATTGATGGTATACGATTTGTCGTGGATTCTGGCAAGGTATGTGCTTATCCTACTACTATTATAAACGTGAAAGTTTGTATGGATGGATGGATGTTTGTTACTCTTTAACGCCGGAACGGCTGAAAGGATCTGGATGTAACTTGGCAGAGATATAGATTATAGTCTGGAATAGCACATAGGCTACTTTTTATCTCGTGGGAATACCGGGATTTAAATCTATGCGGGGCGCAACTAGTGTATAAACCACTGTATTTTTACTACCAGAAAAAAAATAAGGACTGTTTCAGCAGTGGCTTCTAATAATGTAGCGCCGTCAGAACTTTTAAATATCTATCTACCACCAAGCTATCGACGTTTGCTCTTAGATAAAAACGCGACAGATGTTTCTAAAATTGTTCCCAAAATACTTCACAAGTAAACCTCGTACGTATTGCGTAGGCAATATTATAGCTACAAAGCGGTCTCTTCGTTGCAGGTGAAAGAAATGAGCTATGACTCAACAACGAAGATGCAGCGGTTGAAAGAGTTCTGGATATCACAAGCGAGCGCTGATCAGCGGAAAGGGCGAGCCGGGAGAACAGGTGAATATGCCATGACCCTAATCCTACTTATATTATAAATGCGAAAGTTTGTAAGTATGGATGTATGGATGGATGGATGGATGTTTGTTACTCTATAACTCCAGAACGGCTGAACGGAACTTGGTAAAAATTGGCACAGAGATATATTATAGTCTGGAATAACACATAGGCTTTTTATCCCGTGGGAACACGGGGATTTAAAACTAAGCGGGTGAAACCGCGGGGCGCTACTAGTAATCTAATAAATGAAGGCGTAACTTAATAAATGACATTGGGCAACAAAAGATCAAGAAGACTCAAAGACTACTTTCTAAAAACAAATATTGGTGGATATTCCACACAGCACTATCTCGCCCCAAACTAAGCCATAGCTTGTGATATGAAAACCAGATAGCTTATTATATTCCTAAAAAAAATTTTAAATACATACTTGGGTATACATATATTGTAGACAGACAGGGAACGAACATCTATGTTCACCACACAAATGTTTGTTCTGCGTGGGGTTCGAACCCACGGCCTACGGCACAGAAGGCAGAGCTACTACCAACTGAGCTCTGAAGGCTCAAACTATGTATACTCCCAGGTCCCGGCGTATGCTACCGCATCTACTCCGAGAAGCAGTTCTCGGAATTGGCTCCGTTCAGCACTCCCGAAGTGTCCCGGGTTCCTCTCGCCTCTCTCCTGCTGCTGATGAGTTCTCTGGGAGTGAACGATGTCAGACGGTTCCCGTTTCTAGACGCCCCGCCGGAGGAGGGTGTTGAAAACGCCATTTTGGAGTTGAAACAACATGTATGTGAGGAATGCAAATAAAATATTTTCACGGTAGATATCCATATTTGGTACATATCCACTTCTTGGTTGGTGTTCTATTCATGACAGGTTACTAGCTGAATTAATCTAGTTAATATCTGAGTGGTTGCTTGGCAGAAAAAAACAGAAAAGAACATTTTCAAAAAATGAATTCTAGCTAGATCGATTTATCGCCATCGAAATCCCCTACATACAAAATTTTATGAAAATCGTTGGAGCCATTTTTGAGATTCAGATAGGTATTATATAAGATTATTAGATAGTCCACAAATTTACAGGTAACGGTTTACTCCTCGGTTTGCCTATATAATTGCCTTTTGTGCCTTTTTAATTTAAAAACTGTTTTATGTATATCTTTGTGTGCTGCAAATAAAAACTTATTCTATTATATTTTATTCTACTCGCATACCTCATCCAATATACTCAACAGTTGATTTTTAAAGGACTTTTAAAATTACTACAGGGTGCCCTAACGTTCAACGAAAAGCTGACGTCACTCGGGCGAGCCCTATCGAACCTGCCAGTAGAAGTGTCACTAGCTAAAGCGTTGGTAGTCGGAGCGGCGACACTGCCCCCTCACAAGAGAGATTCTGCGCTAGCGTTGGCTGCGGCGTTGGGTATTCGATCTATTTATACCACGAGGGCGCATCGGGACTTCGAATGTGAGGTACGTTAATTGGTACTTCGATCATGTGGTAAATGAATAAATATTGATAGATAGAAGATAGATAGAAAATAATTTATTGCACACCACATAATAATTACATATAACAGAACATCTGAGTGATATACAATGGTGGACATTCCACACAGCTCTAGCCTCAAGCCAAAACTATATGGGAACCAGATAGCTACTTAAATACATTTTTGTTTTAACAGTCCGACAGAGAGAGAGAGAGAGAATGTCAAACTGAGAGCCATCTCGATAGCCAAACTTTGTAATCGGGCCGTTGTAGGAGACTGGTATAAAGTACTAGACGTATTGTCGTCAGCACGATATAAAAAGAAGTATTTTCTCATCCACAGAATTCTAGGAAACCTGACGAGTCCGACCACGGCGATCCATTAACCCTTCTCTCGCTGTACTGCGCGTGGTTGACCGTTAAGGCGGAGAGCCACGGCGGCCGCGCCTGGTGTGCACGCCGCGGCATAGAGGAGCAGAGACTCTATGAGCTCACCAAGCTAGCCGCGCAGCTGAGAGGACTGCTGCAAGTTGGTCTTATATTATTATTTGACGACCTCAGTGGCGCAGCGGGCGAGAGACCGCCTGCGACGCAAGAGGTTGCGGGTTCGATTACCGCCTCGGAACAAATTTTTGTACGATCTGCAGAAATTTGTTCCGTTGGTCTGGGTGTTTTCTATGCATAATAAAAAATATATATCTATGTAAGCATATAATGTATTAAATATATCAGTCATCTAGTACCCATAACACAAGCTTTGAGTAGCTTACTTTGGGGCTAGATGGTGCTGTGTGGATTGTCCAGCATTATTTATTTATTTATTTATATTGGTCTTTATGACGTCCTACAGCTGGGCAAAGCCCGAAAGAGTTCCAGTTCTACTTGTAATGGACTCCTGTATCCGCATTTAGACTAGGGTGGTCCATTATGCGAGTTCCAGTTCTATCTTGAGCTTGACGAATATAAATATAAGAAGTAGCTGGTGGGAGTACCACCATCTGGATGGCTGGTTCTCCTCAACTAGTTTTTCTCGGTCGTTTTTACCACGAACGAGTAAGTTGTAGAATGAACTTCCCCCTGCGGTTTTCCCTCGGAGTTACGACATGAGGTTCAAAAGGCAGGTTTATCTCCTCTCAAAAGGCTGGCAGCGCATCAGCAACGCCTTTGGTGTTGCAGGTGTCTATGGGCGACGGTGACCACTTCCCATCAGGTGGCCCTATTTCCCATAGGGGTAGGCAGAGAACACGAATTTCCACTTGCTACATCCTGACATACCTCTTTGCTTCATTCACTCTCATAACAAGATTAAAAAAAATAAGATCTTTTAATTTATGATATTATTTCAGATGAATAATTTGATGGAGACTATAGAACCTGAAGCGATGACTTCTGCAGAAAGAGCCATGAGACACGGCCAATTGAAACAACTGAAGGATATGAGGAGGTAAATATTCATTCATTCATTCCTTCATACATTCATTCAATAATCATCTCGGCATCCGCCAAGTGGTATACCTACCCGGATGAAATGAAATGTTACTAAGTTATTTTACGAGTTATGTCAAATTATGTCAAAAGAATTTTATCAAAGTCCGTTTAGTCGCTACGTGAAAACAGATATTATGCTCACTTTTTTCAGACAATACAAGCAAAAAGCGGCTGAAGAGTCAAAACGCAAGAAACGCCTCAAAGTGGACTCGTGGGAGTTAGTTGACGAGAATAAGAGTAATGACGATGACGTCATGGATATCAAGGATATTGAGTTTCGGATGACCAATGACGCGTCGAGAATTCAAGCTCTTATTTCGGGGGCGAGCACTTCTAGTGGACGGGATTTGATTATGCTAAAGGTTAATTAATTTAAACTTTATGCTTTTGATTGCAAGGTATAAAATGCCTTGTTGGGGTTATCCAGGAGTGTTGAGTTTCGACCAATGACGCATTAAAAACTCTTAGATATGCTAAAGGTAAATTCAGCTTTATAGTTCGGCGCTAAAGTAGAAAATGCCTCAAAATTATTGTAGATATCAAGAATATTATGACAGCCTACGTAGCTCAGTTGGTAATAGCTCTGCCTTCTGCGCCGTAGGTCGTGGGTTCGATTCCCACCGTGAACAAACATTTGTGTGAGGAACAATAAATGTTTGTTCTCTGTCTGGGTGTTATATAATATTATAAGTATGTATTTACAAACAAAAAAGTATTATAAGTAGTATATCAGCTATCTGGTTCCCATATTACAAGCATAAGCTTAGTTTGGGGCTAGATAGTGCTGAGTGTGGAAAGTCCACCAATATTTATTATTATTATAATAGTTTCGAATGGTAATGATGCGTCAAACATTCTAGCGCTTATTTCTGTGGCAATTGCTACGAGATTTATCATCATCATCATCTACCTGAAGAATTTCACTTCCATCTTTAAAATAATGGGACATTGGATATGGGGAATCCCAGTAACTGGGATTCGATTATGCTGGAAGGAAACGGAACTCTTTTCTGTACGACATAAGGTATAAATGAGCTGGAAATGGTTGAGATCATAAGGTCACGATATTGTTTCAGATAGTATTGTGTCGCGCCTTATATCCTCAAGTTGCTGTTGCGGATGAGTTCAACCATTGTAAGGTATATAAATGAACACATAATAAACACATAATCACACTAGTAGCGCCCTGCGGTTTCACCCGCGTAATTATAAATCCCGGTATTCCCACGGAATAAAAAATAGCCTACACAACTAGGTGTTGGAACAAGTACATGGCTCACCTGATGTTAAGTGGTAGCAAAGCATTGCCTCGTAAGACACGCACGATAGGACCGTGCCCTACGATGCCCTGCCCTGCGTCCATGAACTTGAGGCATACTGATGTTAAGCCTCATGTGCCTGTAATTACATAGGTAACCACACTTTAAACCGAGACACAGCGTTGCTGCTTGGCGGCAGAAATAGGCATGATGGTGCTGCTTCTCTGGTCGAACCCTTCAAAAAAGAGCTCCGTTCTATATAGTAATACGAATCCTACTAATATTATAAATGCTAAAGTTTGTGAGTATGGATGGATGTTTGTTACTCTATAACTCCAGAACGGCTGAACGGATCTTGGTGAAAATTGACACAGAGCTATATTATAGTCTATAATAACACATAGCCTACTTTTTATCCCGTGGGAATATCGGGATCTAAAACTACGCAGGTGAAACCGCGGGGCGCTACTAGTAAAATCTGTTTTTTTTTGGCGTCGTACAAATCTATGTTTATTCCAGTCAGTAGCAGAACAGCTGTACCACACGTGGAGTAAGCCGTTCGTGTTTCTGCATCCGACATCTTACTTCGGCAAGCAGCCGCGTGTACTACAGCTGACGGAGCAGGATATCCACACGTGCCCTCACTATAAGGGCAAGCTGGCGTTGTCGCATAACCATCAGATATTGTGCTATCTGTGAGTACAACTAAAACACGCATAGTAGAAAGAAGGAAGAAAGATTATTGATTAACCCAAAGAAAAAAACGATTCATGATCACTAGCCCCGCGTTCCGAATTACGCCATAATCGATTTGAGCGCTCTCAAACCCGTACCGAATAAGCGTGAGTGCGATAACCCATGAAACGTCATAGATGACGTCATGACATGCGCCATCTTGTGATTATGCCGACCATGCCTTACTCTAATATCACTGTGAGCGCTGTCAAAAATGACAGTTGTGCATTTGTGTGTCGTTGCTATTTGTGATGAGGTTACATGTTTTCAGTCGCATTATAGTCCTAATAGGGTAAAATATGTTCTGCGATCATAAAATAACAAATCCAGAAAATATCCAAAAAAGTCCCAGTTTGTTACACGAGGTTATAGGTTATGATTCCTAGGATGTTTCTGTGGTGCGTTTACGAGCCGAGCGTTCCGAATTGTTGACAGCTTGAGCTGTCATAATCGTAATATCTAATTCGGAACGCCGCGCCTGTGAGATGATGTGAGTGCTGTGAGCGATTATAGCCAATTCGGAATGCGGACTACATAGCCAAAGTCACTTTCTCTGTCCCTATATCCCCATGTCTCTATGTCCCTATGTATGCTTAAATCTTTAAAACTACGCAACGGATTTTGCGGTTTTTTTTAATAGATGGAGTGATTCAAGAGGAAGGTTTAAAATATGTATAATTCATGCATGATATGTGCACCCGTGCGAAGCAGGGCGCGCGGGTGGATCGCTAGTTATCAATAATGGAAAAATCTATCTTCGCTATAAGACGAATTCGCATATTAACGCGATCTGACGCATAATTTATCAAAGATTTTTAAACAATGGTATTTTTTTGCAGATCGCTATTGGAGACGACAAAGCCTTACGTGGTGAATTCAATGCGGATGCCGGCCGCACAGACGTTACTCTTACTGGCACATTCTATCGACACTAATATGGGGCTTTCGAGGTATGTCAGATAATAATAATAATGCTGGACAATCCACACAACACCATCTAGCCCCACAAGTAAGCTACTCAAATCTTAACTTTAACTTCAATATACATTTTAGAATTATGTAAATTTGTGAGAAAGAATCCTCAATCTCTAAATATATATAACTCAAAGGTGACTGACTGACTGACTGACTGACATAGTGATCTATCAACGCACAGCCCAAACCACTGGACGGATCGGGCTGAAATTTGGCATGCAGGTAGATGTTATGACGTAGCATCCGCTAAGAAAGGATTTTGATCAATTCTACCCCCAAGGGGATAAAATAGGGGATGAAAGTTTGTATGAGATTTTCAAAGTAAACGAGCGCGAGCAAAGCCGCGGGATCAGCTAGTAAGTCATATAACCTGTGTACCAAGTTATATAAGATTCCAGAAAAAATTAAGGTCCTAGAAAACTATAACACATTTGTAAACAACCTAAAGGACTATTACAAAAATCTTATTATACACTAGAAGAATACTTAAATGACTATGATGCATGTCTTTAGCGTTAAATAAATTTGGATGATTGTTCATATTAGATTTTTTTCACGACCTCAGTGGCGCAGCGGGCGAGAGTCCGCCTGCGACGCAGAGGTTGCGGGTTCGATTCCCGCCTCGGAACAAATTTGTGTATGATCTGCAGAAATTCGTTCATTGGTCTGGGTGTTTTCTATGTATAATAAAAATATCTATCTATGTAATTATATAATGTATTAAATATATCAGTTATCTAGTACCCATAACACAAGCTTTAGTAGCTTACTTTGGGGCTAGATAGTGCTGTGTGGATTGTCCAGCATTATTTATTTATTTATATTGGTCCGCTTCTCTCTATTGCAACACCCTAACGGGGTACATTATGTATTGAATTAAAAATATTTAGTCATAAATCCTGACAATGTAAAATCTATATACATAATAATGCGATAAATATACTGAATACTGAAAGCTTGTGGTATGGGTACTAGATAACTGTTTTTTTATATTAAATTTTGGATCTCTACTGTAATTGATGATTACTTTAGTTTTTACCAGCTGCGCCCCGCGGTTTCATCCGCGTAGTTTTAAATCCCGGTATTCCCACGGGAAATAAAGTAGCCTATAAATCATCCAGATCCGTTCAGCCGTTATGGCATGATTGACTAACAAACATCCAAACTTTCACTTAATATATTACTAGTGGGATGGGATACTACTATCCCATGATAGTCACACTATCCAAATGTTAATAATCCCGCACGATTATTAACATTTTTCGCCAATTTATAAATAAAAATTTGACGAAAAATTTGTGATACCATAGGTAATGAAAGAGTGACTTCTGAGATGAAGGATAATAGAGGAAAGTGGAGACCTAGAGTTAGATAAGGGAGATGAAGATAAACTAGCGAAAAATGACTTAAAAGAAAGAATGTCTTAATTAGAGGTCGCGTCATTTAAAAAGAACTCTGGCAAAGTAGAAGGGATGTATTTGCGTATACAAAAAACTAGCGCCATCACCCCCCTCCCTTACTTTCAGCGTTCTTTTTTCGTGGCGCGACCTATATCTTTGTTTATTTTCTTTAATTCATTATTTTATTAAAATTTTTGAATCATACCAAAACTAAACATTTTGGCCTGAAGAACTATACTCAATGAATTTTTACAGAATTGTGTGCGATTCGTGGCTACTTCTCGAGTTTCCATACCCCGATGATGGCGTTAACTTATTGTTGAAAGCGACGAAGCTACGGCAACGGTGGGACGCGCTTATCAATAGACGACTTAACGGTATCTATGTATAAATGGCCCAGATAGTATTAGGTAGTAGAACGCAGGGCAATGTATCGTAGGGCGCGTTCCTATCGTGCCTTACGAGGCAATGCTTTGTTTTCGGTAATGGTTATTACTTAACATCAGGTGGCCCATCTGCTTGTTCCATCAGCTAGTTTTGTATTAAAAATAATTCTTGTCTCTTGTCACTTTCATGCCAACAAAAAGACACAGCAACAGACTTATCGGTCCGATTAGCTATTGACGCGCTCAGCGACCATTATGAATAGGCCCTAGAATTTAATCAATCTTTTTTTATCCAGACGCAAACCCCAGTAAATCAGTCGACACAGAGCTAGAGAAACAGAAAGCTCCTCTCAACTACGAGGAGTTACAATACGAGCTATCCTGCGACATATCCTCATTCATGAACTGCCAAGTGTTTTACTCCATCAAGAGGCTACTGCCTGGAGATCTGAAGGTCATATACTGCGGGGAAATGCATCCGAGTGTAGACCCTAACCCGTTCGAAGAAGAGTTCGAATGCCGTGGCAATGAGAAGAAGGGGGGTGTTTATGTTACGGATAATGTTGTTTTTAACTGGTAAGCGCTTCTTCTTTGTAAATGATTCACCACCAGTATGTTTAAGGCGCAAGACCGGAAAGAATAAAAATAAATAAATAAATAATGCTGGACAATCCACACAGCACCATCTAGCCCCAAAGTAAGCTACTCAAAGCTTTTGTTATGGGTACTAGATAGCTGATATATTTAATAAATTATGTAGGTATGTATGTACTTATATAGATAGTTTTTATTACACACAAAACACCCAGACCAACGGAACAAATTTGTGCAATCTTACACAAATTAATTCCGAGCAGGAATCCAATCCGCAACCTCTTGCGTCGCAGGCGGACTCTCGCCCGCTGCGCCACTGAGGTCGGCAAAAAGAGTGGTGTAATAGAGTGGAGACCTATACTATATAGTGGGAGCCAACGGGTTAAATAGATCGTGACTCGTGATAACCAGATACATCCCTGTTCGCCGATATTCATCAATCTTAAAACCATGCAATTTAAGGATCCGGCGACATCGGCTCGCAATTTCGAGGTGCGAGTGTCTATTATTTCATTTTATTTCATTTCGGGGAGGTTGTTTGAAAGAATAACTCTAAAGTGACACGCATAAATACTGTTCGAACACAAATAATACAATAATATAAGGGAAATGTGCTTGAGTCAGAAATCATTTTGGTATTAGGTAAACGTTAGACCAAACATACTAATGCCAAAATGATTTCTGATTCGGGCATGTTTCCCTTATATTATTGTATTATTTGTGTTCGAACAGTATTTATGCGTGTTTCTTTAGAGTTATTCTTTCAAACAACCTCCCCGAAATGAAATAATAGCCAATCGCACCTCGAAATTGCGAGCCGCTGTCGCCGGAGCCCTAAGGTCATGAAAATTGATACTAGCTAATATACCACCATGCCTTTTTCTGCCGCCAAGCAGCGTTGCTGTGTTTCGGTTTGAAGAGTGTGGTCGCCGGTGTAATGACAGGCACATGAGGACATGACATGCGCATCTATGCCTCAAGTTGATTGACGCGAGGCAGTGCATCGTAGGGCACGTTTATAACGTGCGTGACTTATGAGGCAATGCTTTGTTATAGGTGATGGTTACCACTTAACATCAGTACCATCTGCTTGTACTATCAGCTAGTTGAAAAAAAAAAGGTAACTTCTTTGTTTTAGTGTCGTCGACACAGATTGGAGTTACAACATCTACGAGGAAACATACAGTTTGCCTTGGACTTGCCCTAACTGCGAGTTAACTGTCTGCCTATCCCCAATAGAACGGCTACAGCACAAAACCTTCACTTGCTCTTCTAGAACGGTGAAGAAGGAAGAAGTCGAAAAACCACGGGAAAATAGACCTAATTCTAGAGAGTTTAAGTGTGAGAGTTGTGAAAAGACGTTGTATTTGACGCCGGTGGAGATACTGAGACATAAGAAAAGTTGTAAAATGAAATAAATGTATTTAAAGGTATGTTTTGTTATTATTTTTTGTTCAGTTCCTATACCTATTTACTAGACTGACCAGAAGGTCAGAAGGTTAAAGCTCAAATTTGCATATCAAATTAGCTCTCATAATAAATAATAAAATTAAATAATGCTGGACAATCCACACAGCACCATCTAGCCCCAAAGTAAGCTACTCAAAGCTTGTGTTATGGGTACAAGATGACTGATACATTTAATACATTATATACTTACATAGATAGATATTTTTATTATACATAAACACCCAGAACAACGTAACAAATTTCTGCAGATCGTACACAAATTTGTTCCGAGGCGGGAATCGAACCCGCAACCTCTTGCGTCGCAGGCGGATTCTCGCCCGCTGCGCCACTGAGGTCTTCAATCGTCATAGGTCAGTGATCGAACTAACGAAGACCTTAGTGACAACTTGGGCGATTCGGCTTTGTTTGTAATAATTAATTTATATTGGTGGACTTTCCATAAAGCACTATCCTATGTTTGTACCATCAGCAAGCAGGAGGTAAATTTTCTCACTACTTTGTACACACCATTGACGCAAATAAATGATTTATGATTGCGATTATGGTACTAATGCAATGCAAATTCAATTCATAAAAAATAAAACTTGCACGAAATAAAAAATATAAATGCAATAGAGGTCAGGCGCAAAACTTAAACATCATACCAAGAAATCGCTTAAACTGAAAATTAAACTTTGTTATCGAAAAAATGTTTTGTTACACGTATTTGCAAAAATTTTGCATAAAATACTCTTGACCGATTTGTGTAACAAGTCAATATTCCAAAACCGTTTCAATATTCCGAAAGTCGTGAACAAATTATCGAATGCACTATTTTTCGACGTGAGCACATCACTACAAAGTACCACAGTGACCCGCCCGGCAATTTGTGTCATACAAAGTCATCAAAATTGTTCGAAAAATCGTGAACAAGTTATCGAATAAGCACTATTTTGAATGTGAGCATCACCACAACGTACGATATTATGTTGCATTCGTGAGCCGCCCGGGAGCGGTCGCGGTGAACGTATTAATTCGCACAATAACGCACCGTCAACTTATCTTTCTCACGGATACTTAAATTGCAGATACAGCCATTAAAGACCCAATTTATTGCTACAATGAAATGAATTAAAAAGCTTTATTGTACTGTACACCTTACAAACTATCAAAAACTGAAACAAGTAGGTAATAACAATTAGAGATTTATTTATCCCAACTAATATTATAAATGCGAAAGTAACTCTGTCTGTCTGTCTGTTACGCTTTCCCGCTTAAACCTCTCAACCGATTTTGATGAAATTTGGCACAGACAATCTTTAGACCCTAAGAAAGAACATAGGCTACCTTTTATTGCGAAAAAAAGAGATGAAGAGATTAAAAGTACGCAGACGAAGTCGCGGGTACCAGCTAGTTGATTCATATAACTAGAACGGTTCAGACCAATACTCTAATTACAAAAAGAGATATGTACAATGGGCTGTCTTATCGCTAACAAGCGATCTCTTCCAGTTCCAGCGATCTAATTCCAATTGTATTGCTGTCCCTTACAATCTGTTTGCGTGATTGCAATTTCAGTTTTTGATGTAGGCGGAAATAGTAATTTGAGACCTGTTTAAGCTTCATCAAGCTTGTAGAAACCGGCCGTAAGTTAGTACGTTTAAGTCACTTTTATTCCTAGAAGTTCTTCTTAAACAATGGTGCCAATTCAGTTGTTTATTTTTCCTAACTTAAGGTGAAGACAAGAGCTCTCGCTCGCACGATTCGACATTTTAAAAGATATAAAATCACTAATCCTAAATTGACAGCACTAAAATGTCATCCCTTTCTAAAATACCGGAACAACAAGGACGGCTATAATCTTAGAGCTGTCAGATTAGGTTAGCTTAGGATAATGCAACAACAGAATCGACACCAATGTTTTTAAAATACGAACCAGGTAGAAATTGCTCAAAAGCTAAAAATACGCTCGCAAAACGGGTCTTGAAATCACAGTGTTTCCAAAAGACACATTAGCGTCACACGTGGGAAAGAACACTTCGACGGCGCGTCCGCTCGGCAATTACACGGCAAGCGAACTAATTATATCGATTACGAGCGCCTGTCAATTGAGTCTCGCACGAAAACGTGAGCTTTTAGCGCCTTTAGAATACGTCCCCTGGGAAAACTTGTGCACTTGAACGGTAGTATAGGTCGCGTCACGTGAAAAAAACGTTGGAAGGAGGGGGAGGGGGTGTGATGGCGTTCGCTATTCCTCAGTTTCGAATTTGCCATGCGCTTAAAAAAATCCCCATGTAAGTATAATATTATGTTGGTTTCTTCTGTTTTTTTTTTGCCGATAAATAATTGTCTAAGTCGAGTAAAAGTCACGAGGTTTTTCAATCTAAGTCAAGGAATATAATACTCTGATCTAAGTCGCTCAGTCGGCCGCCCAGCTCGAAGTAACTCGATTGTGATGCATGACCCGACATACTGAAGACAGTGGTGATTCATAAAGTTAACAAGAGGGCTATTCTCATTATTTATAAATATTTGTATTTATTCAGCGTTTTCTTGTTGACCTACGAAATTTTTGTTAAATTATGACCTGACAAGCCAAAGTTTTATCATGCATAACAATATTATTGTTAATGTGTTAATATTTGTGAAAAATTTATTCTGATTCTAAATAACGTAATTTTCATGAATCTGCCTGATAAATATGTGCTTGTTTTTTTCCATATTAGGCATACGACCACTTTTTTTATCTTTATTTAAATGAGTTTTGTCAGAATGACTGCCTCCCCCATACAGACTATATACATAAATAAATAAGTAATTGTATATACTACCCGCAAATAAAGTTTGATCAGCAGATTGGCTTCCTCGATAATCACGAAGACTTTATTGGTCCAAAATTATGTTTTCTTGGACTGTTTCCATAAGAGTTTATATCATGAAAATAAAATCTGCGAAAAAGGTGGCAGCCGTCAGAGTTTACAGAATTTAGACGGTTTTCATAAAAAAAATTGATAAAAGATAAACAAATCATTAAAGAAATCCAACACCGCGCAATTTTTTTGTCTTTTTATTTTATTTAGTTGCTCAAATTACATCCCGCTATACAATTTTGTGAAGTATTATATAATGTATCACCTATTATTTAGTCTAACCAATATTTTCTGAATCACCCAATAATTTGACCTGGGTTCAAGCTTACCTGCTAAGTTCCGTGCCTTGCTGATAATATCTGATACCATGGTATCTTGGTAGCTGTCTTGATGCACTGCAGTGCATCAAGACAGCTGTGCTTGACAGCGCATTATCCTCTCACTATTTAAATTAATCTTGTAAATCAAAATCTGATTCGGTCTTTAGAGCCAAAACACATAACCACCAACGCACCACCACCAACCAACCAATGCACTGCAGTGCATCAAGACAGCTGTGCTTGACAGCGCATTATCCTCTCACTATTTAAATTAATCTTGTAAATCAAAATCTGATTCGGTCTTTAGAGCCAAAACACATAACCGCGTTGCGGCGCCGCGCCGCTAAAATCGGCGGTTTGCGTCGCGGCGTTGCGGCGCCGCGAAAAAGAGCGGTACGGTAGGGTAACCAGTTCCTCGTGATTTTTTATTGTGGATAGACGTGTCTCTGCCATGGACAATCGTGAGAAACTTATTGCTTATTTGTTATTAAAAAGACATTACTCTGTTTTAAATAAACGACGAAGAAGATACTGGATACATCCATTTAATAAGGCTATAAATCCAGATGGCGAGTACTTTTCTCGAAAATACAAAGCATTAAAGATAGACGAAAATAATTTTTTTCAAAAAATATTTTTTTTCCAATATTTTTATGTTCCGGTGGTACGGCGATCAGAACACTGGATCTCTCAATTATATTTTTAAAGCGCAGAGTAACTACAGATACTGTTTACGTTCTAGCTGACCAGAGACACATTTATGCGTTATTTGCTAGAGTGATAGAAACAAACTAAATCATGGTCAACAAGTATGACATCATAACGCTGAAAGCTGCGGTGCCGCGCCGCTACAATCGGCGGTGCCGCTACCGCCGATTCTCGCGGCGCGGCGCCGCAACGCGTTTATGTGTTTCGGCCCTTATTCAGTAGAATCTAAGGATCATATTGAATTGACGACTGATAAGTCTCCTAGATACACAAACAGAGGTCTATCACGAATCAACTATCACTGTAGGTTATTATCTAGGAATCAATTTTGGATATCATAGATTTATTTACATTAGTTGACAACCTCAGTGGCGCAGCGGGCGCGAGTCCGCCTGCGACGCAAGGGGTTGCGGATTCGATTCCCGCCTTGGAACAAATTTGTGTACGATCTGCAGAAATTTGTTCCGGTTGTCTGGGTGTTTTCTATGTATAATAAAAAATATCTATCTATGTGAGTATATAATGTATTAAATATATCAGTTGTCAAGTACCCATAACACAAGCTTTGAGTAGCTTACTTTGGGGCTAGATAGCTGTGTGGTTTTTCCAGCATTATTATTATTATCCATAGAAAAACTCAGTCACCCAATTTGTAAAGTCGTATCGTGAAGATTGGATTCAATTCAAAGGATCGAGAAATCTAAAAATTTTTTTTTTTAGATTCTAAAAATTCTTTTTGCAAAATCTATGTTTACTTATTAGTGAACCAGCCTCAAGGGACTATAACGCCGTGTGAAATAGTTCGCCAATATTTATTTACTTTTTATATTATCTATTAAAATGTAATCCTCCTTGCTACAACAATGTTTCAGAATTGTCGTGGCTCGGCAGCAGTCGCGATGTATGGGCCAATAGAGCAGTAAATCGTGTAACTATCGCGCTTGCACGGATCGTGAGCGATCTAACGCGAGGACCTGTCCCTGCTAGCTTGTTTGCAATTCGGCTTAGGCATTATTTTTTTTATAAATAAAGATATTTACGATATAAATAATCCCTCTAGGCATGATATTAGTATATAAATTAATTAGGTAAATTAGGTATATATCATATAATATGTATAGACCTTTGGCAGATTTTTTTTCTGACTTTCATTTTGCATTAGTTTTTGAATGAGTTGAAAATTAAATTGATTCCAACTTTTAGACCAAGAGTAGGTATATAACGCTATGCTTTTGGAGGAAAAAAATAATACTTTATTAGCTCTGTAGTAGGGCAGGTCACCTATCCCGCTACAATGACAATATAAAAATAGTATGACTATAAAGACTACAAAATGGAAGGGACCAGTAGGAAAAAGAAACGTAGGCCGTCCAATGAGACGGTGGGCAGACGACATAGTCCAAAGTGCTGGAGAGAACTGGATGAATCTGGGGCAAAATAGAGAAGCATGGAAGAAGCTTGAGGAGGCTTTCACCCAAAGAGGGGTCCTATGGTCCTATGGGGGGAATATAAATCTACCAATGTAAATATAGCTACAATAATATCATATAAAAATAAGGAAAACAACTAGGTATATAAGTTTTTTAGTAACCTATATGTATGTACTTAGATGTAAGGAAATATACGGCTTTATTATTATTAGCTCTGTAGTATTATTAATTATTAATGTCATGTGAAAATGTTTTATTCTCTCATTGTTTATTTTTACGGTGCGTTTTTTTTCTGTGATATTATGACGAAAATAATCAACTTTGGCAAACTGAAGGTATTACCTAATTGATCTCCCATTTTATTAGTTTCAATGAAGTCCTAGGTCAGGTAAGATGAAAACAACAGCGAGATCTCAGTTTGGGATGGATTTTGTGGTATAATGTTTCAAAGCTCCAAGGATCCCGAATAGTAGGACTGAATGGAACAGGCCCAGTCGAGAAGGCGTGATCGCGGTGCCCATAGTCACACGACATCGCTAATTCCTTATTACCGAGTTGGACCGTTGATCTGCGCTCGATACAATACGAATGCAAGTGTTGGACGGTCACGAAGATTGCTTTATGATTCTGGCTTAGGTTTCTTCGATTGACTGCGCTTTTTTTATTGTTTTTTTTTTTATAAATTATCACGATTTAAAATTGCGTGGCTATATTGGTGGACATTCCACACAGCACTATCTCGCCCCAAACTAAGCCAAAGCTTGTGATATGAGAACCAGAATAGCTGATATGATATACCTACTACCAGCGTACCTGATTCTAGCATCATACATAGTAATTAGGTAGGTAATGGAATATTCAAAATATGTTTTTAACCTAATGTACATAAAAGTAACAACAAAATATTTCGATAATGCAACAAAAAAACAATTACGGTCTACGTTATTTACGTAGTAGGTATATCAGTGTATAGGCATATCATCAAAATTGATAGTCACTCAACTTTGTTCTACAGTAATGTTTGATGCACATTTTAAAACTCGTCTTCCCTTCCATAAAACAATCCGTGCATTTCACCCATATTCTTTATTTCCGTCTATCACCATCTCGTTCACAGCCACCTTCCTATCGTCCTATCTGGAACCAAAACGGCGGTCGTGCGATTTGTCGTCCGCGATCGTATCGCCGTAATTCGGCCGCGACTGCCGTGCGTGATTCTCGACGCTATTGCATTTTGTCGTGCTTGTGACACAGCGGGTACGGTACATAGGTATGTTCATACAAAAAAAATATGAGTCGCGTAATTTTGTATGAAACCAATTCTGCCACTGAAATTCTGCCCGTGTGACCTCACTCACATATTAGGGGTAATCGTAGCGATACCATCGAGGGAAATAAACTAATTTCTGGTACAATCTTATGACGATTGACGACAGCGGCACTTGGGTGAACGATTTATTCAAATTAAAAATTTTATTTATTAGGATATCACAGATCCATACATTTAACTCAACACTAACATACATAAAAAATTACGATTCACAATTTAAATCTAAAATAAACAAATAAGAGGTTAGGCTTTATGCGCACTCTCCATCCATGACTTCCCGCGATCTTATAACAATGTACCTATGTACTACTAATCCTACTAATATTATAAACGTGAAAGTTTGTAAGTATGGATGGATGGATGGATGTTTGTTACTCTTTCACGCCGGAACGCCCGAGCGGATCTGGATGAAACTTGGCAGAGAGATTGCTATAGTCTGGAATAACACATAGGCTACTTTTTATCCCGCGGGAATACCGGGATTTAAATCTGCGCGGGTGAAACCGCGGGGCGCAACTAGTAGTTTCATAAAATAGGTAAGTTACAAAATCCACACAACTTAAGCTAGGTATTTACTGTTAAATTGTTTCTAGATTTAAACATGGAGGTACTTAGCTCTTTTTTGAACGATGACTTACAAAAATATAGTTGGTAAGAATTTTAAAAGCTTGCATCATTTATGTACATTATATAAATTGTACCTACTCAGAATAAATGAATATAATTTAGAGGCGCACCTCTCGTGCTACCAAATTCTTCTAAATGTTTAACATTCCTACCGAATTCAAACTAACCTAACCAAATCGATTTGAATATAATTTAAGGAATTCGGTAGGAGGCTATGCTAGCCGGGAGTCATAATTTACAAGAATCAGTTCGAAATTGGACCATTGGCTCGTGTCAATCGATCACAAATTCGCAATAATTCACCTGTTTTGAATTTTTCGAATCGATTCCATTTTTTTTCGTCTGGAATTTCGATCACGGGATAATGTTCTCATAGCATAATCAATTATGCCCAATGGCGATGTTTGAGTATGTCACGCACTTCTGGGTATGCAATAATTTCAATGGTCACCTGTATAAAGTATTGGCATGATTGGTATTCATTAAAATAAGCGCAAAGATCTGTTTCTCTGAAATTATGTGTTCTCCATGCATTCTGCGATGTATCTGTATGCCTCTGTCTGGGTTTTTGGAAGGTTCTGGTTGGTTGTAGAAACGAAGACACCGTTTGATTTTACAAATACTGATTTATTCTCTTCAATCAACTTGAGCTACTTAGATAAATAAAATGGTTGTAAAGAAAAATTGGTAATGATAACGACGTGCGCAATGCTCGGTCGCTTGCTGAATGAGTAATGAGCTGTGACCGGTAGCAGCCGCTCCCGCTCCCTAGCGTTCGGTCCCAACAGCCTCAAGTTGATGGACGCAGGGCAGTGCATCGTAGGGCACGTTATTATCGTGCGTGACCTACGAGGCAATGCTTTGTTATAGGTGATGGTTACCACATACCATCAGGTGGGCCATCTGCTTGTTCCATCAGCTAGTTATATAAAAAAAAATGTCAGACCTTAATGTTGATCATAATTCAATGAATAAATTATTATAGTATATTAAACTATTATTTTGTTCACCAAAGTAGGTCCTTGCAACAACGGCAAGGCATGTTTTTTATCAGCTCCTCCGTAGAGCACGGCTCTATAGGGCTCTTTCATTTCAATAGTGCCTACAAGATAGTCTCTTATTTGCTTAAATTTTTTATTAGATTTATAATATTACTAGCTGGTACCCGCGACTTCGTCTGCGTACTTTTAATCTCTTCATCTCTTTTTTTCGCAATAAAAGGTAGCCTATGTTCTTTCTTAGGGTCTAAAGATTGTCTGTGCCAAATTTCATCAAAATCGGTTGAGAGGTTTAAGCGGGAAAGCGTAACAGACAGACAGACAGACAGAGTTACTTTCGCATTTATTATATTAGTTGGGATAGTGTTTACTGCACTTAAGGACATTATGAAATCTAATTTGCTTATCTGCCTAACATAAAACACATTTTTAAATACCTACCTATAACTACTAGGTTGGTACTAGGTACCTACTTAGGTTAGCTGGTAGAAAATGCTGGAGCATTAGCCCTCTTATTGTATAGTGCACGTTGTCTCTCAGTGCACTACCAGCCGAAGCGCAAGTCCGAGCCCTCACAGATAGCGACGTTCGTGAGCGATGCCTGCGCAGATAACAATTGCTTTGTTTCGCTGTAAAATTCGAAAATTAACATCATTTGCCAACGCCCGATCGTGGCAATGATACCGACTCTAGCGACTAATGTTTAAGTGTTGCGCTTTGCGAATAGGACGCTTGTAGGTCCTTAAGTATAGGGCTGTCTCTTGGATAATTATTTATTTATTTAATTGAGTTTCAATATTCTCTGTTTGATATAAGATTTTTAAGCAGGTTTTCTTTTTTATGCGTTTCGGTAATAGGAAACATTTATTTGCAAAGAAAATTACTATTATGTACAAACTGTACAAAATATACAAAATACATACTAAACACTTTAGCCATCTGCAGACCGTTACAAACGATCTACAGATAGCTCAACTGATCCAAATTAGTGGTATTCGGAAGCGTATCAAAGACTCAAGACACTGGGGCTGCATTTCCACGATGAAGGGCAATGCTGATGATAATAGGTGAAGTATGTACCTACCGCCAATCATTTTTTTTAATCTTTCTCTTGGCATGTCATAGTATAGCTTATAGGCGCTCGTTGTCAAACGCCCAAAGTGAAATTTGTATATTGTCGATATTAACGTTTATCGTATTACTTTCGTGAGTATAATAATCAAATATTTGACCAACTAGTCAGGCTTATTTTTTTTTATTAAAATAGTGTTTAGGTATGTATTAGGGCAAGCCCTAGACTAAGTTGTTTCATTTTAATAGTCGCCAAGATGCTAGCGTTTGATGTAATTCCAATTTATGAAACGACTTGTTCAATGAGCATTTTGCTATCTGAAATTACTGGGTGTGAAGTTTTAGCTCTCGTGGTAGCTTTGATAAACTTTAAGTCACCTACTTTCACACTCATGGCCTGAATCTTAATCTCGTATATTGGTACCTACGTATGTACCTACCTCATTTTATATTGGTACCTCTACCTCAGATGGTTTTTATTCATAGTATCACTTACCGACCTATTAATCTTATTAACGAACTCTAGGGTACCTAAAGTAAAGCTACACCTATATGAAGTCGAAAGAATAGCATGAATAGCCTACTATAATTATGAAAAACTGAAAACTGAAACAGCTTCACGACTTTGATTGATCCCCAGGTACGGTAGATATCCCTTCAGATCTCCCAGTACCAAGTAGGTACTAATTCAAGATTCTTTGAGGATGTCTAAGGGGGGTAGTCAGAGGTACGTCCAAACATTACATTTGGCACATACCCACATTTTGCAGTAGTTAGTATTCCATACGTGACAGGTTGCAAGCCCATCGCCGCTGTTAGAATACTAACTGGTTTCCTCACGATGTTTTCCTTCACTGTTTAAGAGCACTGGCATTGCGCACATAAATTTTTCGATAGAAATATCCATTGGTGCACGACCGGATTCGAACCTGCGACCTTACGATCGGAAGGCGGGGTCACTCCCACTAGACCACCGGTGCTCTCTAATACTATAATTATGTATTAAAAAAATACTAATTAGACAAGAAGCAAAAGACATTTGCAATAATAATAAATAAAAATTTAAGTCATTTTAACAGTTATTTTAAGTAATAAGTATAACGATTTAACTGTAGGTAATTGTGAGAATTAAGTAGTTCAGTAAGTAAACTGGAGTATTACATGTCATCTTGTTTTTACCTGCAGGCAGCTACTTCGTAATTCCTAAATACCTGCATAGTTTTTGTTGTTGGAGCCACAAACAAAAATATAAAACATACTTTTTCTCAATAGCTCAAATCCTAAATCCTCACATCGAATTTCTTTACAAAAATACAAAATGTCCGGATCAACTCTTGTTACATCAATTATTTAAAACCATAATGCAATTATATTTCTGTAATATTCATTGAACAGTACAAAGGGTATGACAAGGTTTGACAATGGGACCTCCCAGATGCAAAAACATACATGTTTTTTTTATGTAACTATTTCTTAACGGATTGATAGGTGAAAATAGGCTCTATGAACTAGGAATAAGAGTGCCGATGATTCTGGCATAGGTTTGTACAAAAGCCAATGGCGCTAACGTAAACCAAGTTACGATGTACGATGATAATTTTACGCTATTTGGATCAGTATGCTTCTGTGCATCAGAATAATGAATTAAATCAAATTTCTCTGCCGGGGACTTGCTAAGAAATAAATAAAATAAATAAATAAATAAATATTGGTGGACTTTCCACACAGCACTATCTAGCCCCAAACTAAGCTTATGCTTGTAATATGGGAACCAGATAGCTGATATACTACTTATAATACTTTTTTTTTGTAAATACATACTTATAATATTATATAACACCCAGACAGAGAACAAACATTTATGTTCACCACACAAATGTTTGTTCACGGTGGGAATCGAACCCACGACCTACGGCGCAGAAGGCATAGCTACTACCAACTGAGCTACGTAGGCTGTCGTAGAAAAAAGTCATCTAGTATATATAAGTACAAAGCATTGTTTCGTAAGTCAAACCTACTCTGTAGGAACGTAGGTACCCTACATCCACTCAAGGCATACGGGTGTTAAGCCCTGTCACCAGGAACCACTCTGCAAACTTTGACACAGCAACGCTCTTAGCGGCAGAAAAAGGCATAGTGTAGTCTACCCAGACGAGTCCTTTACGAAGTCATACAATTGTACTACTATTTTGTCCTGTCTGTCTCAAATTGAGGCTTAACCTACTTGCCTCTGATAGAGTATCCATAAATACCTACCAACAGACAGAACTAAAGCTGCAGTTTAACCAGCGGTTTCACAGGAACCTCATCAGATTTAATGCGTATTGAAAGAACAGGGCTACGACTCCTAAATGAGTGTACGGTTGATACACAAATTATTAAATTTTTGCGTCATGAAAGATTTATCGTTTAGTCCAACATCAGCATACGTTAGTAATGATTAGGCTCATTCATAAAGGTCGCTGAGCGCGCCAATAATCAGACCGATAGGTCTGTTGCTGTCTCTTTTCGTTGGCATGAATGTGATAATGACAAGAATACTCTATAGAGCCGTTATAAAATGGCAAGGATTCAATTCAATTCAATTTATTTTATTCAAATTTGGTACATTTGGTACACTCAGAAAAGTCAAATTTTACAAAATATAACGTATGTCAAATAATAATAGTTGGTAAGTACACAAAATATTTGTACATGTTCGTACATAGGTACACACAGACAAACAAATAAAAAACTACATACTAAAATCATCAGCCAAGATTATAATAAATATCCCTAGGTAGGTACTTCTTTATTCTTCTTGACTATAGCACTTTTTTCTCTTGCAGCACTGATAAAATATGAAATGATTGAATGATGATGATTTCATCATTTCATCCCGGTATCAACCACTGTTGGGAATACCCGCAGTATGACCCTATAGGCCTTTACGATGTCGTCTACCCATCGAGCTTTTGGTAGGCCAGGTTTGGCCAGATTTCGGCCACCATGTACAATAAATTTTGCGTTCATGTTTAGTAAATTGTTACTGCTTTTTTAATTTATCAAAACGGTTAACTAGTTAACAACAGCAGATAATTAATTAAGGCTGAGATAAATTAATTTTGAAAATTATGAATCAATGCCTTCTATGAAATCTACACTTCTACATCTACATTAATATTATAAAGAGGAAAACTTTGTATGTATGTTTCGAATAGGCTCAAAAACTACTGGTCCGATTTCAAAAATTCTTTCACCATAAGTAAGCTACATTATCCCTGAGTAACATAGGCTACATTTAATACAAAAAAAAAATTGGGATCCCTAGTAATTTTATATTTAGGTGACTTACCGCCGAACACTCAAATGCAACTCAGATTTGAGCACGTCTCAAGTCGTGGTTTTTTGACAGTTTTTAATGAAATTCCGTCAAAAACTCGTCACATGAGAAGTGCTTAAATCTGAGTTGCGTTTGAGTATTCAGCGGTTAATTTACCTGCTAACTACTGCTGAACTAAAGCTGAATGTTTCACCTTGTTTTATGACGTTTCAAATTTATCCTTCTCTGTGATCCAACGGATTCCACTGAAACAGTACCTATTTCCTTTGACTTGACATTGAAATGAAAACTGAAAACAATTTATATGCTGACGGTACCGAGCAATTAGCAGCTAAGTACAGTCCGCGCCAATCGCGGCAACTCTCGATACGCAAATTGCCCCACGGCTGTTTACAGACCCCCCCTCACCCTCCGTAGAGGACAATTACCCCCAGGGGGGCTTTCCCATGCCTTCACTTGAGGTATTTTGGTGTTCAGTCATGTAATTATAGGTTATTAATGCGGCAACACAGTTTCAGGTACAATTTGAAGGTGTTTGATACGTAACAAATACCTGTAGGTAGGTACAGAATAAAATAATCTGGTAGGTACTTAGTACTTCTGGAAAGACTTCCCAAAAAAACTCATTCATTGCATTGAACATAAAGTAAGATAAAAAAAAATCTCTGAATAATTGATTACTTTACCTAAATACTTAGGTAAGTTTTGACTGAATTAACTAATTTGACAAAAGTTTTTTATTAGTAGGTATTAGCTATAAAGGCTTAAAATGAGTAGGTGTGTTACTTGCAGTCCGAGGCAGAATTAAGACAGAACTTACAAAATAATTTCGAAAGCTCTCCGCATTTTAAATCTCTTGAACGACACAATCTTTGAAGAAATCTATACATAGGGTTACATTAATCACTGTGTGTATTTATGATACGATAAAGAATAAACAAAGGGTTCAAAACTGCGGGCTAAGTTTTATAATAATAATTAATTAAAAGCATAAGTGTACTTACCTACTTATTTATACTATCTACCTACTATAAATATTAATTTTATGTTTTGCAACAGCTCGAGTCAGTGCCAACATATCGATACAAACCTTGCTAGGTTTCACGATGTTGTATTATTAAAACGGTTATATAAGTTTTGCTGAATAAAAAAAAATCGAGAGGATCCTATTAAATGACGTAGTCTACGACGTAGACTACGATTGAATGATAAATTGTCAATAACTTTGATACAAACCAGCACACTCAAACATTGTATCAAATTGGTGCAAGAAAGGTGAAATCAGTCTAAATTATGCAACCAACATGCACCCTTTGGCAAGTAAGTAATAACAAGTTTGTGCGTTCCCACGGTAAAAAACACTACTTTTTGGACAACAGCATCCTTTTCGAACAAGCATTTCCGATGCGAGACAGAGAAAACTGAAACAGTTTTTTTGTTTTTTTTTTGTTTAAGGCTCCTGTCCGAACAGACAATCTTGCCAGTGTCAAGTGAGTTTTATTAAATGGGTCAAGTCAGTCCAAGTCAATTCGGCCGTTTTATATTTGTTTTGAAGAATATGGTGGCGGTTTTCTTCAAAACATACGAAACATTTTCGGTCAAATTTAAATTATAATGCCACCAAAATTACACTCGTATTCTTAAATCTTGTCAATAGATTCAGTGGTTTAAACGTCACATTGGTGCCAATTCTGTTGTTTAATTTTCCTAACCTTAATTAACCTAATTTGACAGTAGGTACTAAAAATATTACCATCCCTTTCTAAAAGACCTTGCCTTGCTATAGCCGTCCTTGTTGTTTCAGTCTTTTAGAAAGGGATGGTAATATTTTTAGTACCTACTGTCAAATTAGGTTAATTATTGGCGCTGCATTATCCTAAACTAACCTAATCTGCCAGATTAGGTTAGTTTAGGATAATGCAACAACAGAACCGACACCTATATAGCTCTTATATTCGCCATAAATAATAAATCGCCAAAATTCAACGCCAACAAGGTACTCGATCGAAATTACACATTCCAATACACTAGTTTATAATGTGACTTTATGATGCAGCTCAGTTCCACCTCTCGAAGGCCAGGAATGCGATGCGCGCTGCGATATGAGAAGCCTCGGGGTGCGAAGACATTGTGAGCCTTTTTGTCTTGGCGAAGTACTGGTCGGGCTTAATCCATTAGTTAGTGAAATTTCAAAATGGCCAGTAACGTTTCATTTAAACCTAACGGGCAGCATACGGCGCGCCACTATCTCGCTCGTGCGATTGGACATTTTTGACGATATAAAATCACTGAATGTTGTTATGTAGAATCGCAATCGGTTAAGGTGTTGTCAATGGCATTACAATGATTTAGCAAAAATATTTTATTTGATCCAAACAAGTTGTCCCACTTAAAAATAGGGTTTTCATTTTTCTAATTTTTATGTACGAAAACTTGCTTAGATCAAAAAAAAAATATTTTCGCTTTTGAGCCTTTGCCCTCCAATGCGACGACACAGGCTTAAATGAACATTTATTTACAAAGAAAAAGAAAATGACAATGACCCGAGGGAATTTAGTTTGAATAGGTGTATCATAATAACATCTATTCCAGTAGAAGGTTTAAAAAACCATTGTCTAAAGGTTTCCTGCCCACAGTTGTTTTTATAAAACATTTTTGGGCACGCGTTCATTTCAAAGATAAAAAACTGTTATTTTGTTAATTTCAAAATGATAGGTGCAGCCGAGCCCTCAAATGGCCCGTTAGTAACCATGTAGATTGTAGAGACACCATGGTTTAAGGTTTTGATGGATTTTTTTAATTCGGAAAGCTTCTTTAAGAAGAATACAGTCTCAAATTAAAAATCAAAAGGTTTTTTAAATTGACTATGACTTTGTTTCATAATGTCAACCATTTTGAACAAAGTCACTTAATAAATTAATGATCCTAGCAGACTATTACAGTTAAAACAATTTACTGAAAACATGTTATTATAATATCTACAGATACGTCAATATAGTCGCAGACTGATGAACGTAGTGCAATAAATCCATAATCTTAATTATTAAGAGCCTATAAAATATATAAATAAAATAAATTGTGTCTGCCTGTCTGTTTGTTACTCTTACAAACCGCTGACCTGGACCCGTACCACCATCTCTTGAAGCATTCTTAATTCAATATTACTTTTATGTCAATGTCTTACTTACCTATGTCAACTGCATATAGTCAGCTGTAAGATCAAAAAGTAAAGTAATATTGAAATATGAATGCTTCAAGAGATTGTGCTAGGGGCCCAGATCTAAATGAAATTTCGTTACAATGATATTGCGCGGAGGCGATTTTTTTTTACAAAATTGTAGTAGGTATTTAAATTAAACAAACCGATACCTGCCTTGACAATCAATCTCTTTGCCAATGGTTTTTTTAGACCAGCCCCTTGATCACGTAACTTTTGTTGCATTCAAAATCCGGTTGCAACCGGATTTTGAATGAAACAAAAGTTACGCGATCGGCCTGCTGGTTTAAATGTTACCAGACAGAAGTCCCATCTATAATCTAAATCAAACAAAATATAGTACAAAGTGTGGGCTCTATCGTATTGACTAAATCCCATTGTTATCAAATATTGTTTTATCCTATAATAATAGGTACTTTGATAATAATATTATTTAATCCATTCATAGTTTCTTAGCAATTTAATTAGAAACGCGTTATCTTCAATTTATTACACGTGATTAAAACTGTAAATAGGCACTTTTATCGGCTCAGAGGCACGAAATATCACAAATACGAATTTTTATAAAAATACAGACAAATAAAAAGCATCGTATGACTGTCTCAATCATTCAGTAATAATTATTCAGTATAAGTACATAGATTTTGGATAGAATATGCATACTCAGTAATCTAATATTTATACGTATTAATTTATATTATGTACCTCTTCATTTTTTTTAATAGGTTCGATGATGTAGTTTATGTTGAAAAAAATAATAAACTTTGACAATTATAAAAATGTCATCGACTCTGATGTTGTTGGTATTTGACAGATCTATTTTTTATTACCTACACGCTGATTGAACAAGCAGATAGCTTACCAGATGTTAAGCAGTAACCATCACCTATAAGAAAGCATTGCCTCGCAAACACAGCAACACAGCTTGGCGACAGAAGCAGGCACTTCCCAGAAGAGCCCTTTATAAAAAAAATTACCTACTACTTACTCGTTCTCTCTCTCTCATTTTATTATAAAACTAGCGACCCGCCCGCGCGCCCCTGCTTCGCACGGGTGCACATATCATGCATGTATTATACCTATAAACCTTTCTCTAGAATCACTCTATCTATTAAAAAAACCGCATCAAAATCCGTTGCATAGTTTTAAAGATTTAAGAATACATAGGGATATGGAGACATAGGGATATAGGGACAGAGAAAGCGACTTTGTTTTATACTATGTAGTGATGAAGCATGGGTTAATAAGCCAAACAAGCCACACCAAGATTAGCAAGTAAAGTCAAGTAACGAATCCTGAAAAAAAACCTTATCTGTTTTATTATTTCAGTAGTTTACTTCAGTATTATTAGTAGTAGTATTTTCAGTAGTATCTATGGTATAAAAAAGGCGCTATTTATACACAAGAGAGATAGGGCACACTGCAGAAATGACAACGAAATCAAAACTTTATTTGAAACAATCATGCGAGCGAAGTGACTTACATAACTAGCCAATATTTTATTGATGACAAATATTCATGTTTCGGAAAGTATATTGGGTACTTTGTTGTTTGGAAGGTAATGAGACGAAACTATCTTAAGCTCTTTATCAAGTGGATTTTAAACTTCTGTGAAGGTCAGTGGAGTTTTATAACAAAATATTTGATAAAATGCACAAATCAACAAAATTGCGATATTTGTACGTAATTATTTTAAATTTTTAAAATAATAAACATCACAACATCACCATCATCAGACTGAAGAAGTCCATTTCTGGACTTAGGCCTTAGGCCTAGGACTAGGACCTGACTAGGACTTAAGCCTCACCTACACTTTATTAGGTATCTATAACGATTTTCTAGGGATTTTTTGCGATCCTCACAATGTGTTCGGTCCATCAAGTAGAAGGGCGTCCCACTCTTCGTCTTTCAGTTCGTGGTCGCCATTCGAGAACCTTTTTTTACAGTTGGTTACCCCGTTCTTCAAGCTATCTGTTTTTTCCTGGCCATTACAATCTGAATCTCTTCAAGGCAAGAGAGAAAGTGTCCCCTAAACCGTTCTGCTCCAACGCCGGCCGCTACCATCAGGTAATATTGTAGCTAAATTAATAAAAAAACTCGTCCATTGCCACATCTGCATAATTAGAAACATAGTAACATTACACTAAAATTTTTAAGTTTGATTGTGAAAACAGAGCTAAAATGAGATGATGGAGTGATGACCGGACAGCTAGAAAAAACTTCAAAAATTTGAAATCGTGGTCATCGGTTTTAGAAGAATAAGGCACACGACCCTGGTTTTTAGATACCTCACATAATTGCCACCACTTTGGCAATCGTAATAAATTATAGAAACCAAAATTAGATACGGTGTTTTTTGCTTTGGTTTCTTTCTGCCAATACCATATAGCACGCAATAAAACCTATGATTTATCCAAAAATATAAAAATATAGTTCAAATTTTTACTAAGGTAAGTAGATGTTAGGCTACCTATCTTTTACTGACGATGTCTTTGTAGAACCAGCACCTATAGATTATATTAAAAATACACTTATTATGGTATCTATACTTACTTTAGCCAATAATCCTAAAGTGCACGCATCGAAGCAGCTGTATGAAAATTAATCAAACCGTTTATTTTTAATGTCTCTTTATCGCAAAGTACTGCAAATATAAGCACGGATACATTTAATACACATTCGCATTTTGTTGTCGTGCCCAAATGCGACTGGTGGATGTGTGATAATGGTAGCTTCATTCGTGATAGTGGCCCTTGCATGCCTTGTGTACTATTATTACTACTACTGCACACGAACATTGAACTACTGGCAAGATAAAAATGTGGCAGGACCCAAGCCGATGCCGTGTTTTGGCAATCTTCTGGAAAGCGCGCTAAGGAAAAAACACTTAGGTATCGTATACAAAGAAATATACGATGAGTATCCAAAAGAAAAGATCATTGGAATATATCGCATGACTTCTCCAACTTTGATCATTCGCGACTTGGATGTCGTCAAGAATATTCTTGTAAAGGATTTCCCCGCTTTTCCTTCAAGAGGAATCGAGTTCAGTAAAGAAGGATTGGGAGGCAACTTGTTTCATTGTGGGAGTGACACTTG
This sequence comes from Plemyria rubiginata, assembly GCA_963576535.1. Classification (NCBI taxonomy): domain Eukaryota; kingdom Metazoa; phylum Arthropoda; class Insecta; order Lepidoptera; family Geometridae; genus Plemyria; species Plemyria rubiginata. Next base: position 8,068,476 of record OY754923.1, read on the forward strand.
GCGCGCTCTACGTAAGAACTTCACTCCATTGTTTTCTTCCGGAAAACTTAAGAACCTTTTCAGTGTATTCAGTACACATGGTGATCAGTTTGTTAATTATTTAGAAAACATCACGCTGACGACGCATGAACAGGAATTGCATCAACATCTCCAGAAGTATACGATGTCTACAATCATTACATCGTCTTTTGGACTACATGTTGACCTCTTCACGGATGATGAAGGACTCATCGAAAGAGCTGGACACTATGCATTCAAATCTACGTACGCCGCTGAAATGGATATGCTGTTTCCGAATATTTGGAAGAAAGTCAACATGTCCTTCTACAATCGTGATGTGAACAGATTTAGCTATGAAATTGTCAATATGGCTTTGAAACTTAGAAAAAACATACCAGCTGATAGAAAAGATGCTATTGATATGATGCTTGCTTTGCGTCATGAAGGAAAAACTGCTTTCAATCGCAAAGCAGATGATCTAGAGATCACAGATCACCTAATAGCAGGACAAGTGTTCATAATATTTGTTGCTGGATTTGGCAATAACGCTCTTGCCTTATCCTACACATTATTTTATTTAGCAAAACACCCAGAGATCCAAGAAAAACTATTGAAAGAAATAAGAATGGTTCTGGCGAAACACAACGAAAAACTGACATACGATTCAGTTAAAGAAATGACGTATCTAGACCAAGTTTTCGCTGAAACTCTCAGACTGAATCCACTAACCAATTCAGTACAAAGATCAGCAGCACAGGATTATAAAATACCGGGAATGGATGTCGTGATTGAAAAGGGAACCACTGTGATAATATCTCCTTACGCTATTCACCGAGACGAGATAAACTATCCTGATGCAAACAAGTTTGAACCAGAAAGGTTTTCGAACGAAAATTCTAGAGAAAGACATCCATGTGCGTACATTCCATTCGGCGCTGGTCCTAGGTCATGCATCGGTAAGTTACCCAATTATTATTTTATGCGGTTTTTATTACCAATGGTTATGATAAGGAATGCATTAAACACTTTAATGAATTTACACTCGACCTTCATGGATGAAAAAAAATAAGTAGGTTCACAATAAATCTACCCACGATATAATCCATGTAAAGAGAAACCACTTACGTAGGTACAATATGTTTAATAAGTTAGCGTAAGACGATGATCTATATCTGATAAGACAGTAGGTAACTGAAGTGAAAAGTTGTTATATTTCAATTTTCATAATAATTGTTATTTTGGTTTGAAGTCTGTGGCCTTCACAGCTCATAGTTGGTAGTAGGTACTCTGCTTTCTGCGCCGTAGGCCGTGGGCTCGATTCCCACCGAAAACAAATTATTTGTGTATTGAACATAGATGTTTTTTCTCTGTCTAGGTGTTATTTTATCTAGTTCTCAAATCACAAGCTTTGGCTTAGTTTGGGGCGAGATAGTGCTGTGTGAAATGTTTACCAATATTTATTTTACTTACCTATATTACAAACATTGCTGTTTGGGGCTAGATAGTTTGAAAAGTCCACCAACATTTATTTATTACTCTTTTTTCTTTTCAGGACGTCAGCTAGCAAAATTGCAATATGCTGTAGCGATGGTAAAGGTGTTATCCAAGTTTGAAATAAAACCTTCAACGAAAACAACGACCATTGCAGACTACGACCCGATGAGGACACTAATTGCAACTAAAGGAGGAATCTTTGTGAACTTGGTACCTAGAAAATAGATAGAGCTTTTCAAAAATTACAAATACTTGTATTTACAAAATTTATGAACCAGTTGACCCCTAAGGAGTGGAACTCGTTACCGTAGTCTGTCTTTTCTGACCATTATAATATATTCTGGGCAAGAGAGAGTATTATATTTTCTGGGCAAGAGTGAATAGGTGTCTTCTAGACCGTTCTGCTCCACCGTAGGCTACATCGTCGCTTACCGTTAGGTGAGATTATAGCCAAAGAAAGGTCTAATCAGTTAAATAAAGTTGAGCTATTTGCAGACCGTTTTGCAAACGATCTAAAGATAGCTCAACTGATCTAAATCAGTGCTAATCAGAACCGTCCCCAAGATAATGAAACATCTTGGTGCAGACGACAACTGATAGGTACCTTCCTGCCTCCACCAGTCCACCAATATTTATTTATTTATTTATTTATGTCTAGAAAACAATACATGAACACAAATTAATTTAAAAATTACTGTGTAAGTAATTGGTACAGGCGACGGCAGTAGGTACCTACGCTTCCTGCTTTGAGTGTTAAAAGGCCATAATTGATTTCCTATGGCCACCCGCGTCGTCGCTATATTTAGCTACCGGGCCATCTTGCTTTAGCCAGATTTTGAATTTGGAATTTTTATTGCCTGTGAACGTCTGTGCCTACGTCTTGCGGCATGTCCAGAACTTTTCTTGTGAGAAGTTGTATTTTGAATAACATAGTAGGTACTTGTAATACATAGGTGCGTAGATATTTCTTAAAAATATCTAATATGACAAAAGGTCTAAATGACTGAAACTATGTAATCACTGTGTGCACTACAGATCAGTGGCTGTGTGGTAATTATGTACTACAAGTAGGTATACGCAGGATATTGACGTTGACATACCTACTCGTAGTGATCACGCGCATGAAGTTCCATATTCTTATTCCGTCAAAGTCATAGTCATAGTGTACGTAAGACAATGTCATACTTTATTGGTGGTGGATGACAAACGAGTTGGAATATTCTAGGGATATCTTCTATGTCAATGTCTTGCTATCAACCTATAAAATAAACTGTTGTACCTGAAATCTAATGATGGAATAATCTACGTATTAAAATTTAAACCCCTTATAGTACTAGCAGCTGCTTTGCGAAGTCAGTCTGAAATAAAAACAAAACACAGTCAAGTCAACCTCTTTACGATGACTGTTGTAAAAGGGAGCAATAACTCACGGTTTGACGAATAGCAATACCGCCTCCCTCGTTAGCGTTCTAAGTTCAAATTTTAAATTCATCTCGAGTCATTTGCCGATTGCGCTGCGCGGGACACATGACGTCATTAGTCAAGGGAAAAGCTCGATGCAGTTGATTTTGATACTTGTAGATTTTCCAAGGGGATTCAGGAAAGAGATAAAACTTGAAATTAACATTCACTGACGTCACAATATGTGAATATTTATTATCTAAGCCGTATTGAATCTAGTTATAAGATTGTGATTGGTACTGAGTGATGATAATTAATTAGGAACGAGAAAGGTGAAGACAAGAGTTAATGTGACTCTCGCTCACACGTTTTGATTTGTTGAAGAATATAAAATCACTGAACCCATTTTCGTAAAATCACAAACAACCATTTTGTGTACAATCACATTGCGCAAAGTTTAGTAAAAAATCATTTTAATCGATACAAGTTTTCCTACTTAAAAGCTTACTTTTCTAGCTTTCGCACACAAGCAAACTTTTGCGTAGGAAAACTGGCATCGATCAGAATGAAATTTTTACCAAACTGTGTGCAATGTGATTGCACCCAAAATGGTTGTTAGCGATTTTCGATTTTTCAAAATTAGGCTTAGTGATTTTATATTTTACAAAATGTCAAATCGTGCGAGGGAGAGGTACATTGGGTGTTGTCTACGCTTTAAATATGTATTAAACTTCTAGTCTACTAATAGTGGTAGAGCTTAGTAGTTTAAGTAATTAACAAAATAACTAGGTGACTGAAATTACACTACCAAGCTGTTTGCAAATGGATCAAGACTCCTCACACCGTTTATCAAAGCTCTCAGTGTCGCTGGTTGGCGCGACATGACGAATAGCCCCGCGTTCCAAATTTAAAATCTGCCGCGTAACGCTCGCCGCTAATGGCATTGTTTATGGAAACGAAACGAACCTGCCAGTGACTTACAAATTTACACGCATCGGCAGAATTAATTCTTTCTGCCATGTTTTGGTGTTACACAGTATAAATAAATGGTGCTTGTAATTTTTAAGTGCTTTTTTTGGTAGAGAGCGTAAAACTACTTAAAGTTTGGCACAGCTAGATAAATAATTAATGTACTCCGGTCCTTTTCAATACTTACCTACTTTTTGTATTCTATTTGGCCGTAGCGTTCTGCGTAGCACTGTACACTCACCTGTTATTTATTCTGTGGTAGCTCGTAGCATGCCCGCTCGTCTATCTTTTTGTTGATCAATCAAGTAGGTACATGCATAAAGTTGTCATTTTATTCATCGTTCTCCAAAGTTATGTTAGCTATCATACTACATAATCATATTACTTACATGTCTAATTAGTAATTAATTATTAGCACACCGAATGTGAAATGCAAGGTGTCCAAATTGAAAAATCACACTTTTTTGTCAATCTTGTTTTATTTTATCAGAATATAATTACTCTCGGTACTAGTACTTACATAAATATTTCTATGAAAATTCTGACACTTTAATTTAAGTCGTATGAAGGTCCCACTTTGACTTGCCTATTATAGGTAGGTGGATCACCTCACTCTTGCCAGTTTCGCTCTCAGCGGGATACAGATGCATTATAAGCAGTCCGACAAACAGACATACGAATTAAGACTGCACCAAGTTCAAGATGCGTGCATTGCTTATTTCTGTACCTAACTCGTTCTGATTGACTGGAAATTTATTGCTTTTCTCTTTGTATAGCCATTAATAACAAATCTTTAAATATATGGCAAAATATAAGGCTAATGTAAGGGTTGATAGTTCTTTTTCTTTTTTGTTTATGGCTCCTGTCCGTTAGACAATCTTGCCAATGTCAAGTGGTTTTTATCGTTAATACTTTTTAGTCAAGTCAGTCCATAGTCAAGTCACGTCATTTGTTTTGAAGAAAATGGTGTCGGTTTTCTTCAAAACATTCGAAACATTTTCAGTCAAATCACCTAGTACACTTTCATTCCAAATGCTTACTTACACTTTGCGCACAACTCAAAATAACACTAGAAAAACAATTAAAATGAAAATGTTATGTTTTTAATAAAATGAACAGCAAACAGCAAGGGAGAACCTGGTGTATTTGAAATCTTCGCCCGTCATTTATGATATATTTTGTCAGTGTCAAGTGGTCTAATGAAAAGTTTTTAGTTATGTTTTCATGTTTTTATAGAAAATGGTGGCGGTTTCTTCAGAAACCAGCGAGCATCAAGTTAAAATTCTAACTCAATGCCTGCGAGAAACATTTTTGTTCAATCAAACAAAGAATACAAGAAAAACAATTGGATTTAAAAAGCGGTGATCCGTCCCAAAATGATAAAAACAAAAGAAATGTTATTTGATATCTTAAATCCATCTCTACATTATTGGGTGTGGGCGTCAAATGTGCTGTGTCACACTTGTTATATTTGTCAATAAATCAACATTGTGTGAGGTTTGTGTGTGACATGTTTACGCGACATTACCTACCCTTGCAATGGGGGTTAAAAATGTAAAATGTGCCGAAATATCTTTACCAGTGTTGCAAGGTAACTTACGCGTGCTTTATTGTATTACTAGTTGTCCCGCGGTTTCACCCGCGCAGATTTAAATCCCGGTATTCCCACGGGATAAGAAGTAGCCATGTGTTATTCCAGACTATAAAATATCTCTCTGCCAAGTTTCATCCAGATTCGTTCATCCATTCCGGCGTCAAAGAAACAAACATCCATCCATCCATACATACAAATTTTCGCGTTTGTAATATTAGTAGGATAATATTTCAACTATGATTCAGACAGCCCTAAACCCCAAGAAATCACTAGTAGGTACCCACACATAAAGTAGGTAAGTACATACTTACATGTACCTCTTAAACAAGTGCCCTCAAAACTACCCTCTTCGCTTACTTTATTCACTTTTCCCTCACATTTGCATTCCATTTCATTTGGACCGGACCCTTGGACATTTTATGCGCTTTTTTACTTTCTTTTTATTTTTATTATTAGGGTTGCCGGGTAGGTAAGATAAGGTAAGATAGTTACCCACCTTTTTTCGGGTTTATGAGTGTATGGTGAAATGGGTAAGTATTTTTTATGAGAAACAGTGACGAAACAAGTAGACCTGATGCTAAGCGGTAAGTCTGTCTATGTCAAAATTGAGAGCACGTTCACGGAGGACGAACGCTAGGTGTCGTCTATCTATTATGTAATAAAAAAACAGGCTTTATGCCTACATGCATAAATGAATGAATGAAAACCCTTTATTACACACCTTAAAACTAACAACATAGGCGAATTGTAACAATAATAAAATCAAATGTTCAATGGGCGGTCTTATCGCTAAAAAGCTATCTCTTAGAGAGGAGCTTAGAATAAGATGGTTAGGTAGGGTGACATAGGTATGTACATGTTAGGGCCCAAGTCAGACAGACGCATTATCGTCTTCCAAGAAGGGCAGGGCAGGTAATAGTAGGTAGGACCTAGGAACGTGTAATCTTCCAAATCACTGATCTGGAATAAACAGTTTATTAATTAATAAACAGTGTAATTACAAAACATGGAAATTGAAACTAACAGCTTCTATATAGACTCAACTGTTAGGCAGATAATATAAAAAACACTTTTTTTCTTGAGCGACCTCTATGGACGTAAACTAAGGAGCTGACACCCGTCAAAGTGGTCTTCTCACCCAAACATTACAACAAATTGAAAGGTATAAAATTAATTACTGATCTTATTTATGAAAAATCGCAATAACTAAGAACAGTGCACGCAGTTCAGGAAACTTGTGATTTTAATACAAAACAAGTTTTTCTACGAAAAAACCCTTGCTCTATGCAAAAAATTTCCACAGAGCAAACTTTTTGGTCGAAAAGAATGTGTCTTCGTTTAAAAAAAATTTTTTGCATAAGTATTATTATTTTATATTTCATATAGTAAATATTTTGTACGTATGTAAAATGTGCAAGTGAACAATATTGTAACCTGTAGGTGTATTGTACCTCGCGGGTCTTTAAGGCCAAGCAAAATTTTTATCGAGTTTATGTTATTACCTAGTTATTACTGTTTTGGTTTTTTTTATCTATCCCATTTAAATTTACGGCTGACGCTTAATACATAATAATAAAAGTTGCTTTCTGAAATATTGTGTTTGCTGTGAAATACAGTGCGTTGGTTATTTTTATTGATCAACTCCCAAAATCCAGCATTAGTAAAGCAAAATTTTATCGAAACTCCTCGTTTTACAAAGTTAGCTTTAGCCAGTTAATTGGAGTTTTTAGTTTCCGCCATTTCAAAGTTTGTATAACGTAGAGGTATTAAAAAGTATGTGATTATTTTGTGAACTAATTGGTTTTTGGAAAGAGGGATAGCTTTTCGTAATTTCCAAAGGTCCCTGTTAATAAAAACGAATACAAAGTACTTAGGTAGGTCTTCACCCTCAATAAAATAAAATATTATGAGTATTTAATATTAAATACCTAACTATACCTACCTTTCGCCAAAGTTCTATCTTTTAAGTAAGAAAGAAAATAACTTTGGTAGGAGAGGAATGAACTATATAGTCTTCTAACTTAGAAATAGTACTTACTTATAGCTGGTTCGCACTGGTCGAGTAGCGAGTCAAGTAGCGCCTCCCACCACACGTTCGTTCTCTCTGGTTTGCCGATAACACCAAAATACCCACTACTCGATTTGATAGATAGATAGATAGATAACGCATTTATTTGCCCAACTGATACACACAAATAAGAGAAATAACAAACAAAATAAGAATAAACTAACAAAGTAAATTATAAAATAAACAAACTTTTTGAACATTGCTACTCAACCAGTGCGAACCAGCTATTAGAGCTTTGTGAGTAAAGGGACAAGCAGTGTTGCTGTGTATTGGTTTGAAGGGATGTGTCGGGTGAAATAGCAGGGAGTAGAAGTTCATACTATGCCCCCAAGAAAATGCAGGGTACGTTTCTATCATGCGAGACTTGCGAAGCATTTCTTTGTTATATGTATTGTATTGGTTACCTCTTTGCATCATGTGGCATTGCCTTGTTCTATTTACCTTACCTAGTATAAAAACACGATAGTAACAATTAATAATAATAATAATAAAAAAAAAATTAGCATTACCAACTTAATTTTTGAGGTTGGAGTAGGATTCTTGAAATAAAAATCTAGTAAAACGAGTTGGTAAGCGTACCTATAGGTACGTTCTATTGTTTGTTGAGCAGATATTCCCATAATAAAAACGTAAATTATTTTGCAAGAGTATGTTTATTGCTCATACAAAGTGTGATAATTATGCTTCTCTATTACCATTATTTAAAATGTCCCACAATGTTGTAAATGAGTAAATAATTAACACGTTGGGCATGCGACATCATTTGTCATCTCTGCATGAGACAAGTGGCGGGCGTCGGCCTCGGTGCGTCTCAATCAATAGTTCCGCGCAAGCTCGCCTCTCCCGAGACATTACTGCCACATTGCCCGAGCCTTATTTTATTAAAAAAAAAACTCGCATAGACAATTTTGAAAAAAGAATAGTGGAATGTTCATATAAGTTCATAAGCTCGATTCTATTTCTCTGCGTAAGGGCGTGGCTCGACCAATCAGAAATGTCACGCGCTATGACACTGTGACATTTTCCACCAATGGCGCGGTGGTACGCGTGGGTGGTTGACATTTTTAACCAACCGAGAAGAACCCGCCCACGTATTTCCGTTCCTATGAATGTTTGGGAGTTTCTAGGAAGCCGAGGTTTGAATAAGAGCGATTCGAGCTATGAATTTCATTGTAGTTACTTATCAGTTTTGTTTAGTACTAAAAATTATTCTCAAACCTGAATGGACTTCTGTTTACTAAGAATAGCATAATCCATTTCATGGTGGCAGATGTTTCAGTGTAGGTTAGGTATGTACATTTGGTTGGTACAACTGTAGGTAAGATAGTGATACTACCATAATAATTTATTATTGCTAATTTGAGCTGGACATAAGCTTCCCACATTTCCAGGAAGGACGATTCTGAGCCATTTCCATCCACCGACTTCCTGTGGAGGAAAACGAACATCACGCTTCGTTTTTCGGTTCGTAACGTAACCTCCTATCACCCAAAATTGCAACCGTATCACTCGCAAAGCTCCGCTAGCTATAGTTTGCAAATAGGTACACGTTTCCCCGGTTGGATTTGAAGACTCAAATAGCTTTGACGGTATTTCTTTATAAGATTTTTTTTTAATACTACCAAGGTAGCAAACAAGCATACGGCCCACCTGATGGGAAGTGGTTACTGCAGCCTTTGGACGTTTGTTACACCAGAGGTGTCACACTCGCGTGATGACCCTTTAAATATTTTAACACGCCTTTTTTGAAGAACCCCATACTGATGGTTGCTCGGTTGCCTGAGCAAAAAAAACACGGATAGAAAAACATTTTCTAAAAATAAATCCAAGCTAGATTGATTAATCGCCCCCGAAACCTCCTTTTCGGGAGCGATAAATCAATCTAGCATACTAAATTTCATGAAAATCGTTGTAGCCGTTTCAGAGATTAAGATGATATATAAATAAATATACAAGAATTGCTCGTTAGGTATTAGATTTAAGCCAACATCATTTTGGGCCAATTTTGTATTTATGTAGTCTGACAAAATCAGTCAATCAAACACAGCTACCTACTCATTATACAAGTATTGTTGCGTGCGTCCATTCAAAGCGTGCCTTCAGATATTAACTAAATTAGAATAATCGCCATCTCGGCACGAGCTTCTGAAAGTCGATATTTTATTCGATTTTGCCTTTGGCTTCCGTGCGGTCAAATTGACCCACGATGCCAGACTAAACAATTTTAGTAACGTCAAGCTTTGAAAGGTTAAGTCAATTACATTTGCTCTGAAATTTATTTTCAATGAATGTACTTCAGCAGGTACTTCGTCTCTGTAAAAACCTATTTAGGTGGTACTTATCTATTTTAGATGGTGGACGGAAACATGCGATTGGCAATTTATGTGAATTGATCACTACATTACCTAAGATATAGTTAAATCGACTAGGCTATACAGCTACAGGCTAGAGGATACGGTCAGCATCACAAGTTGTTATTTTTTCATAGGCCCAAAAAAAATATTTATCTTGAAATTCACTGACAGTAGGATTCGATATATTCTTTTTACGTGGTGACACAATTTTTCAAAATTTGCATGTAGATCTTTTGTCTGATGCGTTTATGTTATTGGATACCTTTAACTATGTAAGTACTCACTCACATAAGTCATTTTATAATACGCTATACATATTACATACAATATCTAAGCTAAATTTCGTAAGTCATTTCCAAAATTTTATGAATAGGTATTTCCAAAATTCGCCCACGGCGGGCTTGTGTCTTACTGTGGGAACTTTCTCTCGTGTCTAAATAACAATTTATTTAAATAAGCTTGTGATATACTGATTTGTATTCACTCACTACTGAGGAATTTCTAAGTGGCACGTCACGTATCGTGCTACAATCTCTGGAATTAAAATAAAATAAATCAAATTGCTTTGAAAAGTGACCGAGTGTATATTAGTTATTGTTTTTTAAAGGATTAAAAACTTGATATTAACCAAATCGCGAAAAAATACTAAATTTTTTTATTGTTCCGAATCATTGATTTAGAATTGAGGTTGATGGACGTACCTATACGGTATCGTATGACACGTCCTTTATAGTGCGTGACTTATACGAGTTATGGATGGTTACTACTTAGCATCAGGTGGCTTAAGCCTAACGGGTGGCAAGCCTTTGTACATGTTCTCTAATTTCATTGTATGTGTATGTGTATGTGTAGTTCATATGCATTATATTGTGTGCAATACGTAAATAACTAAGAATTAAAACAGTAAACAAGTAGCATACCTTGGTACTTATTATAAAAAAACCAACGGATGGAAAAATTACACTGATCATTACAGCATTTATATTAAAAAAATAAATAACGTCATAATGACTGTCCCCAAGATTGCGTGCGATGTGCGATATGGCAGAAGTGGCGCTCGCGGCGAGTTCCAAATACAAAATTCGTAATTCGAATTCGATTGTTCGGTCTGTGGTTCGGTTTTGCAGTTGGCACCCTCAGGCTGCGGCTTGTCGCGTGATCAATCGACCTCTTTGGAACAATGAGAAGGCGGATCGAGGATGGCAACAACAAGTTTGGTCTTCTTGGTTTTTTTTAATGAACCATACATATTTATAGCAGTTTATTTAAAACAAAAATATAAGATCATACATCTATGGCTATGGCTCTAGATTTTTTAATAATGATGTCTTATTATGTAGGTATATAGTACAAACACCCATAAAGGTATACTGACCATTTCAACTTTATCCGCCAAGTGTGAATGCTTCTTGAATCCTTTAAAAGCAGTTTCAAAGTAGGTAGAGTTACCTACGTTTATATAATTATTAAAAATACAAAAATAAAAAACTTTATTTCCTTTGAAAACAAATTCAGAAGTAAAGCACTGCTAAAGTATAAAATCGTGTAAAACGGATGTAAAACTACGGTAAGTATCTGGTAACCATATTATTATTCCGAAACAATTCCGAAAAACTAAGTAATTTACTTCTGATGCTGACTGTGCCAACATAATTTTTGTCCTAACGTTCATTCATTCTAATTACAGGCTGGGCTGTGCGTCTGATCTCGGGTCTGTCTGAATGACCGTTCCTAATAATACTGCTGGCTGGCTCCCTAAGAAGCCACACGCTCATTAGAAAAAAAAAGTTCTAGAAAGCCCCATTTCAAGTTTTTGAATTCAAATTTCGAACATTATAAAGGTGCGATCACCTTACCTTGCCTTGAAAATGATATAAAAGCAATAATCTGTATGTATCCTGATGAGTGAGATCCAACTAGTTAAGAGTTTTTGAAATTAACGAATTTACATAAAATAGAAAAGTTACAAAGAAAACAACTGCAGGAAAAGTACAAGATACAAGAAAACGTAATGTACAAAAATTCATAAATCATATTATTTGGTCATCAGCCAGATAAAATTTGCTGCTGGACATTGCCCTACCTCCCCCATAATTATCCAGAATCAACGATTTCCTTTTGACGACGGAACTTTTCCATTCATCCAGATCTTGAGATCTTTTGTATGTTATCGGTGGATTGAATTATTTTCACTTTGTTTTCTGATTCCATAAACAAACAACAAAACAGTCAAAAATAAAATGCATCATAACAATGTGATTGTGAATGGCGCCTTACATTGCGTGACGACTCTTTTTAAAACATAGAACGCTTGTTCTTTTTGCGAATTAAAAGTGTTCTCTTTTCAAAATAAATTGCTGACAAGCGGGCCGTTTCGAGTTCTTATTTTGAATATGACAGTCGGCGGCAACCACATTTTCTTACATTCTCCTCTAATTTATTTATAATTTGAGATTTATTTCGTAGTACCTACATTATATTGGTTCTCCTCTTTGTACATACATGATAGACGATTATTGTTGCATAAAAGATTATGATGTTTGTTTAACCAATGCGTTTTTTGGTCATAGCGAATCTAATCAAAAATAAGGCATGGCGGAATAATTATACTGTACCTACTGATATACAATTCAGATGCTATATGCAATTCAGATGCAAATGTGCCTTAAGAAAACCAACATTACACACTGTGAGAATCGTGTTTTTTCTATTTATCTACTTACCTACTAGAGCTTATGAATACGCACTTTCAACGAAGGTCTCCCGATAGACCGACGACATGTAAAGATATTGGGAGTTCCATGGATGGAGAGAGTTCAAAATATTTATTCCTAGACACTTAGGATTTTTGACGACCTCAGTGGCGCAGCGGGCGAGGTTTCGCCTGCGACGCAAGAGGTTGCGGGTTCGATTCCCGCCTCGGAACAAATTTGTGTACGTTCTGCAGAAATTTGTTCCGTTGGTGTTTTCTATATTTACAGCGTGTAACGTACGTAACGGAAGGGGGGTATCAACCCTGAAGGAGGTGAATGTGCTCATGAAACTCAACAATTTCCCCAATGAAAAAAAACAATCCCAATATGAAAAAAAAATTTGGCCCTCCCACAGTAAATCAATCAGCTGGTAGTCAGTTTTGTAAGGGAGGGCCAAATTTTTTTTTCATATTTCGACCTATGTTTTTTGGGGAAAGTTGTTGAGTTTCATGAGCACATTCACCTCCTTCAGGGTTGATACCCCCTTCCGTTACACGCTGTATAAAAAATATCTATCTATGTAAGTATATATAATGTATAAAACATAATATTATCAGTTATCTAGCACCGATAACACAAGATTTGAGTAGTTTACTTTGGATTTAGATGGTGCTGTGTGGATTGTCCAGCATTATTTTATTTATTTATTTTACGAGGCCTGCGTCTAGCGGGACACTTTTTTGGGCTAATGATGAGAAACTTAAAAAAAAAAAATATTGGTGGACTTTCCATACAGCACTATCTTAGCCCCAAACTAAGCTTATGCTTGTAATATGGGAACCAGATAGCTGATATACTACTTATAATACTTTTTTTTTTGTAAATACATACTTATAATATTATATAACACCCAGACAGAGAACAAACATTTATGTTCATCACACAAATGTTTGTTCACGGTGGGAATCGAACCCACGACCTACAGCGCGGAAGGCAGAGCTACTACCAACTGAGCTACGTAGGCTGTCAACTTACCTTTTTTTTATCAGGTTAGATAGGCTGTCGGTACATACATAACTACTTAAAATATTCTGCTTACTTTCAATGTATGTAGCCCCTTCCCTCTAATAGAATAAAGCTCGATAATGGAAAGTTTAAAAATTAACTATAGCCCCGCACGCGATGTCACGTCGACTGACAGCGAAATGTCGCGTGACGTGACGTGTCACGGTGAAATGTCACCAGGTGACACAATACTGATCGAGTAAAGTTCATAGGGGTACCTTAGGCCCCTGTTGACGTGACATGTGGGTAGTCAGGCGGTAGGCAGTGTAGGGTTGTCGAAATTAGGAGGGTTTATTTAACACAGCACCTTCTCATACAAACTCGCTAATACATAGAAAGAACCTTTTTTAATTTAAAACCTTTTGATTGATCATTCCTTACTAAGATAGATAACGTCTAATGTTAAGTAACGTTCTGTGTAGCGGGTTACCTAACGCTGTAGATTATACATCTGTATTTCAAGTAAATTTTTCGTCCAGGTTTCGTATGGAGGCGATAAGCGATAACCAGTTTAACGGTCAAACCTTAATGATAAACAATTTCATAAAACCAACCCCCGGTTTCTGAAAGCGCGATCAACACTAATCGGCTGTCAAGTCACTTGCATCTCTATCTAATTTGAAGTAAAAGCTGAAATAGCAACTTGACAGCCGATTAGTGTTGATCGCGCTTTCAGAAACCGGGGGAAAGCCTTGGTTCGCAATTACAGAAAACCATCATCTCTCTGCCCTTCTCTTACGCTAAGAAATGACCAAAAATAAAAAGCCAGCTTTGTATAAAAAAATATATAAATAATGCTGGACAATCCACACAGCACCATCTAGCCCCAAAGTAAGCTACTCAAAGCTTGTGTTATGGGTACTAGATAACTGATGTATTTAATACATTATATACTTACATAGGTAGATATTTTTTAATTATACATAGAAAACACCCAGAACAACGGAACAAATTCCTGCAGATCGTACATAAATTTGTTCCGAGGCGGGAGTCGAACCCGCAACCTCTAGCGTCGCAGGCGGTGTCTCGCCCGCTGCGTCACTGAAGTCGTCAAAATTCATGGCCCCGGAATTAAAGGCAAAATGTTTCCTAAACTAATAATTTATATGCACAGAGTTACTCTAAAACAGTCACTAAAATTACTCGGATAAAACTGTTATGAAAAACATTTTTTTAAATCTTCGCAGTGTCTGCGCTATGTCGTCGAAGTACCTAGTCAAAGTCAAAGTCAAAATATGTTTATTCAATAAAATCACAAGGACCATCTTGAACCGTCTTAAAACTAGGTGACTCTAGTGCCAGTTCCACGCGACCAACACCTAGTATCTACTTCGTTGTTTTCCAGGCCTACATTTCGCCTCTGCGTTAGACTCACTTCGGGGACAAAGGTCGTTATAGTACCTACCTAGTACCTACATTATGATTTTTATTTATTCTGTGTGTAAAGAGCGCGTCAACCAAAAAGAACGCTGGAAAACAGTGGAGGGGATGTGTTTGCACATACAAAACACTCGAGCCATCACACCCCCTACCCTTCCTTCCGGCGTTCTTTTAGCGTGACGCGCAATTTATATGTACGCCAACCTTTGTTTTTGTCTTTGGGTAGACCTACTAGCATAGAGAAAAGTTTCTGAGAAGGAAAGGGGAAGAAAAATTACGTGTAATTATGTTTTGAATTTTTATTACAATACTCATTATCGTTTGGCAAAAAGAAGTTTTAATAGAAGTAGGTACAATACATTATAATACGAATTTGTTCTTACAAGTAAAATGTAATACTTTTTTGGTTCTTAACTTACGATATCCTTCCTTGATTACTGACTAAAAACTTACTTAAACAACCATTTATTTTCACTTTAATGATAGGTATTTACAAAAAATTATAAATGATTTTCATAAATTAGCAATTAGCACCAAAATATACAAGTTTGAAATTATTTGAAAAGTGTTTTATAAATGCTTATAAATACTTTGAAAAGCATTGGAAATATATTTTATAATTAATTATTGTATATTTTCTACTATTTACAGCGAATATTGCACATTTTATTACTATGGAATGTTTCAAATTTATACAAATTGTAATATAATGCAAGTTGCACTCTACTTAAATGTTTTGGACACATGCTACGAATATAATATTTTGCTCATCACTGTCAATATTCAATCATTGTGGCCCGAGAAAGATTAGACTATAATTTAATTTGGATGACAATATTTCGTTATACGATAGATTTAAAACATAATTCAATATTACACTTTGGAGCTAGTAAATAACATACATCAACGTATCTAGAATTTTTACATATGTGAAAACTATTAACCTTGTTATAAACAACATAGATACTAAGAGAGCTGTAAAGTTCGCAAAATTATCATAGTATACCTAAACATTTGGTAAAACTAAGAAAATCACAAATGCACATGAGTTTTCACTGTTTTAAAAGTTTCTAGGCCACTTGTTCCCGTAAAAAGATCACGATGGGTTCATATGAATGCCTCTACCGTTTTGTCGTCGCGAGATGTGAGCTTCGTAGTGAATGTTTCTTTTAGTCCTTGAGAAGAAAGCGGCGTTGCACCCAGATACCGAGCAACGATGTAAAGATTGCGCGTGGACGGTTTCACAATGGTGCTTCAACCCAGACAGGTCCTTGAAACTTTCTCTGCACCCCCGACATGGGTAGCATCCATCTTTGTTCGGTCGCGGCGCTTCGTCTTCCACGCAATAGTTGAGCTTTTTTGTCATTGCATGCGAGAAGTTCTGACCTTGGCAACCGAAGGCGTTCAAGTTCGGGGGAAGGAAACTAAGAGGAATTGGTGGGAAGTTAGGTAGCATCCCAAAGGGTGTGAATAAGAAAGGATGTTGAGCGAACATATCTCGGTTGTTCAAGTAAGCTTCAGGGAGCAAAGGTGGATAAGGAGAGCTGAAAGGAAGTTGGTTTAAACTCTTAAGTTTGTCTGATTCTTTAGCTCTGTAGTAGCTGTGGGAATCTATGTATGGGACGGCTCGCTCGACCTCGTCGTACCTTGATATGAGTTCCATTTGTTCTCGTAGTTTATCCAAGACTCTGGAAGATTGTTCGGATATTCTCACATCTTCAGATATTTTTCTGTGAAGGTTTATGTTAGAGCTGTGTCTGTCTCTGCTGCGCCGAGAAGTGAACGCTGCTCTACATGCATCTGCTGAACATTTGTACATGATTTTCAAGTGGGAATTTTGGTAATGTGATTTTAAAATGTAGGTGTTCTGAAATATCTTCCCACAAACCGTGCATTTGTAAGGGCTTTCGTGATCCATAGGAACGTCTGTGGAGCTTACAAAAAAACCACTGTCAAAGTGACCGTAGATCTGCCCATGATTATCTTCTTGAGTATAATCGTAACTAGATACCGAGGACGAAGGGGACCTGTCGGAGTAATCAATTGAATCATTCATAGACAGGTTGCAAGGCGCTAGGGTCTGGCTATCTAGCCGTTTTGGAATATGTGGGAAATCACCTCTTGATAGACTTTCCAATCGTTTGAGAGCATTTTCAGAAGAGAACTGTGTTTCGCTGAGAGTGTTGGTAGTATTGAAGTTCGAAGTTTTTTCGTTAGCTTCAGCTGGTTCTTCTTTTACCCGTAAGTCTTGAGCATTCTCATCATTTGGTTCATCTTTTATTTTAGGAACTTCATTGTTTATTTTAGTTTCGATGCTTGTATCATGCGCTACTGTAAAGTTATCATTAATAACGTGATCAGTCTCAAGTTTTACTCTTTTGAGGTCAATCGCTCTTTCTTCAGCATCCTCGTGTTGGTTTTGGGGTTCAGCATCACCATTCTCTGAAACATAGTTGTTTTGAAGTCGAGTAGGATTTAGGTTCTTTCGCTTTCGTTTTAGAACTTCAGGACTCATAGCATCATCTTTTCTATTATCTTGCTCGTTGTTGTCACTAACACTTCGCTGATCGTAATCAGTTTCAGAATCTTCGATGGAACCAGTAGATTTGTTGAGGTTTGAGTAGTAGTCACTTGTGTCGATGTGTTCACCATCATCATCATCATCATCACCAGCCACAACCACAATTCCATCATCTTCATCAGATTCGCCTTGTTGGTCATCTTTATTTTCAACTGAATTAGATTCTCGTCTTAATGGGTGTGATTGGTCATACGGCGAGAATCCCATATGCATGTTATTTTTGTAATCTAATGGCATATTTGATGAAAAGTGCCTCATGTTCTGTGATGTGTTTAAAAGAGGGTATGATCCAAATGCGTGCATAGGGTTCATAACTGGTGGTAACCCCAGTCCTGCGGCATGAGGAGGAATCAGGACTGGGTGTCCTTGATTGCTTCTGCCATCGTGTGGGGATATTTTCCTTCGCATATGCGGCGAGTGTAGCTTTGGGTTAGGATTGGCACTGTGTCGGTTCCTCGACCTTCTTGAACTAAACATCATACTGCAACCTTCAACTGTACATTTGTGCATTTCTCTTAGGTGAACGGCTGAGAAGTGTATTTTTAGCGCTCCCTTGTCACAGAAAGTTTTGAGACAGACGTTACATTGGACCCTTTTCTTGCCTGTAGCGGGGTTGATGAAATGAGTGCCTAAATTGAGTGGCAGTTGAGTTGCACCCCATTGTCTTTTCGGTGGGCTCATACATTTTCCGAGCATCATGCTTCTGTGATTTGCAGGAGGTTCGGTATATGCATCTTTGCTTAGGTTTAGAACGCTTTCATCTTCAGATCTCGATTCCTCTAACCTCACTTTGCTAATTGTGTTGTTGGTTTTCTTTTCGGTGACATCAGCAGGCTTTGCTGACATTTGTGGTAATAAAGCTTGCAGTGAAGCCAGCCCCATGGGATTCTGACTCAAAGCAGCCACCATTGCCGCTGGGTGGTTGAATGATGAAGGCAGAGACATAGATGGCATAGGCAGATTTCCAGGTAGCGGAAAGTTGAAGAACTGGCTTCGCATCAAGTCCATTGTAGCTTTTTCTGCAGTGCCCAGTTCGAAAGATTTTTTTTCTTCTCGCTCTTTGCTTTCATTGGTTTTGTGCTTTCTGAAGTCAAAGGGTTGCATATTTTGTAAATGGTTTAGAGGTGATGAGTTGACTGGGCTAGTTGCTGATAGAGGGCTGGATGAGGTAGATAATCGTACATCGCTATAACTTGGTGAAGCTTCTGCAGAAGATACTTTGGTCTGAGGCGAGTTGTACCTGACAGGTGAGCGTCTGGTTGGTGATACTGCTTCCTTTTTTACAGCTATTCTTTCTTCTCGATGTTGTTCTCTTTCCTGGATACTCTTCAAGTGTTCATAGTGTTGTCTGGCTTCCATCATGTGCTGGAGATACTTTAGAGATTCATCATTCCTGGCATCTTTTCCTGACTGTTCCATCAGTCGTCTAAACTCTGTTTCGAGGTTGGTTTGTTCTGAAGACTCTTTGTAGCTCTTCTTATCTTCGTAGTCGATTCCGGGTGGGGACGGCAGGCCGTTTTTCTTGTAGAGGGGAAGAAGGGAGGTTTTATGGAGGGCCCTGGCTTCTTGCAGCTTAAGGATCTGTTGCAAAGCCATGTTGTGCTCCGCGCCGCGCCCACTCCATCTCTCCGCGCTGCTGGTTTGCGATTCCTGAAACAAAGATTTTTTCTGTTAGTTCAATGTCCTATAACGTTTCGTATAGGCAGTGGGTTTTTTAATTTAGAATGACCTCTCTTATTCTGTTGCGTGTTTATGGTAGAGCCAATTTTGTATTGCTAAATGTAACATCAATTTTACTGGTTTTCTATAAAGCGCCAATTTGCACATGACGGAGGCATGCAAATTATTGCAAAGTTATTAATGTCAATCTGGACAGCAATACGGCAAAACTATCATGATACCAACTGTATTTCGAAAGGTAGGTAGAGTTCAATAAATTCTTGTCATACGATGGTCCATTAGTCGTCTTAGAGGTAATTCCAAGTAAGCATCTGTTATATGAATAACATATCGGAATAGTGTCATTATTATTAGCGAGCAGCATTAGCACCTACGAGTAATTATCGATGTTTAATATTAGCATTACAAGTTATACTCGTTTGCTTGGAGGTACTTATTCTTGAAACCATCCTCAGTGACCTTACAAGTAATCAAGCGATAACTTAAAATCTCGAGAAAACCTACAATCTTACTATAAGTGGTGGAACGTAATCAAAGGTTTTATTTATCCAAACTAAAGTTTAATTTAACCAAATTATGTACGAATACATTCATACGAAAGATTGGATAATGTTTAGTCTAGAGTTTAACCACGGGTTGTCGAAATGGCTCTCCAAAATAAGTATCTACCTATGGCATAAAAACCACACCTTGCGTTTTCAAAGGCTAATATCAAATTAATTCCCAGAACGCAGAGCAATTGTGTAAAATTGTGTGAAATGACGGTTTTGAGTCGAAAATAGAAAAGTGGTTTTGTGTCGCGTGTTGGGAACGATTTCATTTCGAAACTAAATTACTATTCATTTAGCTGGTCGGGGTGAGTCGCTGTGTCAAAGTTAAATTCGACTCAATTTAGGCACTCAAGTTTGTAATCAACAAAAAGCTTGGATTCGAATTGAAGTTATTACCTGCGCTTAAATGGCTCGGATTAATAACTGACTTTGTGTAGACTAAAATCATAGTAGTTGAAACTAAGTCATTTTATAAGTATGAAGGTAACTTTGGTTCGACGTTGTAGACCAATTCAAAGTGGGTTCGAGTTTAATTACAAGGACGTTAGTGAGTTCTAATGACGACATTCAGTTATCTCTTAAAGTTGCTGTCGCATACATTCTACTCCAATAGGTATAACCTTACTGGTCGGTGATATATAAAAGAAAAACTAGTGAACAAAAACCGCGATAAAATCTCAACTTTTTGTTTTGAAAAATAACACCGGCACCCGCCCCTTCCTGATACTATCTCTTGATTACGCCTGTTTAAAACAGTTTGTCACTCGATTATACCGTGTAACCGATGGGGTTGCCATTACAATTACCCCATTTCTCGGGAAAATTAAATTGTCGTTTGAGACCCGGCGCGTCGGGGGCAATTTTAAGTAAAACTCTGCAATTATATAAAATATTTTGTTTCTAATGCCACAAAATGGATAAACACGGGATAATAAAGTGTCGTTTAAGAAAAATATACGTCTGGGACGCGGACGGAGTCAGTCGGAGTAATTATGGGTTTTTGAATGCTTTTGAATTTGTTTTAAAGCTTGTTTTTGTGACTGTACATAATTGGGTGAAAAGAATTGTAAGTGGTCATTGAATGAGCGCTTTGTTTAGATGATATCAAACGCATCATTTAAATTAAATGTTTTGACATCAACATAAATGTTTTGGGTCGGGAAAATTAGGTTCGGACATTTGAATAAGTAACTCTGTAAGTTACCTACCTACTGTCTTGTTTTGTTCTTGCTGTGGTCTTATTTAATTACAGTTACTTCCTCAACTTAGCTTACCTAAAACATATATTTATAGAGAAAATAACAACCAGTTCAAGTATTTACCTACAACATACACATAAAAAAAAATGAGGTAACTGCAGACCGAAAAGAAGAAAGTTAAAAAAACAAATAAATAGGTATACCTATTGAAATAAAATATTTAATTAATACCTACCTATTTATTTGTTTTGTGAACTTTATAATGTCCGTGAGAACTACCAAAATACCTACTTTAATGTCAACAGCAAAATGCTCGCAAAAAGTTGCCAAAGTTTACCTCAAACTAAGGTTGAGTGACCGGCGAATTCTACATCTCTAATATAAACCTTAACATAAGAGGAAAAGATTCATTTTTATAGAGCAGCATAAATAAAGCACGCATTTGACCCACGCCTACCGGCAGAGCAATGGACAAGCGGACATATTTCACGATATTTTTTACTTAGGGCCGGCACGTGAACATTTGACACAAAAATGGATTTTGGGAATAAGCCGACCAAGTACGATTTAAACTGGAGTATACTTTAGCCTAAGCAGACCAATTTTTTTATACAACTAGCTGATGGAACAAGTAGATGGCCCACCTGATGTTAAGTGGTAACCAACACCATAAAGAAAACATTGCCCTGCGTGCATCAACTTTAGCATACAGATGTTAAGCCTCATGTGCCAGTAATTACCCCCGCGACCACACTGTTCAAACCGAAACAGCGATGCTGCTTGGCGGCAGAAAAAAGCGTGGTGTTAGTACTACCCCGGACGAGCCCATCACAAAGAGTTCTACTAACTCTTAATTATAATATTAAATATTAAACGATGAAAAGTCGCCTTTTTAGTGCCACAGCATAATTACTGTAAAGCAACACCAAAAAACAACTCGAATCGATTAAAAAACTCGTTCCAAATCACTCAAACGCGGACATGCAAAGTTTTCGCGAACTAAGCCTGCAATTGAAGTTTGGCAACCCTAATTTAAGTATTTTTTTGTACATGCACCTTACAGCGTCGTGTTAAGGTTTTGTTTCGAATGCGCCGTATTTTTTTCAGAAATGTCCATTTCTCGGTGATGTTTTTTTTTCGCAGTCTCGCTGTCGTGACATGCCATATTGTTCGACGCATGATACATGAAGAAGGTAAGTATTAAGTAAACAGGTTTGTGTACAGTCAAGCGCAAAATGCAATGCGTTTTGCTTAATGATCTTTGAACGCGAGCTTCGAGTCTTGTGGGAAACTTTTAATTTCTCCCGCAATGGGCTGCAATTATTTAGTCAATGACGCTTCATTTCAATGATAACTTAGAGAATACTACGCCAGTAAATCAGCTAAAAGTTATTTTAAAAGCATAAGTAATCTTTAAAAAAATATCATAATGAGTTTTTTGTTTTCTGAATACCCAAGTGGGTTCAAAACCGACCATGCACCATTAGTTTGTCCTTTTATAATTTAAGTGCACAATGCCTGTACTCAAACGGTGAAGGAAAACATCGTGAGAAAACCGGGATGTCGGAACCTAAAAAGTTCTAAAACTATCAAACGTGCTCGAGAGAAAGAGCTTTGATCGCGACGAACTGGCGGTATTATAGATTTACATAGTAAGACGTTTCAAAAGGGCAGTGTGGTCACCCAGCGACAAAGCCCTTTAAATTAATTAAAAATACAAAGAAAGACGTTTCACTATGCGAAAACGTGCAAATGGTCTTTAGCTATTTTTAAGAATTTTTAATTAGTCTGTAAGTACTGTTTGTTTTCCTGAGAAATAAAAATAAATAATGTGATCCCTGTGATTGTATTGATTAAAGACCGTTTTGATATTTTTCGAAAGGAGCCTCTTTGAGGCGCCCTGAAAATCCATTCACCACACTGTTTCGAAAGAAACCAGTGAACTTGTAAGAAGAAGACTAGATCACCGTTGCTGTATATAACCTTTGCAATTTTCTGTATCACAGTACACGCGAGTTTAAAGTTAATTTGAACGCTATGTGTCTGATGTCCGAAGCTTGTAATTAGGTTCAGAGAGGGATGTAACTAGATAACGCGTGACGGCCCTGCGAAGGTACTGATGCATTATTTAGCGCCTACTTCAAGTATAGCCTGGGTCTGAAATAACTTTGGAATACTTTGTTTTGCTTGCCAAGCGAGGCTCGCGGATGGTTGGCGGGCATAAACTTGGGGAGAGACGAAGGCTCAGTGGAGTTCCATGGGACCTTATCCAATCCATGTGGACTGCAATAGGTTGTTGACAATGATGACTTTGGTTTAGGCCGTGAGTTCAATCCCCACCGTGTAAAAACTGTTGTGTGTAAACACAAATTGTTTTCTGGATGGTTATGCATAATATATATAATATACATATAATTATATATTTAGGTATGATTATGTTATTAATAGTATATTTACAACAAAAAAGTATTTAATCAGTTATCCGATTTCATAGATAAATAGTCATGGCAGAAATAAATAAAATATTAAAAATAAATGAATAAATACGAGCTTTGCTTAGTTTGGGTCTAGATAGTACCGAATTTAAATAAATTTAGTTTTACTTAGTTTTACTCCTGAAACAACCAACTTCGTTGTCAACGAAATATATGAACAATAACATTATGAAAAATCTAATTGCACTTCAATAATATAATAACGCCTTACCTAATAGGGTAAGCGCATCAATTACCAGCCCACCACCTTAAAATCAGTGGTCACAAACATTTCGTTGTCAAATTTTTCGAAATAACAAATAAAAAAATCAATAAAACACACAATCACGTTGTACGTCTGTCTGTCGACATCAAACAAAGCGATTATATCAATATTTGTCGTTCATTCACAATGGCAGATCATGGAGTGTGGGTGGGCATTTCGTGTATGTCTATTAATTTAATTATCATTTAAGCTATGAATCAGTGTTCTAGTAGAAAGCTGAGTGACCTGGTTCGGTGGACGATAAATGGTTGATGCGCCTTTATGTCATCCATTTTTCTTTTTATTCATGTAAAAGTGGCATTACACATTCTTGTTCGTCTTGTTATGTTGGTGTCTGCGACACAGTTTAATACTTCTGATGCAGATATCATCGTTCCTGACTTTTTAAGTAACTGGTATTTTTGGTATATTTAAATTTTTGTTTGGGTATTCGCGCATCTTTTACCAAATACGACAATAATATAAGTGTAGTGGCTCATTTCGCTTTTATTTGCTAATGTAGTAGTAGAATGTAATAAACTTTTCCTTTATCTTTTTAAATTTATTTAGTAAATTTGTGTTTGCAAAGGTAGAGAGTTCAGTATTTATTTTCGGATTTATTCGATTATGAAAATAATGTTACACTGTACTTTAGCACGTGGAAAGGCAATTTATTTAATAAACTCGAGTATTAGTAATAATCTTAAGCACGGTTCTCGATAGCCATTTCCTCTGCAATTGGCCATTACGCCAAATTGTTGGTTACACACAGTATTACAGAGACACTGTAATCTGTCCACGATTCCAATTAACCTTTTAAAGGGGCTTTGATACAATTTAGATGCCATAATCACAGCTTAAAGACACCGATAAATAATCCTACTATAAGGTTTTACTAAAAACAATGGAAGTAAGTCTGATAATACAGTTTTACTTCAGGAATAAATCAATAGTTTCAAACAATTTTGACAGATCAGAACGATAAGTCTGTTGCTGTCTCTTTTCGTTGGTATGAAAGTGACAGTGACAAGAATCATACTAATATTATAAACGCGAAAGTTTGTAAGTATGGATGGATGGATGTTTGTTACTCTTTCACGCCGGAACGGCTGAACGGATCTGGATGAAACTTGGCAAAGAGATAGATTATAGTCTGGAAATGCACATAGGGAACTTTTTATCCCGTGAGAATACCGCGATTTAAATCTGCGCGGGTGAAACCGCGGGGCGCAACTAGTACTGAATAAGAAGGTGAGATTACAAGTATTTACAAAATATAAAAAATTAACATGATTTGTTATCTGCTAAATATGTATACATTTAATATTGGTGACCCCAACTAGCACGCTTGCAGTGACCCAACGCTCTAGCTCTAAGCTGTGTCACAAGACCAGGCAGAGATCGGTTAACTTTAATATAATGATATAGTGTGGACATGTACGGCTCTTCCACAGCTTATCTTAATCTGCGCATAAGCCTCCCGGCGGTATTAAATAATAATTGGATGAGCCAGGGGTCAATCGATCGGAGATTTCAGGGGACTTTATTTATTAGCTGGGATGACACATTATGTTTAGAGACAAAAACATAAATTTTAACAGACTTTAAAATGGTTATAATAAAAATGAAATGTGAGGGGATCGTTGGAGTTTGTCGATGCGATAAGACCGCCCCGTGTAGGTATACGATTTTATGTAACTTACCTTAGCATACATTTTGATAAGATCAGTATCAAAATTTTAGTTATTATAACCATTTAAATTGTAAAATCACTTACTGCATGTTCTTGTTTTTTTTTATAATAGATAATTGTATTATGTTGACAGCCTACGTAGCTCAGTTGGTAGTAGCTATGCCTTCTGCGCCGTAGGTCGTGGGTTCGATTCCCACCGTGAACAAACATTTGTGTGGTGAACATAAATGTTTGTTCTCTGTCTGGGTGTTATATAATATTATAAGTATGTATTTACAAAAAAAAAGTATTATAAGTAGTATATCAGCTATCTGGTTCTCCCATATTACAAGCATAAGCTTAGTTTGGGGCTAGATAGTGCTGTGTGGAACGTCCACCAATATTTATTTTATTTATTTATTTATATGTTAAGAAACTACCCACTACGGAAGAACGAGACTAATAAAGGTATTCCCATGCCATAAAAGAGTTCTAAAACCCATAAAATGTATACTAGATAATATTATTGTACCTACTTGATAAGTTTATTGGTTAAATATTTTGTATTTGTAATTTTGTATGTATAATTTTTGTTCTCTTCGTAATAAAAAAAAGGTATCTTATTGATTTTTATCTAGACTACTACAAGAAATTTATATTTATATCTAGACTTCGTTGAAAGACGAAAGAAAATAAAATTGGAGAATTTGTTTCGCATTAGGTATTTATGAGGATTCGTTTGTTTAGTTTCACAATTAAAACATTTGCTATTGAAAAGAGAATATTAACATAAAAGTGAATAAGGCAAGAAAGGTATGTGGATGACAGCAGAAGGAAATCTGTGGTATCTACCTACACCTAAAAAATAGCAGTGATTTTATGCTTGAAAATTTTACATACGTAGCTAAAAAAAATCAGTTATCTATTGATTAAGCTAAGCACATTAGACTTGTAAGATCTTTTATCTGAACTTTTAGCCGCTGAAACATGTTACCTACTTATGTAATGAAAAATTACCTTCGCGTAATCATCTTCCCACCATCGTTTCACAAATTGAGTCAAATTACTCAAATGATCGTCACTACACGCACTCATATTGCACTATCCCACTTTCAGTTCAAATTTTGAATAAGCACTTCAGAACGCACGGTTTAAAAAAAGAACAAATTCAAATACTGGCTTGCTTTCAAATGTCACATGATTCTGTCAAGGGTCTTGTCGGTAAGATTAGACATTCACGACTAATCCAGATAATCCGGTGACACAAGTGTTAAACCCTAAAGAAGCCGTAGATGGTGGGGGTAAGGCGTAAACCAGCCCTTAAACCTACCTGTTCAAACTACAGACTGGGGACATCCCCAAGGCCTCTCGCTAGTTACTGAAGTTAGCGAAAAGAGAGCAGGTATGTAAGTAGAACAATGAGGGTAGTAATTTAGTTATAATCTAGTGGCGAATAATCCATAGCTCAGGTGACGTTTGGATTGTTTTGAGGTATTTATATTATTGGCAATGATGCCGCTTCTTTTGAGCTTTTTGAACTGACACGTGTTTAGCTCGGTATGCCGGATCTTCAAAAAGTAAGACAGAATTTAACACAAAAATACTTTAAACGTTTCAACCAAATCTTCATGATATATGTATATAGTAGACATTTAAAAAAACAAGAGAAAAAAATAGGTAGATAATTTTTTTTATAAATAAGGTTTGCTTTATACCAGCCGCATTACTTTTTTATACGTCAGGTAAAATTAATGGTCAATAAAATTTAAACATTGCTTAAATTTAAGCTCGTTTTTAAGCATTGTCTATTTTCATAATTAATTGAGAAGAGGGATGAAATAAGCAGAATCTCTAATCTATAACAAATGCATTACATCACAGACTACATCTACCGACGGCAAGCACCTTTGTTTTGATATTTATTTGATACCTTTAATTATAATTTTATTAGTAAACGACAAAAGTGAAACAGCAAATTCTATGAGATAACTTTTGGATGAAAATTACTAGAAATATACTAATTATTAGCATATCGCGTAATATATATTATGTATACACAGGTACATTATTATGTAGTATGGGGGACCCCTATGTCCAGCAGTGGACTTTTTTTAGGCTGCTGATGATGATGATGACATATTATAGTGGCGATGAGCTTGTGAACGGTCACGTATGGAATACCAACGACTGCAAAAAGTAATGTTTGGACGTGCCTTTGACTACCCCCTATGACGCCCTTAAAGAATCTGGATTTATTACATCTGAGGGGATATCTACGTGCCTGGGAATCAAAGTAGTGAAGCTGCCCACAAAAAAAAATCATACTAAAGACATAATAATTCCATATTATTATAAACCTGGAAAATAAACAAGTTGCTTGCAAATAAATGAAGTTCATGATTGTGGCAAACTGCTGAGGATTTCTTAGGCCACCTCAAGTCCGCCAACCAAGTATTTTTATTTCGACAACTGTTGCAAAATATCCTTCCACTGCATACAGTAGGTACTTTTTGTTATTTTCCAAGAACGCCGTCGTATTCTTACCAATTCTTTAGGTATTCGCCAAAAACATGCTGGCATTTCTTTAGATCAAGAACAATACAAGAAGTCCAAGGTGTTTGAACAATGGATGAAACGACAGGTTACCGCGAAAATTGGCGGTCGGTTTTGAAGTTGACCGTATGGTCCGTATGTGAGACACATAGACAATAATGTTTTATGGTGCCGCGCGCACAAAAGGTACCGATAAGGAGTTTGCATGCATTTTGCAAAAAGGTCGGAAATGTTATTCAGAGTTTTTCGGAACAGCTTTAGGTGTTTTTAGTTACAAGTTTCTGCACCATTTTGATGTTTAGCTAGAATTTCTACGTACGGATTTCTTTGCTTGAATAAGTGTGGCTTCGATGTTTCTTTTCGTTTCCCAAAAACTTGTGTGAACTTTTCGAAAATGTATGCTTACCTACAGCAAGAATAAAAGTTTGTGTGATGAACTTATGTGTTTGTTCTGCGTCTGGGTGATATAATTTATTCTAAATACACACAACTATGCATGGGTAACCTATGAATCCTATTTACCTATAAACATGTGACATGTGACATCTTACTTAGGTACTGTTAGGTAGATACCTTATTATTTTTTCTTTACCTTATGTTATTTTTACTGTATCGACCGATTACGTTCATTGTTTTTTTTTTCCATCCTTAACTTAGTCTAACAAAAAAGATTTCTTTCTTCTTGCTTTCTATGCATAGCAGAGAAACACTGTGAACCCGTGGGAAGCCGGGGCGGGTCGCTAACTTATATGATAGACTAGTTGCGCCCAGCGGTTTCACCCGCGCAGATTTAAATCCCGATATCCCCACGAGATAAAAAGTAGCCTACGTGCTATTCCCGACTATAATCAAGTTTCATCCAGATCTGTTCTAGCCGTTCCGGCGTGAAAGAGTAACAAACATCCATCCATCCATCCATCCATCGTGGGTTCGATTCCCACCGTGAACAAACATTTGTGTGATGAACATAAATGTTTGTTCTCTGTCTGGGTGTTATACAATATTATAAGTATGTATTTACAAAAAAAAAACTATTATAAGTAGTATATCAGCTATCTGGTTCCCATATTACAAGCATAAGCTTAGTTTGGGGCTAGATAGTGCTGTGTGGAAAGTCCACCAATATTTATTATTATTATTATTATTACCTATACTTAAATCTTTCGCGTTTATAATAGTAGTAGAATAGTAATGCCGATGGTAACCCTAGTTCAGCTGGTGAACCAGACTGCGTACACTCGCCGCCATAATTCAAAGGCTATCACTCCACTCATCACGGACTGCCAGCACATATCAGATAGCAAGTGACCGCCTTCGGCCGAATGCAGCTTTGCACCTAATAATTTTGCACCGCAATTATAATTTAAGCTTACATTCGCAAAATCTAACTATAATTTATAAGCTCTGCTCAGTAGTTATGCTACAATGTTAAAAGCGGTTTTGGATTTGATAGGTTTTGTTTGTTTGTTCTGACAAAATGAAATAAAATATACCTTTATAACCTTACTGGTTGCGACCCGCGGTTTCACCCGCGCAGATTTAAATCTTGAGATAAAAGTAGCCTATGTGCTATTCCAGACTATAATCTATCTCTCTGCCAAGTTTCGTCCAGATCCTTTCAGCCATTCCTGCGTGAAAGAGTACCATCTAATGTTGGATAATGATGGATGGATATCCATCCATCCATCCATACTTATAAACTTTTGCATTTATAATAATTATGTAGTAGTATATATTTACTTTGTTATATATATTGTATAATTTACTTTGTTAGTTTATTCTTATTTTGTTTGTTATTTCTCTTTTTTGTGTGTATCAGTTGGGCAAATAAATGCGTTATCTATCTATCTAGTAGGATTAGAACCCGTATTTTTAAAGACACGAGTCTTAGATGGTAGCGCTAGTGAATACCAGTCAAGGGTGAGTGAGTAAAGAGTGACTAGTCAAATATAGTATATAAAAAAATAAAAATAATAAATAATAATAAATAATGCTGGATATGAGTGAGAGGAGGATATAAGTTTCAATAAATCCAAAAAACAAGTTTTTTTTTATATTTTTTACGAATATACATAACATAGGTAGGTCAAATGATACGTCAAACTTCCCATCAAAGTAATTATAATTATACATGCAGCGGGCGAGAGTTCGCCTGCGACGCAAGAGGTTGCGGGTAGATTCCCGCCTCGGAACAAATTCGTGTACGATCTGCAGAAATTTGTTCCGTTGGTCTGGGTATTGGTATGATAAAAAATATCTATCTAAGTAATTATATAATGTATTAATTACATCAGTTATCTAAAATATAATGTTATAATCACCCATAACACAAGCTGTGTGTATCTTACTTTGGGGCTAGATGGTGCTGTTTGTTCAGCATTATTTATTTTATTTTATTTATTACAGTTCTTCAGTTGATATGGCAAAAAACGGATTTTCCTTATTATAAAAATACACTTAATGGCGAGGCGGAGCGGCGCTTGCTACACAAAAACAATAGTTTAAATGTCATTGAACAAAAATAAAATGTTTCAAACAAATGAAATTAGTTCGGATCGTCTGAAGGCGGCGTGTTTTCGTCATCCGTGACGTCAGATTGATTGATTATAGGTTTGATTGATTGGTTGATATTTTGACGGCCACTTTTTTGCGCGACTGTTCTAAAGCTTAATTGGTTTTTAGGCTTTGAGCTTTATCTTGATGACATTGGATTAGATCTGTTGTAATTTCCGGTGAATGATTTCATCTTAAATTAGAAAAAATGTTCTTAGAAAACCTTTACATATAAGGTAGTTTGCGGTACCTAGCGATGTCATCTACTTTTGAAACCATGTTTTTATACTTGTACCATAGTGTAAGGTAAATACTATAATAATAATGCTGGACAATCCACACAGCACTATCTAGCCCCAAAGTAAGCTACTCAGAGCTTGTGTTATTGGGTACTAGATAACTGATATATTTAATACATTATATATACTTACATAGATATTATATATTTTTTATTATACATAGAAAACACCCAGACCAACGGAACAAAATTTCTGCAGATCGTACACAAATTTGTTCCGAGGCGGGAATCGAACCCGCAACCTCTGCGGGTCCAACTATACCCACATGCACATGATAATTATTATACTCGTTTTCTAACCTCATATTTCCGGCAAGTTTTACGATGTCGTCAGTCTATCTAGTGGAGGGATAAGAGGGCCAACCGCGATCTCTTGAAGCATTCTTATTTCAATATTACTTTTATGTCAATGTCTTATATCAACTGCATAGAGTCGGCTTTATGATCAAAAGTAAAGTGATTTTGAAGTAAGAATGCTTCAAGAGATCGCGGTTGGCCCTCAGGTGTGCTAAGTAAAGTAATTTACTAAAATAATGTCAAGCAGAACGGAATTGTCAATATTCCACTATTATTTTATTCTGTGACGTATGTAATTATTCATCGTAGCACGGACTACGCCGTAGAGCAAGGAACCGCTACGCGGCTACGGAAATCGATTGTTGACATGATATTTATTCTTTGTAATAAATGATTGCTTACATCTCATAATTAAACTGAAAAACTGAAACAGCTTCACGTCTTTGATCCCCAGGTACGGTAGATATCCCTTCAGATCTCCCAGTACCAAGTAAGTACTATAATTTAAGATTCTTTGAGGTTGTCTAAGGGGGGTAGTCAGAGGTACGTCCAAACATTACATTTGGCACATACCCACATTTTGCAGTAGTTAGTATTCCATACGTGACAGGTTGCAAGCCCATCGCCGCTGTTAGAATACTAACTGGTTTCCTCACGATGTTTTCCTTCACCGTTTAAGAGCACTGGCATTGCGCACATAAATTTTTCGATAGAAAAATCCATTGGTGCACGACCGGATTCGAACCTGCGACCTTACGATCGGAAGGCGGGGTCACTCCCACTAGACCACCGGTGCACCTCTCTCTCATAATTAAAGTTTGTTTATAGTATATTTGTAGTTGAAACTTCTAAGTGGCCTATAACTAAAACGCATGGAGCTTTCCCAAACATTTTCAGGAAGAACGATATGCAGATGTAACTCTACCTACTACCACTTTTGTACATTATTGCGGTCGGTAATTGATTATTCTTGTTTGGAAATCCACGAAGTGATAACAATGCCTACATTCCAAAGCCCATTTAAAGGTTAGTTTCAACCTCTACAATTTATTAAATACTAGCTGGTACCCGCGACTTCGTCTGCGTACTTTTAATTTGAATATTATGCAATAAAAGGTAGCCTATGTTCTTTCTCAGGGTCTAAAGATTGTCTGTGCCAAATTTCATCAAAATCGGTTGAGAGGTTTAAGCGGGAAAGCGTAACAGACAGACAGACAGACAGACAGACAGACAGACAGAGTTACTTTCGCATTTATAATATTAGTTGGGATTACTAGTTTGTTTATATAAATAATTGTTTGTGCGTCAAGCACTGTTTGGTAGAGTCCTATCTCAGTAAGTCAACTAAATTATGGCAAACGATTACCACTAATTACTAAATATGATATACGTAGGTAATATAAATAATAACTTAGATTTATTTCATATTAATGCAAAGCACATGCTTAAAACACCATTTCAATAATTTTGAATCTAAAAGAGTAGCAGTATCATTAGTTCTTTACTTTAATAATAGATGGTGCCACCGGTGACTAAATTGTAAAATGCAATCTTATTTTCAAATTCCTACTGATTATAAAAACAAGTGTGGATTTTTAATTTAGTTATATTAGGTACATATGTACTTAGTAGGTTTTTGTGTACAACGTCTGAAATAGGCATGTACTCTCACCTTCATGTTGATACTACTAAAAGTCTTATCAATGTTTTTCTGTCGAAAGGGGATAGTCAGGGGCATAAGCCCTTCGCTGTTACTGTTGTTATTTTTTATGTTTGTTGTACTTTTTAAAACCGTATCTGATTAATCAATTTGTAAGTGCTAAAGTTAAACCTCGTTTTAAAGTAGATATTAATATGCCTTAAAATTATAAACTAAATCATTGATGGCAAAACACAAATCTTTCTTGAGGTAGGTAGTTATTTAAACAGTTAAGTATGAGAGTAAACAGTTCGTTGACCTTGCGCCAACTGACCTTGTAGATATTGATTATCCATATAGCCATGTATACGAATAGGGGATATCTATTAACGTTTCCTATAGAGATATATTCAAAAGAGCGTTAACCCTTGCAGACTAAAACAGATAGCCTCAGTGCTGTTGGTACAACTATCTAATTTATTTTTATTTAGTTAAACTCCCAGATTAAACAGTTTTCCTTGTCACAGTGCTAATGATTTTTATCGGCTTATTTTTACCGAAAAGTCCGGATACGACTAATAATTTTATTAAATTTTTACACGGCAATAGGACTAACTATTGCCGTGAGAATCTTTTAGCGCAACTTACCTTTGTTAATAACATCTTTGTTTTGATTTATGTAGGATTATTATTAGTTTTACATTATTTAGAGAGACCTATAATTGGCTGTACTATTGTTAACGACACTCTGTTTATACTATATTTTTTGTGCTGTTGGTTTCTTTCTTCAATAAAATAAAATAAAAATAAAACTATTCTAATGTTATTTTATAAAAAATGTAATAAAAAATGGTTACCTCTATGAATAACCTCATAGAGATAGGCCACTAAGAGAAACATACAGCGACATTTTATGAATAACTTTGTGAAGTACTCGTCTGGGGATGTACTACCACCACGCCTTTTTCTGCCGCCAAGCAGCAACGCTGTTTCGGTTTAAAGAGTGTGGTCGCTAGTATAATTACAGGCACATCTGTATGCCTCAAGTTGATGGACGCAGGGCAGTGCATCGTATCGCACGTTCCTATCGTGCGTGACTTATGAGACAATGATTTGTTATAGGTGATGGTTACCACTTAACATCAGGTGTGCCATTTGATTGTTCCATCAGCTAGTTGTATAAAAAAATGTGAGGAATTTTCGGGTAATTTTTTACACCTAGGTTTACATTATTGGATTCCAGCTTTGTATGTCCCCTATAAAAACTAACTTTTACTAACATATACCTACCTCTAGAAATATCTAAATCTCTACTAACAACGCGAGGTTTTTTAAAAAGCTGGCTTTAGGCCAACAAAACAACACTATTCTGAAAAACAAAATGAATAATTTATGTTAGTATGGAAATAAACTGTAGTATGGTTAAAATTCAAAATGTATTTTTCTTGAAATAAATTCTAGTAACTCAAATCATAGGTCTCTATCATTGACTAGTATGCATCACGGGAATATCTACCATCCCTGGTGATAAAACTTGTGGAGCTGGTTCCTATTTCTTTTGTGTTACCCACGTGCAGTACTAACCCCCGATTTCTGAAAGCTCGATCAACACTAATCGGCTGTCTAGTCACTTGCTATCTCTATCTCATTTGAAGTAAAAGCTGAAATAGCAAGTGACTGGACAACCAATTAGCTTTGATCGAGCTTTAAGAAACTTCTTCTTGTCGTGTCACTAGTTTCGTTCGAAACAGTGTGGTGAAATAATTTTAAGTGCGCCTCTAAGAGGCTCCTTTCGAGCACTCGACACCATGTTATGGAACTATTTAGGTTTTAAAACATGCCGGTTTCCTCACGATATTTTCCTTCACGGTTTAAGAAATTGGCGGTTAGTTTACCTTAGTATATTTATAAGATTGAACAAGTCGATTATTCTCACACAAAGTAAACATCCCAAGTCTTCCCAAGGAACATTCTGGAACCCAATCTACCTAATGGGTTGCGCAAGCTATGCATTTCGCTGATGACCCGCGATTTATTTCAATATCCACCTTGCCGTAATGGCTGGGAAGGGCACAAATATTATATTGCATTAGCCGGGGCCTTAGGGCGTTTTCACATTTTGACTGAGAAAATTCTGATATTTTTAAACTTGCTTTCAATGGCCTTACAAATAAAACTATGAGTTGTAGGGCGCTTTGTGATGGGCTCTTCCGTGGAAGTACTACCACCATGTCTTTTCTGCCGCCAAGCAGCAACGCTTGTATTTCGGTTTGAAGAGTGTGGTTGCCAGTGTCATTACAGACACATGAGGCTTAACATCTGTATGCCTCAAGTTGATTGACGCAGGGCAGTGTCTCTAATCCTCTGCCATAAATTAGCGGTACCTAAGGGATTTGGAACTGAGATGACGAAGATATACAAGCTCTCGAGTCTTGCTTGAAAAAAATTATCTATGGATGGAGGTTTAAGATATAATGGTGAAATTGAGGTTTGATGTAAGTGTGAAGTCTCCTTAGGTTGTCTATGCCTCAAGCGATGACGAAAGCTCAAACTCCCTACTTAGCTCTATGCAAGAGGTGCAAGGACTGAATTAGTCCGCATTTAGGCCATTGGTTAGTATCGTTTTAAAATTATGAGGTGTTTTCTAAGATCTAGTTTGCGCATAACCAAGAAAGCTCAATTATAGTGCTACGTTTAAGTACCACGCCATTTAAATAAGTCTAACCCCTGGCTTCTGAAAGCTCGATCAACACTAATCGGCAGTCAAGTCATTTGCTATTTCGGT
Organism: Plemyria rubiginata; assembly: GCA_963576535.1. Lineage (NCBI taxonomy): Eukaryota > Metazoa > Arthropoda > Insecta > Lepidoptera > Geometridae > Plemyria > Plemyria rubiginata. Next base: position 8,104,041 of record OY754923.1, read on the forward strand.
GTTTACTTCAAAATAGACAGAGATAGCAACTGACTTGACATCCAAATATTGTTGATCGAGCTTTTATAAACCGTGGGCTAGGTTATGTTGTGTTTTGTACTTTGCAAGGTAATTTTACGTAACTATGAAGTTCACAAAGTCAAAAACAGTTTTTTTGCATGAAATCGTACTGATGAATTTAAAATAGCCTTCTTTGAATTTCGGATGATAAGTCTAACAATAAGTGGGTTATTGCAACACGCACCTATCTCCGTTGAGTTTATTCTCGACTCATTCTCAAACCCACATTAGGGGAAGCAGGGGTAATCGATGGCGTCGGGTAATACCGCTCACACCAATAACTTATTAAATAAGATGCCTTAAAACACAGCGAGCACGCTGCAGCGCAGGGGTTGTAACGCTTGAGCAGGCAGTCTCTAAACCTCAAAACTAACATAAGACAAATGAAAAAACAAATGGAGTATTTTCTCTCAGGTGATCGGCATTTCCCATCATCCTTTATTTTCAAAAGGCAAAAGCATCTAACAACTGCAGCATGTCTTGACGGCGGCGCCTGCGGCGGTGGCGCTGCGATCGGCGGCAGTCCGCGGAACTAATGGCGTCACGCTCGCGGCGCGCGCGCATCCAGACATCTGCTGTTTGACGGGAGTAGTAGGAAACGTCGTGATTTATAGTTGGTATTATCATATTTTGCTGAGATTCAATTTATGATAATGTTCTGTTGATGATACGAAGATACGTGGAAGTTACGATTGCAGGAAATGGCTTAGTTTGCGAGAGTTGCTACACGTCATAGCAATAATAGGTAACATAAAAGAAAATTAAACCATTTGCATATTATTACTATAACTTTTTTTTATATAACTAGCTAATGGAATTAGTAGAAGGTCAATCTGATGTAAATTTAAAGGTATTAAGAGTAGTAGAGCTCTTTGTGAACTGCTCGTCCGGGGAAGTATTACCACCACGCCTTATTCTGCCGCCAAGCAGCAACGCTGTGTTTCGGTTTGAAGAGTGTGGTCACCGGTGTAATACAGGCACATGAGGGTTAATATCTGTATGCCTCAAGTTGATGGACGCAGGGCAGTGCATCGTAGCGCACGTTCCTATCGTACGTGACTTACAAGGCAATGCTTTGTTATAGGTGATGGTTACCACTTAACATCTGGTAGGCCATCTGCTTGTTCCACAGCAAGTTGTTTATGAAAATGTCATTCAATTTGCTAACTAACATTCAAGATTATTTAAAAATCAAACTAATTCTACTTTAATATATATCTGCGCTTGTGATGACCTATGATAAATGCTACCTTTTTCTTAAAAACTTTGTTTTAATAATAGGCTAGTAAGTTTTTTTTTCTAAAAGCTTATTTTTGAATTTTTGATAGTTACCTAATCCGTAACTTTTCTATTTATTTAATTCTCAAACTTAATCTTAAAGGTAGCAATATAGCTAGGTAATACACCCATAGTTAAAAATAATGTAGGTATATTATGTACCAAGTATGACTATTGTCCAATTATTGATGCATAATGACAAGCTCTATGAACTCTTTATCCTCTAGTATAAGAGGTATATTTTAAAATAGCCCTATTACGAAACTAATACATAAAATTCACGTTTAGACGGCCCTTACATGTTTTCCAAGGCTCCTGGGGAGTCGTGAAGATGTTTCAGTTTTTTTTCGGTTTCACATTTGAATACAAAAACCCTTAATGTCGGAAGTATCGAAAATCATAAAGATTCATTTTTTATTTTGGCCGACAAAGACCTAAGATGCAGAAGATAACCAATTTATTTTTCTAATTAGATTTTATAGGGCAAAAATAAAAATCCTTATATAAAATAATAAAACCTATTGAAGCTAAGTATGTAATTTTAAAAATATAAGATATTATAGACCTACAAAATATTGCATAGTAGACCCCACTCGTAAAATGTATGCCTTAATAGCCATCATTAGTGAGCTTTTGTTACAGTATAAATTCAGAGTAAAGTGTTCAATCAACTAACCTGGATCATGAATACTTCGGGCAGGTATCTTCCTCACAAACAAACATCAAACGACACTCAGCATCACTTCACAGTACATTCCACATCTAGCGCTATACATACGAGACACAATATATCGTGATCGTGTGGATCATACGCAACGTTAACACGACCGTCTAACAGTCTGTGAGACCGGACACTGGGCTTCAGCCGCCACAGAGCGGGATAAAAGATATGCGGGGGGACATGCATGCTGAAGGATGCCAAAGGAGCCGGCCAGATGCGACAGGACTCCGGAGAAAAGAGACGACTACACACCGTGACATTTGAAAACTGTGTCTTTACAGAACCTTTTTTGATATTTTCTAGACATCGCCGCTATATCTGTTACAGTAAGGTAGAGAATTGTTTGGATATAATTAGAGATACGGCCTTTTCGTCGTGGGAAACAAATGTCCTCTAATGTGTCGCGCAATTCGGGGCGCTAGCTTTAAAACTAAGTCTGGTAGAGGCTAATATTGCACGCGCTCTCTATGTCGCTTCAGCCGTCTGGTGGCAAAAGTGTGTGTCGCGTTTTGTCGCGTTTGGTGCTGAAGCGCGGGCGTGCGAGAGGGACGGAAACATGCGGCGTATGGGGTGGGAGGAAGACGGGGAGGTGTCACCACGAGCGCTTTTTAGGGACAAGTCGGATGAGCAAAAGCACTGCGGCGCTGCGGATTTTGTGTGACGTTTTTGCGCAGATGTTGATGTTGGTTTTTCAGTAGCGCACTTGTGCATTACTAATGGGGAAGGAATGTTAAATGCTTACTGAAGGTGCTCTTCGTAATGCTGGGTGGAAAACTATTTGTGTTGAGATGTTTTTACTAGCGCCCGTATAGCTTTAGGTAATCTCTAATTAGCCTGCTATTTATTTTATGACTTACAGAAATAAAACTGGCAACAACAGAATACGTCAGATTTATTTATTTTAAATGCTCTATCAAAATAACCTGTTCGAAATTCGGCCCAATATTTTCTGATGCGACAACAAAGCAAACCCATTTTAAAAATCACTTGTCCTTTGTCACTTGTCAACCCGTGAAGTAGAGTTTAATGCGAGCAAAAAATACGGAAAAAATGACTTTTCTCCGACAAAAGTTTTTTTGAACTTATCCCATTTTAACACAATGCGGTAGCGCCACCGCGCAATTATTGGACAATGACTCGACAATGAGGATTGTGACATATTCTGGCTTGTCACGGTTTTGGCCACAGGGCGCGTATTTGTGTCGCTTGAATTGAATCCGTAAATCTTACTGTTGCTATTTTTTTCTGTAATAATGGTAATGTCACTGACCACCCACCTCGATGTAGGTGCGTGAAATTGGCTATAGGATTAGTAGTTGGCATCCAATTACAATTGTTCGGTGTTTTTGAAAATATAAAATTATTCATTTACCCAGTTTTTGCACATGGCTGACGACGTATTTAATTCTAGTGAGATAAAATATTCTAAACGAAGCGGAGTGTAGTTAGTGAGTTTCAGGTTCCTAGTTATTTTCATACTTATACCTACTTTCTGCTGTAATCCTTATGAGTTCAATGTCCGGAATTTATTTCAGTGCACCTCTCTTTACACAAATCTCTATAACAGGAAGTTTTATATTTTCTGTGCTTTCTTTGGTTTGGATTACGCTGTGAATTAGATGGTACCAATTATGATGGTATTTTTTTTTATACAACTCGCTGATGGAACAAGCAGATGGCCCACCTGATGTTAAGTGTTAACCATCACCTATAAACAGAACATTGCCCCGTAGGTCACGCACAATAAAAACGTGCCCTACGATGCACTGCCCTGCGTCCATCAACTTGAGGCATACAGATGTTAAGCCTCATGTGCCTGTAATTACACCGGCAATACTCATGGATAGGCAATACGGTATACTCATGGAATCCTCTATAATACTCCACTCTTACTTAAGATCAGCTACTTAGCTGACAACAGACAATGAATTTTGCTAGCATTTGTTCCTATTAATACTGTGGAGATTAATCAAATTTGGTCCATCCAGTAATAATTTAATACAATACATACAATAATAATTTATTTGCGAAACACAGGTTAAAGGGTGACACATGTTGTAGGTAAGTTCAGCCATGTTCTACTTAAAAGCATGCAACAATTTTAATGTCTATCTAACAATAATTACAACTATTACAAGTACCTATTATTTAAAATGTCAACATAATTATCATAATCAATAAAATTAACTTAATCAAATTCGTCAAGCAGAAATTCTTTAATTTATGAAGTAACAAATAAAAAAACAAATGAATTGAGAACCTCCTTTTTTTGAAGTCGGTTAAGAAGTGTTACTAACCAAAACTAATTATTAGACTTTTCATATTTCGTACTCTCAATGATTTCCTAACTTCAAAAATTTTGAACGCGAACAAAAAGTCGTTTAACTCTACCGCGTCTTAAAAAAGACACATTTACGGAAAATGGGTTATTTATACATTCTGAGTAAATAAATTATAATACTACTAGCGACCCGCCCGCGCGCCCCTGCTTCGCACGGGAACACATATCATGCATGTATTATACATATAAACCTTCCTCTTGAATCACTCTATCTATTGACTTGAGGCGACCTCTGTGGCGCAGCGGGCGAGAGCCTGCCTGCGACGCAAGAGGTTGCGGGTTCGATTCCCGCCGTGGAACAAATTTGTGTACGATCTGCAGAAATTTGTTCCGATGGTCTGGGTGTTTTCTATGTATAATAAAAATATCTATATATGTAAGTATATAATGTATTAAGTGTATCAGTTATCTAGTACCCATAACACAAGCATTGAATAGCTTACTTTGGGGCTAGATAGTGCTGTGTGGATTGTCCAGCATTATTTATTTATTTATTTAAAAAAACCGCATCAAAATCCGTTGCGTAGTTCTAAAGATTTAAGCATACAAAGGGACATGAGGACATAGGGACAGAAAAAGCGACTTTGTTATATACTATGTAGTGATAGTGTATGCTTGTTACTCGTACCTCTAGTACACTAAGCTCAACATTTGATTCCATAATGTAATTTTAATAGCTAAGTCAAGTGCCTTACAAAATACCATAGATTATTGCAACAATCACCATTGTTTTGTAGTTTTGACTGATGTCTGCTAATGACCAGAGATTAACGCGGTCCTTTTTTATAAAATGGTTTTTGTTTACTATGTTATGCAATTTATGATAGCCGCAGGCTGTATGACTAGTCTATAAATATTAAATGAAAAAACATAGTTTGAGGTTTGTAATACAATTTTGTGGATTAAGTAATAGAATAAAGGTGGACTTCGCACACAGCCCCGTCTAGCCCCAAACTAAGCACAGCTTGTAATAGGAAACTAGATGGATGATATAATTAGAGTATAACTAGTTGCGCCCCGCGGTTTCACCCGCGGACATTTAAATCCCGGTAAGTATTACTACGGGATAAAAAGTAACCTATGTGCTATTCCAGACTATAACATATCTCTCTGCCAAGTTTTATCCAGATCCGTTCAGCCGTTTCGGCGTGAAAGAGTAGCAAACATGCACCCATACTCACAAACTTTCGCATTTATATTATTAGTAGGATTATGCTTATGCTTGTTTTAGTAAAAAAATAAGTACATTCTTATAATATCTTATAACACCCACACAGAGAACAAAAATGTATTTTAATCACAAAAATGTTCGTTTTCGGTAGGGTTCGAACCCCACGCCACGGCCTACGGCGCAAAAGGCAGAGTTATAACCAACTGAGTTGTGTCTGTCATCCTACTAATATTATAAATGCGAAAGCTTGTAAGTATGGATGGATGGATGTTTGTTACTCTATAACTCCAGAACGGCTGAACGGATCTTGGTAAAAATTGGCACAGAGATATATTATAGTCTGGAATAACACATAGGCTACTTTTGATCCCGCCGCGCGGTGCTACTAGTTCGAAGTATTTTTGTAAAAATTAGCAAATTGTGGCCGCTGTATAGCTGCATCTATAATGTAAAGATAATACGATTACCAGTATAGTACCCGTCAAACTTCTTGGCCATCGCGCGAGGTGGTAGGGGAAAGGTTTGCACTCTTCGCACCACCAAAGAGACTTATTTTTTGTTCCTTTTTCATTCAAGGTCGTTTGTCCAAGAAGTTTGACGGATACTATATCTCTATCGCAACATCTTCACTACCTTGAACACCCTGAAGCAAATTAGATTCAAAGATTTCAATCGACCAACAGACAGGACACGCAATAACCTGTATAACAATATATTCAAGTTTTTTTCTAATTTACGAAATAAGCACCTGTCGTGTCATTTGGTCCCAATAAAGGAACCGCCAAAGAAAACACGAAATTAAAAAAAACCTAGGAGTGACCGAAACGCTTGACAGTTTGACTTGTGCCCTTATGCCGCCTTTACCAAAATAGTCGCATTATCAACCTTATTTGCAGAGCCATAGTGTTAGTTTTTTGTCATCTATGTCGTGTTTTTTTAGATGATCGTTGTGACTGACGTAAATTTACGATGTGAATACGTATCGGCGAAATAAAATTCTGCCCTGACTTCATTAGTCCTGTTTTTGTAGCAATAGGCCCTTTTGTTAAGTAATAATAGGGGAACCGTTGTCCCGTAGGTATTGATGATACCTTCCGAATTATTACGCTTTTAAAACCTATATTTAAAGTGTTTTGTAGCAAAAAGACAAAAATTCTTTGCCAAAACATTTATGAAGAATTTATCTTTTTAACCTAAAAACTTTCTTATGGCTTTTTTCGTGATTATTACGTCTAGTTCATTAAAATATGCAAATACATTGACGTATTTGGCAAAATATGACAAATAACCAGTGAACCGTCCGTTCCACGCAATTCAATTCAATTCAAGTTCAATTCGCGCGTTTTTTTATGATGACCGCGCATAACTTTTTGCAGAGTAAACCGATTTTAATAAATCTTTTTTTAAAAAGAAGTATTAAAATCGGATTCCTCTGTAAAAGTTACGCGTGGTCCATAAGAATTAAGTGCTATTGCACTATAATAGGGGAAGGTAGGTAGGTACTCTAATTATTTAGACACCAATAATTTAATCTGTACGACTTAAAAAGCTTTTAGGTTAATTAACGAGTATTAACAAAAGCGGTATTTAATTGAGACGTCACTATTCAATTGTCCAATTCAATTGCAGTGTTATCTTTATCTCAATAAATAAATTGTGGGCTATTTGGCGTTATCGCGTTTCGAGGCCAGACGAACTTTTGACTACTTTGTAGGTAAATATTCGTTTACTAGATCTGTCATCTTAAAAAAAACCCTCTCAGGCACGGTAGATATTATCCCCTCAGATCTCATAATAGGAGATGACTTAAAGGTTTAAGATTATTAGAGGACTAGTAGCCCCGCGGTTTCACTCCCGCAGACTTAAATCCCGGTATTCCCACGGGATAAAAAATAGCCTATGTGCTGTTCCAGACTACAGATACCCACATACAGATCTATCTTTCTGCCAAGTTTCATCCAGAACCGTTCAGTTCAGAAGGCGTCAGACATCCATCCATACTCACAAACTTTCGCGTTTATGATATTAGTAGGATTTTTTTGATTCCAGTAAATCATAAAATTACTATGCCGGCTACCCAGAAATCACAAATAATTGAGTTTGAAACATGAAAGTGTTTCTGGCAATATTGACTTGATGACATTTTTATTGCGAACCGATCAAAATTAACATTACTTTCTTAACGCAATATGTTTTTGATGACAAACACAAAGTACAGTCATACTCAAAAAACAGGACACGACGCAACATAATCGCTTCAAAACGAGCAACAGCTATTAATCGGATCTTCACAAATCGTATGCGATCAATTTTCAATCGCTTTTTATCAACCCACAATAATTAATAATCCGTAAAAATCATTAACGAGCAAGACAAGAGAACAAAAGTCGCTGTCCTTTGTGGCATGTCGGAGGAAAAAATAAAGGAACGATGCTGGAGTAACCCCGCGGTGCGCGGGCGCAAGCGGTGTTCCACTAAACATACACGGGACGTGTTGACGGGTCGTGTGATATTACCGCGCACTGCAAATCTCGATGCGGATACACTATGTAATAATAAATATGGCTGATAACTATTTAGGCTTAAATTAATATTCCAATATTAATTTATGTGCGCAATGCCAGTGCTCTTAAACGGTGAAGGAAAACATCGTGAGGAAACCAGTTAGTATTCTAACAGCGGCGATGGGCTTGCAACCTGTCACGTATGGAATACTAACTACTGCAAAATGTGGGTATGTGCCAAATATAATGTTTGGACGTACCTCTGACTAACCCCCTTAGACATCCTCAAAGAATCTAGAATTACCTACTTGGTACTGGGAGATCTGAAGGGATATCTACCGTGCCTGGGGATCAAAGTCGTGAAGCTGTTTCAGTTTTTTTTTTAATATTCCATGGCTTTTGTGAATGCTCAATAAAATATACCTGAATAAAAATGCACAAGTCAATAAGAAGAGATGCCAGCAGATTTAGCGGCCGTTTTAGTTAGCGGATCGCTCAGCAACTAATATCAAATATACATCATACGGTCAGGTATTATAAAAATATGTGTTGATAATATCAGAAAACGTTTAGAATTCAATAAAAAAAGAGCATGAATTCAGCAAATGAAAGAGAAGAGAAGAGTCATCTCTGCCAAACCTCATAGTCGTGAAGACGAAGACGATAATATATTTAATCAAAACTGAGTTCTTCTTTTTTGATTTATAACTAAGTGATATTAACGAGAATGATGACAGAGAAATATAAATTTATAGCAATACATAGAATACAACTTAACTCTTTCAAGAAAAAAACCGACTTCAAATACACTCGATAATATACTCAAAATTCAAAAACAACTCATCAGATCTGACTAAAATTTAAATGGGATCACGTGACAAGCACCAGCTTTCAAGCAAAAATGAATCATCAAAATCGGTCCACGCAGTAATAAGTTATGATATACTAACAAACAATAATAAACAGTCGAATTGAGAATCTCCTCCTTTTTCGAAATCGACTGAAAATACTTATCTACACATCATATTTAAAGATAAAACAATATTATTCAAACACGTAGCTAAATAAATTAAAGAAATTGCTTTCAGTGATGAAGCACCATATCAAAATAAAATAAAGCGGCATTAATAGAATACCGGTCGGGCGCCGGATCACAGCGTTCGACACCGTTCCGCCCCCCGCTGGCTTGTACCTGGTGACAGCGACCATGTCCACATGACCACGTGACAGTCCACATCGAAAGGATCCATAAAGGTACTGACATACCTGCTTGTTTTCGAGCTAAAAGCATGCTTTTTTCGATCCTTGCTCAATGTGACGTGTGAACAGGTCGTGCTAGTAAAAAAGCATGCTTATTTGGTCGTACGTCGGTTGATTTTTGAGCATGCTCAAAATAAGCATGCTTATGTTTAAGCACGTGTGTTTAAGGTACTGACTTAAATAGTGAACAAAAAGTTGAGCCAAAATTAGCAGAGTTCTTTTTAAATTCAGTTAGTTTGTAGTCTATATAATAATAATCCTACTACCTACTATTATAAACGCGAAAGTTTGTATGAACCTATGGATGGATGGATGAATGGATGTTACTCGTTCACGCCGGAACGGCTGACCTGATCTGGATGAAACTTGGCAGAGAGATAGATTATAGTCTGGAATAGCACAAAGGATACTTTTTATCCCATGGGAATACCGGGATTTAAATCTGCGCGGGTGAAACCGCGGAGCGCAACTGGTAATAAATAAATATTGGTGGATTTTCCACACAGCACTATCTAGCCCCAAACTAAGCCAAAGCGTGTAGCCAAAGTGGTATGGTAACACCAGATAGCTGATATACTACTTGTATACTTTTTTGTAAATACATACTTAGTAGTACTCAGACACAACAAACATCTAATATCCATCAATACTAAAAAAGTACCATAATTCATAATGCCGACTGTACCATATCACGAAACATGCTATCAGTATGTATGGTGATAGCGATTTATTGATAATAATTTATAATTTCTATTGCTTCATTCATTGTTATTGTTGTTTTGAAAGTGTTTGCCATCATTTCCTATCACTATTACTTTCATACATTTCAGATTGTTTTGTTCAAATTCATTCATATACACACCATATTAGCTTAGCTAACTGGTATATGATTTCATTACAAATTGCATGCCTTCATCATGATCATTAACTTAACGTATAAAAAATTACAATTAGGTATCTATTATTGGACAAATAAAATGCATTGAACGCCATCTGACTCTGATAGTTTCGTATTATTTTCATCTTAAAGAGAGATACCATTAAAACGCAGCCAAACTATACAATCCATTAACGTTCCTGATAATTAATTACCAAAACAAGCCTCGATTTTCGCAGAGCACTACGTAAACTCGCGGAGTCCCGCAAGGTACGCGTCTTGGACCTGCGTGTCTCCTCGCCCGTAACGACTTCCCTGTATTTATGCGCTTTTGTCACGACACCGGCCAATTGGATGTCCCGATAATTTACTGTAACGTGACGACATTAATATAGGGCTGAGTGTGCGGTCACACCGATTACATCACTATTATACTCAAAACCTGAGGGAAATGGGTTGTAGTTTTTACCTATTCTGCCGTCTTACCGCAAAATTGTAAATCTCGAGAAAAATGGGTTTAATGTTTTTTTTAGGTTTGATGTTTTTCGGGAATAAAAATCATTTGAAAGTTTAGCTTTGCTAGTTTATAAGACTAGGGGTTCTAGTTGTTCTGGTGGTTTTGTTCAATAAGGTTCAATTAATTTCTACTGTTTATCTTAATTTCTTAATAAACGACAATCAAGATTAAACAGTGGTATGATGTTAATCTTAATGATTCACTCTCACTCATTTTGGATTTTAAAGTATTGTATAAGAAATTGATTATTTGTATTGTATATCTAAAGACAGACATATTTCATTGAAAGTGCCAATTTGGGTTATATGGTAGGTATAGCTGTAACTATGTTAGGTACTTGAATGTTTTTTCGAGCATACTTTTGAACCGGTTATTTTCGATCTTCATGCAATTTAGTAGGTAAATAGCCCTGTTAGTTACATGCATATATTTTTACAAATGGGAAGCGCACTCACTCTTGAAATTTCCCGGTTCTCGAGGTTTGTAATTTGAGACAGCATTCGCTCAGCTGGTATGTGTAGACCCTAAGATTTTTTAAACTTCGAACCCCCAGAGGAACTACAAAAACAAAGTCACGTGGCATCCCACTAGTATTAAAACCTAGTGCTATTTCATCACTACGTTTCTCCCTCATTAACATACAGCCTTCGGTGTGACCGGCGCCTAAGGCCGAGTTATATAATATAGTACCTTTTAATAATCCATTTCGTCCCGTGCTGCGACAATATTTCCTGTCAGCGTTTATTGGCTAATTATTTATGTTGAATCTTTAATTGAAAGGTTTTTTTAGTCACTAGCTCATGTTTTAGATTGAGAAATATAATCATTATACGGGCTGTTATAATTGTCATCGCGTATCTAGTGATTTAATTAAAAAATAAACACTAAACATACCGCCAGTTAGATAGTTTTTTTTTCAGATACTCAGCATGCTGAGTGAAATCCACTGCAGAGGATGCAAAAGGGCTGAAATGATGATGATGATGAGTTATTTTTCAAAAATATGCTTTTATAGGTTAATTGATTATAAATTACCAAAAACTTAAAAAAAATACAAAGGGCCTTACTACAAAAAAATAGGCAAACGTTAAACACTGCCTAAACTTTTGACATCTCTTGCCATTGCGTAATGGCAAACAGAGACAGCGCTAATTTTAGACACTGTTTAAAGTTAGACACCGTTTTGTAGTAAGGCTCAAATGATTTTACTATATAATTTAGAACCAATACGATTAAGAGAGCTAGTTGTTTAAAAAAAAGGTTGAATACGTTTCTCCTTGATCGTCCTGTTCAATAATCAGCTTAGTTATTAAATAAAAATTATTTATTTTATTTATAGACGAGCAGCTTTCGCTGATATGTCTACGTCACAGTGTTGAAATTATTGATAATTGAATTTGAATTGTTGAAATTATTGAAAATTGGAATTTATTAGATGCTCTTACAAAACTAGACCTTTTGTAATTTGTTAGTAATTTGTTCTGTATGATAAAAAAACGGTTACGTACTCCGTTCGAATCAGCTTCAAGCCTCAATAAATCATCACTTCAATAAGACTTCCCCGTAGTGTCAGGACCCATGAGGCACAATCGCCCAATCTCGCTATCAATATTACCATCTCACGAACGTATTTCATGCGTACCTTTAATGCATCTACCTACGACCGTGACTTCACTCGCATTTTATGGTATCATCTACATTAGTATTACTTAAAAGTTCTTACTCAGAGCGAGTATTCAACGGCAGACTACTAAGATTCGGTTGCAGTATAATATATAATAGTGCTGGACAATCTACACAGCACCATCTAGCCCCAAAGTAAGCTACTCAAAGCTTGTGTTATGTAGTATGGGTACAATAGATAGCTGATATATTTAATACATTATATATTTTACATATATAGATATTTTTTATTATACATAGAAAACACCCAGACTAACGAGAAAATTTCTGCAAATCGTACACAAATTTGTTCCAAGGTAGGAATCGAACCCGCAACCTCTTGCGTCGCAGGCGGACTCTCGCCCGCAACTCCACTGAGATCGTCATTACCAGAATACCTACTTAATGCGCACATAGTTACTTTATTTTTAATTTAAGTGAAGTTCTATCATAATTATGTAGAAACTCCTTGCCTAAGACGGTACTCCCATCCCTCCCACTAACACTAAACGTGTTACCCTAGCTAGATAGAGGGTTGTTCGTTCATCATAAAACTTTAAACGAAATGACGTTACGGATGTCAAACGCGAGAAGTGTCAGCTCTTGTTTTTTTTTATTACTTTGACATAAGTGGCAATAGACGCGGGCCATACGCCCTACTTTGGAAACCTCTTTTTTATGATTAGTTCATTGCAAGCTAACCAAAGCGATTTCTTCTATGCAACCATAAAAATACAACCTTTTTCGATGATCATTTTTACGCCACTACAAGCAATAGGTCGCTCTTATAATGCATAAAAAATGGATCGCCACAGTGCACGCCACCAAGACCGCACGAAGAACGCGTTTGTATTATATGATTTCTTCCACAACCTTGAAAACCATTTTCGAGGATTATATTATACTAGCGACCCGCCCGCGCGCCCCTGCTTCGCACGGATGCACATATCATGCATGTATTATACATACAAACCTTCTTGTTGAATCACTCTATCTATTCAAAAACCGCATCAAAATCCGTTGTGTAGTTTTAAAGATTTAAGCATACATAGGGACATGGGGACATAGGGATATATTAGGGACAGAGAAAGCGACTTTGTTTTATACTATGTAGTGATCTCCAGCACTGGTTCCATAGTGAATAAGCCGCTTACTGCAATATGATAAACGGCTAAGCGACCACTCCACTCTAATGGCAGGGCGGACCCGATATTCGGGACGACCCATGCCGTATGCGGACACTGAAATAAATTAAATAAACTCGTGTCTAATAATTAAGGCCGAACAGTGGAATTTTGATTAATAGTTGGCGCTTAAACATATATGTGGATGATGACTAAACGGATCGATGTTTTACATCAGAAACCCAATGTTCAGTATGTTTTACCGAATAACCGTATCCTCAAACGCTTGGTTCTCGGACGGAAGGAATCTTTTGACGAGTATATTCGAATACGGACATTATTGAGACGGGCAAGGTAATAAGGCAGTGTAATTTTTTATTCCTAGGCATATTTTTAAGTAATCTGCTTTAATTGAATTTAGATAAACACCTAGAGTCACATAGTTTTAAGACTTTCAAAGTGCTTTCAAGTGTGTTTGTGATTTTATTGAATAAATATATTTATACTTTTTTTTGACACGTTTACCAAAGTAAAGTAACAATTTGAGTGGTGACCACGTGCATGTGAAAGGGCACTCAGAAGCGGTGCAGTTTTAAATGATTCGTGTTCGGAGATGTTGACATTGTTTATTTAAAACGAGTTTTGACATTTTGTATAGTTTGAAAATGATTTGATGATGCTTCGACTTTCGGCCGGTTTTCAAGCAAAGCAACTTTAGTGCGTAGGCATGGCAGATATTGGTGTCTATTCTGTCGTTGCATTATCCTAAACTAACTTAATCTGACAGCTCTAAAATTATAGCCGTCCTTGTTGTTTCGGTCTTTTAGAAAGGGATGGCAATATTTTTAGAGCTGTCAAATTAAAAAAAAACTGAAACAGCTTCACGACTTTGATCCCCAGGCACGGTAGATATCCCTCCAGATCTCCCAGTACCAAGTAGGTACTAATTCAAGATTCTTCGAGGATGTCTAAGGGGGTAGTCAGAGGTACGTCCAAACATTACATTTGGCACATACCCACATTTTGCAGTTTTAAATTAGTTTAGTTTAGGATAACGCAACAACAGAATTGGCACCACTATCTCAGATTGTTAGGTACCAGTTAGTATTCTAACAGCGGTGATGGGCTTGCAACGTGTCACGTATGGAATACTACTAACCGCAAAACCGTAAACACTACATTTCGTTTGAGTTCTATTGTTAAGACAAAAGTGTATCTACTTACCTACTTAAGTTTACTTTTATTGTTAAACTCATGTTTAAAGTTTTGATAAAGTTTTGATAAATAAACTTATTCTTATTCTTGACTACTGCAAAATGTGGGTATGTGCCAAATGTAATGTTTGGACGTACCTCTGTCTACCCCTTAGACATCCTCAAAGAATCTTGAGTTAGAACTTGGTACTGAGAAATCTGATAGGATATCTACTGTGCCTGGGGATCAATATAAAATTTTTGAAACATGTAAGCATAATTTTTCAACGATTGATCTTTCCCATTTCCGATACATAGATTTAAAAGCAGGTGATAACGATTATTCGAAGCTACAAATAAAAGTGTGGGCAGATGGCGCCACGGGTTCATATAGCACAAGGTGAGATCCCACAGTCCTTATCGTTCATCATCTATAACACTACAGAGAACAAGAGTAGTTGAAGACAGAGAAAAATGAATAATAAATGAAAAATGAATGCATGGTAAACGTAGCAAAAACCCGTGTAACATTTCAAATTATATGTCATGATAGCTAAAGTTTAAAAATTACTTATTGAATACAGAGAACCAAAATATTATTACATGATTGGGTAAGAAATAAAGAAAATTATTTCTATATGGCTATTATTTCATTTTATTTCATTTTGGGGAGGTTGTTTGAAAGAATAACTATCCAGTGACACGCATAAATACTGTTCGAACACAAATAACACAATAATATAAGGGAAACATGCCCAAATCAGAAATCATTTTGGTATTAGTATGTTTGGCCTTACGTTTACCTAATACCAAAATGATTTCTGACTCAAGCACATTTCCCTTATATTATTGTATTATTTGTATTCGAACAGTATATAAGCGTGTCACTGGATAGTTATTATTTCAAACAACCTCCCCGAAATGAAATAATAGTCAATCGCACCTCGAAACTGCGAGCCGCTGTCGCCGGGTCCTTAAGCATATTTTATTTATTTTGTATACCAAAACGAACAGTAAACGTCGGAGAACAGAGCGTCTTATTAGGAAGTATTAATAATTATTATATATATAAATAATCATTAGTTTGAGGTTGTTTATTACATACTTTGGAATATAAATGGATAACATTTACTCAAACCTCAAAACTTTTTGAAGTTCTATAACTTATGTGAAGGTATAACTTTCTACGAACGATTATTTAAAAATCATATTTTTTTAAATAAAGTGATCGTGAAAATGGCTCCAGGATAAGCAATTTTATTTCATCATTTTAATTTTAAATGAAATTTGTTGATCGCCATTTTTGGTTTGTTCCTCTGAAAATCTATCCTATGCCTCTGTAGCAGACTACTCTGTACCCCACGAAGGACGCTGGCCGCGGCGCGGGCCGGGCGAAACATCAACCATTTTAATTATGTTCGGGACACCATTAACAATAAATCTGTTGTTGCTACGCACACATGCTTACTAGCACACATGCGCACAGACACACATGCATAACTCCTGTTCAAGAATACGGAATTCAAATTCATAAGTTCGAATATCGAATAGGTAGTTCAATGACCTTCTCTAAAGACCGATGTTGGTAAATAGCTCATAATTATTTATTTTAAACAGGTCACCTAACTAAGAAGGTTAAAACAAATAAGGATCCTTATAAAAAAGAAAAATGTAAAGGTACCTGCAGGTTTAGGGCAGGTTCGTGTAAGATTGAATTATTAAGATTACGATTTAAGATTAATTAAGAATACTTTTCAAAATCTTTCTAGTCATAAAATAATTTAAAAATTTCCCGGGGAGGAGTGTTCATCGTCACTGTGATATTTTAGCCAAAGAATAAACAAAACCTAAATAAAAAACAACCTAGAAACTCGTCTTCTCATCCTTCCTGATCACACACACACACAAACACCCACCGCAATCGATATCCCGATACTAATAATCGAGAATCGATCTCGCGGTCCGATTTACGAGTAATTATAATTTTGTTTCGTTTCACAGTCGTAAAGAGTCCTGTGACCAATCCACTAATTATTGGAGGCGGGAATAATTAAATGACTAAGTTTTATTGATGTGCTCTATGTGAGACTGGTATTCTAAGATGTGGGACTAAGGAATATTTTAAACTGAAAGATTAAACAAGAATATATTTTTCATTGACTTATGTAATATAAAAAATATTCTCCAAAACATTGATGTACCTACTTAGGCGATTTTTCATAACGTCATTTAGTGATTTAGCTTCAAAATTCAGTATCTGCGAGACGCTTCTATATTTGTGCAACTGATTTGAATCACAAAGATTTTATAATGTCCCAAAAGTTATTCTCCGAGCGGGATTTGAACCCGCAACCTTCCACTGATTGATGTGATTTCCTTAGGTTGGTAAACACTATAAAACGAATAAAAAATGGATTTGAATCAGTTGAGCAATCTCTAGATCATTTGCAGCGGTCTGCGGATAGCTCAACTATTAGTTTGCACTTTTAAAAATAAATAATTCTTGAAAAATACCTACCTATTGAAAACTGCGGGTTAGAACTATCCTATCAGTATCTGAATAACCTGTAAAAATAAATATTTGCTTATAAATAGAAATCGTTTGTTAAACAGTAAACAGAACCTGCTCAGACGATTATTGTACGTTAAATTACTTGCTACCATAATATTCTGTGACACATGTCTATCAAAATCAATCTAAAGTGACTCATGAAACCAGAAATATTTATCACGACATCTATTGGACTTTATTGCGTGATATACGACCAATTTACTGCAGTCTAACATGCATCATTAAATAGAAATTCAGTCTTTATTCCCTCAGAGTTACTGATTAAAATCGCAAGCGTAGGAGCTAGAGTCGGCACATCATACGGAAATTTCTTGTAAGACACTATCAATATGACATTTTGCTGTATCGATAACCCTGTTCTATCCATCGAACTGACCACTACTGACCCAGAGACAATATAGACCGACCTGTCATTTGATAGTCATATCGATATCTCGAGTAAATTGTAATAAATGGGCCATTTCTAAGTAATATTCATTAGTGAGCGAATTGATGATAATTTATTGAGGACGACGCATTTTGACAACGAAATTAACATGCTGTCCATTCGCTCTTGTTCAATGCATGAATTATTAACTCAGGAAATTCAAAACATTATCTAAAGGTAGGTATAATTATATTTAATAGGTATGTTTGATACAAAGTACAATTTCGGGATACATGTTGCCTAAACCTAGGTATGTTAATCCAGGAAACTAACTGTATTTCTTGAAAGTTTTATACCAAACTAACCCGCCCGCGCCCCAGCTTCGCGCGGGTGCACACATCATGCATGTATTTATACATATAAACCTTCCTCTTGAATCACTCTATCTATTAAAAAAAACCGCATCAAAATCCATTGCGTAGTTTTAAGATTTAAGCATACATAAGGACATAGGGATATAGGAACAGAGAAAGCGACTTTGTTTTATATTATGTAGTGATAGTGATATCAAACATCCAAATACCTATCGTAGTTTATTAAACCTCATCTTAGTGCAGTATCAATAATTGCACCAAACTTTAAAACTACTTGCCTAACAATAACACAAAACAATCTTGGAAGCTAACTAAAGGTATCTTTCAATACATAAACGGACAAAAGGACAAAACTTCGATAGATATCCTTTTGTACATAATCACGATTCGGAGTAAAACATGGCGGCTCAATAGAAACATAATCCACATCCTAATATGACAAAGAAGTAATTGGATTACTGAGCACTTAATATCTCCTTTCTAATGGTATCCGAGGTATTATTTTGTCATTCGTTTCAAAACAACACTATCCAAAATACAGTTTTATCTGCCTGCTTATAAAGTTAAAGATGGATTGTAGATTTGTTGTAAGTTTCAACGTTTTGGAGGTAGGGGAAGTCTGGGCACAAACGGGCGACAAAAAAATATCACCGGGCGGAAAAGATGTCATATTAAGAAACATGTCAATCATATTTTTATGATGCTTTCAATAGAATGGTTGTTCACTTGCGTAATTTTTTTCCATATTTCATGCACCGTTTGAGTTTGGAGTTTTTGTCGGCCTTTTTTGAAGGGTCCGGGAATTTGCTGCTAGCGATTATTCTCTTGTGAAAAAGGTACTTACGTTCTTGAAACGAGTGGTTGTACAAATATTGGGTTTTGATTTCCTGTATTGCTAATTTGAAGCATGTTTAGAGATCTACTTACCTACGAGTATTTAATTGGTTAAATATATTTTTGTGTGCTTTTTGCTACAATTTAGCTACGGTCAGTTTGAATTTTGAGTAGCGGTTGTTCGGCTGACTGAATCAAAACATTTATAACATTTGAGATTCAGTTATTGAATTCTCTGCTAAGATTCATTAATAATTTTCATCATAATTTCATAGTCATTAAATTTTTGTGTTGATACCACAATTTTATCACGAAGACTGTTTGGAATAATAAAACTGTATATTGAGTACTAAGCTAAATTACACACTTATGAACATTTAAGCAGGCACACGGGAAGAAAAAGTTATGTCATTCAATAAGCCTTTTCTTCAAGCTATAATATGTACTTGAGTGTCTTCGAAGTAAAAAGAACTGTAAAACTATGAGTCACAAGAAATGACGGCGCAACAGAAGTGAGGAAGTGCAGTACAGTCAGCGACAGCGGCACGTGAAAGTGATTAGCACTGCACAGTGGAGCTTTGTCGCGCACAGTACTGCTTTGTGCTGAGGGAATGGGGAAGCTGGGCTAAACATGACCATCCTTGATAATAAGTTGTGTTGGCTAAAAAAAAGTATAGATTCCAGTAGTTAACACACCAGAAGATGTAGGGCCTTTCTGGGAGAGAATCAAATAAATAGTAAAGGTTTCAAGGAATTGAATATTTGCGATAACTATTTTTTTAACTAATTTTGTTTTTCGAGTGGGAGGTTGTTTGACGGTTATTAGCCTGTTTGGGTATAATGTTCTTCATTTCAAAAATAACAAGCATAAGGATGCTAAAAATATCCCGATGTTTACTGTATATTTATTTAAAATGAAAAAGTTATTTTTGTTTTTAATCGCTTTATAATTTATTAAGAACTAAATAAATGTAACTCAAAATAATACAGTTTAGTCTAACTAATCAACTGATTTGAAAATTAGGCTAGCTATAATTTTTTTACCATAATTTCCTTAACATTATTTTCCTAAGTCCTTATTTTCGTAACGTAACGTAATTAACGTAATAATATTGTATGAAAAACATATTGGCGCCTCGAGTGCCCCAACCTCCCCAAGACAGTGGCGATGTCGCGTGCGATCGAATTTCAAACACAACAGCTCTTTGTCCTTCAAGAACAGAGCTAAGAACAAAAACAGCGTGTTAGCGGCACTTCGCGATGCAATTCGTCGGACCCTCTTGCTAATTACCCCCTTTTTACCACCAGCTTACCTAAACCCGTCTCTATAACCTACAAACATAAAAACACAGCTCTTTTCAAAATGGTTACGGGTTTTAGTTACCATTTTATCGTGACCTCTAAGTTGAAATTGCAGCATTGATAGGAGGGGTCGAGAGTGGGTAGATGGTGTTCAGTGCCAAATTTTCTGAAACCACTGGTAATTGCAAGACAATGCGATACGAATCGTTTTAAACGTTTGACGTGGATATGCGAAGATGTCGACAGTGAGTCATTTTGCTTGACGCCCTATCGTGCCGTTGTTTACTTAACTCGTATTTTAGATAATTTTGCTGTTCAAATTACTAGCTGCATGAAACAGTTATAAATAGGTTATTGTATTATAATTTTAGTACTCATATTTCTTCACTTTCGAATACACAGAAATCTTCTTTAAAGAAACTTGTTTCTAGATAATCAAAGTAGTTTTTGCGAGTCAAGCCCCCGGTTTCTGAAAGCACGATCAACACTAATCGGCTGTTAAGTCACTTGCTATTTCAGATTTACTTCAAATTAGATAGAGATAGTAAGTGACTTGAATTTCAGAAACCGGGGGTTAGACTCGCAAAAACTATGATAAATTTTTAGAATCAATCATTCTTTAGATTAAATGCTCAAAAGTAAAATGCAAAGTGTACATCGTCCATTTGCGACGACAGTGTGACATCTCAAATTATACGATTTTTCGTTTTACTGATATTCTGAATCGCACTTTTCGACTTATACAACAAATTTTGTTGTATAAGTCGAAAAGAATATCCCGTTTTTGAAGATAATAGAACGCGAGATCTCGATTCAGAATATCAGTAAAACGAAAAATCGTATAATTTGAGATGTCACACTGTCGTCGCAAATGGACGACATATATATTTGCGAAATTACTTGTACTGGGTTGTTAAACTACTGTGTTGTTTTAATGTATATGTCATTTTACCCTAGTTAAGGTATGCAAAGTTTAAAATAATACAGTTGTCGAAAATTAGAACGTAACACGTATTTTGATTCAAAATACGTGTTACGTTCTAATTATTTTTGAACGAAATCCTTCAAAAACATTTGAACTAGACCGCGTAAAACTTAGCTACAACCACACCTAGAAACCGATAGCTTTGGTATGAAAATTCCTTTTTTGCCACGACTGAACAAACCTTCTAAAGCTACAAGAACTTCTTAAACATACTTCACGATTCTAATTCAAAGAATATTATCAAAACATGTTTGTATGTAGGGCTTATGACGACCTCAGTGTCGCAGCGGGCGAGAGTCCGCCTGCGAGGCAAGAGGATGCGGGTTCGATTCCCGCCTCGGAACAAATTTGTGTGCGATCTGCATAAATTTGTTCCTTTGGTATGGGTGTTTCTGTACAATTAAAAATATCTATTTATGTAAGTATATAATGTATTAAATATATCAGTCATCTAGTACCCATAACACAAGCTTTGAGTAGCTTACTTTGGGGCTAGATGATGCTGTTATGTCTTTATTATTATGTTATTTAAAAAAAAGATTTTTTTTTAATCGTTGTTTGACTTACTACTACACTTCTTACTTATGCATTAGTATTATTAGTTTGAAGCGTGTGTTCTTTTATGAATCTGTTTACTTTTCCTTTTTCCGTTAGATTACTTAATGTATTATATAGCTTCAATAGTGTAGGTATTTTATTACATTGTAACGAGGATCATACAAAAGACCGATAGATATCAAGCCGAGTTTGTTGCCTGTTCTTCTCGGTGTTGGTCGCGTGGAACTGGCACTAGAGTCACCTAGTTTTAAGACGGTTCAAGATGGTCCTTGTGATTTTATTGAATAAACATATTTTGACTTTGACTTTGACTGTGTAGATTGTCCAGCATTATTTATTTATTTATTGCCACGTGTACTACGCCTTACATTTTTCAATCCTGCAGGTTATTGTTTCGTAGAAATTGTAGAAAGAAGCGCTTGTGTACGACGCTTAAACATAGTCGGAGTGTAATGGGGTAATAGGGAGTTGTATCTCAATAATTTCGTGTCATGTAAGCCTGGCCGGGACCGCGAGTGCTACCCGTTCCCATGGCATTCCACAGAGACAGGACAAGACGTGATTATTGCCAGAGAACACTTGGCAGAAGGGGGGTTTTTGCCCTAGTACCTACAAAGAGTCAAAGTCATTTAAATTGAAGTCAAAGTGATTGTTTTAAAGCGCAGCATACGGCGCGCCGCTATCTCGCTCGCACAATGGAATATTTTTAAAGATATAAAATCACTGGATGTAGTTATGTAAAATCGCAATCGGTCAAGTTGTGGTCAATGGCATTACAAAGATTTAGCGAAAATAAAATTTTGATCCAAGCAAGTTTTCATACATAAAAATTTGAAAAATATTAAGTCGCATTTTTAAGTATGGAAACTTGCTTGGATCAAAATTTTTTTTCGCTAAATCTGTATAATGCCATTGACAACAACTTGACCGATTGCGATTTTACATAAATATATCCAATGATTTTATATCTTTAAAAATGTTCCATTGTGCAAGCGAGATAGCAGATAGTAGTTTGCCGGGGACTTTTGTTCTAGTGCCTACTCAGAGTCAGTCATTAAAAGGATTGGTTCCCTAAGTAGAGTCCCTTTACGTCGAGTCTAGAAAGTTCTCGCTTTTATTACCCCTATGTCGAATTTTTCGACAGATATTTTGAAAGAACAATAGACTCAGACTCGACGTAAGGGGACTCGACACAAAGGGAACCAACCATTAAAACCAAGGTCAAAGTCAAATGTTTTTTTTATTTACAGAGCATTTTGAAAAACAGGAAATTTTGTTTAGTGCCGGTCAAAGTCAAATACCTAACTCGATGACAAAGTAGTAAAATAGTCGGTAATATTAATATTTTTCCAGAGATCAGTTAGCAGAAGGGAGGTTATTGACCTGGTGCTTACTCAAAGTCAAAGTCAAGTAACTCAAAGCCAGAGACTGTCATTGTAACTGTCATAATCATAATATCAAACGGTGTATTGCGTAATATTTCAAAATAAGAATGTGCTAGCAGCGCCCCATGGTTTCACCCGCGTAGTTTTAAATCCCGGTATTCCCACGGGATAGAAAGTAGCCTGTGTATGTGCTATTCCAGACTATAATCTATCCATGCCAAATTTCATCAAGATCCGTTCAGCCGTTCTGGAGTTATTGAGTAACAAACATCCATCCATACTTACAAACTTTCGCGTTTATAATAGTATGCTAATCTGTACATAACTATTCAATGGTTACGCGATCTTTGCGAATATGGAGGCGCGGCGGGCACGTAAATAAGAGAAGACAAAGAGAGCAATCTACGCAAAAGGAGCAAGATGGTAAAAAGTAGCTGTCAAGGGCCGGTCACGACCGTGCCCTCACGTACGTGCATTATGAAAAAATGTTGTGTTATTAGTATGGGAGACATGATGCGCCTAGTGTCAGGTTTTGCTCTATTTTGATACTACATGTCCTTCTACAGGGGGCTCTTGGAAACAATCGAAAAAGTTTCCGATCGGAAAATTTAAAGAAGACACCGTTTCACTTTTTTTTTTAAGTTTCCGATCGGAAAATGTAAGCGGTCAAGAAGACACCGTTTCACTTTTTTATACAATTAGCTGATGGAGTAAGCAGATGGCCCACCTGATGTTAAGTGTTAACCATCACCTATAACTAAAGCATTGCCTGTAAGTCACGCACGATAGGAACGTGCCCTACGATGCACTGCTCTGCGTACATTAACTTGAAGCGTACCGATGTTAAGCCTCATGTGCCTGTAATTACACCGGCGACCACACCACACTCTTCAAACCGAAACACAGCGTTGGCTTGGTGGCAGAAAGAACCTTCACAAAGAGCTCTACTACTCTTATAACTCACTCACTCTTGCTTTGAAGAAATTTGGATTTTGTTGGTCAGGAAAAACAGACGACGGCATAAATTTTAAATTATAAGACCAAAATAAGTTAGAATTACACCTACTATTGAAGTGTGAAGATACCGTAATTGCATGAGAAGCTGTCTCGGATGGTCCCATGTCATCTTTAGCCATAAAGATTATGGTACAAAATTTATCGGTGTGTTATAATTTTTATGATTTCGTGACGTGATCGAGCCAAGAGTAAGAAGATTAATTTATATTGGTAAAGTAGCTTTCAAACGGTGAGCTTGTTTACTAGATAATCAAATCTTTAAGCTTATTAAAATTTTCCATAGCCCCATATTAATATCAATAACTATTAGCGCCCTGCGGTTTCAACCGCGTAGGTTTAAATCCCGTTATTCTCACGGAATAAAAAGCCTATGTGTTATTCCAGACTATAATATATCTCTGTGCCAATTTTCAACAAGATCCGTTCAGCCGTTCTGGAGTTATAGAGTAACAAACATCCATCCATAAATCAAATACAAACTTTCGCATTTATAATATTACTAGCTGGTACCCGCGACTTTGTCTGCGTACTTTTAATCTCTTCATCTCTTTTTTTGCAATAAAAGGCCTATGTTCTTTCTCAGGGTCTAAAGATTGTCTGTGCCAAATTTCATCAAAATCGGTTGAGAGGTTTAAGCGGGAAAGCGTAACAGACAGACAGACAGACAGAGTTACTTTCGCATTTATAATATTAGTTGGGATTAGTAGTAGTAGTTGGGATTATACTATAGATCAGGAATGTGGTGCACCAATGAGTTATTCTGTTCAAAATATTAAGTGCATATCGCACTGGCACTGTGCAGATAAATCCACTCAAACGGTGAAGGAAAACACCGTGAAGAAATGAGCTTCTTCAAGGCGCACTTAAAATCCTTTCACCACACTGTTTCGCAAGAAACTAATGACACGATAAGAGAGAGAGAGTAAGCTACATTGGTACAGCTCGTAGAACCGACGGCCGCTGGAAAAACGGGTTCTCGATCGGCTACTACGAACCGGGAAACGAAGCGTATCACGCTCTTCCCTCGATGGACCGACGACATTGTGAAGATCGCAGGAGTTGTTAGACGGAGAAGGCTCGCAGTTGTTTTTCTTGGAAAATTGTGTCCCTCAGGGACTTCCGGGCTACTACCCGTTATAAACGCGAAAGTATGTAAGTATGGATGGATGGATGTTTGTTACTCTTTCACGCCGGAACGGCTGAACGGATCTGGATGAAACTTGGCAGAGAGATATTATTATAGTCTGGAATAACACATAGGCTACTTTTTATCCCGCGGGAATACCGGGATTTAAATTTGCGCGGATGAAACCGCGGGGCGCAATTAGTGATAGATATATAGCTCTAGTATAGCTCGCCGTTTGAATGCTGCTTGTGTTTTAAAGATTTTACTACATAAAAACTGAGTGTTGATTTTAGAAGGTAATAAAATCGACGGTAAAAATATCTAAGATAAACTTTCTGTGGCAAAGTTATTTAAGCAGTGTTCTTTGCTTGTAAAGTCCACTTACTATCTTCGCTAATACTTTTCATCCAGGATCCTTAGAATGAAAAGTAATTAGCGAATCGAAATTGTTTTTAGCATTTCTTAAATCTAACCATTTCTTTTTTCCATTGAGCTTGTTACAAATGAAAAATATTTGTTATTGAACGTTTAAAGCGTAAACCAACACTGGTATTTAAGAAGAAGTTGATCTGAGATATTTTCTATTAAACCGTCGCCGTCATTGACGAGCCTAGATTAACAGTGAACGGTTTTATCTTGTTGATAAAGATGAATAGTTACGATGAGATGGCTATACTTTATTTTTGTATTTTAGTATTTATTTAAACATTACACACATTATCACAGGTAAGACCTAATACAATAGGGTAGTCCTCAAAATTAAATCAAACAGTACAATTACAATGTCATACATAGAACATAACAAAAATCTATCAAATATTAATCAAATTACTAACACGCATTCAAATGTCATACTTAAAAGAGAAAAATAAAAAATTAAATAATTAAAAAACACAAAAATATACTCTGACTGAAACTGAATTAGGTAGGTATTTTTAAAACCTACTACACTCCCCAAAAATCTTTATTTTTTATTTATTTTTCACTACCTTTCTTAAAATGCATGATCTACTGAATTGATGTCTGAGCAGTAAGACTAACCCCCCGGTTTCTGAAAGCGCGATCAACAATAATCGGCTGTCAAGCCACTCGCTATCTCTATCTTATTTGAATGAAAGCTTAAATAGCAAGGGACTTGACAGCCGATTAGTGTTGATAGCTTTCAGAAACTGGGGGTGAATCAGGTTAGTAAGGGATCGTCGATCCAATTTGAATCGTCCGGTGTGGATCCGGCTTTCAAAATGCTACCACGGAAGAAGATATACCTACAATTTCCACGTCCTTCTCTGTTTTTATTTCTACTTTTTCTACCTACTGTTTATTCTCAAATTGTTCTTCTTTGTCTTCTTGTGTATGCTTTTCTGTCGTGCTTCTGGTAATATTTTATTTTATTTTCTTGTTATAATTTTATTATAAGTGTTTGTATGTATCGTGTGTTTCTTTCTTTCAATTTCATAAATAAAATCTCTGTGGTATTTTAAATTGTATCTCCGTTTCTTCATAAAAACGGCAATAATAATAAGTTTGGCGATTCTTAAAAAAGCAAGGCAGCTAATGTTTTGTACCGTCTACGAGGTTACATTAAGTACTGGCAGACGTCAGGTGGTTGGGATGGTCCGGTCACGATTCTTGACCGATGTCTAGCTGAAATACCCGCACTATTCCTACTACACCTTCAAACAAAATTTACCCCTACATTATGAGGGTTACAGTTGAATTTCCCGTGACAAAACCCAGACGTCCTCGTCAAAGAGCTTAGTAATTATGGTCTGTGTCTCGGGGTACGTAAAGTTGATTTTTGCTTGCGGTTGAACGGTAAAACTATGCGTTGGTTAATGCTCTACCTATGATCGTAATAAGTAGATGGTGTGTTGAAAAATTATCGGTGCGATCGGAGGCGCAATGGACGCGTGACTTTTTTGCCTGTTTATTATTAAGTTTGAAAGTTTGGAGGTATAGTCGACCAAGAAATTGGTTTACCACTCTAAGGCTGAATATCATTTGCACGTACAAAACATCAAGGGCTATTTTCGCTTGACAGATTAATAACTGCTACGTCAGAATCTGTCATTCCTGTTTATTTAAACTCAGAACTGATGGCTTTCAATTTAACCTCCTGCTACTTTATTATGTGCAATAAAACGTTTTGTTTAGTTTCGACGTAAAATAATTGAATGTTGAATCCAGGGAATTGAATTTTATTATATATGTTTTTAATAGATTTAAAACGTCCCATTTCCTGCGAGTAGCGTAAAGGGTTTTAGGATTCATAATAAACAATGATTTATCATTTAAAAATAACATAAATTTATTGTCCTTCATGAAACGTAACAGTATAATTTAATTGTAAAAAAAAATTATAGGGAAATATCAGCCTAATAACGCGTGTTTCCACTATTAGCTTCGATGACTGCTAACAACCGACTTCTCATAGAGCCAACGAGGCGTGAACAAATGTCTGTCCCGCGCAAAGCCTCCCAAACTTCATGGAAATGACTATCGATGGCATCTCGAGTTCTCTCATTGCGGTGATGCCATCGCTGCACCATAAGTCCCCAAAGGTTTTCGATCGGGTTAAGATCTGGACTTTTAGACGGCCATGGAATCAAGTTAATGAATGAATGTTGATCAAACCAGGTCACAGTCACTCTAGCTGTGTGTAATCTGCACTTGTCTTGTAGAAAATTAAATTGAGGCAGATCGCTTTCCGGGTAGACGTTCCGGACGGTTGGCAACATAGCATTTTCTAAATTATCCACATAATCTAAAGCGTTGGCTTTTGGAGGTAGTCTGCTTAATTCTCCGACTCCATCTGCCGACATCCAGCCCCAAATATTTACACTGATTCTACCAGACTCCGTGGTCGGCACAACATGTTCTTGAGTGCATCTAGTTTTATTGTAACGCCAGAGAGTCATTCGACCATGTTGGCTAGATTTGAACGTTTTTTCGTCCGTAAATATCGTAGTAGACCAATCGAAATTCAAGTACTCCTGGGCAAAATTTAAACGAGCCGCTTTGTTAGCGTCGGTCAAATAAACTTTTTTAGCGTGAAGTCTGTAATGCAATCCTATACTATGCAATTGCTGCCGAATGGTCTCTTTCGTAACATCGAATTCTTCTGCAAAATCACTGGTAGAAGTGAAGCCGTTCTCTTCGTACTGACGTCTCATTGTTTCTCTTTGCTCGCTGGACAATGCAGGCGGCCGACCACTTCGCCTATGATCTTGAAGATTACCTTCTTCCCCTTCACGTCTTATCCAAAAACGTGTCGTATATCGCGATAAGTTCTCTAGAAATATCACTTATGTCCTAACCGATGTAATGATATAATTTCGGCTCTTTCCCGTAAGTTTAAATTACGCGACATTTTCTTGACAGTAAGTGACTCGAGTTGATCAATAACTGACACTTGACAGATCATAAGTCAAAAGCGATTCGAAAATGAATTATTTTTTTTAAGTATGGTATCTTGGCTTTGCCAAGATGCTATATAGGTTGGCAGAATTAGGATTAGTTAGGTAGAAAAAGTTTTGATATGTTTATTTATTTTGATGTTTTATTATAGGGCAGTGTGGTCGCCCAGGGACAAAGCCCGTTAAAAAAAAAAGTATGGTAAGATACCATACTTTTTTCATAAACCTTAAGGACAAGTTGGTTTGTGTTTACATAAAATATTCTCTATTGCGTTGACATCACAGTTCAAGTTGCATGCTCTTTTAACCATTGCTCTGTGATTGGCTCACAGTTAACCAATTACGTTAATGTAATACAGTAATCCTTAGCGAATAATTATGTTACTGGGAGATGTCATCAAAAGTGGTAAACCAATTTCTTGGTCGACTATACAGCTTATTAGAAGAGGCACGCACGAAAAGGAACTTTATAATTAAATTTTCTATTTTACTAATAATAGCGCAGATATGAGAATACTAAATAAATAAATAATGCTGGACAATCCACACAGCACTATCTAGCCCCAAAGTAAGCTACTCAAAGCTTGTGTTATGGGTACTAGATAACTGATATATTTAATACATTATATACTTACATAGATAGATTTTACATACATTTCATTATACATAGAAAGCCCTTGACCAACGGAACAAATTTCTGCAGATCGTATACAAATTTGTTACGAGGCGGGAATCGAACCCGCAACCTCTTGCGTCGTAAGCGGACTCTCGCCCGCTGCGCCACTGAGGTCATTTACCAATACTGATTTTAAATAGTTTTATTTTTATTTTATGTAGTAGTAATAGTAAAACTTTCAATATAATCACTTCTAGTAGGTTTGTATCAATGCTTATAACAAGTTTTAGTACCCGCTGCGAAGTAATAAATGTAAGCAAATGCAAAGTCGCCATCAAAATGTCATCAATGTTTCGGTCAATAAATGACAGGTTACACAGTGTAATATTGATGGCCATCAAATGTTAACGGAGCATAGATTTGTAACGAAATTTACATCGTATCTGCACGGATGCCAGGGATATTTTAAAGGGCCTTACTACAAAACGGTGCCGCGGTGTCTAACTTTAAACAGTGTCTAAAATTAGCGCTGTCTCTGTTTGCCATTACGCAATGGCAAGAGATGTCAAAAGTTTAGGCAGTGTTTAACGTTTGCCTATTTTTTTGTAGTAAGGCCCTCGGAAGCGTTGCTATCGGTAACTTTAATGCAACCTGAATAAGTTTACTAAACGTGTATATACAGGGTGTCCCAGAACTCAACGTCAAGCCCTAACGGGGCGACAGGATTGATTGAGAAAAACCAGAAAAAAGCTGATGACCCCATTTAACCCCTAGTTGCGTTATTTGATCCACGACTTTTTGGCCACCCTGTTATAAATTTTCGATATCAATAAAACTCTAAGCATGTTTATATTATGCAATAAATTTGTAACTTTCACAATAATAAATTTTATGTAACAGTCAATAAATGACATTTTGCAACAAGCAAGCTGTTTAAAACCCAAACTGATCAAAAACACATTTCGACGAAACAAATTAATTTTAACATAAATCTCTGTCGCCTAATGATCACCAAACATGGTCATAATAAACCAGCGGGTACATAATAAATGTATTAATAAATTATTTTAATAACGCAAATTCAAGTAGCGACGGTTTGGTAAAGCCATAGATAAACAATTATTTGACATTTAGATTTTTTCAAAGCCTGTTTTTGATTGGGCTTTGCATGAATACATTAATTGTCAATTCGTGCTGTAAATGTGTCGTATGTTGACTTGCGTGCGCGTAACTTTTTACTACCCTATGGAATGGACTATAGACCTCAGTGGCGCAGCGGGCGAGAGTCTGCCTGCGACGCAAGAGGTTGCGGGTTCGATTCCCGCCTCGAAACAAATTTGTGTATGATCTGCAGAAATTTGTTCCGTTGGTCAAGGGCTTTCTATGTATAATGAAATGTATGTAAAATCTATCTATGTAAGTATATAATGTATTAAATATATGTTATCTAGTACCCATAACACAAGCTTTGAGTAGCTTACTTTGGGGCGACTTTGTAGTGTTTATCACTACAAAGTCGCTTTCTCTGTCCCTATATCCCTATGTATGCTTAAATCTTTACAACCACGCAACGGATGTTGATGCGGTTTTTTTTAATAGATAGAGTGATTCAAGAGAAAGGTTTATATGTATAATACATGCATGATATAGTAGAAAAACAATCTGCACCCGTGCGAAGCAGGGGCGCGCGGCCGGGTTGCTAGTGTCTAATAAAAAATATCTATCTATGTAAGTATTGAAATGTATTAATTATATCAGTCATCTAGTAGGTATCCATAACACAAGCTTTGAGTAGCTTAATTTGGGGCTAGATGATGCTGTGTGGATTGTCCAGCATTATTTATTTATTTATTATTTTTTATAGAGAAAGACAGAGTGAGAATCGCGGGAAGTCGGTGGATGGGGAGGGATAATCGTTCTTCCTGGAAATGTATCTGGCAGAGGTACGTCCAGCTGTGGACATCTTCAGGCTGATGAAGACTATGATAAACCTGCACTTGACATAGGTCAAGTGCAGGTTTACCATAATCTTCTGTCTCTTTCTTCTCTCTGTCTATTCTTTTTATTTATCTCCACGCACACAAGGACCCCTTCTAAACTTCTTGAGTCCATTTCATCTAACGGTTGTCAGCTAGAGATTACTTAGCGATAAGGCCGCCCATTGTACTTTTAGTTTTAATTTTGTTGTTTGTTGTATCCTTAAGTTTTGTGCAATAAAGTGTTTTCTATCTTCTATCTATCTATCTTCTTCTTTTAACAAAGTCAAAAGGTTTTTATATTTATTCAGTCAAATCACTATAGATTAGGTATCAACTTTTAACAAAACCAACAGTACATCATTTATATACCTGCGCAAGCGCAACGCAGCGTGCAAATTGATGTCACGAGCTCCAAACAGCCGTGGCCTTATGGCTAATTAGACGGATGCCATTCATCATCAGAACAGGTCCTGGTTAAAGGTCGTGCAGGTGTTTGCTACGAATTGTAAGTCAGATTTCTAATTCTGAGCTCGTAATTGGTTCGTACATCTTGTTACAAGAAATTGGTTTTGTAATCGTTGTTTAGAATGATATTTTGCAACAAAGTAGGGATACAAAACGAAATATTATACCGTCTTCTTACAAAAGTAAGACGATTTACTAAATTACCTACTACTGGCTCTGGGAGCTGTAGACCTCGCGAGCATACTAAAAGTGAGCTATTTGAGGATTTTTTTTTTTTTTTTTTTTTTATACAACTAGCTGATGGAACAAGCAGATGGTCCACCTGATGTTAAGTGGTAACCATCACCTATAAACAAAACATTGCCCCGTAGGTCACGCACAATAGGAACGTGCCCTACGATGCACTGCCCTGCGTCCATCAACTTGAGGCATACAGATGTTAAGCCTCATGTGCCTGTAATTACACCGGCGACCACACTCTTCAAACCGAAACACAGCGTTGCTGCTTGGCGGTAGAAAAAGGCGTGGTGGTAGTACTTCCCCGGACGAGCCCTTCACAAAGAGCTCTACTACTCTTAAATGTAATGTGCAAGTGCATTTTCCGTTTCGTGATTTTTTGATCTTTTTGATTTTTTTTGCATCATCTTGAATGAGGTCCTTTGTGTTTCTCTCAAATTTGATTGAAAACCATCGATTGTTTGATGAGCTATCCTGTTCATCATGCTGAAGATCCTTATCAGATCTTCGCCAAACTTTTATGAGACCAACTTATAGTTACTACCTTTCAAATAAAAAAAGAATAATCGAAATTGGATCTCATTTGGTGGAGATATCCAGTATATCAAATAGCCCCCTTTTTGCCCTTTTTTTGGGGGAAGTACCCCTCCAATCAAAAATCCCTGACGACAAAAAAATTCTGATAAGTCATATAACCTGTGTACCAAGTTTCGTCCAGATCGGTTGAAAAATGCGACCTGTAGAGGAGAACAGACAGACAGACAGACAGACATCCGGACAAACGCATTTTTGGCCAATGTGGAAACTGAGACGCTTCACTCGCTTCGCTCGCTCGGTCAGCTATATTGTTTTATAATGGCTACTGAGGGCTCCACTAACAAACATGGCCGATAAAACGTTGGCATCTTTTTTCGTTGACATGGCATGTGACAGTAACAAGTGTAGGTATAGCTACATACCTATAATTATAATGACAGAGATTATAATGAAACAGACTATGTTTTACATAGGTTTATCTACCGTGAAATTTAATTTAATTTTAAAACAATCCATTCATTTCAGATTTCGAAGACGAAAACGCAATTACATAGGCAAATAAATAAGCGATGGCAAGTGATATTAGGCATAACAATGTAATACTTTCAATGACTATTTGAGAACGCACACACGTCCACAGTTTTAAACTATAAATCTGAGATGATTACTCGGACAAGTCGGACATGACAATTTCACGGCAATTTTCTTGTTCAAACTAACCATTTGTGTAGACGTCATGTCTTGATACTTTTTCTATGTATATTTTATTTACTTTATTTACAATAAATAAAACTTAACAAACAGTTCCACAACTGATCCTCAGGCACGGTAGTTATCCGCTCAGATATCTCAGTACAGACTCTTTAGAGGACAGTCAATGGTACCTGCAAATATTTGACTCAGACCTACAATTTTCAGTAGTTTGTATTCCAGAAATAAAAATGTTTACAAATAACATGAAACGTAATTTTGTCATACGTAGATATAATATTGACCTGTATAGGTCATTTGCATGCAACTGCCTTACATTTTATGATAACGCCATGAACTTGGCTGTCAGAATTTTATTCTGTGTAGGGTGAGGTCAAATTCTAAACAAGTCACGTCTGCCTTACTACATTTCCTCTCCCTAACGCGTTGTGACGCTTCAGTCAGCGAATACTACCAAAGGCTTAAACTATGGTTCCTAAAACCAATAACCTTACTATGACGGTCGTAAATTATAAAATTCCTCTCCATCATGCTTGCCGTCAGCTTGTTTGTCTGCTAGAAAAAAGCCGACTTCAAATACACTGAAAAATACACCCATAATCAAATCAAATCAAATAATATTGAAATCTTAGTCGTTTGGATGTGCACCATGAGAGTAAGTATAAATCAAAAAAAGTATAAAGTAAGTTTGATCATGGTCGTTATTTCACGAGTCGCGTTAGTTCCCAAACCCAAGCTTTTCCAAAAACCCGACACTCCACAACATCAGCATTATCTTGTCACTTACTAAACACACACGATAACAAGAAGTTATCACACTTGTCTTGTTGAAGCATTCTGACGCCGTCATTTTGACGGGCCTTTTGGACCACCTTCTCTGAGGGTTAAAGTTTAGAGGGAATATAGATTTTATTGTAATGGAATAGAGTCGGAGAAAAAGCTAGCCGTGATGGATAGCCACTTGACGAATTCCTTTATGCTAACATTTTTTTAAATATTTGTCAATAAATGTGCTTTAAACATAAGGTGATAGAGAAGGTTTTTGCGTGACAAGTAAAGAGCTAGTTGAGATGTTTTGATCTAGATTCAATGGTCGTGAAGAATATAAAGATGTCAGACGGTGTATCGAATGACATACGCTTCGAAATTTGAATTTACGCTGAGGAGAAATTTCACTATTTTTGACAGGTTTGACAGGAGGCTCGTAGGTCTCTGGCAAACGTCACACGCCGTGACAGCCAGACAGACATGACACGCTTTTTGTTAGTATAACACTTGAATGGTATTTCTTTCATGTGGAATGATGGATGTATGGAACTTGTATGTGATTAGATTTAATGTTTTGAGAATAAGTTGAGATGCATAAACTTGAGATTAACATTTATTTACCGGTATTTGTCCTTATTTAATATTAAGTTAGTAACGTGTTTGCATGTTTTGCTTTTTAAGGATATATATACCTACAAGAAGTCGAAATGTAAAAGATCATCAAAAAGTTAACAATTATGTATCAAAAGTAAAAAGTTAAGTTTATTTAAATTAGAAACAAAAAAAATGTATGCGCCAAAATACTTATGTTATGCTTGGCCGTATGACTACCCCCTTTAGATATCCTTAAATAAACTTGAGTTGGTACTTAGTAATAGAGAACTAAGAGAGCTAAAGTATCTACCTTGCATAAGGAACAATATCATGAAGCAGTTTTGCTAAGCTACTTTACAAAGCTATCTAAGATCAAATTATCGATCCCCAGTCCTAACTCGGTAATCGAACAAACGACAGTCACGTCCCTCTGAGACATCAACACGTAGGTGAGTGTGACGTTCATTTAGCAACTTGAATCTTATTTATCTAAAATAATGTTCTCTTGACTTCTTTTATAAAATGTTTTTAGTAATTGCCAGCAACTTTGAGACTTCTTCATCCGATGACGTTTCACAGTACGATAAGCACCTGGATGAGCTTTGCTCGGTTGCAACGCCATCTACTGAAGTAGCTTAAGACTCCGGTGACAGCGGCTCGCAATTTCGAAGTGCGATTGGCTATTATTTCATTTTATTTCATTTCGGGGAGGTTGTTTGAAAAAATAACTCTAAAGAAACACGCATAAATACTGTTCGAACACAAATAATATAATAATATAAGGGAAACATGCCCGAATCAGAAATCATTTTGGTATTAGTATGTTTGGTCTTACGTTTACCTAATACCAAAATGATTTCTGACTCAAGCACATTTCCCTTATATTATTGTATTATTTGTGTTCGAACAGTATTTATGCGTGTTTCTTTAGAGTTATTATTTCAAATAACCTCCCCGAAATGAAATAAAATGAAATAATAGCCAATCGCACCTCGAAATTGCGAGCCGCTGTCACCGGACCCTTAATACATAATGGTACAATTACTCGCCAATATAGATGTCAGGAAGATTCATATTTTTCAGTTTATATTTTTTTTGCCTGAAAAGCTTCTAGCTTGATCGATTTATCGAAACGCCCTGCACACTAAATTTGATGAAAATCATTGCTGCCATTTCCGATATTCAGATTAGGTAAGTATATACATATAGGTACCTACAAATGAAATGAAAATGAAATGAAATGAAATATCCCACGGGAACCATCTATTTTACCGGAATAAAAAATAGTGTCAAGCGAAAGTCCAGAGATAGAACACCCTTTGGGGTACCCGAATTTCAATTTTATCTTTTTTATCTACTTTTTTAAGTTTTTAACTTTTAAAACAACAGTATTTTTTAAGTTGTTCAAGCCGAAAATTTTCAAAAATTCTAACGAAAACAATAAAAAATCGCGGAACATACATGGGGGTGATTCAGGTGGTGCAAGGGGTGTTCTATCTCTGGACTTTCGCTTGACACAATTTTTTGGACACTGTATTTATAGCTCGTCATAGGTATTAGATACCAATGTGGACTGTACAGATTGCCATGTGATCGGTCACGTAGAAATACGTTTCTCAACATTTGACATACCGGCGCGCGTCCAAATTGTAGGTTCGACGGCTTGTAACGTTTTTCTCACACGATTCGAGAGCAAATAACTAGGTGCTGATGATATGATAGCAACTCGGGTACCTCGAAGGTTTGGACTGGTGATACACACTGGTTGAGGGTTTCTAGAGCTTTTTTCCAGCAGCTCGTATTGTAAATTGAGGAAAAGTCCGTAGTCAAGTTAGTTATAATATTTATTATGAAGGGCTTTGGTTATAAATAGTCTCTTAGAGCGCGGCAAAAATTGCGTCCAAAAAAGTATCAGCCAACTGTTGGACTCTTTATCGCCCCCTGCCGATGCCGCTTAGTGTTCAATTTGACGCCAAGCGATACACACTATCACACCTTTTACGCACGTAGGTTTCGGTGTGAAATACTGCCATAAAATGTCGAGTTGCGTCATAAAACTATATAATCAAAGATGAAAGGATACTAGTTTTACATTTTGCTAGAATCTATCGCGCAATAGCTTTGTACCGTTTGTAAACAAGCGAATAGCAAGGAACTCCTGATATCCGCTAGTTTAGAAATGGTATTAAATTACAAGCATAACAGAAGTTAGGGCAGAGCATTCTAAGGTATGTCCCTAACCTACGTGACTTAGGAGACTATGCTTTGTTTTGTTATGTAGGTAGGTGATGGTTACAGCTTACATACACCAGGTGGTTTTTTTTAATTACTTTCTTTTCTTCATATCAGCATGAATTCATATCTTCCATGATCAGCTGCTCTTAGAACTTATGGACAAATATATTTGATGTATAAATTATAGAAAGTATATTTTGGAGGACAGCCTTTCACGATTAGCAAAAAGGTAGGTAGTAGGTTCGATGTTTGAAGTTTTACGCGACTCTGTGTCTCGAATAAAGTATAGACCCGTTCGCACTTTCATAGCTACAGCTACAGCCAATTTTCGCTTCTCATATTGGTAGCGGGTAAGTACCCGATTGTATCATGATTTTGAAATTGAATTGAGCCTTGTTCCACAATAGTTCACCTCTCATTCTCACACCTTGGAATAGAAAGAGAGAAAACATCGTGGAATGTAAAAATTAGAAATGTTCTAGTGTCAATTTCGTTAGGTCGTGAGCTATCTAAGTGTCAATTTTCAATCTTAACCCTTCGGTAGTCGAGGGTTATTGTGGAAAAATTCCTGCGATGCGTTTGCGCATCCTTTGTGGTACATTCCGGAGTTGATTACGTATGTAATCATTTGTGGTTGTGTCTTTTGTTTTCGCTGATTATGGGAAATAATCTTATTACTGGATGGTCTATCAAGTAATGTTGCCTTGAACGTAATACATAAGTTTAGTTTTATTCATAAGGGTTTGATTATACAATACAATAACTTTAAATGTTAATTAAAAGCTAACCATACCTACCATATTATACGATGATTTAGATGGACGATTTTTTATAGCAATTTTAACTTTATCACTTATATTATTTATAGCTGTAGAAATATATTTATAGCAATTTGGTTTTATTTTCATACGTGGTGATTACAAAGTTGAATCTAAAAAATATAATTTGAGTTC
The DNA here is from genome assembly GCA_963576535.1 of Plemyria rubiginata. NCBI lineage: Eukaryota > Metazoa > Arthropoda > Insecta > Lepidoptera > Geometridae > Plemyria > Plemyria rubiginata. The sequence goes on from OY754923.1 coordinate 8,141,780, forward strand.
GAAATCGGTGGCCATTGTCTCGTCATCTTTCGCGAATAAAGCACAGGGACTGTATGATAGTCAATGGAAAACGTGAGTACAGTTAGGTGGAAAAGGTTTACGACTTTCAAATAATTTACGAAAATTTGCTATTTATGACAGAGGTTTTAGAAGTTTATTGATGAAACAATCAGATAGTCTACCTGATCCATGTTGAGCTGCTGATTTGCTTATAACAATTATATTACTTACAATATTGCTAGGAAAATTTTCCTTATGTACATAATTTATAATAGGAAACTTTTCTTTAAAATGTAAGAAATAGTATTTTTTTTATTTTTTTCTTGTATTTTATAATAGGTAAATCTTCCAGGTTAACGTAAAATGGATCAAATATTTTTTTAACTTTGTCACCTAACCTACCAAATTAATTATATCTATTTGAAGAAACCACTTTTCCGTCCCCATGTACAAAGTACTCGCCAATCACGATGTCCACGTAATGACAGCGCGTACGTGCGCCAATCGACGGATACCGCACGTCACAAAGTCGCAGCGTCCACGCAGCGTGCGCAAACACGCCACTTGTGTACGCAATTGTACTGTAATGACAAAACGTAGGACCGTACGTGAGCAAATCTGTGGGCAAATTGAGACGACTGTACGCTACTGTCTTTGATTGTGTGATTTGACTGCAATACGCGTAATGGCCTATCCCGATATGTAAGAGGTTTATGGAATTATCTTTGGAATTACGATTACTGAGATAATTTCACCGTCTCAATTGGCATTTTGTGAAATATTTGGAATCGAAACAATACACGCGTTAGCTCTAAGAGCGATGCGAAGATTCAGTTGTCTTACGTTAGAAAATGTTTCTTTCTGTTTTCTTTATTAGGTGGTCATTATCATCAGATTGAAAAAATCCACAACTAGATATATTTTTCGTAGGTTTCCAGGAAAAATGTTTTTTTCATTTCTCAACCAATCACAATCGTCAATCTCACGTCAATCGCTTTTTTGAAAATAACCGTAGCTTTACTTTCAGTTTAAAATTTGCTATAGTAATTATGTAGAACTAACTCTGTCCAAACTCAAGATTTTGCGTTTCTTTTCGATTTGCGATCTTTTGTACCTACAATATTAAATACTCACAATTATTTCTTCACTCATCACTCAAATCGAGAATTTTCGATTTTTTCATGTAGTGTAAACAATTGTTTACAAACATTGCATCTTGAGTTTGGACAGAGTATAGAGCTACAGGTTTAGATGGCTATAGTTTAACGTAAACCAATAACCGCTTCAATACCAACCCGTTTACTTTGATCACCCGAACCGCCCCAAGCTAATTTTGCATCCGATTAAGTGACATACCAGAAACCGTTCACCCATAGCCAATTCCTGGATCAGTGGTGCGTGACAATCCCTCTAATGCAATTGCACAGACCTCCTCAATATGCAATGCGAAGGTACAAGATAATAAATAGCTGGGACATTTCAATGAAAAAAAAATAATTTAACAAAACTGAAGGTGACTGCACTGATCGAGGAAAGAAGGTGGATGAAGAGGGCTTAGAACTAAAGGGAGTTCTTCTTGGTAATGAACAGGGGAGTCTTGGACTCCTTCAAGCTTATGATGATGAACTCAACAACAGCAATTATTTCAAATTTTGGTAATTAAACCTATGGTGCCTATCGGTACCAATACCTAACAGCATCTCCTTGCATGTCATACGCGATAGAAACGAGCTTTACTGTGCCTGTCCTGCGTCCAACAACAAGAGGCATAAAAGATGTTAGGCCTCTTGTGTAATGTAACACTCGCACCCTTCAAATCATAACACAGAAACAGCACTTGACGGCAGAAATGGCCATGGTGGTGGTACTTCCTTAAACGAGCACTTCACTAAGAGCTCTAAGCTACTACTCAAGACTGAACCAGCTCTTCCATTTTGAGCTGCGTCCTGGGGCAAGTTTGTGCAAATATTTGCTAACTGATTAAAAGTCAAAGTGCTGTGCCACCGCACGGAAACAATGCTCTGATCTAAATATTAGTGCGGATCATACGCGCGAGCGATCACAGGAACCACGGAGTGTACCCCGGGCCGAATGTACCAGCGCCGAGTGTACCCGGGCCGATTGTACCCCGGGTGGCGGGCTGAGGGTTAAGACGACAACGGGCAACGATTTGTTTATGGCAACATTTATGAGAAACGCTCATGACCGGTGGCTTGGAAAGTGTTTTATTATTTTAATATTAGGTTGTGAAATAATAAATAATTTTGGTGGACATTCCGCATAGATTTTTTTAACCAGAAAAAGGTGTAGGTACCTACTATTTTGGTATCTTTTTTTTCTACCAATGGAAAGGAACTCAATTCGATATGACAGCACTCGACTTTGATCCTCAGGCACGGTAGATATCCACAGAAATCTTGGTACCAAGCACCAACTCCGGTAGTCAGGGACTAACATTACAATTGGCGCATACCCACATTTTAATATAAATATTTAGAAAGTGTCATCTCTGTTGACATGAAGATTATCATGATTCATGTTTTAAGTAAGATTCAATATGCAAGTTATTTGGCAGGATAAGGCAGTTTACCCCGCGCTTAGGGGATCTTCTTTAATTTGTTTGCACCCCGCTGTCAAATGTAAAGTTATTACGTAGGTTTATCTTTCAGAGTTACGCATATTGCGTAGGTAAATATTTTGACTTGAAGCCTTCTGATTATAGATAGACTAGCTGGTACCCGCGACTTCGTCTGCGTACTTTTTGCAATAAAAGTTAGCCTATGTCCTTTCTCAGGGTCTAAAGATTGTCTGTGCCAAATTTCATTAAAATCGGTTGAGAGATTTAAGCGGGAAAGCGTAACAGATAGACAGACAGACAGAGTTACTTTCGCATTTATAATATTAGTAGGGATAGATAGATAGATAGAAAACTCTTTATTGTACACCACAAGAAAAACAACATTACAATAATTAATTTTAACTAAAGCGAAGTACAATGGGCGGCCTTATCGCTATGAGCGATGATTATATCCTATATTGTAAATTCTTTTGATACATGTTCCAATCAAAACCTACTTCTTTCTACTAGATAAATATATTTTGGATGTTTGCAGCTCAAACATTTGATTTTATTTTTCCGGAATACAAACATAATTTATGTCTATGTACCTTTTAATAGAATAAAACTTCCGCATAGCGAAGCCAGTGAAGCCGTGGGCAGCCGCTTAGTAGGTAAGTCATACCTAAGTAAGAATCGGTTCTTACTTTAGTATTTTAATGAAAGGAATCTAAATATATATAACTCAAAGGTGACTGACTGACCTACTGACATAGTGATCTATCAACGCACAGCCCAAACCACTGGACGGATCGGGCTGAAATTTGGCATGCAGGTAGATGTTATGACGTAGGCATCCGCTAAGAAAGGATTTTGATCAATTCTACCCCCAAGGGGATAAAATAGGGGATGAAAGTTTGTATGAATCTTTGAATTCCTGGGCGCGAGCAAAGCCGCGGGTTCAGCTAGTAACCTATAAGGTCCATTACAAATGCCCATTTATTCTGCGAACTGGTAAGTGGGAACTCCTATTGAGCGGGATAGTCTTCGATCAACGATTACACCGAGGATAATAATAAAAAGCTAAGTTTTGTTAATGAACTTAAAAAAAAGGTTTTGTTTAAAAAGAAGCTTGCAAGCTGTAAAAAAATATATATAATTATTGCCTCTCAAAGTAGTCAACATAGAAAATGCATATAAACATTTGTTTCACTCAAAAGACAAAAGCATTGTTCGTCAGCTGATCGCCGATGTCCGAGGGTGCATAGGGTGAGTGGCAGATGCTTTGTCCGACAAACAATCATTAGTGGGGTCTGATCCTCATTTACATCTATTGATTTGGTGTGTGGCTCACATCACTATGCCAGAAAAGCCACGAGGATCCACTATAGTAAGCCTTATGTTTTTACTTTAGTATAGTGCGCGTCACGCAAAAAGAACGCCTGGAGGAGGGGGAGGGCGGATGATGGTGCCTACATTTTGTATGCGCAAACAGATCCTCTCCACTGTTTTCTAGCGTTCTTTTTGGTTGGCGCAAACTACAGTTCAGTAGAAACAGGAGTAGGTACTCACATGATACAATGACATCACATACCTCTAAAACATGCACTAAAAATATAGTTGCCCAACTGTTTTTAGGTAACAATATAATAATTATCACTGTCTTTGCTAAAATTAACATCTAAAATCGGTGTAAGCTCCAATCGAACCGGTCGCGCAGAATTTATTGTTTTATTACGCTTTTTAATATTTACCGAGCGAATGGGTATTAAATAATTTAAATCGGGTCTTTATTGATCGGAGGTATCTCTCAACTGTTGCTTTGTTTATTTTGTTCGTCAGATCAGTCTAAGAGAGAAAAATTAAAGGAGTATGTTAGAGAACATTAGCATTTCAAAGACTTTCACAACCCCGGTTTCTGAAAGCGCGATCAACACTAATCGCCTGTCAAGTCACTTCCTGTTTCAGCTTTTACTTCAAATAAAATAGAGACAGCAAGTGACTTGATTGCGTTTTCAGACCGGGTGGTAAGTGTTACATTGATAGCTCTCAACAATTCAGCTACTACTAAGCTTAGAGCCTGTCCAGAAGCTCGCGTTTTACGCGATCACAAGAACAAAGAAGAAGAACTATTCAAGAACAAACATCTACTTTCATCGCTCAAACGTTATTTTTCGGTGGGAATCGAACCCACAGTCACCAGCGCAAGGCAGAGCTACTCCAGCTCAGTTAGAGCCTGTCCGGAAGGCGCGTTTTACGCACGAGTCCACTCGTATATAAGCTTACGCGCATAACCGAAATACTAGAGCTACATACATCACGTCCAGAAGCACTCGCGCGTATGCGAGCCTACGCGCGTAGCCAAGCTACTAGAGCTACATAAATGACTTCATGAGTTCATAACTTTTGAGATATAATACAATTATTGAAAAAATACACAAAATCAGTAGAATCAAACTGCCCCGAATCAGGGGCTAGCAGAACACGGCAAAGTAATAAAAAAGCGCAACCCCCGGGAGTCGTGATAAAAGATTTTAGCGCCAAGGGGAGCAGATTAAACGAGTGATACTTTGTCTTTTTAAACGGTCGCGGGTTCGTACAGAGGCAACGGGAGTTACTGGACGTATTTTTCTTGCGGTTTCTGGGGCTACGGTTTATTAGAGTACTGGTTGTCTAGTGGTAGCGAGCGATACTAAGGTCGAGATTCAAAACAACCACGACCTGTTCAATGGTTATACTGTTCAAAAATATGTGCACAATGTCGCTCAAAAACGGTGAAGGTAAACATCGTAAGGAAACCGGTATGTCGTAAAAGCTAGTCAAGTATTAAATGGTTTCATAAGCTAGGTAAGTTGTATAAAATAAAATATACTATCACCACACTGCACGCCTTTTTCTGCCGCCAAGCAGCGTTGCTGTTTGCTGTGTTCGGTTCGAAGAGTGTGGTCGCCTGTGTAATTACAGGCACATGAGGCCTAACATCGGTATGCCACGCGGGGCAGTGCATCGTAGGGCACGTTCCTGTAGTGCTACTGTAGTGGTTCCTGTAGTGGTTACTATGTTAACTATCATTTTTATACATTATAATTTAAGAATGCATATTGACAGCACTTTCTGTAATAAAAAAAAATATTATTTTTATAAAATACAAAATATTTCTAAAAATAACCCAATAAATAAAATGTCGAAAGAAAAACAATATTCTCTTCGCGTTTTCCCCAAACAATTATTCATCGTGCAAAAAGATAAAAAAGAGCTTTTCCTCTTAACTTCCACTTAGACAAACAATTGATAAATTAACAAGATTGTCGACATCATGTCCCCTTGCGATTTTCCCTGGAAAATAAAAATGGGGAGACAAGATTACTGGCCTAATGTCACTGTGAACTCGTTTCTATTGTAATTTGAGCTCTAACACATTGTATTTGGAACGAAAATCTATTTTCAAATATAAAATGGAATTATTGGGACGATATTGGCAAATAATGGTTAGTTACGGTTGTCAAAGTATTAAGCTCCATATGTTGACCGCATGGCATTTTTAGCATTGTTACACCTGTAGAATAACAAAGGATAGAACCCTTTTCAAAGTAATTATTGTTTGTACTGAAAGAAAACAAAAAAACTGACTCCAGAATCAAAACTAAAACTTGATTAATTAGATTGTAATAGGTAGGTGCTTGTAAATAATTTGGTTATTTTCAATGATAAAAAATGTAGAACCTTTTTCTAACAACAGGATGACTATCTCACGCTAAAAAAAACTCACTTACCATCAGGTGAGATAGCGGTCCAACGTTTTACCTATAAAATGTAAAAAAAAATACATCGTACACAGCTTTCTATATACTGCTATTGTAAATCTAGGTTATTTTTGCAATGGTGAATCTAGGTTATTTTTACAATGTCTATTGCTGTAATCTTGGTTATTTCCGATTGATAATATTATTCGTCTTGTATGTATTATTCCTAATAATCTGTGGTAATAGTGAGATTCCTTGCAAACCTCTTTTGTATTCTGTGTCACGCCCCGAGCGAGCCTCGATGTGACAGATTAGCCGGTAATATCCTCAAATTGATATCTCAAGAGGAAAAAATCTCTTGCTTTTTTCCCCTTGAACTTTGAAAGATTGACTGTCATTGCCGTGTTAGGTAGAGTTTTCTCTCGATGATATCGCGGTTGTGTATTTTGGGCCTCTTCAAGGCAAGAGTGTATAGGTAGTATAATAGTCTTCTAGACCGTTCTGCTCCACCGTCGGCTACATCGTCGCTTACCATCAGGCGAGATTTTGGCCAAAGGACAGTCTATCAAATTAAAAAAAGATGTTTTTTTTTAAAATAATGCTGGACAATCCACACAGCACTATCTAGCCCCAAAGTAAGATATTCAAAGCTTGTGTTATGGGTACTAGATAACTGATATATTTAATACATTATATACTTACATAGATAGATATTTTTTATCATACATAGAAAACACCCAGACAATCGGAACAAATTTCTGCAGATTTTGATGGTGAATGGTGTTGGTTGATCGATGTTGGTGGTGAATGGTGTTCTTAAACTCCTAATTTTTAGTCCATCATTATCATCAGCGTGACAAATTATACTGTTGGAATTCAAAAGGTTATGAAACAGCGAGATTGTGCTTAGTGTATATTTTATTGTATTTGGTAATAAAATCCTACTAATATTATAAGCGCGAAAGTTTGTGAGTATGAATGGATGTTTGTTACTCTTTCACGCCGGAACGGCTGAACGGATCTGAATAAAACTTGGCAGAGATAAAGATTATAGTCTGGATAGGGATTTAAATCTGCGCGGGTGAAACCGCGGGGTGCAACTAACTAATAAAGTAACTATTAAACTAACCAATAAAAAACTAATAAAGTTCTTTTAAAACTAATATGTTAAGTACGTATGCCTCTTGATAAACCCCATTGGGTTTTTCTGAGACACTAAGCTTTGCAGGTGGATTGGTGACGGTAGTAGTAGTAAGAGTCAATTGGTAAAACGCAATTGTAGTTAGTGCTGGGAATAAGTAAGTTAAGATGAGGCTTTCTAAGGACCGGAAAGAGTGGCGTAATCAGGCCTAACTCAGCAGTGGGTGCAAACGGGCTGAAATGGTGAAGATTATGATAAGATAATGCAAGATCATTTTCATAATTAAAAAATTTAAGTCGAATGGTGTCGCAAAACATAATGTTCATCATTTAAGCCCGTTTGCACCCACTGCTGAGTTAGCCCTGTTGTTACTTACGCCACTCTTTCCGGTCCTTAGAAAGTCTCATCTACTTATTCCCAGCACTAACTACAATTTCGTTCGACCGATTGACCCTTAAATCCCCATATGCAATAAAAAAAACTACTATTAATTTGATAATTGTACATTGTTGACGTTTTGTGTAAAGTGACATTATGAATTTTGTAGATGTAGGTACTATTAATTTTGGTTTCAAAAAATTCATATAGTAAAACTCGAATAATTTTATTTGCATGCTAGATTATAGTAATGTGCTGACCATTTTTACCTGAAGAACCTAATTGTAACCACATTGTGGCAAATAAAAAAATAAGGTTCAAGAAAATTTACTAAAAAACCGAAAGAAGCCAAAGACAAGAGCTAGAAAACATAGCATATCGTGTAAGCTCTAAAACAATTTGTCTTCCCTGTATCCAAACATAGCAGCCAGCTAATTGCGACAAGGCATTGCTACCAACACTATAAATCTAGCTCTCAGGGCGTAATAAATAAATCTAGGCGTACTGCGTAGGCGAACAGAGGCAATCTAGAGGATGTCATTTACAATAGGGAATAGAACAATGTTTGGTGATGAGGAACTTGTTTCCACGCCGGACAGTAACTGGCAGGATTAAATAATGCTATTTCACATACCTAAAGTAACAATTGACGGGAGGACGACATTACAAAAATCGTAGGAAATGGGTATAATGGTACAAGATCAGGGTTAGATGGCACAAACTAAGGGAGGCCTATACCCAGTAGTGGGTGAAATCGGGCTGTGGATGATCATGATTTATACGCCTGCAACGACATAATTACACTAGATAAAAATCGCAGTTAATGAAATACTTCAATAACAAGATAATTTACACTAATTCAAAGGATGCGACCTACCTGGTAAACAGACCGTGACTTGTACACAGTGAAATTAAGAGAAGCTGGTAAACTTATGCTAAAATTGAAATGAAATCTCTACACGAAACAGAAAAAGACGTGTCACATTTTTTGCGAAGTAAAATTTCATGCTGGAAGATGCGGTAATTTTTTTTCAGTGTGTTTTATCATAATCTGTTTAAATGTTATTACTCAAAAACTAAAGCAGTAAAAAGTTTTTTCTTTGGTTTAAGTTCCTATAAAAACAAGTAAAAAAAATTTTGGTTACTGATTATTTTAATATTCATGTTTACAAAATTATTATTTGTTCTGTTTTTGAATACTTTAACAATCTCTTATCTAGTAGTATCTAGTCAAATACATGTGTGTAATACATGTATGTATTTGACTAGAGATTGACTGACGTTGTTCAGCTAGTTTAAAAAAATATGAAACTAAATGAGCCAGCCATTCTTTATAATCTATGCCACATCAGTTGATAGCACGCGTGTTTGTCCACCAATTAAGATAGAGCCGTAGCAGCACATCCTATCCTTGAGTCAGTTCTTGAGACTGCGAGCGGACAGGCCAAGTTACGGTGGTCGGACGTTGCGTAAATGTTAGGTGAACGTTGTTTGACAGAAGAGATGCTTCATTGCGAAATTAAGTTTAAGCTGAGCAATTACGTTATGCCTTCTTTAGTAGCGTCTGTCAACGTTGCGATGCCACACCATTGTATAACAAACTTGGCACGCGACTGTTCTGATTATGTATCTTGCGACAGGTTGAAAAGGGGCCCACCGTATGCCTAGTTGCAAGTCCGCTATATCCATATATAAATATCCGCTATATCGCTATAGTCCGCTCATTCCACTGTTTTGGCGACACTCCTATCTGTCAAGTGCTTTGCACTAATAAAGTTATAACTTAACTTTTAAATTATAACTTTTATGTAAGTACAAGTAAATATAGAGATTATTTTTGTCATTCCACGTGTGGCCTACTTGTAGCTGGACAACGAGGCCTTGCATGGATGAAGGCTTTTTAAACATACTACAAATTGGGTGTACGTACCTACCTATGCCTATTTAGGTAGCTCAGTTTGTCGCAAGCCTGTTGCGAGATACAGAGTGGTGGTACACATGTAAAAGGAGACATTTAAAAAGTATTTACATTAAAAACATAAAACATTATTGAAACATTACCTAACCTTAGGTATTATTTGAGCAGAATAACTCGAAATTATCATTTTTTTATTCTTCTCTTCTGAAGACAGAATAATAATTATTCTATTACTCTAAAGGCAGGTTCGACAATCTCAGAATAAGGCTAAATGTCACACAAATACTTTAACCGATGATACGTTTAAAAAGTGAAAAACGGAGGCTCCCCCAAAATAAAGCATTTTATTTTCACGTGACTATCTATTTGATTGATACGTAGGGTTGCTTGACTTTCGGTTCCATTTTCAATTTTCACGTTTCCGGTGTCAGCCGGCTGTGACGTCCCATTTGAAATGCTGATATTGAAAAATTGTGCGGTGAGCGAATGTCAAAGGGGTTGATTTTACAATTCATTGTAAAATTGTTGTATATTGTACGTAGCTTGTATTTTCAGTATTTCTATTGTTGTAGTTTTGTGAGCAGTGTTGTGTAAATTATTGTAAAGTGTAAGAACTACTTATATAAATGTACACTTTATATACAACGTCCACGTAGTTAATAAAATCACATTTTTTGCTTAGACTGATTCTTTTCCAAAATAAATGTATTTTCTTTCTTTCTTTTCTTTCTTTTCTTTTAATTACCTACTACATTGACAATATTTTTTTGCGTTTTAAGAAGGTTTTCTTTAATATAATTTTACTCTCTTTCCTTTTGAATAGTTTTTTCACATTATAAATACATGTTTCAATATGTATATTTCCAAATGGTTTACAGTAAACGGTAGAAATGCATATTTAAGATGTATTTTGTTATTTAACATCCATCAAGTTTTTAATAAACATCATCACCATAAAATTACGTAACTAATTGCTTTTCTCATCAGTTGACATAGTAAAGCGCCGGTAACTGTGCGACCATCTGGAAGTAACCTTTACTCGCATCCTCTACGCTTTCAGTGAGAGTGTGAGATGTTCTCACTGCGATAGGGTTCTATCTTGGCTGGGTACCGCGGAGGTCGGTAAAAGTTGTTTGGCATCCATATCCGTGAAACAACATCGTGAGACTCTGCCTTGTAAACAAGTTAGAAGAATTTAGAGATTTTTAAAACTTTTTGAGACATAACTTACTAGTTGCGCCCCGCGGTTTCACAACAAGTACAAAAGTAGCCTATGTGCTACTCCAGAATATAATCTATCTCTCTGCCAAGTTTCATTCAGATCCGTTCAGCCGTTCCGGTGTGAAATAGTAACAAACATCCATCCATCCATCCATACTTACAAACTTTCGCGTTTATAATAGTATAGTAAGATTTTTGACATGGCTCTTGGTAAACTACTTTGAAACTTAGGATTAGGTTCACTGTAGGTACCTAAACGTCATAACTCAAACTCAACTTCGTTTTGGTAATTTTTTTTTGTATTGTGAGCCCTGGCTTTGTACGGACCCACGAGAGTTCTCGGCACTCCATACTCCATACCCAATTCAAATCTCCATAAAATACGCAATAAATCAGGCGTGAAATACGAAAAACAAAACTTGAACATTAGATTACATTAGAAAGAATTATCAAAATGAGTGCACCCAGTAAAAAGTTATGAGGTAACAGCTATTACACAAACGTAAAAAAACAGCGAATTGAGAACGTCCTCCTTTTTTTGTAGTTGTAGTAGAAAGCATATTTGTTTTATAAAACTATAGAATAGCTTACCTCTTAAATTGTGACACCAGTGACCCCTTGACGGACAAGCTTCCAAATAGGCAGACATTAATTTAGACATCAAAACTATGCGTTGCGTGACCAAAACATTAGTCTATGAGTTTCTTGTAGTTTGTTGTAAAAAATTGTCTACATTGTCTTGAAATTAACTGCTAATAGGATTTTTTGATACTCTTGGTAAACGGTAGGAACCGAAATGTACTTCTAAGTGCATTGCCCGTTTTTCTATAGGCTTGGTCATCCCAAAAATGGTAAAAAAAATTATACCTCTTGGTCATACGGCGCCCTTGCCTTGCAAGCCACACACGACAGGAACGTGCCCTACGATGCACTGTGGCTTCCATCAACTCAATGCTTCTTCTGCATCGAATCAGAGCAACTGCTTAATGGCAGAAATAAAACCACTGCACTGTCGCGACTTTTAATATTTTCCTCGTATATTATATTAGCACTATTAGGTACTAGTATATTCTTTTCATCTTTTCATCCCATCTATTCGAAAAGAATGACTTGGTTCGCCTTTATGTGCACCCGAAGGTGGTGTTTTCTATAAAAAACTATAACTGCGCCGCAATTAACTTTGTCGCGCACTTTTTGAATTTGGAACATCTTAGTGTTCAGCGCCAAAGAAATCGAACGCAAATATTGTTTGAATATTTGCGTTCGATTTTTCCAACAAATTGCGTTTGGAATCTTCGACAATTTGTGTACACTTAGTGTTTTTTAAACTTTCGCGATCATAACACATAATTAATTTGAAATATTACACGGGTATTTATCGCGTTTTACCTTTAATAATTTTCCGACGTTTCGGCTATGTTGCAATAGCCGAAACGCGATAAATATCCGTGTAATATTTCAAATTAATTTTGTGTACACTTGTCGCATACCTGTCGCAAGATGCTTAGTAATTAATAAAGGATAGTAGGGACAGGGACCCACCTAGACCACCAGCTCACCAGGGTGCAGTCGTTGATTAATGGTTCTCTCTTTGTTCATTTGTCTTGCGCTTCTTATTTAGACATTAATTGTGTAATAAGTGAGGCTTTGTTTCGTAATCCGTACTTGAGACGTTTTTAGTATACTTAATTGAGGATGGTTTTAACTGCTAGAATAATGAGTTCTATTTTAAAGAAGGTTAGAATTATTATCATATGGCGTGTTTTAGCGTAAGTTTCTTGCCTGTTCTTTTGGCTTTGGTTGCGTTCAAAATGATCTTTGTGATATTATTAAATAAATACCTTTTTAATTTGACTGTAGAAGAAGTCGGGGGATTCGGGGGAATGCCGTTCTCCTGAGAGAAAAATGTTCTATTTATCTTTTCGTTTTTCTTAGAATTATACAATTTTGAGGTTAGGGTTAGAGAGGCTGCCTGCTCAAGGGTGGCAGAAAACGGCGTGGTAGTAGGTATTTCTCCGGACAAGCCCGTCACAAAGAGCTCTACTAACTCAACATAGTATAAAACAAAGTCAGTTCCCGGTGTCTGTCTGCCTGTCTGTCCCTTATGTATACTTAGATCTTTAAAACTACGCAACGAATTTTAATGCGGTTTTTGTAATAGATAGACGCCCGGTTTCTGAAAGCGCAATCCACACTAATCGGCTGTCAAGTCACTTGCTATCTCTATCTAATTTGAAGTAAAAGCTGAAATAGCAAGTGACTTGACAGCCGATTAGTGTTGACCGAGCTCTCAGAAATCGGGGATTGGTGACTCAAAAGGTATAGGTTTATGAGTTTAATACATACACTGCACTCGTGCGAAGCCGGGGCAGATCACTAGTAATGAATAAATACCTCATGACTTTGACATTGACAACCGACGCTTTATTCCAAGCCCTACAACCATCTAAGCAGAATCTTCTGAAAACACTCCCAAAGCCTCATGTAAGGGACCACCCACACGGCACTAATAAAAGCGCCGTTTATGACGTCGATAATAACGCGTGTTTACACGGCGGTCACGCCGTTGCGTTGTCAACTGCACCGGTCGGGGTTACTATACTTGGAATGTTTGGATTATGGGTTATGGGTGTCCGGTGTTTAGCTGGAGAGGACAAGAGCCTCTTCATATTTCTTAAAAATTGGATATTTTAATAATTACTATTATAATAATATTATATTTTTATTTCAGGCATTAAAAGCAAACTAAATAAAATAATAAGAGGAAGCGCAAGGGAAGTTGGCACTCTAAAATTTCGACGCAAAAATCACTTGTCAGTAAATAATCAAATATATATAGACGATTCACACAGCAGCGTTGAATATCAGTATATTTAGGTCTAACACTCAATGCTGCGTGTGAAAAATCTAAACAGGTGACTCCATGCCACTTGCCGGCCACTGCGTATAGTGATACAAGAAGAAGGCTATAATTGATACCGCGGTTTCCGCCCTGGTGTACAACCAAAACCTGTATATTGGGCTGTACAGATTATCAGCCATGCACTGTAAAATTTTCTTTTTTAAGGCTCCGGTGACAGCGGCTCGCAATTTCGAAGTGCGATTGGCTATTATTTAATTTTATTTCATTTCGGGGAGATTGTTTGAAAAAATAACTCTAAAGAAACACGCATAAATACTGTTCGAACACAAATAATACAATAATATAAGGGAAACATGCCCGAATCAGAAATCATTTTGGTATTAGTATGTTTGGTCTTACGTTTACCTAATACCAAAATGATTTCTGACTCAAGCACATTTCCCTTATATTATTGTATTATTTGTGTTCGAACAGTATTTATGCGTGTTTCTTTAGAGTTATTATTTCAAACAACCTCCCCAAAATGAAATAAAATGAAATAATAGCCAATCGCACCTCGAAATTGCGAGCCGCAGTCACCGGACCCTTAAAGGAGTTACTCCGATAAATGTGCCTTTATCTTTATGGCTAAAGATGACATGGGACCATCCGAGACAGCTTCTCATGCAATTACGGTATCTTCACACTTCAATAGTAGTTGTAATTTTAACTTATTTTGGGCATATAAATTAAAATTACATTACCGGCTGTTTTTCCTGACCACCAAAATCCAAATTTTTTCAAAGCAAGAGCGGGTGAGTTTTAAGAGTAGTAGAGCTCTTTGTGAAGGGCTCGGCCGGGGAAGTACACCACCACGCCTCTTTCTGCCGCCAAGCAGCAACGCTGTGTTTCGGTTTGAAGTGTGTGGACGCCGGTGAAATTACAGGCACATGAGGATTAACATCTATGCCTCAAGTTGATGGACGCAGGGCAGTGCATTGTAGGGCACGTTCCTATCGTGCGTGGCTCGTAGGCAACGCTTTGTTATAGGTGATGGTTACCACTTAGTATCAGGCGGGCCGTCTGCTTGTTCCATCAGCTGGTTACAACCAGCCTACAGGTATATAAATAATAATAATAACGCGTGTCCCATGTGGGTAAGGTAGGTATTGTTACCGTCCGTTACAAATAAATGTTGTGACTATCTTTCTTTCAAAGTGTCATTTCTCCATGTTAGTTAGATATTCCCAATCAATAAAGAACTAAAGAAATAAAATATTCTGGTTTTTTCCTTCGTCATGCATACTAAGAAGTAATGAACAAAATTATTACTTTTTGCTTTTTACGATGTCCTTTTATTGATGGTTTTACGACAGCTACCTGCAGTCCGAATGTGTCAAGTGCACACATGAAATGTTGTGTTATGTGTGTGTCAGGATTTAAGAGTTTATAGATAAAATTCGATCTATCACGTTCAACAGCCTTCAGCCTCAGTTGGTAGTAGCTCTGTATTCCGCTGTAGATGAGAACTACAGAAGATCAATATTGTGTGATGAATAAATTATACTCGTAGATGTTAGTTCACTGTCTGAGTCTAGAAATTAATTAAATTCATGTTTTTTTACAAAAATGCGTAAAATAAGTGATAAACAACTGATTCCGTATTATCTTTCTTTCAGTCAATTCGAATTAACTGAATTCAGGCAAAATATTGTCAAGCCAATTTCAACCTTGACGTCATGATAATTAGTCTGGCCTTTGTTTGTGACTAGAACACCATTCGTGGCTACCTTCATATGTCAGCTTTTTGTGCCGTGTTATGCAACGCGTTCAACCTGCGTCCACGATGATAGCGGTCAAGATGGCGGTCATTGTTTTTAGGTTAAGTTGTCGTCCTGTCATTACAGGAAGCAGGTTTGAATGAATGACAATGATGATCCTGAAACAGTGTTAGTAAAATTCACAATTATGTCTTACCTCGTGTAGGTAAAGTCCATTTCCACATTGAATTTTATGGGTTAACTTGGTTTTTAATATCCTCTCCACGCAAAAGTTCCCTTCTCACAATAAAACGGCTCAAGCTGAGACACGTAAGTAGGTAGGTACCTACACATAGAACAAAATCATGACACTAAAATCTTTAATCACCACCATGATCAATCGCCTAATCGAAATCCAGAAATTGCCTTTTCATAGCCGGTAGCCGGGAAACGTCGGGTATAGTGCTATCAATAACAATAGAATCACCTGAGATCTATCATTCTAGCTCTGTCACACTAACGAGTAACTTACCATCGGCAGCCGTATACGAAAGGATACAAAAAGAATGAAATTCGACCTTTTTTGTTGGTGATTAAGACTCAAAGTGCAGATTGGTGGTGATAAAAGAGACGTTAAACAGTATGGGGTTGGATGTATGAACTGTAAGCATTGTTTTGCTGATCACACTTAAATTCTACATTAAAATGTTGACAATGCAACAAACATCTAGGTATATTTGTTTACTGTCAGGGTTTTATTTTATGAATAGTGTGTAATATTAAAAAAATGAATCTAGGTATCTGTTATCTGGTTCCTTTTGCAGTTTTCCTTAGTTAGGGCCATCTGCTTGTTCCATCAGCTAGTTGTATAAAAAAAAATAAAAAAAATATAGTGGAATATCCACCAATTGCATATTCATTATAATTTGAAACCATAAAGTAAGCTGTCAAAGTCAAGTCAGTCAGTTATGTTGATACAAAAGGATCTTCGTAGGTAATGTCTTATTTCTAAAATGAATCTTAAGTCCAATCTAAGGATAGGCAGGAAACTTACGGCTTATAGTTCCTACCATTTTCATAGTCCTAATAGTCTACCAATGTTTAGTGAAACTCGTACTAAAATTTTTTTTTTACGAAATTCAAATAAGATAGACATCTATGTTATGCTCTACCTATACTCTATAGCTAAGTAAGTAATACTCTAATATTGTAATAAATATCCGTCTCAGTTTTATTATCACAATCGACTTTTATGATTTTATTGCGTCGGAGCTGTCAACTTCTGGGAAATGTCAGAGATGGAGCATATCATTAGTGATTGTAAACCGAGATGACAGTGTAGTAACGAGCCAGTTAATTAGGCTTTATAATCGAATGCACCGGTGTAGCCATCTTGATAGTACAGTTGGCGAGTAACCGAGTAACACAAGTCTATCGCTGTTTGATAATATACTCTCCTCCGGTTTCTGAAACGTCATTCAACAAGCTGTCAAGTCACTTGCTATCTCTATCTAATTTGAAGTAATAGTTGAATTAGCAAGTGACTTGACAGCCGATTACTTTTGATCGAGCTTTCACTAAATTTATCCGAGCGCCGAGCCCTTGAAATACCTTGAAATATTTGAACAGCCCAGCAATGGATGGCGTGCAGATAAGTACCCACCTTGACGTGTGCCTTACATACCTACCTACTTGATCGTAGCAATATAAATAGTTCATGATGTAGTAGTAGTATCAAGGTACTATGTTTGGTAACTTGCAAACGATAACTTCCTCTAATTTTGTATTTCGCTTTTAAAGATAGCAACATACTTATTGCTTATTTTAACAGAGGAACTGTGTCACCTAATTATTTTGTATATTTTAAATCAGTTTGAAGTTGGGCTATAAAATAATTCCTGAATAAGTTAAATAATAATTCACCTTTTTGAGTAGTTTTTTGTGTTATTCAGGCAGGTTTTCATGAAATAATTTTCTTACAAAGTAATCCCACAATGACAACACTTATGTTGCGCTTAATCCTTGCTTAAAAGTTATTGGTATTCAGTAAAATATTAACTTAACCTGCATAGTAGTAGAACTAATTTGATTTGAAATTATTTATCTCTATTTTTAAAGGGAATCGTACAATATAATCTCTGCATTTTTTTTATAATTATCGCAAATCCCCAATACAAATTCACACCTTCCCAATCGAATATGTGTCTGAATAAATATCAATTACTTTGAACAATTACCACACTTTGTCGCGCCCACGCACGCAGAAAGTCACAGGCTGACTCATGACAGTGTCGCAACGAGATCTTTATAACAACAGTTTAAGATTTTGGACGAATCGATTATTCCACGTAGGCTGTTACCGAAAACTATCAGAATCTTTATTAATAGACGACTATCGTGTACTAGACTCAAGGAATTTGAATACTATCTATATTCCTCGACTCGAGTCCAAGGAATATAGATGTACTAGTATTAAAATTTCTTGATCGAGTCAAGAAGTTTTTTTTTGTTTGTTCCGCCAATTATCAATTAACGTAATACATTTTATCGAAATTGATTCAGTGATTTAAAAATAAAAAGACTAAAATGATTTACACAGGCATTTTATCGAAATTCTTCTTCTGTATGTTGTTGTCAATTAAATTTATATTCTATTCTATTCTAAATTGATTTAGTGCTTTAAAAACAACAAAGACTACTGACACAGATCTTTTATTTGTAGTTTTTTCAGTAATTTTTTTTTCAGTGAACTCGGTTTTTACTGTAAAAAAAGATATTATACTACTGCTGTCTCTGAGACTGCCGTTTCTTTTGTAATACCTATATATAAGTTTATGTAAAAATAAAGATATTTGAAAATTGAATTGTGACTGCCGTTTAAATATGGGTTTGTTTAAAAAAAAAGTAAAATAATTGACCCACCGCCGTACCCAAAACATTGGTAAAGTCGTATCGTTTCAACATCGTATCGGGACTTAAAAGAAGAGTTGCGTCCCAACTTCCCAAGCTATATCCATGGCTTGTCGCTGTGTCGCGTTGGCGCTGCGTGTGGGATCATTGATAAGCATCTAATTATTGTGAGATAGATTTGCAGGCTGGCAGTGTCGAAATTTGGTCAACGTAATCTACGAGTACCTTCTTAGGCAATTATTAACCTTTATGGCTATCTCTAGATCATTTGCAGCGGTCTGCTGATAGCTCAACGGTTCCTTACTTTTTTTAACAGAATAGACCGTCCTTTGACTACAATCTCACCTGATGGTAAGCGACGATGTAGCCTACGGTGGAGCAGAACGGTATGAAATTACAGGCGCATTAGGCTTAGGGGTAGTGCAGCGTAAGGCACGTCCCTATTGTGCGTGACTTACGAGATAATGCTTTGTTATAAGTAATGGTTACCACTTTACATCAGGTGGGCCATCAGCTTGTTTCATAAGCTATTTGTATAAAAAAAGACTTCGGAGGCAATGCTTAATAAGTGATGGTTACCACTTAACTTCAGGTGGGTCAATGTTGATCACTTCCAGTAACTTCGTCCAAATTTATTTTGAATAATAAGATATGTGATGATAAAAAAAGAGCAAATCGTCTTCACGTCTCAAATCGCTTAGTCACGGACCAAAGTCGCAAATCCATATCCGGCCTAAAAGTGTCACAATATCTCAAGAGTCTCAGCTTCGATAGTTCGTTTGTTTAGCGCCTTGCAGTGACAACGACAATATCTATTTTCGATCGACTTTTGTTTATAGTACAAACACTACTGTCATAACACTCCCAACACTATTTCACCTACACACGAATCTTACGACCTTATCTCTGTAGATTTAAGGTTCAGTTTTAATTTGTGGATCGCATTAGAGATGTGATTGAAAGTGTGGACATCGATGTTATGAATAGAGGTCGAAGACTCGAGAGAAGTGTGTTTAATGTGAGAAAATGATCTTTAGAAATGTGTTATTGTAATGGCATTCTTTCGATAATCGAACGTCGTCTGACTAAACCGATATTTTAGCTGTTGGGTTTGTGATTTGGGATCTAGTTGGAGTGACACAAGGTATTTAGGCCCTTATTCATAATGATCGTTAAGTGCGCCAATAGCTTATCAGACCGATAAGACTGTTGCTGTCTCTTTTTGCTGGCATGAAAATACCAGTGACAACAATTGATGTGACAACATAACTATTATTAACGCGGAAGTTTGTAAGTATGGATGGATGGATGGATGGATGTTTGTTTGTTACTCTTTCACGCCGGAATGGCTGAACGGATCTGGAAGAAACTTGGCAGAGAGATAGATTATAGTCTGGAATAGCACATAGGCTACTTTTTATCCCGTGGGAATACCGGGATTTAAATCTACGCGGGTGAAACCGCGGGGCGCAACTAGTACTGACATAAAAAGGTGCTGTAATAAAATCTTATTAATACATAGAAGTCTTTCGGAATTTGAAATCTGATTACCAAACCGACATAATTATTTTTAGCATAATAATTGATCATACAATCAAGTTTGTATTTTTTCCTATTAATGAAATGAATCTACAAAAAAATAAACACCGCTTAAACTATTATTCTTACCAGTACCGGGTTTATTACAGTGAAATTTACGTGATCGTTGTAAGTTATGTTTAAAAAATAAAGTAGCAACACCCGGGTTATTATAAAAAAAGTTTAACAGCAAAAAAGTTTCAAACCTTTCCCTACAAAACCAAAGTGTTAATATGGTTTGGTAGACGTCACACGTTAATTATACGCCGTTCATTATTCCAATTACACACGACAAAATAATTACCCAGTTCAAGCTATAAATCGCAGGTAATCACATCAGGTATGACATGGAGGTAGAACGACCAACTTCCGGTCAAGTTGTCCACCGGAAGCGCCTCGCCGCCGGATGTTGTATACAAAGTGCGAGCCTTCGCGTGCCGCGACGGATACGATCAGGGGTAGACGGGGTGGAGAGGGTAAGAGGGGGTGGAATTTAAAGCATGATACGGCCTAGAAGTTTCAGGAGGTACCTACTTAACTGATGAATCTATGCAACAAATCTGAAAGTTCAGGTACCTACCTCTCAAATGAAAAAATGATTTTTTTCCAATGAGATCTCCTTTTTTTGTAGTTAGTTTTTATACCACTAGCTGATAGAACAAGCAGATGGCCCTCCTGATGTTAAGTGGTAACCATAACCCCACAACGCATTGCCTCGTAAGTCACGCGCGATAGGAACGTGCCGTACGATGCACTGCCCTGCGTCCATCAACTTGAGGCAATCCGATGTTAAGGGGTTATTCCCGTTGATCTTTCCGTCACTCTGTGACACAATGGGACGAATACTTCCCGCTGAGTTACCCCTGTTACACATTGCGACTTTTTTCCCGTAGTAACAGTGTGACTGAACGGAAAATAACATTCGCAATGTGTAACAGGGGCTACGAAAACTGCACTGAGTAGCCCCTCTGCCCTTCCATCAACGGGAAGTTTTCTTCCCATTGTCTCAGTGTGACTGAAAGGTTTTACTCAACGGGAATAATGTTAAGCCTCATGTGCCTGTAAGTATACCTGGTTAATAAAAGTATCCTACTAATATTATAAACGTGAAAGTTTGTAAGTATGGATGGATGGATGTTGGTTACTCTTTCACGCCGAAACGCGGCGGCTGAACGGATCTGAAAGAATCTTGGCAGAGAGATACATTATAGTCTGGAGTAACACATAGGCTACTTTTTATCCCGTGGGAATACCGGGATTTAAATCTGCGCGGATGAAACCGCGGGGCGCAACTAGTTTAATATATTTTTCAACAAAATCAAAATAAAATCGACGATATGAATTGAAAAAAGTTGGACCATTTTACGAATCTCTATAGTAAGACCGTCAAACTTACGTCAAACAGGTGAATTTCAGATA
The DNA here is from genome assembly GCA_963576535.1 of Plemyria rubiginata. Lineage (NCBI taxonomy): Eukaryota > Metazoa > Arthropoda > Insecta > Lepidoptera > Geometridae > Plemyria > Plemyria rubiginata. The sequence goes on from OY754923.1 coordinate 8,163,247, forward strand.
TGAGTCGCATCAAAAATCATAATATGAATTCCTTCTATGTGGCTATTCTACGATTTCTTGAGTGATTCATATTGGGATCATAATATGATTCATACAAGGTGGCCTTTTTAGCCCTCCTCATGTGCCTGTAAATACACCTGGTAAATAAAAGTGTGTTTAATTAGTTGCGCCCCGCGGTTTCACACGCGCAGATTTAAATCCCGGCATTTCCACGGTATAAAAAGTAGCCTATGTTTTATTCCAGACTATAATGTATCTCTCTGCAAAGTTTCATCCAGATACGTTCAGCCGTTCCGGCGTGAAAGAGTTACAAACATCCATTCATCTATCCATCCATCTATCCATCCATCCATCCATCTATCCATCCAGCCATACTTACAAACTTTCGCATTTGTAATAGGTATTAGTAGGATAATGAAAGGATAAAGAATCAGTGTCATGCCACGTCCTGCGATTGTATCAGGGTCGCAACGATACCCGTGGCTGTTGGGGCGGTGCGATGCCTATCTGCATTGCAATGTCAGAGGTATAATATAGCTTCAGTTTGCATGTCGGAGCATATCGTGCAGCTGAAAACTGTTATGAAAATAATACCTTCTCTAAATGCTGAAGTGTTTTGTTTGATGCTATCGTTGGGAGGGGCAAATATTCATACAAGTCTAATTCAAATGCAATAGTTACGATATTTGGACGCTTGCGACGACCTCGGTGGCGCAGCGGGCGAGAGTCCGCCTGCGATGCAGAGGTTGCGGGTTCGATTCCCGCCTTGGAACAAATTTGTGAACGATCTGCAGAAATTTGTTCTGTTGGTCTGGGTGTTTTCTATGTATAATAAAATAAATATCTATGTATGTAAGTATATAATGTATTAAATATATCAGTTATCTAGTACCATAACACAAGCTTTGAGTAGCTTACTTTGGGACTAGATGTGTGTGGATTGTCCAGAATTATTATTATTATCATTAAATCACATTTTAACTACCTATTAAATCGAGCGGTATGAAACAAAACAAATATAGTTCGTTTTATAGATTTGCATAAAGGATACTATTTATCGGAACAATTTTCCGGTAACGAGGTTGAAAGAAAAATAATTTTACTATAAAGAAATAAAAAGGTTGCTATATGAACGAATAAATACGAATACAGCAGCTAGTAAAGAATGTTAAGCCTTGTTTATAAATATGACCCGAAAAAGGTCGACGCCGTCGAAGCAGAAGTTTTTCGTTTGATCAAGGTTCGTTATAGGACGCGTCAACCAAAAAGAACGCTGGAAAACCACGACGCATTTTTTAACGCAAACACGGGATGTGTAAAAAAAATACTCGCGTCATCACACCACTTACCCCTCTTTCCGCCGTTCTTTTTGCGTGACGCGCACTATACAAATGTTATGAATGTCAGGATCACTGTGGACAAATGTCATCGGTCGAGCGCCTTGTCCGCTCGCCATTATTCCGTATGAGACCACCGCTTACCATCAGGTGGGCCGACAGCCCGTTTGTCTATCTTTTACATTAAAAAAAAGATCATCAGTATTTAGTCGAAAAAACATAAAATCGTGAAGTGCAGAAAAAAAGACGGGGCCTACATTCATACATGTAAGTATACTAAAATACAACTCAATGTAAAACCATAATTGTGAGGAATGAGTAGGAATCCTTAAGGGTCCGGCGACAGCGGCTCGCAATTTCGAGGCGCGGTTGGCTATTATTTCATTTTATTTCATTTCGGGGAGGTTGTTTGAAAGAATAACTCTAAAGTGACACGCATAAATACTGTTCGAACACAAATAATACAATAATATAAGGGAAATGTGCTTGAGTCAGAAATCATTTTGGTATTAGGTAAACGTAAGACCAAACATACTAATACCAAAATGATTTCTGATTTGGGCATGTTTCCCTTATATTATTGTATTATTTGTGTTCGAACAGTATTTATGCGTGTCACTTTAGAGTTATTCTTTCAAACAACCTCCCCGAAATGAAATAAAATGAAATAATAGCCAATCGCACCTCGAAATTGCGAGCAGCTGTCGCCGGAGCCTTAAGACTATGTACGGTTGACATCATTACCACATTGTAAAACACATTAGGTACTTACCACATCGCATACATTATGTACAAAGATGTCACCAATCCCCTACAATGTACCAGTACTTGGAAACATTATTCCACAAGTTGCTGTATCAAGATTCCGCCGAGCATATGGCTGTCGAGAATTCTTTATTTATCCAAACAAATGGGTGCCACATGACGCGACTGGGAATGACAAGGACTTAATTCACCACTATAAGCGGAACTTTGGCTGATTACACCATCCTTCGTCGCCTTCTTCAAGTTGTAATGGATAGGGAAGGGGGGAAGCTCTGGGTAAAGTGGCGATGGTAAAAACCTGTGACACAATAAACATTGTTGTATTTATTTGTTTTCAATTACATGGCAGATGTTATTCTACAGTGCTGTTTCTTGTGGTGGTGTTAGTGTATTTTTAGTCTTCTGAGGCCGTAATGTATATTATATTTAAAATAGCTCTATTAATTTGCAAAAAATTGCCATCAGTGAGTCCGTTCTTTATGTTTTTTTTTTTCAATTCGAATTTTAATAATAATTAGTAAAAAAAAGTCAATTTTATCATAAAACAAAAAAAAATATGAATGCATATTTTTTTTTTGTTTTAACTGTCTCTGGGGTTGACCTTATGGACCTCGCGTATGACAATTTTTTGCAGTTGATGACTCCATCTAACCTCTAGTTGCGTTTGATCTATGACTTTTTAGCCAGCCTGAATTACGCTAAGCTTGTAAAATGGGAACCAGTTAAGAAAGATGATTGTTATTAGTGGGTTATGATGAGAAGAATTTTTCAGCACAATCCCTGCATAGATGTTTGGTATTCAATAAATTTAATTTAATTTCATTTCATTCTACGAGTACCATTGCACTGCTCAACATCGGCAGAGAGTTCATCCTCACACCTTAGAGACAGGATGGTCGGCGCACTGTTTGGTTTTAGAGTACTAGAGCTCTTTGTGAAGGGCTCGTCCTGGGAAGTACTACCACCACGCCTTTTTCTGGCCGCCAAGCAGCAACACTGTGTTTCGGTTTGAAGAGTGTGGTCGCCGGTGTAATTACAGGCACATGAGGCTTAACATCTGTATGCCTCAAGTTAATGGACGCAGGGCAGTGCATCGTAGGGCACGTTCCTATCGTGCGTGACTTACGAGGCAATGCTTTGTTATAGGTGATGGTTACCACTTATCAGGTGGGCCATCTGCTTGTTCCATCAGCTAGTAGTATAAAAAAAATTACCTCCCCTCATTCTGGAATTATCTTCCTGCTAAAAATTTTCCTGAATACTACGGTATCAGATTCAAATTGCCAGTTTTCAAGGGTTGGCAATTTGAAGAATGAGGCAATGCGCATGTGATTTCTCTGTAATAAATAAAAAATAAAATAATGCTGGACAATCCACACAGCATCATCTAGCCCCAAAGTAAGCTACTCAAAGCTTGTGTTATGGGTACTAGATGACTGATATATTTAATACCTTATATACTTACATAGATAGATATTTTTTATTATACATAAACACCCAGACCAACGGAACAAATTTCTGCAGATCGTACACAAATTTGTTCCGAGGCGGGAATCGAACCCGCAACCTCTTGCGTCGCAGGTAATGCAGGCGTTCATAGGTTACGGTAACCGCTTTACGTCAGGCGGGACGTAGCTTATTTGCCTACTATGAGAAACGAGTACCTGTATGTATAAAATGTATGTAAAAAAGTGTTGTTGTCTCTAGACCTCCAAAAAAGCAATTTATTTTTTAAATATTGTAATATTTTATTTATTGTCTTTGCTCCTATATCGAGTACTCGTTCACACACGCTCTCCATTCATAATTCGTTACGGATACCAATAGGGAAAGTAAGAATAGTCGCTAAACATGACCAAACATGCACTTCCGTGGGACTGTCGTGGCCAAAGATGATAGTGTTGTGACGAGGTTATTCTATAGAATATCTCATCATGATTTAGCAAGAATAAAATAAAATAAAAAGTAAAATAGAATTAAACAGCTTCCAACAAACATCCATGCATACATACTCGTACATATATCCAAACTTTCACATTTATGATAATAGTGTGATACAAACATTTGGATTAGTAGAGTTTTTGCTGAGGTTTTCTTCCTATTTTTGTTGTCACTATTTTCTTTCGAAAGATGATTAATTCATTTCAAACAGAATTACAAGTTACAGGTAAACAGTTCAATGGTTTCTAAGAAAGAACCAGTGTGGTGAAAGGATTTTAAGTTCACCTCAAAGCGGCTCATTTCAAGCCCTAGTGTTCTTTCACTGGATTTCGCTGAGTGTATTTTCAGTTCAAATAGTTTTCCCATCACTAAACCTAGACTTGAGTAGGTATTTGTTTGCACTACCACTAACATCACTTAGTGAGTACATGATGTCCGATCATTAGCGGCTAGACGCACAGACGGACAGACTTGGTCCGTTTAATTATTCTCGCGTGATGGACGAGTTTGGATCGGACTGATTTGTTTATAGAGTTTTGAGCAGGGGTGCTCAAACTGGCGCGATCCGCTGATAGCGACGATGCTGTTATGTTGTAAGCCAAAGGCACGAGAGAAAACATACCTAACTGTAAATTTTTAAAGTCAATGGGGTAGTTTGTTGGCCATAGGCACAATGATGAAACATAACCTAACTTTAAAGTCAAAGGGGTAGTTCAAAATGTAAGTTTTAAATAGACAGGTTGGCCAAAAAGTCGTGGATCAAACGAAAAAACGACTTTTTGGCCACCCTGTATATCTACCGGCGTGGCTTCGAGCCAAGTATTTATATTTCAGTATCATGTTTTGTATGTGTGCTCAGTAGAAAATAAATGATTGTCTAAAAAGTAGTAAAGCACTTGGTGCAGATCGCCAGTTTGAGCACCCCTTTGGAGCTTGCGTAGTGTCAATCACTGAGACAATACGGACCGGTCGAGTTTTGGGTAATGTGAGTCATGATCTTACCTTGATTGTGATAATTATATGTGTTGATCTGTTTCAATGCTAAAGTTCTTAGAATGTGGAAGGTATGTCGACAATAAAATTGATTTGGCATTGAAATGGCAACAAAAAAGACATATTAAATGTAATGACATATTAAAGTTAAAATTATGGCTCATTGAAAAAAGTTTTTATAATGTTAATGATTTTCTTAATGATTGACTTAAAAATTTTATCAACCTATTCTTGACAATTTATTATGGACTTTATCTAATCTTCTAATGTAATTTAATTTCATGTTTAATTTTTTATTGTTAATTGTTAATATTTGCATGCCAACGACTTGGTGAAATATGTGAAACTACCTAACTACCTACTAAGAACTGCTAACTTTTAACCATATTTCACGCAAATAAACTATTTCATTTCATTTCATTTCATTTCAATGCAATATTGAAACAGTGGTTATGGAAATTGAAATAAATCAAATAGGCCACTGTGAATGAAATAGTATGTATAGAGATGACCCATTTCGTGCGTTTTATTTATGTAAGGTGCTAATCTGTAAGAACAACAGCATTCAAAAACGTTCCATTCCGAATTCAAATTCGTTTGAACGTCTATTCGGCCTTTGGTATAGTACATACCTACCAATCTTTATTCTTTTTACTAATCACCAGTATCAGTATAGGTTCAAAAAAAGCAATGGTTCCAAAAACATAACTCCATTCCAAATTCAAAATCATTTGTATAAAGCGCGTATAAACGTACATAATACAATAATACTACCACTACTATTAACTTTATTCTGCGTGTGTGTTTTGTTGGACTTCATATTTTTACCAAGCACCAGAAATAGTTACGCAACCCAAATGAATCTAAAGTTAAAAAAACCCAAGATCCTACTAATATTATAAATGCGAAAGTTTGTGAGTATGGATGGATGGATGTTTGTTACTCTATAACTCCAGAAGGGCTGAACGGATCTTGGTGAAAATTGGCACAGAGTTATATTATAGTCTGGAATAACCAGATAGGCTACTTTTTATACCGTGGGAATACCAGGATTTAAAACTACGCGGGTGAAACCGCGGGGCGCTACTAGTATTAATATAGTTCATCAAAACCCCCCCTAAATAAGTGCCTCAGGATCATAAAATTCATAAGCAGCTATGTTCATATATTCAAGAGGCAATTTACAAATTTTATCGGACACAATCAGCGGATAATGACGGCAATCACCACATTTTCGTGTCAACACAGCGAACGAAATGTAACAAATGACATTCGCTTATCTGCGGATCTTTACGCATAAGTGGGGGCGGGGTTGTGCGTTCTATTTTGTTTTGAGGAGTTTTAATAGCGGTAATAGAAAAACTACAAGTTGTTTTTGCCGTATCGAATAAACACGAAGGGGAATTTGAGAACTATTTCTCTATGAGTTTTGAAAGTTGAAAACATTACCGCTAAAATATAAATGGTGAGTTGTTTTATCAAACTATTGCTCTTGGTGAGTAAATAAGTCCTATAGCCAGTTCCTTTTAGGAACTTGCGACGAGAATCATCTTGTTTTATGACGTTTTAATGTGATCCTTGTGATTTAAAGACTGACTTTAATCAATTTATTTGATTTATAGTGTTTACTATTAGACTTATGGAAATCAAAGATTTTATAATGTCCCAAAAGTTCGGTTAGTTTCGCTCAATAGTTGTTCGTCGAGTGTTAACCGGAGTTCTATCATAGAACTCCGGTGGTGCAGGTGGTAGCGCAGCCCCAGTATCAAGAGGAAGGTCGCGGGTTCAAATCCCGCTCGGAGAATAACTTTTGAGACATAATAAAATCTTTGTGACTTTAATCAGTTGAGTTTTTGATAAAGGTATAATTTGCATTGATTTGCGGACATCGACTCATGTGATTTTATATATTCTGTAATATTACAAGGATTATCAATACTTGTGTTCCATATACATAATTTTATAAGGTAGGTATTTTTTTATAACGAAATGGCAGAATTAATAAAAAACAACAAACAAACAGATGTGTATCGTAGATAAGGCTCTTACACATCACGCCCCCACTATCATAGCAAACATTACCCCAAACCTACTTATGCGACGAAATTGAGTGCGAAGCCTATCTTACTGCCGATCGCCACGACATCTACACTGTCGGCTTACGAGGCACGTAATGGCGTGTAATTGTTGCGATAAAAGTCCAGTTCTGACACTGGCGGCAGTGAAACGCGACAAAGAGCAATAAAGACTTATTTTTGCTGCTGTGATATTGGTCACACGTAAGATAACACCTTTTTTGCTTTCCGCGCTAGCAAGTATAGACGCCGATGACAGGAACGCAACAAGGAACAATTTTGGACATTTTCTTATTGCTGTGACATAGGTGACCTATGTGTTGACCATGTCGTGACTAGGTCCCAACAAAAACTTTTTTGGTTTGGCATGTTGACAGCAAAACGCGACAAGGAACAAATAGACTTATTATTGTTGCTGTGATATAGATCGCAATGATAAAACACAGTAATTAGTGTAACTTTAAGTTACTTGTTATCGGAGAAAAAATGTAGGTAGGTATGTAAGTAAGTTCTTTGTATTATTTTTTATTTTATTTTAACCATTTAAATTGATGACACTCTAAAAAAAGATTAATAGTGTTAAATCGTTTTAAAAATGGTTTACAATTTGGATATATTGAAGAAATGCCAAAATGCCTCGTAATACACGGTCGTTTGACGTGATGGCGCCAAACGCCGCGTATTACGAGTTGCCTGTCAGCGTGACTGAAATCTGAAGCACTGTACTGATAGTAGGTATTCTGTGCTACTGTCGCAAACATCGGAACTGTACCTTAAAGTGGATAATCTTGTTGTTTTCCTGCTTTGCGCACGCTATGCCACGGTAGGCCGAATGAAAAATGGGCCGTGGTTTTCCGAGGATTAAACTTGAGGGGCACCTATACCTCCTACACTTATACCCATAACTTTAGAACAGTAGGTACAATAATTATTTTATATTTATAAACTATATCAAATTGCAACATTTTACTGATGCTACAAAGCACGTCTTTTAAAAAGGATAGGAATTTTGTTACTTTCCTTTTAAGGACTGTTTTATTGCAGTATATTGTAGAATTCAAATAGAAGTAAGTACCTACAAGTACCTACGCCGTTTTTACAGAGACATTTTGGTAACTTTTATCAATAATTTAAATAATGTTACATAAGTACCCTAAGCTGAGCAGGAGCATGTCAGATAATGGGTGACCTATGTTAATAATGTCGAGTAGGTAAAAATGTCAGTTAAATTGTAGAGCTATTAAAACGGAATACTAGGTACTTTGAGAAAATTGCTTACATACACATTACCTGATAATCATACATAATTCTGTACTTAATACCAGACAATGCTACATCGCTGTACATCACAAAAGTATACAATATACGTATAATAAGCGCGGCAATACAAAGTGTCTCCAACCGTCACTGAAATGACATCTGATTATGCACGGCACATTCCAACTCGCTCTCCTATTGGTTGACGCGGAAATTTGTCGCCCATTTGTCACCAAACGCCAGCCAATCAGAGCGCCTACTTTGAAAGATCTGAATTTAAATGTCACCGCGCGTCGCTTTATTTACTTTATCTTTTGTGTTCGTTATTTGAATAGAATCAAAAAGTATCCGTACCTACTATTATTCTTCTGAATGTTATTCTGTGAATAGTATAATGGTTGTTACAATAAAATTATACCGAGAGGATTCAATGCTAATTGAAGTTAGAATAAAATTGTGTACAAGATATGACAACCGTCAAAAATTTAAAGCTGTTTGTCAAAAGGGAGCCCCACATAATGCCATCGATTTTTACACTCATCACGCAGAATGAAACAACAAAAAGGACACAATTTCGCCCCAAATCAAGCGTGACTTTTAACAAAGGGCATCGCGCACGGCCTGCGCAATCGTTTATAACCCAGCTAAATTAAAAAGTCACTCAAAATTGACAATGGTAGGGCTTGCCGCGGATTTCAGACATGGTCGGTTTGTAGCCCAATGTGCCGATTGCCCCAGGTTGGTGGAAATAACATGGCTGTATCATTGTTATACAAAAGCGCAGCTGTTCTCTTCCCCGAGGGTAAAAAATACGTTTTGTGTGTTTTTTACGATACGGTGTGTATAGGCCCTTTTAGAGCGGTCACCGGGACAGGCATACGCCTCCTGTTTGTACATTTTGATTCATTGTGCGCTTTTAAAAAATCGTAACTTTATGACTGAAAACTGAACATTTACCTACTTGAATCTCTCTAAGTTAGGTAAGTTTATCACTTAAAATCATAGAGAGAAAAAAGTAAGTAAGTAATAAAAATAAAAAGTGCCTACCTACTTAATCGTAAATATTGTCTTAAAGGTACATTCTAGTATACTCTTGACATTACACTACTTATATTACTGCATTGAATATTTTATCGTCATGTCTTATTCTTGACATGTAAAATAATGTCTACGTCCAATTATTATTATGAATGCAGATTACGAGCTATAAATATAACCCCTAAGGTAACGTAGAGCACCCAAACCGCCATATTGGATTTCGCCATATTGAATAATCTTTTTATGAAAGAGGTAAGTGCATTAATAATTCCTTTTTAAGGGTCTGAGAAGGGACATGGCAGATGCGTTTTGAGTAGCCTAGGGTGAAGTTCTTGAGTCTTGAGTGTTGTGATCAGCAGTCTTGAGAAATTGTGTGATAAAGTGCCTATCAGGTATGTGTCAGAGTTAATTTAAAAGTACCGATTTTTATACAAAGAAGAGTGAATATTAAAAAAATTGTTTTCAGGTTTCAGTGGTATAATTATATCATTTGCTAAAAAAATGCTAAAAACTCATTAAAAATAAATAATAATCATATAATAATTTTCATTTTTCTGAATAATATACAGTATTAGGTAACTATGTATTGACATAAGATGACGAAAAAAAATCATATCAAACGTTTATCTAATATGCCGCCTTGTAGGTTCTATTAAATCAAATCTTTCAAATGTGTTAAACAGGAGAAAAACTAATTTTATATTGTGATAAAACAAATGTTAGGCCTCCATTCATGTTATTTAAAATTGTATGTTGGGTATCAGTGTGCAAGCTAAGTCGTAAAAATTAAATCCTTTATCTACCCTGTTACTCGCTCCAATGATTTATTTTATGGAATTTACGTAAAACTACTTTGAAAAAGTTTCTAACTTTTTAGAATTTTTTTCGTTTTATTTCTGAAACAACATAAAATGAAAGAAAAAAGGCTCAATCTTTCTAACTTTCGCACCAGCCGAATATTCCAACAATTAGGTCACTCTCCCCATTTGAGGGCAGTAGGGCGCGCACACAGATACATTACATGGCTGTTGTAGTATAGATGTAATACAGACAGATGTGATCCTACGAGGGACTGATACAGTTGCATAGAAAAATTCTGGAGTAAAGCACACGAGAGATTTGTTTTTTTTTACAGAAAGCATTAAATACCGGATACTTCCTACTAATATAATAAACGTGAAATTTTGTAAGTATGTATGGATGGATGGATGTTTGTTACTCTTTCACGCCGGAACGGCTGAACGGATCTGGATGAAACTTAACAGACAGATGGATTATAGTCTGGAATAACACATAGGCTACTTTGTATCCAGTGGGAATACCGGGATGTAAATCTGTGCGGGTAAAACCGCGGGGCGCAACTAGTAGTAAATAAACTGAAACAGCTTTACGACTTTGATCCCCAGGCACGGTAGATATCCCTTCAGATCTCCCAGTACCAAGTAGGTACTAATTCAAGATTCTTTGAGGATGTCTAAGGGGGGTCAGAGTCAGAGGTACGTCCAAACATTACATTTGGCACAACACAATACAGTATGGGGTTCTTTAAAAAAGGCGTATTAAAATATTTAAAGGGTCAGCAACGCGAGTGTGACACATCTGGTGTTACAAACGTCCATAGGCTACGGTGACCGCTTCCCATCAGGTGGGCCGTATGCTTGTTTGCTACCTTGGTAGTATAAAAAAAAAAAAAAAAAAAAAAAAAAAAAAATACCCACATTTTGCAGTAGTTAGTCTTCCATACGTGACAGGTTGCAAGCCCATCGCCGCTGTTAGAATACTAACTAAATAAACTACTAAATGTACTGAATACTCGTTTTCTTACGGTTTAATAATTGTATCAATACCGACCTATATTCTCTTGCGTTATTTCAGCTACATAATGACGATTTTTAATTATTAACTAAAACATCTTTTCTTCAAAAAAAAACCGGCTTCAAATACAGAGAAAACCATGAAAAGCGAAACAAAAGAAAACTTAATGAAGGGAACTAACAAACCACCTTTGTTAGATTTTTTCAGCAGGCGCTAACTTAATTTCGATTTCTTTTTTTTAATTTTTAAACGCGAAACATACATAGGTAATAATTAACAGTTGAATTCAGAACCTCCTCCTTTTTTGAAGACGTTGGTAAAAAAGATAACTCAATCGAATTGAGAGCCTCTTATTTTGAAATCGTTTGAAAATTGACTACAAATCGTCGATGGAAATTTCAATTGGCGTAAAGGACAAAAAGGCGATATTGAGTTATTACTCATATGCATATGTAAACTTAAGAGTTATTACTCAATATCGCCATTTTGTCCTTTACGCCAATTGAAATTTCCATCGACGAAATATTTGATATGAAACAGAGACACTATTGTCTTCAACTGTCCAAAGCTGTCATTACGTTTTCTCCCTGATTTACGTGCGGGCGCGCGCAGATGAAAATTGTATGTGGGTGCGTTGACTGGCCGTTGGCAACCCTTCGGCCGCCCGGCCCGCCAGACAATGACCATTTTTCTAGTGTAATCCTGTGTAAAGAGCACAGTACAAAATATACCTAGCATTATCAAAATATTGCATTCAATATAGCTTACGTATAGTATGACAGAACGAAGTACGAGTGCTGCCGTGGTGGAAATCTAGATTTTTAGCATTTGGTGCACGTTCTGCGCACTATGCGGTCAGTCCAAAATACATTTTTAGACAATTTCTCAGAATTTCAACAGAAAAATAACAAAATTAAGAATAAAAAAATATCTATCTAATATGTAAGCATATAATGTATTAAATATATCAGTTATCAGTACCCATAACACAAGCTTTGAATAGCTTACTTTGGGGCTAGATAGTGCTGTGTGGATTGTCCAGCATTATTTATTTATTTATTTAAGCCCACAGCAATGTCCAAGTGTGGGTAAGATAAGAGCATCGTCTGTATGCATTTGCTCATTTGCGTTTATTTCCTTTAATTCATTGTTTTTTCTACAACAACGTCCTCTATCATTCTTTTCAAATCCAGTCCTTCCTAAGGTTGTCGGGAAGAGATCCCTCTTACTCTTAGCGATAATGCCAACCATTTTATATATCACCCAGATGTTTTTCTTGTTTTGTTAGAGTAATTATTAAGTGGTGTGCAATAAAGTATCTTCTTCTAAGTCAAAGTCAAAAGGCATACCTTTTGACTTTAAATGTCTTAAAGCTATCTATCTATCTCTGGTTTAATTCATTAGTAAGTCAACTCGATGTTGACAGAGTTGGGCCACTAAAGGCCTTCCTCATTTCTAAACGGCTTAGACGACCACAAGACAACTCTGAAAAGAAAATAGTACTAGCTTATTGTTGTTGTTGCTTTCATCAGCATAAATAACAAAAAAATCACACACGAGCATTTAGGCCTACTCGCGGCCAAGTGCTTTGGCCGCGAGTAGGCCTCAATCGGATGATCTACAAAGCGGTGCGAACAGACTCAGACAATCACGATTGCTCCGCCCTCGCTCCTTCGCCTCATATCGAGATATCGAGTTCTGCTACAAGTTATACACTTACGGCTCTCTGTCTAACGAGGCTTACATCTGTACCTATGTCTCAAGTTGGCGTTTTCATAAGGCACCACTTCCACCACAGGAAAAGTAGACGTACGGCTCAATACCATCCATTCCTAGTTAGCATACCACCGATTCGCACGATGTGCTTCGCTTCTATCTTCTTATGCGAACCGCTAAGGAGTGGAACTCGTTACCGTCTCGTCTGTTTTTCCTGACCATTACAATACAAGTCTTTTCAAGACAATAGTGAATAGGTGTCTTCTAGATCGTTCTGCTACAACGTAGGCTACGTCGTCGCTTACCATCAGGTGAGATTGTAGTCAAAGGACGGTCGATTTAGTTAAAAAAAGGCACGACGTGCGCGATGTGTAGGCAATGAATTTTATTCTTCTTTACAATAGGTGTGTGATCTGATTTTTAAACTAGCAATGTTTTTTTAAGGTAAATTTCAGAGATTCGAGTAAAAATGGTTTCAGTTATTTTTTTATCTCTTCTGCTTTTTGGCGATCTGTTTTCAAAACAATAATCCAAACTGCTGTCTGATTTGTCCATCTGTTTCAGTTGACATGTGAGAAGAGACTCGTCGTGTGTTCTTATGAGTCTCAGTTTACTGAACTGAAAAAAAACGATACTTTGCTTATTACCAATTTTAAGAGAAATTTATGTGACAGAAAAAAAACTGAAACTGACTTTTACAAAATTAATTTAATGCAACATATTAAATTAAACTAATGATATAAGCTCTTTTTACCCGAGTGCCGCGAGGGTTATGTGTTTCTATTCATGTATGTATGCATGTATTTATGTATCCTTGCTTCGATATTTCTTTTATTGCCACGTAGTAACCAAACGGCTGGATGGATTTTGATGATTCTAGTATCAAAAGATTCGTCGCAACTTTCCAAGTGTTCTTAGAAATAAAAAAAAACAAAAAGTCACGTGGGAAGGAAAGGAGGAGCGATATTCTCTCACATTAAAAAAAATCTTTTCGCTATTATAGCAATATGGGTATCAAAATCAAGAGATTGATGAAGTGTTTTCAAATAATGTATTAGTTTTTGATTTAAAGTAAACCCTCAAAGACAAAACCAGAACGCAAAATTCGTTAAGTCACTTTAGCGAACTAGGCCATGAGTGATACTAAAATATATCATAAAACCTTCTCTATGGTCATACAAATCGTTTAGAAAAAACCGCATCAAAATCTATGCAGCCGTTTCGATATGAAGAATTTTGTTATAAAAAAAATGTAATTGCTGGTGGTAACCCCAAAGTGTTCAAAATGAGTTACCTATACAACAACCACAGGCGTCAGTAAACTGCTAGGACATGGTACACGAGCCTCCGACTGTCTGCGATCATTACATTTTTATCATTCGTCTCTTGACGAATGATAAAAATGAAGAATAATGAAACTGAAGAATGGATTTCAATATTAAAAAGTACCAAATTGAAAACATTATCTTATTTTACTACCTACATACTTTTAGTTCGGGCACTCGGGGTTTTTTTTTAATAAATCTTCTTGTTCGATACTGAGTAAAAATTACGAAATAATATGGTCGACGTCTATTAAAACAGATCTCGCGTAGATCTACGTTACGGCATTGAGAGGTTAAAATTTTCAGGAGTAATTCTTTTTACTCTAATTCTCACTATTTGAAATCGCGCGCCCCTGCTTCGCACGGGTACACATATCATGCATGTATTATACACATAAACCTTCCTCTTAAATCACTCTATCTATTAAAAAAACCGCATCAAAATCCGTTGCGTAGTTCTTAAGATTAAGCATACATAGGGACATGGGGACATAGGGATATAGGGACAGAGAAAGCGACTTCGTTTTATACTTTGTAGTGATTGCAGTTTCTTGTACGTTTTGTGAAACTCTGAAAGTTAAAAAACCAACGCCGCCTCTTACCACTTGTGTCTTGTAAAATTCGGCACGCACAAAACACCTAATATCATCATTAATGATTGCGGGCTAATGCTCAGTGATTAATGATAGGTTTATTGTCTTTAACGAGAGATATCGACCACGATTTCTTAATTCGGTAATTAGATGTGAAGCAACCGCTTTTTGGATGAACGATGCTCTAGTTAGGACTGCCACACGTGCAATACAACTTGGACTTTAAAGTGTGGAGATAGGTTTTGGAATGGCTTTTATGAGAACTGGAAATGTTGATGGCTTTTGGTGTTGCTGATGATGAAAGACAACTCAAAGGTATCGAGTAAAGTCTTTCGGGGAAGTATTACCCATGCCCTTTTCTGCTATCAAGTAGATGTTGTCGTAACAAAGCATTGCCTCGTAAGTTACGCACGATAGGAACGTGCCCTACGATTCATTACCCTGGGTCCATCAACTTGAGGCTGATGACAGATGTTAAGCCTCATGTGCCTGAAATTAAAGCCTGCCTGAATAATTGCCTGTTCTTCTCGGTGTTGGTCGCGTAGAACTGGCACTAGAGTCACCTAGTTTTAAGATGGTTCAAGATGGTCCTTGTGATTTTATTGAATAAACATATTTTGTCTTTGTCTTTTGTCTTAAATCATCGACCACACTCTTCAAACCGAAACACAGCAACGTTGCCTGGCGGCAGAAAAAGCGTGGTGGTAGTACTTCCTCAGACGAGCCCTTCACAAAGAGCTCTACTACTCATACTCATTATAACTCAAATAGCAATCCCTACATACTTGTAATTTTGGTTATTTATTATTACTTTGGTAAGTACCAATTTCTTTACCATTATAGAGACGACACCTTACAATAAATTACTCAATTATTAAAACCTATAATTACTTACCAACTAAATTTTTATAATCAATCTAAAAAGGAAAGTACAGTTAATCACAGAAATGTACGCGCATAAAAATTACTGGTAGAAATAATGAGCATGTTAAACACGTGAGGCGTGTGGGGCGATGGACATGTCTGAGGCTATGAAGTAAGCGGGCTGGACCTGTGGATTGACCCCCTTCTTCTTCTTGTTACTGTGATGCCACACGGGCAGGCACGAGAAATTCGGTTGCAGAATTGATCTCATACAAAATTACGCGACACAACTTTTTTGTATGAAGAAAATTCTGTGGCAGAATTTCTGACCGTGTGGCACAGCAGTCTGAGAGTTAGCAATCACCTTTTTAAATTTCTCCTTATCTAAGGCAAGCCTCAATAGATCCTTCTTTCCTGATGTTAGGTACGTAATAGCCATGTCTTTTATACCTACCTATCCTCGGCAAATATATTTTTTTATAAAAACTTTTTCAAATTGTGAAATAGTCTTAGCCGGAAACGTTCCTGCCGGAAAAGTTCCTGATTCAAATGCGCGTGCATTGAATCAGGAACTTTTCCGGCTAGGATTTTATAATATGTTACCTAAGTATCATAAAAAACATTACAAAATAAATAAATATTTTCAGTGTTATTTTATACAACTAGATGATGGAAAAAGCAAATAAAAATGAACAGATAAAAAATTTACTAACAACAATTAAAAGGAATTATAAAGATTCCTCTGTAATTATTACTCAGCTGCATATTTGCCCGCTACTTTCATAGACTGAAACGGACAAGTTGCCTATGTCGAAGATCGTGACAGTTGCTCAGAAGCGATCGTGTGAATTTGATAGTGAAATATTATGTTTGGACTTGTCGTAACTACCTACTAGTAGCGCGGTAGCGTTGGTGAAGTCATTTCATAAAAAAATCGTTTTAAATGGCTTGATTCTCGTCTTCATGCTTTCAAATGGTAAAATAATTTTACTTTACTTTATTTTTTTACTAGCGACCCGCCCGCGCGCCCCTGCTTCGCACGGGTGCACATATCATGCATGCATGTATGTATCATACATATATACCTTCCTCTTGAATTCACTCTATCATATATATATATATATATATATATCTCTTCACTCTATCTATTAAAAAAGCATACAAAGAGACATGGGGACATGGATATAGGGACAGAGAAAGCGACTTTGTTTTATACTATGTAGTGATTATTTCATACTGTATACCTACTTAACTTATCCATATTATTGCATAGGTCTGTGTTAGTGTAATGTTATTACTCAGTTGTCTTTTTAATTACTGTAATTGGGGTCCTAACCGTTGTAATTAATTAAATAAATAAATAATGTTTTTGTTATAAAAATAATAAAAAACAAAAATATAAGTGTATGCATGTATATCCTTGTAGCTTCGGTTTGAAGGGTGTGATAGCCGGTGAAATTACAAGAACCATCTCTGTATGCCTCAAGTTGAAGAACGCATCAGGGCAGTGCATTGTAGGGCACGTTCACACCGTGGGTGACTTACGAGGCAATTTTTTGTTATAGGGTAATAGTTGCCAGTTAACACGATGTCTAGATTACCAAACATGCTTAAAATTACAAATGAAACATGCTTACCTATTAGTTATTCCGTTAGGCGATGTTTTGTTATAGGTGATGGTTACCACTCCACATCAGGTGGGTGATCTGTATCGTTAACATGTTAACAATTTCTTTCAAAAACTAAACAAAATTGTATTTAAATATAAATAAATAAATAATGCTGGACAATCCACACAGCATCATCTAGCCCCAAAGTAAGCTACTCAAAGCTTGTGTTATGGGTACTAGATGACTGATATATTTAATACATTATATACTTACATAGATATATATTTTTTATTATACATAAACACCCAGACCAACGGTATATAGGTACAAAGATACATGAGAATTGAACCATACGACTGCCACCATGTAAGCCATCCCTATAGAACTATGCATAGAAACCAGTTTATTATCTTTATTGTTCACACTAGCTGCACTTCACCTACAAGCGAATGTTGCAGAGTTTTATCTAGGCGTTTTGTCATCACATTCACACCTACCCGATTTATAATTAGCAACCTATCTAAATAGCTACCTACACATACACCATGACACACTACCCTATACATTTCATTATCACGTTTTATTTTACACATTGTTCTCTTTTTTTGTGATCAACTTTATATTTTATGTCTGTTTTATTAGTTAACTTTCACCTTATTATTTTGGTTTGTCTTTTCAGTATCATCTGCCTACCTACATAAGTTGCTTATAAAATGTAGATTCGATTTGGTTTATGCACAATCAAATGTATATTATATAGTTTATATTAGACAATAAGAAAACTGTGAATCTAAGAATAAATAAATAAATAAAAAGCAACCATAGATAGAGTACCAAAACAATAATGTGGCTTTTTCTGCCAACAGTCCCAAAACCTTCACGCTATCATTGCTGCCGAAATCCAAAGTCGCTGGTGTCTCGAGATCATCATTACGCCGCGGCAGAGGGGGCAAAGTCGTGTGGCAAATATTTTTAATTATTGTAATGTACGTACTTTCTAATCACGAGCGTGTTGAAACTACAACGAATTAGGTAGCTTTGCATGAAGAAGTAACATCTTTCGAACCTGTTATTAGTAGTACATTATGTAGGTGTAGCTCACGACTCTTGTTCCCGATGCACGGTAGACATTCGGGATTTCATCGGAATTGTCGCTGAACAAGCACCTTTTTTACACTGGGTGTTACAGACAGTCTCTTATGGCAGAGGATGCTGACACAGAGGAAACAGCTGCACATATTTCTGGAGCATTAGTGCCTCAACGAGCACTCTATCTTGGAGCACCGAAGACGCCTGGGGGAAGCCTGCACCAGCATTAGCGAGCTGCGGAACTTGCTGGAGGACATCGGGTGCATTACGAGTAGCAACCACTACCGACACGCTAAAAGGGCCCATCAGCAGCCTTCTTACGGAATCCAGTCTGCTCACCAAGTACGGTGTTTTTATTTACAATTTATAGGTAAACGATAGACTTTCCATTCCGTGCCCTCATTTTGCAGTAGTTAATATTCCACATTTTATAATTTCCAATATTCGCCAGCAACTTCGGCGGAATTCCCAAACAAATCCAACCCTTCGTCTGCCAAGGGACCAGCTTAATTACATCGGATGGCAGTAAATATTAATGAAGTATCTGATACGGACATGTTGTTCTCGACTTTCCTTGTAGGTGTCTCGTTTCTAGAAAACGGCTATCGGAACAATACGTCATAAACTTAAAACACAAAGATCTGCAAACGTCTTGTGTTGCAAGCGACCAAGCCTGCACGAACAGGTAAAAAACTTATTATTGGAGCAATAAATAGATATTGGTGCCAATTCTGTTGTTTGATTTTCCTAACTTAGCCTAATTTGATAACACTAAAAATATTGCCATCCCTTTCTAAAAGACCGAATCAACAAGGACGGCTATAATTTTAGAGCTGTCAGATTAGGTAGTTTAGGATAATGCAATAATAGAATCGACACCATTGGTAGACCAAGCAAAGCTTGTAATATGGGAACCAGATGTATGATGATCATGTAGATAATTACGCCTTGACAAAGAACAAAATAATAACTTGTTCATCTTAAAAATGAAACTAACATCAACTAGCTGTGAGGGTTGTCCTAATTATCACCGTCATTTTCTGCAACTGCTTTTTAGAACCAAGGCTTTGTCAAAGTCGGCTTTTATTGATCAAACGAGATATAACGGATTATGGAGTTCAAGAGATGGGATTTTAGAATATTTGATATGTATGTATTTAAGATAATTTTCCATTGTTGCTGGGAACCGCATGGCCGCCACAAAAACTCAAATACACCGGGAATTTAGACTCTATACGCAGCCCAAAGACGTGCTACATCTAAAAAGGTGGCATTTATTCTACGGCCGTCATAGCGTCATCACATACCTACCTCAGAGACCCCATAACCACCGGTCCTTCTCCATTTGAATTGCCTTTCGAGAACCTGGAATTATGGTTCATGAATGGCGATTAAAAGCTAAAGTAAAAGCTTGTACATGAAAGCTCTTCTTTCTAGATACAGTAGGTACCTACCCAGGTAAGCCAGTCATTCAATTCCATTGAATCCACGACGCGGTTCGACCGCATGGTTCGATCAATCGGACTGTGTGAACTTTTTCCAGTTCGTTCGTTCCAGTGTTCCAGTGACCAGCAAGTCCATTTTCCAGCAGTGGACTTCTTCAAGCTGATGATTATGATAAAGCGTTTAAATTGACCATCATGTTGAACGAGCATTGTTTCGTCCATCAAAAGCCCGTCATCATAAATCTTTAAAATCCAGCTCCCGCCCCCTCACGCAATTTTGTCAAAACTCGAGCATTAATATCAATATGTAGAGCAAAAAAGGTCCCTAATATCCCCAGGGTCTCTTAGTCCCTTTATTTATCAAGCCCGGCCTTTAACCCTTTCATCGTTACGCGAATTAAATTTCTTTTGCCGTCATTTCCCGTGCATTATCTCGGTTAAAATCATAATGGCGGGTTACAATAGAGGGCCGTTTGGGCCTGGGCCCCAACTTCATTAATGTTGCCAGAAGAATTTTATTAAAATGTTGCGTCCTCGGATGCTTAGCGCACGTGGGCCTTTAGTTATTTATTATTTCGTTTTATGTAGGTATACAATACAGGGTGAAACAGGCTACTTCCAAGTTACCATACATCTAGAGTAGTCTCTATCTTGAGTAGTAGATCTACCTCGTGGTAAAGGCCTCTGGGAAAGTACTACCACCGCCATGCGGAATAAAACGACTGATAGGATTTTTCAGTTGAATTTGCTTACATAATGTACCTAATTGAGTTAATGTAATCTTAAGGCGTTGACAACACCTAACATTTCTCTCGCTCGCACGATTCGACATTTTGAAAGACATAAAATCACAAATTCTAATTTTGAAAAATTGCAAACAACCATTTTGTGTGCAATCACACTGCGCATAGTTTGGTAAAAATTTCATTTTGATTGATGCAAGTTTTCCTACTCAAAAGTTTGCTTGAGTACGAAAACTAGATAAGCAAACTTTTAAGTAGGAAAACTTGTATCGATCAAAATGATTTTTTTACTAAGCTGTGTGCAATGTGATTGCACACAAAATGGTTGTTTGCGATTTTTCGAAAATGAGGTAAGTGATTTTATATCTTTCAACAAGTCAAAACGTGCGAGCGAGAGTCACATTAGGTCTTGTCTTCGTCTTAACAGTTAGCAATAATTATAAGAACTTCATTGCAAATG
The DNA here is from genome assembly GCA_963576535.1 of Plemyria rubiginata. Classification (NCBI taxonomy): domain Eukaryota; kingdom Metazoa; phylum Arthropoda; class Insecta; order Lepidoptera; family Geometridae; genus Plemyria; species Plemyria rubiginata. The sequence goes on from OY754923.1 coordinate 8,184,313, forward strand.
GTATTTCTATAAACGCTTTTTTCAAAAGTTACGATAGTTTTGAAGCTGAGTGAAAGCCTTTTTATGACACTACTACCTGCGTCCCGCGGTTTCACCCGCGTAGTCTTAAATCCCGGTATTCCCTCGGGATAAAAAAGTAGCCTATGTGTTTATCCAAACAATAATGTATCTCTGTGCCAATTTTCACCAAGATCCGTTCAGCCGTTCTGGAGTTATAGAGTAACAAACATCCAACCATCCATACATCCATCCATCCCTCCATCACCCATCCATCCATACTTCGTCCTTCATACTTCAGATTAAATTGATGTCCGATATCTAATATTCTATTTAAGTTTATTTCTCCTCCCCCTAATGAGTCGCTTACGCAGAAGTTTCCAAGAGGCCGTGCCCAAACAAATTCAAGATAAAACGCTTAAAGACCTATTAAATAATGCATGCCTTAAGACTCGCGAGCAGGCGGCCAAATGGCGACCGGCATTATAATAATGACTTGGCTAAACAACGAACAATTTTTTCTTCAAAACTTGCATTAAGGTACCGGCTACAAAGAAAGAATTTACGCATAGATATCTTATTTAATGATTTTATTACAGTTGCTAAGCACTAGGCCTATTTGCTGTTGTAGCGCACATAATCATGACACACTTTTCAAGTTCTCTCAATATTTAGGAATTTATTTTTATTGTCTTTGTTTTTTTCACTGGTTTGTTTAAAAGAAATACAAATAATAAGATTTATTTAAAAATAATAAATAAATAAAATAAGATCCAATTTTTTATATTTTTACTTAATTGCTTTTGATTTTTTTATAGAAAAACATACTTCTATATAAATGTCCGAGATTAGATTAGACATTTTTTATTATACATATAAGACATAATGCATAGGCGAACTGTCTGATCTTCACATTGACTGGTAAAATATTTTCGAGTGGACCTTGTCTAGACTCTCCAGCTCCTAGTCTTATTGATCAGCACTTACTCATCAATCAAGATTTTAGCCAAAGAATAATTTTATTTTCTCCCACAAGAGTACTTAATGAAATATTCAGTTGTCCCAAGTTTGATCAAAACAATCAAAAAATTAATCACGCCCAACCGAACATCCCGAGTAACATTCAACCCTTGAAACAATTCCCAAAGAAAACGACTTTGTTTAAATACTTGAGATGATTCGTCCGACTGTACGCAGTTTATGACCCTCTACGTGCTTGCACATGGTGATGCAAGTGCCGTGGTAGGTCGCTGAAGAGAAAAATGCGATCAGGTTTCGCAGCTGCATTAGTTCAACTACCTATGTTTTTAGCATTAGTTACCTGCATTTTTTTGTTGTAGTTTATGTTGTGAATTTGTCATTATGTAGACATCGATATCACGATGAATTTGCGAAATTAATAGTAATAATAAAGTAAATTGAGTTAGTTTATTATATTCGTAGCTTAATCGAGATGTGATTTTTTGGCAAAATCCAACCTGTTTTAAGTCAGTACAAGGATCATATTGAAAAGAGCTAGCAAGATCTTTGTTTGAGAAGTGGACATTCGACGACTAATAAAAAAAAGCACTTTTTTTACCGATTACTGATGAAATAATGAAATTTTCGGTTTCTATGTTTTGTATTAATTTATTTAGAGCGTTTTTTTACCAGCCATCCTTGACAATTAAAATTAATGAGGTCAGGTTAGAGTTAAATAAAAAAATTAAAGACATTTCTTCAAAAGACAATAGAAACACAAGGATTAAATTGGTATCTGCGGCATGTGGCAGTCGTGTTCAAGATCTTAAAACTCCCCAAACTCCCCCGATCTCAAGCCGCCTTCCACAATATTTGCATAACTCATTATGCTACATTCATATTTAATTAGAATATTTCCTTCTTTACAAGTAAACTGCTGATTGCTGTTACTGAATTAGACACTTTAGAAACTTCCTCTAGTTTTTCTTTTGTTAGATCTATTGGTTGATAACTTTCTTTTACCTTGCAAAAATCTTAAGAACCCACCAGAGGTGCTCTAATAAAATGATTTTTTTACTATAACTGAGCCAAATTAGTTTATAATTATCTGTTTTATAATTGCAATAACAGTGGATAATTACAACATTCTATTCATGTTGAATCTGAACCAGTGCCTCCTTTATTTTTTTTATGTTACAAAGTTGAGCTGTTACTTTTTTTATTTTTTTTTAGTAATTTTTTAGTTATTTTACATAAAGCGATCTACAGTCCTTATAGGGATCAAAGTCGTGATGTTAATTTCTTTCTTTTCGCCACAAAACTATGAAAATCAGAGGGTATCAATGACATTTTACTTCTTCTTCTTTTTTCTAACTTTTCGTTATCCTTAACGCGAATATGCCTTCTTCCCCAATAACCAGGCTTGAAATCGATTGCCATTTAATTAGCTAGCAGTATTCTTGAGCTTGAGCCAAACTCTAATGACTCCGCTAACTAAATGGTCCCTTTGTTGGAGTTTTGAGTTTTAATTTAGTATATTTTATTAAAAACATTAAATTGTGAAATGGGTTACTTAGCGAGTGAGCTAAAACCTGTTTTGTTTGTGTATAATGGTCTTAGTTATTAGTGATTGAGTGAGTGAAAGTGTGACATTACATTGAAACATCACTAAATAGTATAAAACAAAGTCGCTTTCTCTGTCCCCATGTCCCCATGTCCTTTTGTATGCTTAATCTTTAAAACTACGCAACGGATTTTGATGCGATTTTTTTAATAGATAGATTGATTCAAGAGAAAGGTTTATATGTATAATACATGCATGATATGTGCACCCGTGCGAAGCAAGGGCGCGCGGGCGGGTCGCTAGTGTCGGATAAAAGGAAGATTTTATTCATTCATAGTTTAAAAAGAAAGTTAAATTTGTGCGTGTCGTCAATCCTTCCCCATAATTTATTTCACAATTCACAAATTATATGAATGTAAAGGATTAATGATAGTAGGACCTCTTGCATCTTAGCTTACTTACTTACCTGCATTCGAGGCAAAAATATCAATTTACAAGAACCATACGTTGTATCCAAGACAGAGTATACCCTATTCAAGATTCTTTAAGGATGTTTTACGTGGGCTGTCAGTGGCAAGTCCAAACCAAACACATCCTTAACAGTATATTCCTTACGTAGAAGAAAAGAGTTCATCTTCGCTGCTATAATAATCCTACTACCTACTATTATAAACGCGAAAGTTTGTAAGTATGGATGGATGGATAGATGGATGGATGGATGGATGTTTGTTACTCTTTCACGCCGGAACGGCTGAACGGATCTGGATGGAACTTGGCAAGGAGATATTATAGTCCGGAATAGCACAGGCTACTTTTTATACCGTGGGAATACCAGGATTTAAACATGCGCGGGTGAAACCGCGGGGCGCAACTAGTACTAAATAAAGATAAGTAAATAACATTATGTACATACTGAGCTTATCCACGTTCTGTAATAACCCCTCTATGGATAAAGTGCTCTTACGCTCTAGGATTACCAAATGGCAGTAGCGACCATCCAACTATTTGCGCCGACTACCAAAAGCTTGCTACGCTAATTTCCTCTTTAAAACAAATGTGTTAAGGTTGTAATTGGGCTGGTTCGGTTGGAGATATTTGAATAGATGGAAAGTGGATAGATATAGAGCAGCGTTGCCCTCGTGGACGTATTGACAAGTGCACTTAGCGCGGGGATTATGTTGTGCAACGTTTGCGTATTGTGGATGGTGTTATGTACACTATATAATTCTAAAATTTTGAGCAACTTTTACACCAACCTTTCGATTTGGACCCAAATTTAAAAGTTGGCGTTAAGACGTGTACATCATACATGATAGGATGTTGTACTTGAAATTTTTTTAAGCAAGAATTGAATTATATTCCGCACAGGCGATCGTACCTATGGAAATTCAACCACAACCAAATTTGGATGCGCCAAGACGCAAGAAACAAATAAGTAAATAAGAGTAATAAGTATAAGAAATAAGTAATAAGCATATGAACTTCTTCTTCTTCTTGAAATAGAAAAACTTGGTGTCAAAAACTCTTGGATTTTTGGTTATTTTATTTTTACTTGTTTGCAAATTTCTCAATTACAAGCTATCAAATTTCATACAGTACGGATCAACGGTTCTTAGGTTATAGCCGGACAAACACACATATACATAAAATACCAAATTGCCCTAGTTAAGGCGCTGACAACACCTAATATTTCTCTCGCTCGCACGATTCGACATTTTGAAAGATATAAAATCACAAATTCCAATTTTGAAAAATCGCAATCAATCATTTTGTGTGCAATCACATTGCGCATAGTTTGGTAAAAATTTCATTTTGATTGATACAAGTTTTCCTACTCAAAAGTTTGCTTGAGTACGAAAACTAGAAAAGCAAACTTTTAAGTAGGAAAACTTGTATCGATCAAAATGATTTTTTTATTAAACTGTGCGCAATGTGATTGCACACAAAATGGTTGTTTGTGATTTTTCGAAAATGGGTTTAGTGATTTTATATCTTTCAACAAGTCAAAACGTGCGAGCGAGAGTCACATTAGCTCTTGTCTTCGTCTTAACTTGTAGATTTTCGTTCGCTTCTCTCACTCAATACAGAAAATTATAAAATCATATTTCAATCATAGTTCATACATGTTTTGCATAAGATCATCCATGATGACACAACGATGTCCATGAATCCAATTTCAGCAGGGGCGTGCCATGGGAATGATGGAATTACACCCCATAATGCTTGTACTCCAGCTTGCCGTCACGTGGTCGTACATAGGGGTGTGGGGTTTACTCGCGATTTTGGACAAAAAGAGGACAAGAGAGCCATGTTTTTGTGGACAATTGTTTATTTTGGAACCCTTACTTCGAATTTAAACTCACAGTTGCTTTTTTAATAATGGGTGATTAAAAATTACGCGTTTGACTGAATAGAGAGATGTATTTAAACTTTGACGTTTTATTATTCTATGATGGATTTCTTAAAAGTTAAATTACCTAAGGTAAATAAATCGCAAAATAAATATTGGTGGACTTTCGACACAGTCATTTAGCCCCAAACTGAGCCAAAGCCAGATAGCTGATAATATATATAACGTAATTACTTATTTTTATTATTAAAGACCTTAAACCAAATTAGAAAAATGAAGTCTGATATAATTTGTGTAAATCACTCTATTTTATGAACCAAAAATAATAACATTTCTATATTCGAGTTGTCTTAAATAAAATCATGTTATTATTTTTCAATGATTAAAATAGAATAAATAAAATGTTTTTATTTCAGATATATACTTAAAATATCATAAGATAGATCCATATACTTAAAACTAACAAACAAAAAAATTCAAATTAATACCTACACAACAATTTGATCAGTGATAAAGCCCACCCAAGAAGTTAAACCAGAGGAGGGACTTATCACTCTCAGCACAAAACACTTCCAAATCGGAGAGCCAAACCTATCCGATATTGTTTTCAGGAAGCCTTTTATTTTGCTGGATTACGATAATTCACAAATGTTTTGATAGTTTTTTTAAAAGTCTGAAATGCTTCATGGAAAAGTAAAAAAATATTGTTTCTTCTATATTTTTTGGAAGTATTTTGGTGCATTTTGGTATGTTTAGGATGCGTTCAATAGTAGATTAGTAGCCAAGGGCTGTAAGGCATCAATTGCAGTTCGAGATATTTGCTTTGGCTCTAACTATATTTCGAGGGTGCAATTGATGCTTGCATCCGAGCTAACTACTCTGCTTTACATCTCGATTGTGAGGTAAGCAGAAAAAAACCGGCATTACAAGAATAAAACATTATAACGAAATTGAGCTTCGCCGTTCGATATTTAAAATCGATGACTATTATACTCATACGAAGACAAGGCTGAATAGCGAAGCGACCTCTTTTGTCATTGGGCTGAATGCATGATGTCTATTGCCAGTATGATGGTTAGATGCACGCGAACTTTTTGAATGAGTGAAGACAAGTGTTTTTTTTTTGTAATTACTTACCGCCCTAGGGCTTTTCTAGCTACATTATTTCCCTAGAGCGCTAATTGGTCACCTACACGCCCCATTTGAGGGTAATAAGGACCTACTTACCGAATATGAGGGATGTAAAATATATTTCAGTCTGTGATCGTGTAGGTACCTAATCCATCATTAAACTAAGATGGGTAGATGTGTAATCCAGGATCAACGAGGTTTGACGTAGTGATCCATCTTAGTTTAATATTGATATAGAGAGGTTGTTGGTGTAATGAAAATATTTTACTGTGACTGGGATGTTACCTTGTGTTAAAAATACTTATTTAAGTTGGAATAGAGAGCGTGACTGTTCAGTGTAACGTGTGGATTGGTATAAATTTTGGACATGTAGGTTCATAAATTCAATTTTAATATTTTTTCTTTTAATTAGGTTTCATATATTTAACTATTAATGAGAATAAATTAATAAAACCAAGCAATTGGCTGTCGTAGTGGGTTATGGCATAGGCATTTTTTTTATAATAATTAGATATACGACATGAACTTCAATCTATCAGTTAGCAGCAATAAAGCGCTCATATCACATCTTTTCATTGCTGATTAAAAATTTTCTCTTACCCCTGGTTTCTGAAAGCTATATCAACACTAATCGGCTATCAAGTCACTTGCTATCTCTAATCTAATTAGAAGTAAAAGCTGAAATAGCAAGTGACTTGACAGCCGATTAGTGTTGATCGGCCTTTCAGAAACCGGGGGTTAGTGTATTAGATCAAAAAGATGACACAGACTTCTCGAATTCTAATTACCGGACAGGTCAATAATTAATCTGAACTTGGTATCGTATTAACTGTTCTATGTAGATAAGTTCTAAAATAGTCCGAATGACGCACTGGTTCTATCCGAGTGACGTTGGTTTGGCCTCCTGTGACTTAACCGTGTGTAATTTTAACCCCGCAATGGCGCCACATATGATAGCAATTACGTCATAAATTTTATTGAATTATTATCGTGCTTATTATCGTGCACGACCTATATAGCACAAAAGAAAGATATATCCTCAGGCACGGTAGATATCCCTTCAGATCTTATGATACCAAGTAGGTACGACAAATTCAGATTATTTGAGGACATCTAAGGGGGGTAGTCAGAACTATCAGAACCAAAGACCAACTCAATATTCTTTATGGATATCCAAGGGGACAAGCTATTAGAATAACCTTAATTAATTAAAAAAAAGTATCTTAGTTCACTTCTTAGGTGGTCCATCACACGCCGTAGCTCCAAAGCGCACTAAACCGAAGATTATTACCTTTTACTACACTTTACGAGTACATTGTTATTTTAAAACGCACCACCATACATACATCCATACCACTAATCTGTTGAGACTAAGCAGCAAACAGTCTACGGTGGTCCGAGGAACCGTGTCTAAACAACATTAGTCCTTTATAAAAATTACGCCTAAAAAGGTTATATGTCTTGCCTTTTGAGCTGGCAGTTGCGACCTTTTTGCGCATTGGGAATGTTTTAAAGGAGTTTACACGAGCGGCGTGGCAAAGGTTGACTGTGTGCAAGACTGATTAGGAGACGGATGGGACCTCCACTGCGTGGCGCTATGCTCTGTCATTTGCCTGGCTTTTAACCTTTTTTCAAGTCACACGATAATGGATATCAGTGTCCATAAAAGAAATATAAAGATTCGTTTTCTCTTATTTTGCGAAGCATTTTCATTTTAAATGTTTTTCTAGTGTTATTTTAAGTTGTGTTGTGTAATTTTGGTAGTATTTTACATTACTTGTGGTCTTAGCACAAAGTACGAGCATTTGGAATAAAAGTGTATTATGTGCGTGATTTGACCGAAAATGTTTTAAATGCTTTGAAGAAACCGCCACCATTTTCTTCAAAACAATTGACTGACTCGACTTTGGACTGACATGACTAGTAACTTTTATCTCTGATATCGCTTGACACTGGCAAGATTGTTTTATAGACAGGATCCTTAAAAAGAAAAACATGCAACATTTCATACCTATCATATAGAAAATATTTGAATACGGCACGGCAAAGCTATACTCTAACCGCAAGGCAAGTTTTCACTATTTATTCGCGTGATGTTTGCAGAGCGCTCAGCCGTATTTTCTCCGGTCACAAGCAAAAAGTAGCACGTCTCAACCGTCTCATCCCTTCTCGAGTTGAAACGTCAACATTGACCCAGCGAACTCCGGTAGCTTTTAAACCGTTTGCCTGCACCCCGCTAATAGATGTCCCGACAAAGCCTTGACGGATTTTTTAAGTGTAAAATATTTGAAGTCGGTAGCTTGGCTTTAGATACATTTTTTAGATTGTTAGATATGTGTGACATTCTTTGGTTTGATTAGATTTGACTATAATTCTCAAGAATGGTTTTCAGTGACGAAAAGAACAATAGTTGTATTATAGCCGTTTGTCCTATCACTCATACAAAACACTTTCCTAAAATAAAAAAGACAGGACAAAAAGCTATGTTGCATAAATGTATATTGTACTTACAATTTGTGAGCTCTGGGTAAAGGCACTGTCCATAGTGAGAATGAATAGGTAGTAAATTATTTCCCACAATTCTCTCGGTGGCATGTGAAAATAAAATAACTCAATAGACTAGCAACAACTCAATTTTGACGTTCAAGACCACTGTCCACTAAAGTATCTTTCTAATATTATAATCAAATAAATAAAAACTATTTTTCAATAATGAAGAAATAGAAGTATAATTATTATTATTATTCATTTATTTCAGATTAATATTAAATCCATACTTAAATTAAATTAATATTAGGTACGTACAATTTACAACACAAATAAACAATTACAAATCAATAATAGAAATAATAGTAGAATTTAAAAATTACACAAAAAGAAATGTCATAAAAACAAATTTAAAAATGTGAAAATAAATGAATTAACTAAACTAAACCCATCGTGACTTTCATCCACCTATCTTGAATGGGACAGTCTAGTCGGGAAACAATCATAATATAGGTGTCTGATTCAGAATCAAGGGGGGATAAAAAACAATTCGATTCAGAAATTTGTTCCGTTGGTCTGGGTGTTTTCTATGTATATAATAAAAAAATATCTATCTATGTAAGCATATAATGTATTAAATAGATACGATACATCTAGTACCCATAACACAAGCTTTGAGTAGCTTACTTTGGGGCTAGATGGTGCTGTGTGGATTGTCCAGCATTATTTATTTATTTATTTAATTGCACTAACTATCGTTTTGAACACTTTTGGATTAAATTCGGTAATAAATAAAAAAAACAGACAAATTGCAATAAAATGACATCATACTAATTCATAGAAACATAAAGTGAGAGGTAAAATAAGGATTAATAAGTAAGAGGGGTTAATGTATTTTTTATAACAATAAACTGGTTCTATAACCGACTTATTAAATTTTCGAACAGATAGATAGATAGATAACTCTTTATTGATTATCACAACAAAATAAAGAGATACATTTTAACTTAAAAACTAAAAAATTGAAGCGCCCTTATTTTTGAAATTGGGTGGCAGCGATCTCTTCCAGGTAACCTTCGGATGGACAGGACTGAACATAAAAAGAGAGGGGGGGTCTGTTAGAAGTTTATTTTAAGTACACAATCTATTTTAAGGTAGCTATATATAACCTACATAAACTTACAATACACACATATAATAGAGAATAGCTAAAATATAGCTATTCTATAGGTTATATATTATAAAACCTACATAAACTTACAATACACACATAATAATATAGAACAGTTTTTTCTTTAGTGGGCTTCGGCCCTAAGGCTCAGCATCACCAAAATTATGTTTAGGAAATTGAATGATTATCTTAATAGCGGTCGCGATACGCTAGTTTAATTTATAATGCATTGTTTTGTCGCTTTAATATCTGTCATTCTCATAATTAACTAGACCGAGTTATCTCAGAAACATGGTGGCAAAATAGTTTTAAAAACACTTCATCGCTTTGGAAACGAAATTATTTGAGAATTTTTTTTACTGATGTTATTAAGGCATATGCTAGGACACAATATTATTTCTTTTCTAGAATATATATTGTCCTAGTCTTAGAATAGTACTAGTATTCTTAGATTAAAATATTCTTCATTTCACGGAACAAAATGTATCGTACATATGGGAACTTAATACTAGGGCATTCAATTCCAGTTAACCTTTTTATAAGGTAACAGAACACATAAAAAAGAACGACATGTCTTTTTAGTTTAGTTATTTTCTTAGGTTTTTCTTACTACACTTGCTTCAGGAATAAGCTGATGGCTAACCTGATATTAAGACTACCGCTAGTGAACTTCTCACTTTTGAAGATATAAAATTATTAAAGAAATGAAGTTTAGCAATTTCACAAAAAAGTTTTGTTAATACCATTACGAAGGTTCAGGAATTTTTTTTGGGCCAAACAAGTTTCCAATCAAATAATAAGCTTAACTAGTTCTGGTATATAAACTTTAAGCTACATAACAATTTTGTATGATAATGACAGTTTTGTGGTATAAAGTCTTTGAAGGAAGCCTTTCAAAATATCCTAAAATCCTTCGGCATTGGACAATATTTTAAATTATTTAAAGTATGGGGAACCCTAACAAGTGCATTCTGACATTTCTAATTAAAACAACCCCGATGAATGTGATGAAAAGAACAAAAAAGCCCAATTGTAAATAAGGGGCGGATTTGAACACGGGTTCAATTTCAAATGTCGATGAGATATGACGTTTTGCTCGTTTGTGTTTGTGTATTACATGAAATTATTTTTAGATTTTTGTAATAATTATTTAAATTGTGGTGAAAACTACATTACTCTAAATTACTAAATACTCGATTAGTATTCGATGTATATTTTGAACAAGTATCTTTGTATTATTTAGTTTATTTAATTGCATTTTCAATATCATCTCGTAATATTTCATTTTAGTTCTATAAGCATTCGAACATTCTAAGCCAAAAAAAGCTAATAATTTGTCAATGTTTTATTCATCATCATCATTTCAGCCCGTTAGCACCCACTGCTGAGTAAAGGCCTCCTCTTTAATACGCCACTATTTCCGGTCCCTTGCAAGTCTCATCCATCCAATTCCAGCACTTGCTACAATGTCGTTTGTTCCTCTAGGTCTTTGATCTCTTGGCCACCATTCTGTTGCCGCCTTCGTCCATCTCTCGTCGTCCCTTCTTGCCAAGTGTCCTGCCCATCTTGACTTCCGTTTCGCGAATCGCGTTAATGTTTTATGAAATTTTTTAAATCGTCTGTGATTAAACTGTGAGAGAAAACATGAAATGAGTGACCATCGATGAATACTTAATGCTTTTGAAAGAGATAGGACCCAATTACATTTATAAACACCCAAAAAGGGTGACAAAATAAAGCACATAATAGTGACAAAAGCATTGTAAAACACAAAACAACCCTCGAAAATATCGTTCAAAAACGTCCCTCCCTTTTAATCAGTTCAACCCCCGTAATGAAATCTGGGACGCCATTAAGGGATTAAAAATAATAACTACCCCCGTAGGGTGGTGATTGGGTGCGATGGTCAAGGGTCTCCGGATTTAATGAACTATTGACATGGTATTACGTTTTTAGGGTGAGATTTTCATCGTAGAAAACATGACGAGAGTACATAGCAGTGTTTTTGGCGTCTTTTCTTTGTCATTTCCAGTTTTTACACTATTTATAAATATACTATTGGCCTCATCAACAAGTCCAAAGTCGCACAACGGGCTATGGAGAGAGCTATGCTGGGAGTTTTACTACGACATAGAATTTATTTATTTATTTATAGCTCTCAGAATCAACAAGTTGAAGTGGCAATGGGCATACAACTCGAAGATCTGATAACTGCTGGGGAATAAAGGTTCTCGAATGGCGACCACGAACAGGAAAGCGAAGTGTGGGACGCCCTCCTATCCGATGGACTGAAGACATTGTATTAGAATCACGGGTTGTCGGTGGATGGAAAGGGCTCAGAATCGTTCTTCCTGGAAACGGATAGGGGAGGCATATGTCCAGTAGTGGACTTCTGTAGGCTGATGATGATGGAACTAATAAATATTATCTAAACTACTACTAAAAACTACCTACTAAACCTACTTAGCTCGAAATAATTATCAGAACGATACCCCACTTTATGTACTTAAATTTAAAAGAGTCTTATTTAATGAAAATAATGAGTCCTTGATCATAAACCTTTTTGGCCCGAGTTTTTGAGTCATTCTACATCAAATTCGCTTATAATAATAAACATCTCAAAATTCTTATTCATATTCTTCAAGGAAAACCCCTTCAACGGAATAATGCAAAATCACACGATATTTTTACTGCAGTTTTTGTCGTTTCGTCACTTCAAATAAAAAGGTTTTGTCGCTTTTAGTGCTTCGCTGAACTTCTGTCAAGGTTAACTTGGAGTATACAACTTTAATGTGCTTGGAATAAGGGATGGTTTGGTTTGTTTGCGGTTTTATGGTCAGTGGTAAAAATCCGGTGAATCACTTTGACGCATAAAAGTCACGAATTAAATAGGACAACAACTGACAAAGGAGCCATTTTGCATGGGCTTGTGACAGTCTTCCTTGTGGTGCCGCTGTAGAGATACGAATCTCATAGAGTTTTTCTCCTCGTGTTCGTAATGTCAAGTTTTTGGGTCGAATTTCAGGCTCACAGTAATGTCTAATTGTCATGTAAAATTTTACATAGGATTTTTACGTAGACACATCACAGGTTGCTGCTGCTGTATAGATATATTTTATATTATAGTACCTACACCACATTTCAAATGCATTATGTAAACTAAATAAAAAAAAACAATTATTTTCCGTCATATTAATTCTTAAAAAAAATCTTACTTTCTAAAACAATACCAAAAATAAGCTACTTTTATTTGATTAATATAAAAAGCAACAAATCAATAAATCATAACAAATTATATACCTATATCTGTTTTGCTAGTCAAGAAATTGTACGTAAGAAAATACAGGCACATGCCTCAATTGATGGTCGTAGGGCAGTGCATCGTAAAGGCACGTTCCTATGTGACTCGCAAGGCTACACTTTGCCATAGGTGATGGTTACCATTTAACATTTATTTTACTCTACTCGGAAAACAAACAGTGTTACGTACATTCTACAGCGTGTAACGGAAGGGGGGTATGAACCCTGAAGGAGGTGAATGTGCTCATGGAACTCAACAACTTTCCCCAAAGAACATAGGTCAAAATATGAAAAAAAAATTTGGCCCTCCCTTACAAAACTGACTACCAGCTGATTGATTTACTATGGGAGGGACAAATTTTTTTTCATATTTCGACCTATGTTCTTTGGGGAAAGTTGTTGAGTTCCATGAGCACATTCACCTCCTTCAGGGTTGATACCCCCTTCCGTTACACGCTGTATAATTAAAGTTACTTAAAATACTGATCACCAATTACATGTTTTCGAATAAATACATCAGGTGGGTAGCTCCTTTCCATCAGCAATTATAAATGATTTTGGAACGGCATTTCTAAATAGTCTTACATCTATAAAATGCATCAATACCTTCTTTGTACAGCGAAGTGTAAATTCGGGCCTGAGTGTCGCCGCCGTCGTTTTAACACTGAAACTCTAATTGGACACTTTAAGCTGCTATAGCCGATATATAGTTAAAACAGTTTTTATCCGGCGGCGGGAGCGACCGGCACGAAGGGTTAACACCCGATGGTACAGTTTCAATCATTTATGACTCGCTCTGGAGGATTTTCCCAGGATTTAGGGTACTTATTTTTGTATTGTGAAGTGTCACTGCCATAATAAAACCTGCAAGATCGTTCCGTTCAGATTTCGTTATCGCTTTGGAACTTGTTATAATCTTATAATTAGTAAATGCGAACGTTACGATGCTCGTATGTTTGTGGCTCAAACGCCCTGACAACTGAACCGGTTGGTGTGAGACTTAGGACAAATATAGTTCGAAACCAGGATTAGCATGTAGGCTGTATTTTCTTATTTGAAAAAATACTGAGAAAGGGATTGAAAACATCAACGAACCAATTTAACGAGAACGCCTAAATATTAATTATTATCATGCACGACTAATACACGGATAAAGCCGCGGGCGGCAGTGAATCATATGTTTTTAAAAGTCAAAGTTAGTCGGTCCTGAGAAGGTTTTCCGAGTGGTAACTTTAAATCCTGGCTAGCTATACAGGGTGTAAAGTTACCCACTCGAGAAAACTTAGGATGCTTGCACGACAATATACAGCTATTCTGCTTCAGAAGGACGTGGTATAGTAGGGCGTATGTTTAGTTGTAGGTTGCTATCACGAAAGCTTTAAGACGGCCTAAAAACTTCATTCTCCAATTTTAGCATAGCTTGTACCTAGATAGCTGCTGATATACACACACATAGACACAAGCCCCTCCTATTTATTTCCAGTGAGAACTTCTTTCTTCATCCATTGACTACCAGCGACAAACAGTGACAAATCAAACTAACTATCGTAGAATTGAGAATAGCATAAAGACGACAATGACACAATAATCTATTGCGTATTATGCTATTATAGACCAATTTGCGTCGTTTAGAACGTCACATCACAATGTGATAACTAGTCCATCACATTATTTACGACAATCGAATACAATACCGAAAAGTACAACAGCCTTTATCTACTCCACCAGTTTCAATATGAACTCTATGCTGTAACAAATACAGTCTATACTTGATTACGGATTGTAAAGGTATAGTCGAATGACAAAGTCGTTATCACAATATTTCGTGTAGTGATAATAGAAGAATAAACGTTTGGAAGAATTAGCGTGTGTGCGATACTGTCGTATGTCTCTTGTTAGTCGTTTCTGTTGACGCAGTCTTGTTGGTGATTGTACGGTCACGATTATTGCCCAAAGTGGTCTTGTGACCACAATTTTATTATAAACTAGTTGCGCCCCGCGGTTTCATCCACGCAGATTTAAATTACGGTATTTCTACGGGATAAAAATAGTAGTAGCCTATGTGCTATTCCAGACTATAATCTATCTTTCTGCCAAGTTTCATCCAGATCCATCCATCCATCCAACCATACAAACTTTTGCGTTTATAATATTAGTAGGATATGATTGGACCATTAAGGCGATCTTTTTTTTGGTATCAATGGTTTCTATCGAAATAGTGTGGTGAAAGGATTTTAAGTGCTCAAAGAGCGCTGGCGATGACAGCTAATGTACCTCTTGCTCATAAATTATATAATTATGAAATATATAATATCACTAAATCAACCAAATACCTGGTGTGCAAAACAACGTACATTCAAAATCTACTGGTGCCAAGATAATTCACGCGTACCCTCAACAAACCTACAACTAGACGAATTCCTATCAAAAATGCATTCATAATTACTTATTCGCTACTTCCATTTAAGTCACCCCAGGCGTTGTCGCTAACGAGCGCTAAACCTACCTACACCCCTTAATAGGTAATACAATAAGGGCTCCAATTTGTGCTACACCCTGTATAATGATCCTCGTTAGCTGATATAGTATGCAAACGCATAATAATACCTCCTGTACAACTCACGTACAATGCTTGAATTTAAATACATTTATGTACATACAAAATAAATACATAAAATACATCACAAAATCACGCTTGTTCCCCATAATAGAGGTAGCCAGAGACTACGGATTTCCAGCATGCATAAAAATATTTAATTATTCGAAAGAATGATTTCTTTGATTTTTTCAAAACTACACAAAGGTGGAAGGTGGAAGAGAATGCTCTCTAGCATTAAGTTCGCCTATGTACGATACATTTTGTTTATGTGCAATAAAGAATTTTCTATCTATCTATCTAGTTATTAACTCTTTTTAATAATTAAATATTTTTGTATTTATTAGCTCTCATACTCGTAACATTCTACATACCTACATTCTCGTCGGTATAAGAATGTAAATTATTATTTTGAATAGATTTTAGTTTCTATAAATAAATAAATAAATATTGGTGGACATTCCACACATCACTATCTCACCCCAAACTAAGCCAAAGCTTGTGATATGGGAACCAGATAGCTGATATACCACTTTATATACTTTTTTTTTGTAAATACATACCTATGATTGACGACCTCAGTGGCGCAGCGGGCGAAAATCCGCCTGCGACGCAAGAGGTTGCGGGTTCGATTCCCGCCTCGGAACAAATTTGTGTACGATCTGCAGAAATGCAAAATCTGCAAAATGTTTGGTCTCGGTGGGAATCGAACTCACGGCCTACGGCGCAGAAGGCAGAGCTACTATACCAACTGAGCTATGTAGGCTGTTTATGTTGCACACACGCACACACATACACGCGTGTAAACGTTTTGTTACGCATTCGATTGGCATTGAGGGATCAGTTGAGTTATCTCTAGATCGTCTGAAAGGGTCAGTAGGTAGTTCAACTATTTCATATTATTTATTTTGTACATTTTGTAAATTGTTGTATTTATTGCAATTTTCTTTGTTAATAATTGTTTATATCAGAGTATAATTATATAATATAATATCTTATTCAAAAACGGGCACCGCCGTCGCGTCGTCAAGAAGCCTGCTAATTTGTTTGGCAAATTTGGGGTGACGTGTGGGGGAGGAAACGGAAGGGTTGACGTCAAGTTATAAATATAGACATGCCAGAATACCTATTCATGTAGATACGTCAGTATATTTACTATTTTACGAGAATATCAACAGAATAATAAATAATCTATAAATACTAAATATTGGTGGACTTCCAACACAGCACTATCTAGCCCCAAACTAAGCCAAAGCTTGTAATATGGTAACCAAATAGCTGATATAATACATATATTCGTTTTTTGTAAATATATACATGTAATATTATATAACGCCCAGAATAAGTCTTTCAACTATTACTCAAAAAGTACTCCATTTCCGTTTGTTTCAAGGCAAATTACAGCCAACCTGCCGTCCTTGTAGCTGAAATGAATAAATAAATAATGCTAGACAATCCACACAGCACCATCTAGCCCCAAAGTAAGCTATTAGCTGGTGTTATGGATACTAGATGACTGATATTTTAATACATTTTAACTTACATAGATAGATATATATTTTTTTATTATGCATAAAAACACCCAGACCAACACGGAACAAATTTCTGCAGATCATACACAAATTTGTTCCGAGGCGGGAATCGAACCCGCAACCTCTTGCGTCGCAGGCAGGCTCTCGCCCGCTGCGCCACAGAGGTCGTCGAATATAAAGATATTGAACGATTATTACTCACGATTCTCAATAAATGTTGTGTTTGACGTTTGGTCGTTGGGTCACAGAAAGTGTTATATCGAACTGTCGAAAGCTAAACGAAGTATCAATAAAAATGTTTATAGGTACATAAGTCTAAATAGCGATAGTTGAAACTACTTATTAATGTTTTATTGAGTGACGTAGATCAGTTGGGGAAATACACTACGAGTTAATTTTAATCGGAATCTAATTGATTACAATATGTCTTTTGCTCATATCAAGTGAATTAGAGCTCTTTTCTTAGAGCGGACTCGCCCGCTGCGCCACTGAGGTCGTCAAATATTGTGTGAAATCCTATATTTTGCTTGCCTGTAATCACAAGATTTTCAGGGTTATCTCCTTGTTATGTGTTACCGTGTGCAATCCACCCTATATCCCTTCACGACCAAGACATAACCACTGTAAGAATGTGATTACACCTCATAACGGAAGTCCAGATCACAATAGATAGCAAAACCGTGTTTGTGAGACATCACAAAACGCCATAATTCACTGTTCGCGTGACAACGGTCAATAACTGTTCTATTACATGACCAGTTACAGCAGACCCTCTTGTCTTTATACTGTATGGGGTTGTCATGGGATATTAGGGTGGTGATAGGACTTGACAGCTCAAGGTTCCCTGGACGGCGATAATGAAAGTCGTACATGGTGATATTGTTCTTACATTGATGTATTTTTTGAGAAGAGCCGTTTGATATTGTGCAATTGTTATGACTCTAAAGCTGCTTTCAAATGACGTCATCCCTCACAGAACCATCGATAATGTTGGTTTTTTAATTGAATAACCCTCGGTTTCTGAAAGCGCGATCAACACTAATCGGCTGTCAAGTCACTTGCTATCTCTATCTAATTTGAAGTAAAAGCTGAAATAGCATGTGACTTGACAGCTGATTAGTGTTGATCGAGGTTTCAGAAACGGGGGTAAATGTATACAAGTGGTAGATTATATTAAATTTATTCATACATAGGTTTATTTCCGAAATCTTCGCCAAAACATTTTGAGCATAATACTCGTATCATGAGAAATACCACCTGTTCTCTGTGATAACGAACCCCTTTTGAACGAAGAAATCTTGCCAAAATGACTGAACAAGCTTTTAGCGTGTGAATCAGTAGATGATAAAATGGTATACCGTCATAGGCAGCGAGCTTAATACCTTGGAGCACCGAAGACGCCTGGGGAAGCCTGCACCAGCATCAGCGAGCTGCTGGCTTTCCAGGAGGACATCGGGTGGCTGAGCTAGCATCCACCACCCGACACGCAAAAAGGGCCCATTTGCGGCCTACTTGCGGAAACCAGTCCGCTCACCAAGTACCGTCATAAGCAACGAATTTTCAGTCATAATTGATATGGGCTTTAAGTTGCTTCATTAGTAGGTAATGACCATCAGTGTCATAGCTTTCAAGACGTTTCAAAATGATTCTTCTGCATCAACTAAGTTATGTTTACATTTGTTTTACGTTAACGTTTTTAAAACGCAATGGCTAATAAATAAATAAGTCAGAAAATGACTTTATTCTAGTCAAATCACGATGTAGTCTCAACGCTCCGTAAAAGTAAATTTAAAGATGTCATAGTCAAATAAAACAAATATAAACTAATTTTGTAAAGTTCTATCATTAAATTAATGGGCGTAATTATATGAGTATTATAAGTATTTTTAAATTTATAAAAATATCAGCTATCGGTTTCCCATCATAAGCTTTAATTGGCTTAGTTTGGGGCGAGGTAGTGTTGTTTAAAAGTCCACCAATATTTACTTAACACACAAATATCACAAATGTGAAAGTTTGGATGTTTGTTACTCAATAACGCCAGAACGGCTCAACGGATCTGGATGAAATTTGGCACAACGATAGATTATAGTCTGGAATAGCAAATAAGCTTTTTGTCCCGTGGAAAAACGCGGGGCGCAGCTGGTTTTTTATATATAAAGATTTGATGTAACGAAAAGTAGACATTCTACCTTGTAGCAAAAACCATCTCACGTTCACGGAGACAAAACGACTTGATTAATAATCACCCCCTATTTAATAAGCACGGTAATTGAGATGTTTGCATAGAAATCAGGGGTCGCATCCCTTCAACCCTTATTTGAGCAAGGATTCATATTTAGTCATCCGAAATTGTGCTGAGACTGGGGTTCTGAGATTTTGAATTAATGGGGTGCTGCGGTTCGATATTGTAAACGGAACACAATATGTGCTATTATCATTATGGTAATAATTTTGTTAATTTGGAAATGCTTTGTTTGTCGCCAGTTCATAAAACTATGCAGAAATTTGAACAAATTTAATTTTAACTGGTTATTTTCTCTGATCTGTGCGCTGAAACAAGAATCCTAAAGTATAAGTTACCAAAAAATATTTATTTATTGCTTACACCAAACTATGTATTTACACATCGTATTTCGCAAAATAAGACACTAATATACAGTGTACGCCCCGCTCAAACTATATGTCACTAATCGTATTTAGGAAAATAAGACGACCACGAAACCACAAATATACAGAGATACGCCCTGCGTTTTAACCCGCGTCTGTTTTTACTCGGGTATTCCCACGAGATAAGAAGAAGCCTATGTGCTATTCCAGACTATATTCTATCTCTGTGCCAAATTTCACTCAGATCCATTCAGCCGTTCTGGCCTTATTGAGTAACAAACATCCAAACTTACTCATTTATGATATTAGTGGTGAAGTGTAATGGGATGGGATGAAGTGCGACCATTTTAGATGCTACAGATATTTCAAGATATTTTTTGATGAATTTATAAAATTGAAGTACAAATCTAGATTTAAATAAAACGCATTAATTAGACTTCGGAAGGCTAGTCAGTCAAATACAACGGTAAATTAATTAAACATACAATCTTTCAAATAATTTTAATCATTGTAAATAATAATTTCAATTATGTACTGTCAAACTGTGAGATAACCACCTAGTAGCGTCAACAAAATTGTTTGCAAAAATAACTTCCAATTACGAATATTAATTAACTAATTCTAAATTAATAACTAAACTAAACTAATTCTAATTCTAAATTCTATATTATAGGGGTTTTATTTATCACATAGTCAAATAATAATGTTCGCGTCTTTACTTTACACTTGTCAAAAAGGACGAAAATATTATTATTATTCATTTATTTCGGATCAAAAATCCATACAATAACATATACAAATAATGCAAAAACAATTATAACTTTACACAAAAACTTATAACTAAACACATACCTACCTAAAATAAATAATTTATAAAATGTCATATGAAATTTAGAATTTAGAATATGTATAATGTGACTTCACAAATAAATAAAATAGTACGAATGAATTTATTTGTAAACCAAAATTCCTGTAAATTTATTCTGTATACGTGGGTATAAGTTACATAAACCTAATATAAACTTAGCCAGTTTTTCACAATAAGCTGTTAAGCTAAGCGTATTCAAAAACACTTATAACTCCTGTTTCTGAAAGCTCGATTAATACTAATCGGGTGTTAAGTCTCTTGCTATTTCAGCTTCTACTTCAAATTAGATAGAGATAGCCAGTGACTTGACAGCCGATTAGTGCTGAGCTTTCAGAAACCGGGGGTAAACCTCTTAATTTTTTTAAAAGTAAATAACCAAGTTTGCCAATATATATTATCACTACATAGTATAAAACAAAGTCGCTTTTCTGTCCCTATATCCCTATGTCCCTATGTATGCTTAAATCTTTAAAACTACGCAACGGATTTTGATGCAGTTTTTTTTAATAGATAGAGTAATTCAAGAGGAAGGTTTATTGTATAATGCATGCATGATATGTGCACCCGTGCGAAGCAGGGGCCCGCGGGCGGGCCGCTAGTATACTTTATATCACACAAATGGAACATCGATGTTCATTGTTCATGCCACAAATGTTTGTCGGAGATAGGTCTCACCCACTCCAGCCCACTCCATTATTATTACCAAAAGTGTCTTGCAGACCGTACAGCTAAATCGTAAGGCGTGTTTACACGCGGCGCTCATCACGTCACGAACGTTGCGTGATCGCGACCGAGTCGAGTCTCTGTCATTATACCATAACGCTGTCGGTACACTTGACGGAAACTGTACACCAATACACAAACAACGATAAGTCATAAAATAATTTAGCGACGTCCGACCAAATAAGCATGCTTATTTATTACACACGTGCTTTTATCAAGGCTCGAAAAAAGCATGCTTTTAGCTCAAAAATAAGCACGTGTGTATAATAAGCACCTTCCATATGTGTATCATATGTGTAATAAGCACCTTCATGGACAGATAGCTAACTAAATTATCTCGTTGCTGTGTTTTGGTTTGAGGTCGGGCGTGGCACGAACTAACAGGCACACGAGGCTAAACATCTTTTTGCCTCAAGTTGATGGACGTAGGGAAGGAAGGGAAGATGTGTGATTTTTTTTTGTTTTGAATGTTTTCCTTTAGTGTAAACTAGTCTTTCTAACGCAAAGTTGGCAGCATGTCACGACGCTGCGCCGGCGCATCTTGTAAATAGTGAGTCTGTATAGAGGCATTATCTGCGTACCATTTAATAGGTCTGTTTAGACGTTTCTGCAATGTTTCTTGTAGTATCACTTAGTTTGCCAAGAAAATTAAAGTGAGCATTTAAAGAAACACTCAAGAATTTATTAGTAAATTTTATCTACCGTTTTTTCGCTTCTCTCTCTTAAATTATATATTTTTGAGAGTTCTAAGTCATTGTAATAATAACCCCTTTGTTTTGTCAAAAGATGAGATAAATGTACAGACCTTATTATAACTTTTGTGATTAAGACGAATGCAATGATGACATAAGTGGTACTTGCAGGCAAACAAAAGAAAATCACTGAAAAAAGGCTACATAAATACCACTAGCATAATTTATTTGTTTCAATGCATTTATATTCAATCTATGTAAAGCACATTAAAAGTCAAAAATAAAAAGCTATGCAGTGCTATGCAGTCTCAAAGCAAAACAATACAAACACAGCCCAGCCCTATAAAAGTCAAATTGCCACTTCAGCGTTTTCCAAACTACATAGTGCACTCCAAAGTAGAAAGATGCATAAAGGCTGTCATTTGAGGCAACCACGTTATTAGCCACTCACGACCCTAGCAATTTTAAAACTATTCCACGTCGTCGGATATAGAAATAAAAAGTAATAGCGGCAAGTGTGAGTTGTGTTTTCATCAGAATTCTATACGTATTATAATGCTGACAGCTTAATTAGTAGGTATTGGAATAAGGTGACGAAGCCTTTGCCATTTGTAGTACCCGATGAAAACTAGGTTAACCCCCGGTTTCTGAAAGCGTGATCAACACTAATCTGTCAAGTCACTTGCTATCCCTATCTAATTTGAAGTAAAAGCTGAAATAGCCAAGTGACTTGATAGACGATTAGTGTTGATCGCGCTTTCAGAAACCGGGGGTAAATGTCTTAGAAGTTTAACATGTAAACCTATCTGTAAAAATTGTACCTATATGGCATCGTAGTTTGCAAGCGAGTGGATCGATTTTAACTAGCCCCTGGTTTCTAAAAGCTCGATCAACACTAATCGGCTGTCAAGTCACATGCTATTTCAACTTTTACTTCAAATTAGATGAAATAGCATGTGACTTGACAGCCGATTAGTGTTGATCGCGCTTTCAGAAATGCGCTTCAGTTAGTTTGACAAATTTAACCCCCGGTTTGAAAACTCTGAAAACCCGTCTGAAAACTCGATCAACACTAATCGGTCGTGAAGTCACTTGCTATCTCTATCTAATTTGAAGTAAAAGTTGAGATAGCAAGTGACTTAACGGCCGATTAGCTTTGATCGAGCTTTCAGAAACAGGGGTAAGCCTAATACTATAATTAAAACTTCATCAAATTGTAAATCTAAGGTGATCTTAGGTGGTTTTTTTCACACACAGCTGATTGCCTACTTTAAAAACTTTTCATAACGGCGTTAAAATCCTGTAAACAACAAGGGTAGATCGATAAACACATGGAATTACAACGTTTACTTTTTTAAATACAGACCCCTAAAATCTACATCCACCCACTTTTAATTCAGTCTTCAGCGATGACATTTGACACAATAGCTGGAGTATTAAAGGGTTAACAAAGGGCTGTGAACGGACCTTTTCGAAGGGTTAATTGCTATGGGTGTATGTTCAATACATAGACGACAGAAAGTACGATCCAATATGGCGGTGTAGGGTGACAGTTGTTTGAATGCCGTTCGAATTTTAAATATATGATTCCAACAAGCCCAGACTGGGTTTTTGAAAATAGAATGTGAATGTTACCGTGAAAATTAGCAGTACACCAATTTAAACCATCAACTTACACAGAATCTAAATTTCATCATAATTTTCTAGAAAACTTCTAGAAAATTTTGATGAAATTTAGATACCTACTACTATTTATGTTACTACTATTTATGTCACTATCTTGTTGTTCTATGTTCTTTGTTCAAAAATAAAACCTTATTATTATTACTTTTTGTTCCTTTTAAGTTTAGTTACGAGTTTATAACAAAATAAACCCGTCGCTCTATTGATTATGTCGTTTGACAAATGGTTTATATTATATTCGAACTGGGTACCTATGTACACGCCTACGTAGCTCAGTTGGTAGTAGCTCTGCCTTCTGCGCCGTAGGTCGTGGGTTCGATTCCCACCGTGAACAAACATTTGTGTGATGAACACAGATGTTTGTTCTCTGTCTGGGTGTTATATAATATTATAAGTATGTATTTACAAAAAAAAAAGTATATAAGTAGTATATCAGCTATCTGGTTCCCATATCACAAGCATAAGCTTAGTTTGGGGCTAGATAGTGCTGTGTGGAAAGTCCACCAATATTTATTTATTTATTTATTTACCTATGTAGTGTTGGGTACCTATGTACTGTATCAGTTTTACTTGATTTAACATAATATTTTATGGCGTTTCAGCATAATAGAAACGACACTTCATTATTTTGACGTTATTGATATGAAAATTAGTTGTTCCAAACTGCCACAAGGTCATGTCCTTCTCATCAAGGGTTACAAAAGGTGGTTCAACAAACCGGATAGACTTAATAATCACATATTATCGACCATATTGTTAACGAGATCGCGTTTAAATAATCGCGTGATCAGACAATCGAGCATTATCGATAATTCTTGTAATGTCGAAAATTAGCTCGAATTCGTATGCGGTTTTCGATTCGCAATTAGTGGTCGAAATTCGGCTGTTCGTCGCGTCATTTGGACGGTATTGTTGTCTGTGGTTTTGGACGTATGTCGCCAATGTCGCTCGTGTGGTAAAGCCTTATGCAATGCTTATTCATGCTCTATGCGGTTTTAACAGGATAATGAAAGATAAATTACGGTTTTACAAGTCTGATAAATCCTTACGACAAAATGACATGTGCTAATAATTCCTGTGTTAAAAAACCTAAATTTTCATTATAGTAATAATTTTTGAGATATCAACGCTCATTTCCCCATAACATCACTAAAAGTAAGCAATACTTTTATTTAAAAACTTCATTATATTCAAAGGACGCCGCGATTAGGCCGCGCGCACACTAAGTGATGGTTGTAACGAGAAAATGAACGGGACAGTGCGACGGTGCGATTACACGAGCGATGTGCGGTAATTTTCCGTTAAATTTGCATAATTGCACGATAACAGGTGACAGCCGCGGGCGGGTGTCCCGTCGATGCGCACACAGCTTTTATAAGAACAGCCGGTGCATTTATACTGTCACCCATTTAAACATTTTAACAATAAACATTACATTAGTTCATTGATATAACGCAGGTTTAATAAAATAGCAATACGTGATCAAAATTTTCATAATAATCATTAAATAAGTCAATATAAACTGTACAATTGTAATTTGTAGATGTTTAACGTTTCAGTTTCAAGAGACGTAAACGACAACAATGACAGTGTAATAGATGTTTGACGGCTGTTACTGACATATCTTGCTCGACCGATTGGCGGATGAGGAGGGGCAGACTTGAGAGAAGATGCGTTGGCGGATGTCCATCGTCGCTTATAGTGACATAAGACTGACATTTGACGTTTCAAAGGCTCGGAAAGCATGAACATCCGCCAAGTTTTTAATGAGCTTTCTCTGGCAAATAAAATCTTAGCTTCAATTGAACAAAGTAGGTATGTTATAGAAAATACCCAAACTCTTTACTTCTTCGCGTACTTAGGCTTTACAGTGTTCGCTTTTATGTCCGTGTAGTAAGCGTCATTTTTATTCGACTTTAAGAAGCTTGAGCTGTATTCGTATACAACATAGATATAGCATTTTCAGTAAAGGATAATCAACACTAAGATCATTACAGTGTTCGTTCAAACAGTCGCTTCAAAGATATCAAGGAGCAATAGCTGCATTGAACAAGCTATTCAAAATAACCTGTGCTATAATCCCGGGTGACAATTACGGACACATTTCACAAAAGTGTTTGTAATTCAATTAAACGGGCGATTAATCAATTTACGCTGATGAATGCGGCCCATTAATATTGTCGCGTTTGCATATTTCATGAGTGTGTTCAAGGCCTTATTGTGGCTTTTGCATATTTCATGACTGTATTCAAAGCCTCAGTACTAATTTATAATCGTAAATAGGATGGCAGGGCCTTAAGGGGCAGCATACGGCGCGCCGCTATCTCGCTCGCACGATTGAACATTTTTGAATATATAAAATCACTGAATATAGTTATGTAAAATCGCGATCAGTTAAATTGTTGACAATGGCATTACAAAGATTTAGCGAAAAAAAATTTTTTTTGAAGAAAGTTTTCACACTTAAAATGAGAATATATACTTTCTAATTTTTATTTATAAAAACTTGCTTGGATCAAAATTTTATTTTCACAATAGCAATAATGGTAGCATTAGTCGTTGCTTGTTGTATAGGGGAAGCAGGGGTAATGGCGATCATGTCGGATAATACCGCTCACTTCAATAACTTCAGCGGTTGTAACGCTTGAGCAGACAGTCTCTAAACTTCAAAAGTAACATAAGACAAATGAAAAAACAAATAGAGCATTTTTCTCTCAGGTGATCGGCATTCCCCCATGTTCCTCTACAGGTACGATTCTCCACCCCCATCTCTGCCAACGTCAAAGTAAAGGAATACTAATACTTTCAGAATTCTAGACAATGATTTTGTGCCCTTCAAGTTGATGGACACAGGACAGTGCATCGAAGGGCACGTTCATATCGCGTGCGTGATTTACGAGGCAATACTTTGTTATTGTGGTGGTGGTTACCACTTAGCATCAGGTGGGTCATCTGTTTGTTCCAAAAGCAAGCTGTAATAACTCTTTCAAGAAAAAAACAACTTTAATGCGCTGGAAAATACACTCGTACTACATATAATCACTATCACTACATAGTATAAAACAAAGTCGCTTTCTCTGTCCCTATATCCCTATGTCCCTATGTATGCTTAAATCTTTAAAATTACGCAACGGATTTTGATGCGGTTTTTTTTATAGATAGTGTAATTCAAGAGTAAGGTTCATATGTATAATACATGCATGATATAGTAGAAAAACAATGTGCACCCGTGCGAAGCAGGGGCGCGCGGGCGGGTCGCAAGTTATACTCTAACTCAAGAACTCTCGCTTCTTCTGGGACCACATGACAAGCCAGCCAGCTTTCGATTAAAAAGAATCATCCAAATCGGTCTACTCAGTTAAAAGATGTGGCATAACAAACAAAAACAGACGAATTGAGAACCACTTCCTTTTTTAAGTCGGTTAAAAAGCAAAAAAACTGTTTCTAAGTCCAGTCAGGCTTGTCCTTGTGCGGGGACCATCAGTAACCATTATGTAATTGTTTTTGGTAAATAAATGTATTTGTATTTTGTAAGTGTAAGTTAGGCAAACGGTGACACTGCGATGTCGATCCACTTAATCAGTTTTATGTAACCACATTTATAACGCTTAGTTACACAAAACTGTTCCTACTTAGTTCAACCATTAATTTACACATGCAATATTTTTAATAAAATACAGAAAGGTCAAATACATTAAAACTTTATTTACCGGTGTCAAAATAGCAGCTGATCCAATTATGTATTGCTAAGTAGTACATAATAAGGTACAAGGTAAGCTAAATGGATGCAATTTAAAAGATGACAAGTTATGTCATGACAGTGTGATAGTAAAGTGACAGCCTTCACACTGTTGGTAGTAGCTCTACCTATTCCGCTGAAGGTCGTGGGTTCGGTTTCCACTGAGAACAGCAAAAACCTATCCCTCTTATTCTTAATCGCTGCCATTTTTAAGCGGCTCTTGTCAGTTCACTGCCACTTTCATGCTAACGAAAAGAGACAGCAACGGACTTACCGGTCTAATAAGCTATTGGCGCGCTCAGCGACCATTATGAATAAGGGCCATAGAGTTTATAATGCCTTTCTTTTTTTTTAAATCATCTTTTACAAAATGTAATTTTTCCTACCTAGTTCTCGGGTTATTTTTCGCGATAAAAGGTAGATAGGTAAAAGATAATGTTAATCCAGGTTACGAACTATATTTCTACAATGTTTATTCCCAATTGATTCTGTGGTAGGGTGTGATTGAGCCACAAAATAAATATCCCTTAACATCATAACATTCGAATTCACTAAAAAGAAGAAGGATACACCTACCTACCTATAATGGTGTCTATTCTGTTGCATTATCCTAAAATAACCTGATCTGACAGCTCTAAAATTATAGCCGTCCTTGTTGTTTCGGTCTTTGAGAAAGGGATGACAATATTTTAGTGCTGTCAAATTAATAAAATTAAACAACTGTCTGTATGCCTCAAGTTGATGGACGCAGGGCAGTGCATCGTAGGGCACGTTCCTATTGTGCGTGACCTACGGGGCAGTGTTTTGTTTATAGGTGATGGTTACCACTTTACATCAGGTGGGCTATCTGCTTGTTCCATCAGCTAGTTGTATAAAAAAAAAAAAAAACAACAGAATTGGCACCATTATCTAATGCCACTTCGTAATATCCTTCCTAAGCAGTATTAAACAATACCTAACCTATGCATCTAAAACATTATTACCCTTTTTCTAGGCGGTCGGGTAAAGAGACACGGTATATCGACTGTCAGTAATTGTCAGGCAGGTGTAGTGTACCATTAAACAAAACGATGGGAAATTCACGTTGTCATTCATATGGCTGATCCCCTTCATTGTCGTTGTCATTATCAGTTTATGCTAGAAGATACAGGGGGATTTGATTTTTTTTTCATTTGGAGCCGATCAGCCGATACTCCAAATGCTAACGCTGTTTTTACAAGCTTCGATTTAACTGTATAAATTTTAGTTTATAATTCGCTAAGTATGATATGGAAGAGCGATGCCTCCTAATACAGGTATTTTTACTTAAAAGGAGGTATCAACTACTGTTAAATTATAGTAAAATTTTTGGAAAGAAAATAAACATTTTGTATTGTATTTTGTAGTTGTAACTTGCAATACATGTTACTTATTATGTTTTTTCGGGTGAAATCTTGCAACTAAATTTTGAAGCAGATATTATTATCTTCAACCGATTTGAGCTGAAATTTTGTATGCACGTTATAGGTCGACCGTCGTAAACTCGAGCCTCCTGATGGTATGCGGGACGTGAGAGGGTGGGTGCGTATACATACACAGCATTGTGCACACAACCGACAAACACACGTACACACGGAACGTTTACAAAACACGTTTTAAAAAAGTTTTTACTATAGTTTTGCTTCTGTTTGCCTTTCCCTAAGTAGAATATTGTTATAGGGTTGACAACCATGAAGCAACATCTCACTCGCACATTTAACATTTTGAAACATATAAATCAATGAACTTATTTATGAACTGCATCTCCATCCAATGTTATTTCACACATGTTGGTTGATTGAGATTTTGCTAAAAGAGTCGAGTGATTCTTTATCTTTCAAAATGTTTAAATAAGAGATTAAGAATTATTAGAGACGGTTGTCGGCTCCTCCTTATTTAATAATTATTTTATAAATAGTATGTACATAATTAGTATTTAATTTAACTTTAGAGAGTATACCTATACTCAAATAAAATCTGCATAATAATTTATTTTAAGTACTTTATACATATTTTACATTTTCAGAGCAGCCTATATCTCGTCATAAGGCGTGTTTCACACGAGCCCTGGTACGCGACATCGCGACACCGCGTGCAATTAATCAGTGTCGCGCGTCGCACCGTTGTCGCTACAAATTGCCCCATTGTGCCCTAAATTGGTTTAGCAGACTTTAGCAGGTGATTTCACGGCGCGTTATTACTTGGTGTACTGTTTTACGACAGTTGGGAGGTGGAAATTTGTTGAAATGACACTTTTTGTTTTATGTTTGGTTTTTTTGTTACTGAAATAACTTATTGCTGAATGTTGTTTTGATAAAATACTAAGTTTGTCACATTTTTATTTTCTTTTTTAGATATAGCAAAGTATAAGTAGCCTTAGGTATGTTTTAATATCTAGGTAGAGAGGTAGAGTTAGAAATTATAAACATTTTTTCAAAATTCAAATTGTCTTTATTTAGTTCAATGCCATGTTCACTTTGAAACGTGTTTATATTAGGTGAATCTATAATAATCTAGTCAGTTCCTCACGAGCAAAACCTAAAATAACAGACAAAAAAGTTTCGAACAAGCAATTAAAGTGTTTGACATCGCAATTTCTCTTAGTTTAACTTTAATTTAACTAAGCTCTTTACTGCTATTTTCCATTTTACCTTTTATAAAAATCGGACCTCAAATACTTTTTGTCTTAACGAGTCCAGAACACATCGTCATCCCCTTACAATGCAATTAAATCCAGTCTCTAATGAAGAGGCAGCCATTTTGGTAATTCCCGCTTGATCGCACGACCAAACATTTCGTCAATAATCGCCCCCTCAGAGAATTTGATTGAGGCAAATAAAAAAGAATAAAAAGAAAAGAGCGTGCGAGCAAAATTGCTGCTTTATTAGCGGGTCGGGAAGGGGTATGAGATAGGGATCATTCGTCAACGTACGAGGTGGCGTATCGTATTGATTGATTTTTGTAAAACTTCAGTGCTGTAAATAGTCTCACTTAACTTTGGAAAGATACTTTAAAAACAAAACTTTTTAAAGCGCTAGAGACAAGCAGTCCACTCCAGTACAGGATTTTTTTTATACAACTAGCTGATGGAACAAGCAGATGGCCCACCTGATGTTAAGTGGTAACCATCACCTATAAACAAAACATTGCCCCGTAGGTCACGCACAATAGGAACGTGCCCTACGATGCACTGCCCTGCGTCCATCAACTTGAGGCATACAGATGTTAAGCCTCATGTGCCTGTAATTACACCGGCGACCACACTCTTCAACCGAAACACAGCGTTGCTGCTTGGCGGCAGAAAAAGGCGTGGTGGTTAGTACGAGTACTTCCCCGGACGAGCCCTTCACAAAGAGCTCTAATACTCTTAAAAATACCTATATCTTTGAGTGACCACGATCTTCAGTTATGAAGTGCCGTCAACAGAGTGAGAACATTGCTAAAACAACCTATTTTATTATTAAAAAAACATATGAAGCTTAGATGACACAAAAACAAAAACAGACCAATTACCTACCTAACTCCACAGGTATAGACCGCTTTCTAGTAGACAGAGAACAGTCGGCTATAGTCCACATTTCCTTTCAAAATCGCATCATAGCATGATATTAATAAACACTTAAAACAAAAACTAAAAAAAAAAATTACCTATGTGTTAATCAGTTTGCTTATTTTTTTTGTATTTTCCCTATAGGTACCTACAATGCATTCGAAGTACTTACAATCCTAAATTATTAAATTTTTAGTACAAAAATATTTATTTCACATGGCAACTTAAAAAATATGACAAGTAGCTTAATGTTCCTGTCAGGCGTATTGCTGAAAGCTCTTTGCGATCGTTCTGCGATAAGTAATCCGGTTCCGGGAATGAACTGCCTCACGTGCGTGGAACCTACGCTTATCGAACACAAACTGTGTTGACAGTTACCAGAATACCTGAACCTAACTTTAGGTGAACACGAGGTAGATAAAAAAATACATAACTGAGTATACCTAGCATACATAATTGGGAAAATATATAATAGGTGGTATAAGGTGGGAAAATATATAATAAATTGAAAAATAAATTTATTAGCTACCTAAGATGTATTAATAAGAATCCAATGAAATTTTCTGCGGGACCTAAATAAGGCCTTTAGTTTTTATTCATTCAACAGTTATGTAGTTAGTTCTTTCACATTCACACCTACTTCTTATGAAATAACAAAATTACTGTTGATGAATGAGAGAGCTAAAAGATGAACAAAGTTGCGTGTCAATCGCTTAGCGAGCAGTATGTCTTTGTTTAAGGGTCCCACATTTTTTATGTAAACTTTATACGTACTAAAATACCCTATCAAACGCACATGGCAACATTACTACATCTGTCAGGCGCGCCCGCCGCGATTTAAAAAAGGAACGCACAGCTTACATTACGTTCCGTTGATACACATTTGAAAAGTTGTCCAGATTTGAAAGAGCCACGCACACTAATGTTATAAAAGACACGGAGGGTCTCAAGGATCTGGTGTTGATATCGGCTGCGTCGGCAGCGCCGCGGGCGGCAGATGACCGCAACATGATTTATGACGGGGTACACTCGAACGCATTTACATTCGTAAATGTGATCTCTGTAATTATGCGCCTTGTCTCGGCCACAGGCGGTTTGGGTCCTCAACAGCTTTGGGAATGTGTGAGTCAACCGCCTAAAGACTTCTGTGTTACGAAGCGTAAAAATCTGTAGATAAATTGACAATGATTTAAATAACTTGACAGTACCTTATTATTTTAAACGTACCTACATCTTGTTTTTTTGTCAAAATGACAGCCGAACGATGACTTTCAATACATAAACATTAATTTTCTCAGACTCCATAAAGGGCACATCAATAAAGAAACCAATTTCAACCCATATTGTTTGTCCAAAATTCGATTATGTCCGGTGTTCCGATGACAAAACAATACAAAAACGAAATAAAGAACAGAATATGTTGATAGGGTCACATCGCATCCTTCGATTAAATGAGGATATTACTTATAACGGGTCGTTTTCAAACATGTTCGAAACTTAAATAAACTTTTTTCTGGCGCTACAGTTCGAAAAAAGAATCTCTTTTATTTTCCCGTGCGGCGATGAACGAGGCGTGACATTCGAAATTTTCGGTGTTGTCAGCAACAAAAAAAAGGGAAAAATAGTAAAGGGAATAGTGTTATTGGGTATTATTAATGCGACTAACGGATAGCTATTGTGTGTCGCAAGGGGCTGTATTATGCATGTGTCATCATTGCATATGGAATTGAAAAGATAATGATATCTAGAGCAAAAGTAATTGATGAAGAAGTTTTAAACAGACCAGATTTATTAATTTATGTGAGGTGTGTCGTGATTCTGGATAAATATCATTCTGAATCTAGGTCTATACCGAGATTCAGATTCAATATGATTTAGGTATTTTAGTTTAAAGGAAAAGAAAATTAGAGTTATACTATTACAAGCTTAACACTAAATTACTTAGTTTTGATAAAAAAATGTGTATTAAATGGTTGTACCTCAGACTAACCCCTTCGACACCCAGTAATCTTAGGTTGGTAAATAGTATGTAGTAGTTAGTACCTATGCACTAGGAAATTTCAGAGGTCTTGAAGTTGTTTCTGTTTTTTCTTCCAAAAATAAACATTAATAAAGCTGCCAATATTTTCGGCCAGTACAGAACCCTGTTGGGTTCTTTATCGCGTCATTACAGTTAAATATTATGATTTAGTGCAAGACACGCGTGCGTTCCGCTCAGGTGGCTTTTGGACGCATCTGCTTATTGTTAATAACCTATTGTTGGCGTTCGTAAAACGTGCGTGGTGTGGAGTTATAATAACGTACAGAGCAAACTAGGCCTAGAGAAGATATTCTTCTTCTTTTTTTCACTATTAGCTCAGAAATATAATATTCTAGTAGAGTCTATCAGTCTAAGCTCAAAAACAATATCTGTCTCTCTGTCTATTTATGTACCTACCGATAAACATCGCGAGGATTATTCACGTTTTTTGAATATGCAGATTTTTAGAAACCTGATAAATACTGTGTTTTAATAAACGTTTCACGGCATCGATTTTGAGTTAAAGTTTACTATATCTACATGCCTCGGCACGGTAGTATTTTTCTTATATACACTACTATCCATGACGAATCTTGATTTGGTACCTACTCACTCAATATTTCGTACAAGTTAAGTACATAACCACCACGCCTTTTTCTGCCGCCAAGCAGCAACGCTGTGTTTCGGTTTGAAGAGTGTGGTCGCCGGTGTAATTACAGGCACATGAGGCTTAACATCTGTATGCCTCAAGTTGATGGACGCAGGGCAGTGCATCGTAGGGCACGTTTTTACACCTACGGGGTAATGTTTTGTTTATAGGTGATGGTTACCACTTAACATCAGGTGGGTCATCTGCTTGTTCCATCAGCGAGTTGTATAAAAAAAACATAAGTGCATAAGAAAAATTATATTATTTAATCATAAATTATTCTTTGGGTAGGTTCGTAGTCATTGTGCGTTCATACCCGAGTGGGCTAGGCATGTTTAATATTTACTCTGAGGCGTACGGTGCATCGGTATAGCATCTGTAACGGTTTGTTTTTTTTAATCCAGTTGGATTTCATAACTGGCCGAGTTGAGCTAAACTGATGACTGTAGAATATAATATACTGACAGATGTCTCGATTTTGGGGTTGCCAGTATTAAAAATGTCCGAGATTATAAACCTCTGTATAATATATTTGGACGTACCTCTGACTACCCCATTTAGACGTCCTCAAAGAATCTTGAGAATGTACTAAGAAGATAGATATTGATAGATCTGAGGGATATCTACCGTGCCTGCATGGATATAAAGTCGTAAAGCTATTTATGTTTCTATAAATAACGATTCTGTAGCGCAAATTAAGTAGGTATCTCCAATTCTATCCTAGATTTTTATTTATTAGGTAGGTAACTGAAATCTATTATGACTTAGGTAGGTATAACATTCTTAGATATTTTTATATACGCCATAAACGACAAAAGAATTAAATTTCTCAAAAAATCTTTCATGCGCCATGATTTCTTCTGACGACCTCTGTGGCGCAGCGGGCGAGAGCCTGCCTGCGACGCAAGAGGTTGCGGGTTCGATTCCCGCCTTGGAACAAATTTGTGTACGATCTGCAGAAATTTGTTCCGATGGTCTGGGTGTTTTCTATGTATAATAAAAAATATCTATCCATGTAAGTATATAATGTATTAAATTCCTATATCAGTTATCTAGTACCCATAACACAAGCTTTGAATAGCTTACTTTGGGGCTAGATAGTGCTGTGTGGATTGTCCAGCATAATTTATTTATTTAATTTATTTATTTATATTTTTGTAAACTTTACGCATTGGTGATTTATATATATTTTTTATTTTATAATAAAGAAAATATTTATTCCCAAGTACCTTTATACCTATACTTACAGTAATCTATCTGCATCATTGATTAAAGTACTAAAACAAATCCAGTAAGCTCCTGCCAGTCATTTTAAATGAGTTTGCAGTCAATGCGACCATAAAGTCAGATAGAATCAGTGTTCATTGGCGGGTGCCTAATGCGTTTAGTTCCGCTATCCGCCGTCCGTCGCCACCGTCGCGACCTAGACTCGAACCAATCACGTTTATGGTCTGAATCTTTGTTTCAGCTGATTGTTGCTATAATCTGTGCTATAACTTTACCTGTTTTTTATTGCTCGGCCAACAAAGCGACAAAAAGTTTCTCAAACAGTCTCTCCAGCGAATTGGCATTGTATTTTGATCCGATCTGCAATTCGGGATTGATTGAATTTTATTCGAGTTATTGACGAGTAGGTTCGGTACCTACCTACCTGACAGGTTTAGAATTATAGCCGTCCTTGTTGTTTTGGTCTTTTATACGGGGATGGCAATACAACAGAATGGGTACCAATGTGGTATACATTGTGGTACCTATTTAACTACATACCTAGGTATACCTGTGCAGGATCTTTTTTGTTATGTTTTAGTGACAGGTAGGTGAAGGTATTTAAGATCCATTTCCATACACCTACCTACCTACCTAGAAGCTTACAAATCCTAAAAAAATCTCAGCACATGCTGGGTTTTTTTTGGATTTGTTTGTTTTATATTTTTTTTGCTTCGATGACATCATCGAAGCGTAAATCAGAAAAAAAACAATGTTATTAGGTAGGTAGGTATAATATTTACCCACCTTTCTCCAATTTTTACTACCAAATTCAAATCTTTACTTACAGCCACACATACATACTACATACTACATACACACTTACATACATACTAAGAACATACATACACATACACTACATAAATACATACCTACCTACTTAGGGTAAAATGTTCTTTTATCATTTTATACTTCCAAATTTAAAATCCTCATAGGTACCCATTACGCCGAACCAAAAACAAAACACAGTTTAAGCGTTCATTGACCTTATATTATAGCCTATTACTAGCCTACCTATTATTAGCCTTTTACCAAATTCAAAATCATCTCAGAGAACAAACACCTACCTACCTACCTACAAACGACTTCAACGTTCATCGACCTAATAGCCTATCTTAAATTTTTTGTTCCAAATTCAAAATAATTTCGGCTAACAAAAGAGCAAATCCTGTCCTTTTCCAGCCATTTTTGCGTGCGATTTCGGTAAGGTCGCGGGGCGAGGCGCGATCAATACAGCTCTCCCCTTCCTCCTCACATCCCGGTCTGTTCGTGTCCCGGGTCACACTTCTAGAAAAAACGATTAGCAAAGAGTAAAGGGTAAGGAGGTCACACTGCTACCTTTTCTCTTATAAAAGGATCAAAATCAAGGAAGGAAGAAAGGAATTATCCCTTTTTTCAGTTCTATGATAGGGATGGTTTAGGTTGATTAAAAATTAGGTAGGTAGGTAAGTACCTTTAGAATAAGACGTCTTCTCTTCGGTCCTTATTCTGCATATGGGAAAATAATTGTATACCTTGTCAAAATGACATCAATATTATATCATTGTAGCGTACATTATGCAGGTTTTTAAATTCGTGCTCGGTTACTGTTCTCCTACGTTGTTTTTAAAAAGTGTCAACCAACCAAAAATGTCAAAGAATGTATAATACACGGCGACGATCTAAATTTACAGAAGCCCCGCCCCCTATGTGACATTTTCGACCAATAGGCGATGTCGCAACACCGCGACATTCTCTACCAATGGGAAGCGTCGCCCGCGCCCAATGACATTCTGGTGACAACGGGACATTCTCAGGTCAACGCCCGCTGTGTTCACATGGATTATGGTGCTTTATTTTGAACCGTATTTCTTAGAAATACGGTGGATTTTGGCAGTCATGCTTTGGAGGTCCTAATTAATGATATCTTTTATGTACACATAATTATATATACATAGAGAGGTTATTTAAATTATATCATTCTGCGAAATTATATCCCTTTAGGTTGATATCTAAAATACTTACGCTATCCGATATTCCACTAGATAGATAGATCCACTTTCCCACCTTGTCCTTACAGCATAGGGCTTCCCAAAATGTGTGTCGCGACGCCCTGGGGCGTCGTCACAGCATTACCTAGGTATCCCAGGGGCGTCGTCGTAGGGCGATCCACAATAATCCACATAGTCTATGTTAATGCCACCGAATTTTTCTGATAACTAATGCTAAAACTACAACTGGTAAGTAGTAATTTTTGACAAGAGGGGTGTTGCAAAAAAAATCAAAGCTTACCTTGTCTAGCATTTTTGTGTAGGTATAGGTATTCATAGATTAGAATGCTTAGTAATTTACCCATAATATACTCATATAATACCAAAAATACCCTTTATACCATCCCTATAAACTCGATCGAACGTATTTCATTGAGGGTTAAAATGCAAACACGCAAAACTGGAAACCGGAAGTGGTAATACAGCCTGCTATCACCGGAACTGACGGCCTCGGGCGACGATCGTATCGCGGATCATCTGTCAAAATATACTATCTATGGCTGCTAGGTATAGAAAGTACAAAATAAAATAAAACTACCTTCAATGTATCGTACTTAAACTATATAGGTAACTATCGTATTACAATTTTAAAAAGTAAACTAACATCTGGCCGGTTTCTGAAAGCTCGATTTCAAATTCCAAATTTTGTTTAAACTACATACTTCAGTAGGTACATAGAACATTTAAATTTTATTATGGTACCTACCTACCAATCTCTAATAATATGAATGGGAACATTATTTTTAACAGAAATTGAATGATAATTATATCATTCAATTTCTGGTATTAGTATGTTTGGCCTTACGTTTACCTAATACCAAAATGATTTCTGACTCAAGCACAATTCCCTTATATTATTGTATTATTTGTATTCGAACAGTATTTATGCGTGTCACTGGATAGTTATTCCTTCAAACAACCTCCCCGAAATGAAATAAAATGAAATAATAGCCAATCGCACCTCGAAACTGCGAGCCGCTGTCGCCGGGCCCTTAATCACTGTGTTTTGTCATCCACCCCGCCAACACGTATCCAGCCACATTAATAAAACCCTCCACAACCAAATTGAACCATAAGCTGCCATGCCATAAAACTGTTGTCATGGCAATTAACTCATTTCATGTCCCAAGATTTTTTAAACTAAATTAGACGAAGCCGCGACAATAATTCTCCAATTAATTCCAAATTGCAGTTGTAAAGTTGCGGCCAGATTATGAAGACACCCCAACCCTTAGTCCGATGCGTAAATGAATGGAGCTTTGACGATTTGTATTGATTGGGACGGGTCAGCGTTGGCTGGAGACGTTTGGGCACAGAAGTGTAAGGAATTCTGGGAACTGTGTAGGTACCTATTGGGGCTGTTGTGGAATTGTGTCCTAACTGGGGTTAATACCATTTGGAATTTGAAAATGATCAACATAATACCGAATAAATACCGGTCACAAGGATAGGTAATACTTTTAATAAATAAATAAATATTGGTGGATATTCCACACAGCACTATAGTATTTAAAACTACGTGGGTAAAACCACAGGGCGCAGCAAGCGTAAGCTTAAACTTCATTCCAATAAGATTTCGATTTGTACCTAGTAGGTAAGGGACAGGTTGTCGGAATTTCATATTTTTAATAATAGTAGTTGCGCCTCGCGGTTTGATCCGCGCAGGACAGCCTACGTAGCTCAGTTGGTAGTAGCTATGCCTTCTGCGCCCTAGGTCGTGGGTTCGATTCCCACCGTGAACAAACATTTGTGTGGTGAACATAAATGTTTGTTCTCTGTCTGGGTGTTATATAATATTATAAGTATGTATTTACAAAAAAAAGTATTATAAGTAGTATATCAGCTATCTGGAT
Source organism: Plemyria rubiginata (assembly GCA_963576535.1). Classification (NCBI taxonomy): domain Eukaryota; kingdom Metazoa; phylum Arthropoda; class Insecta; order Lepidoptera; family Geometridae; genus Plemyria; species Plemyria rubiginata. Next base: position 8,223,102 of record OY754923.1, read on the forward strand.
CCCATATTACAAGCATAAGCTTAGTTTGGGGCTAGATAGTGCTGTGTGGAAAGTCCACCAATATTTATTTATTTATTTATTTATTTAAATCCCGGTATTCCGACGGGATACAAAGTAGCCTATGTGTTATTCCAGACTATAGTCTATCTCTCTGCCAAGTTTCATCCAGATCCGTTCAGCCGCTCTGGCGTGAAAGAGTAACAAACATCCATACAACCATCCATACTTACAAACTTTCGCGTTTATAATATTAGTAGGATTTTAAATACGCGAGCGACAAGCTATTAGAGAATCCTTAAAAAAAGGCTGCAATGTGATTTCAATAAATATTAAATTTCACTGCAGATCATTTAAAACACAAAAATATCTCTTCAAACTATATTATGTCATTCCGACAGATTTTTCCAATTAAAGGATCAGCCCGACAGACTCGAAAAGTCATTTCATGCAAAATTAACATGCCGACCATTTTTTGTCATTAAACGTATGAGGAAGACCCTTTATTTAACTTTTTGCCGATGATCTTTTGAACCGTTTGGTGACAGATGAAACCAAGTTAATTATGCAGCTGATAAACAAACCGACAAGCGAAAATGAACCTTACGATTATCAATACAAAGTAAATAAGATGTTTCGTGCTGAAAAAGGTGAAATTGAATAAATTGCAGCGTCATCACAGCTAAGGTTGAGAAAATTGGAGCGAAAATATAATAGATTTTTTTTTGCGTTTGATGGTTAGGTGTGACATTTTGGTTTAATAATAAATAACAACAGATGGTTTACTCTGTCATCGTAAAATAATATAGTTACATAATGCGAGCCTTTGGGCATAAAAAAAACTAGTTGTGCGCCGCGGTTTCACCCGCGCAGATTTAAATCCCGGTATTCCCATGGGATAAAAAGTAGCATGTGTGCTATTCCAGACTATAATCTATCTCTCTGCCAAGTTTCACTTAGATCCGTTCAGCCGTCCGTCCGTCTAAATGCGACTTTATATTTTTCTAATTTTTATGTATGAAAACTTACTTGGATCAAAATTTTATTTTCGCTAAATCTTTGTAATGCCATTGACCACAACTTGACCGATTGCGATTTTACATAACTACATTCAGTGATTTTATATCTTTAAAAATATTCCATTGTGCGAGTGAGATAGCGGCGCGTCGTATGCTGCCCCTTAAGGGTCCGGTGACAGCGGCTCGCAATTTCGAGGTGCGATTGGCTATTATTTCATTTTATTTCATTTTGGGGAGGTTGTTTGAAATAATAACTCTAAAGAAACACGCATAAATACTGTTCGAACACAAATAATACAATAATATAAGGGAAAGTGCTTGAGTCGGAAATCATTTTGGTATTAGGTAAACGTAAGACCAAACATACTAATACCAAAATGATTTCTGATTCGGGCATGTTTCCCTTATATTATTGTATTATTTGTGTTCGAACAGTATTTATGCGTGTTTCTTTAGAGTTATTTTTTCAAACAACCTCCCCGAAATGAAATAAAATGAAATAATAGCCAATCGCACTTCGAAATTGCGAGCCGCTGTCACCGGAGCCTTAAGGGATTACCACTGTGCCTGGGGATCAAAGTCGTGAAGGTAGTAGAAGTCATTTTATATTTTTTTTAACAAATATCATAAATTACACCCTCCGTAAAATCTTACCTGAGATATTTATGTAACAATGACAACTCATCCATAGAAATCACGTGTCAAAAAAAATCAATCACAAACCTTTGAGTCCGCGCCGAGCTCTAATCAACGTCATTAACCCGCGATAATTGCTGGCCCTGGAAGCGACAATGACTCGTTGACAGAGATGTACTTAGGACGGTATATGGGGCAAAGATTAAATAAACAATCATAAATCAATAATTTGCTTGATTTCACCACAGATGAGATGCCAATTGTAGGTGTAGGCTAATTATAATTTGGTAGGACTAGGTACTATAAATAAAACAACTCACTAAATTCAATATAGTAATAAAATATCATATCAATAGAAATAAAGAGCACCGGTGGTCTAGTGGAAGTGACCCCGCCTTCCGATCGTAAGGTCGCAGGTTCGAATCCGGTCGTGCACCAATGGATTTTTCTATCGAAAAATTTATGTGCGCAATGCCAGTGCTCTCAAACGGTGAAGGAAAACATCGTGAGGAAACCAGTTAGTATTCTAGCAGCGGCAATGGGCTTGCAACCTGTCACGTATGGAATACTAACTACTGCAAAATGTGGGTATGTGCCAAATGTTATGTTTGGACGTACCTCTGACTACCCCCCTTAGACATACTCAAAGAATCTTGAGTACTTGGTACTGAGAGATCTGAAGGGATATCTACCGTGCCTGGGGATCAAAGTCGTGAAGCTGTTTCAGTTTCAGTTTTTTCATCAATAGAAAATTTACTTATGTTACATACATGCACTAAGATAAGATTTTTTTGGAACAGTTACCGCTGGTTTCTGAAAGCTCGATCAAAGCTCCAGCAAAGCCAATCTGCTGTCAAGTCACATGATATCTCTATCTAGCTTGAAGTAAAAGCTGAAATAGCAAGTGACTTGACAGCCAATTAGCTTTGATCGATGTTTCAGAAACCAGTCGTTACAGTTTTATTCATATTTCAATCAATCAATAATATACATAGGTTGTACTTGATTTGATAGCATTTAAACAAGTTTGACAAGGAATTATTAAAATAAGGGATAACAATTAAATCGGACCAAAAAAGCTACTGTACTTACTTAAACATTCCCCCTTCCCTGATGACGTCCACCCAAGTTCCCCGTGTCCAGTGTCATAGTGTCACAAAAAGTATATATACTTTTGAAACATCATCGTGGTTGATGAAGAAAGCGGTCTTTTGTACGTATTGCGTATCATCGCGAGGCCAGGATGTGTGATGTCGGCCCTTTCAAATGACTTAGTTAATGATTCTGGATATAAGGTTAAGGTTTCATTTAGTTAAATGGTAGAATATGGTGGAATGAGTCGAATATTTTTTAGGATTTTTAAATTGAAAATAAAGGTTTATGCGTATAAAAGATTTGTGTTTTGGTTCATAAGTAGGCTATATACTAACGACAAGATACACACTGAATAAAGTTTATAGGGAAGTGTTGCATTTTTTTTGGAAGATTTCATACACCAATATCAAATTTATCAATAATCTCTGCAGGTATTGTAAGTTTGACAGTTATTCAGTTAAAAAATAATTGCAGCAAAAATAACGCGTTGTGGCCGAATAGCTGATAACAAACAACTTCTTTAAAGAAGTAAAACAACTTCTAGAAGAAGAACAACAAAGATGGAACACGTTTTTCCATCCAATTGGATGGATAAACGCTTATTACGCGACATACGCGATATACGCTTATTGCTCATAGAGTTCTTAGGCTCCATTTACTGTCCTTTCTTTAAATCTTGTTAAAAAGTAATAAAGTCAAAAAATGAGCAGGTACCTAAGGAAATTACACACACATCTTTTTTTTTTACTCATTTGTTTTTTACAGATTATATTCCGGTCCGCACTGCACTGCATCTTACAAAGAAGTTCACGCACCTCGCGATTCGAAAAAGGAACACCACGTGACATTGGTGTTGTTGTTGTCTATGGGCGACGGTGACCGCTTACCATCAGGTGGGCCGTTAGCCCGTTTGCCTATCTTTTACATAAAAAAAAAAAAAAAAAAAAACATTACAAATCGTAACCGTTTACCCGCCACCCACACGGGCGAAGTGCTATTTATTCTGTGCCCAAATTAACCGTCTCGGACATACGGACGTCGATGTCAACTTGTCACTCCTGTCATTCCGTCACGCTTAAAAGCTCCCACCGGGGCTTTAACCCGGTGTAGGGTGACGGTTTGCAACGCCCTGCTTGTTTTTCATAATTTTGGCATTCACTTCTGTCTAATTGGTGTCAAATAAATACATAATTATGTCACCTAACGGTAAGACTAATGTCGAATAAGATAATTTGAAAAAAAATCTACCCACATTTCATGAAAATTAAGTCGGGCTCAGAAACCCTAATATATTCAGCTATATAGCTTTAGACTGTGGGGTTGAAATTATTTGAGAGTCAATATAATTTTTTTTCTTATTTGGCCGTAGTTAGTGGTTCTCGAGTGCAGATTTGTCTGAAAACAAAAAGTAGGTACGCTTGTCGAATAACCAATGCGATGAACCGCTGCTAAAACATTAAAAACACGAACAAACTGACGTGAAAATTCACAATAAGAATACACAAAAAATAGCAATGCACATTACACATATAGGAGGAGGAGGACAACACAGAAGTATAAAGAAGCTGGGTACGTAAACCCAACTAGTTACCTTATTAACTAACGACTAAAATTACCTTCATGAAGTAGATTCTCAAATTTCTCAAAATAACTTGTCAAAAAACTTTGCATTTGAATGTTAAAAAAAAGTTCAAAGCTTAGACAAAAGCACGATGCATTCAAAATATTAATCATAGTTTTATAATTTTAACCATCACACCACCATATTCCAATCACACGGCGGCCTATCCGTCACCGTTGCCCAGTGGGATTAAAAAGAAAGAATTAAAAAGTATAAAAGCACAAAGGTTGCGCCGGCGCCCGCGCCCCGCTGGCGAACTGCTCTTTAAACGCCCTCCCCGCTGGCATGGATGGACAGCTTTGGCTACAGGATGCTCACCGTAGCGTTTGTGTCTAGAAATTTACTTTCTATACCCGTATCACGTATCACACACATGAGCTACGGATAAAAGTCTGTCAGTGTCAAATTCTTGATCTGTCAATGTCAGCTGTATGGCGGGACGGCGACTGGGGTCAAGCGGAAAATCAAGATACATGAATGTGTATCACTGAGGCAAGCATAAAAATCTAATTTAGGAATGTCTTTACTATTCAATTATCTAGTTATCAATTATTCCTCAAGTTACATACCAGAGTGGCAACTCCGCAAAAACCGCCCATATGTCTTAAATAATATCTGTCAAAACTAAAAAAAAAAATTGACAAAAAATTACAAACTATATCATTCGGGATCGTTGCACATTATGCCGGATAATCTTTGGGCCAAAATAGCAACCGATTGGGTTCCACAAGGTCGGCGCCGTCGAGTTACTTACCGAGACCCAGAAGGAGATGGCAAGGATCGAGAAGTGTGGAAGGACAGGCTAAAATATAATAAAAATGAACAGAAAATTGACCCGAAAATAACTTGTTCCAGTGCTTTGAAATATTCACTAACACCGAGGAATAAAGCCTAGTGGAAAAACCCGTGGCTTATTCAGTCTTTTGCACAGAGTCAGCGTAAACGATAGAGGTACAATCTCGGTGTAGTATACAGCTTTAAAGCTTATTTTAAATTTTGTAGAGCAGCCTGTATCAAACCGATTATGTAGAGCCATTCGTATCCTATCCCGTAATCTTGTATTTTGGCTCGCCGTTTTTGTCACTGATGAAGAAATACTATTGTTAGGCACGGCATCGATTAGTTACATGTGACACAAAGCCCGAGTTATTGGATAATCGATTCAAATAATCGACCCGTAATCGATTAACTTTGGATGTCGGTGCCTTTGTGTTTTTGGATAAAGGACTGTTTGGATTGACCATTTTGTGAAACTAGGACGAAAATGTCCCGGATTTTATGAGTTATAGGAATAAAATACTACCCTAAGGGACGTTTTTCCAACCAGAATCCAAATATATTATAACCAAGACCATTTAGTATTCAGTTTAAAAAAAATATTAAAATAATTATAATAATATTACCTTAATCATTTGTGTCACAGAAAATAAATTAGTAATTTTGTTAAACGACGTCCGGAAATGGTTTGAAAAACAAAGCACTCGGTTGACCACGCCTGCTGAAGTTTAAGCGCGTACGCATACTGTTCCCACGTTGATGTAGGGTGACATAGTCTCCAGATTTAATAAGATATTTTTTAAATAGTGAAATTTTGCAGGTATTTTCTTACTCCAATAAAATTTATAAATCATTCGCAGGCAAATTATTTAGAAATTGTGACTGAAATATTATTCAAATAAATGTACAAATTCAAAATCAATTTTTGTATCCAATCTTGAAAGTCAAAAACCTCAAATTTTACCTGATTTCCTAGTTTAGACTATTTACAGGATTACAGGAAAAGTTAAATTATACTCAGCACAAGAAAAATATTTAGGAAAACTACACGAAATCTTAGCCACCCTAGCAGGGAGCCGGTATAAAGCGATGGGCGTCTCACGGACTCCTCTCGATTATTGAACCTCGTCGGATGTTATTTAACAGCTTTGACATTAGCTCGACAGACCGCATTTTAAAACACAAACCCTCGTACCACAAAACGGTGCCTAACTTTAGACAAGGTCTAAAATTAGCGCTGTCTCTATTTGCCATTGCGCATTGGTAAGAGATGGCAATAGTTTAAGCATAGTTTATCGTTTGACTATTTTTTTTGTAGTAAGGCCGGAAATATCTAGCAATACGTTTACAATCGAAGTTTATCAAGATAAACTTCGCGCTATAAAATCTGCTCCTTTCGAACAATGAGACGAATATTATTTTAGTAGCTAAATAAATTAACTAAATAATACATTCAAAAATGCTTTAATCCTCAAACAGGCCGTAAGTTCTTTGTCTGTTTTTCTTGGCGAGGTCGCTTGGAACTGGAATTTAAAATTTATTTACCTAGTTTTAAGGCTAAGAGCTTGAACTTGTACTAAAAGTTAACTTTAAATAGTATTTAAAGCTAACTTTTGAGTAAGTAAATATGTATTTACTAGTTGCGGTCCGGGGTTTCACCCGCGCATATTTAAATCCCGGTAGTCCCACAAGATAAAAAGTCGCCTATGTGCTATTCCGGACTAAATTCTATATCCCTGCCAAGTTTCATCCAGATCCGTTCAGCCGTTCCGGCGTGAAAGAGTAACAAACATCCATCCATACTCACAAAATTTCGCGTTTTAATATTAGTAGGATTCATTCAACATAATTATTGGTGTTTATGAATTTTGCACGACACACATAAAAAATACAATAGCACCTATTTAAAAAAAATACCCGGACGTAAAATATTGATTCATCCAATACATTGTTAACAAGTGCCGCTATATTGGGATGGGTTGTCGTGTGGTTTGCCTTACCCTATAGCAAATGGAAGAGACATCAAGCAATATTGCTATTGTTATTCTGTGTGAAACAAAAGAGAGAACAATAAATAAAGATAAACTGCTATCTAAAAGCTAATTATAAAATTGAAAATAGTCTAAAAAAACATAGTTCTACCTAAGATCGTTTTTCTATTGCCGTTCAACCAACCAACCATATGATGTTTCAAAATGAAAGATTGCGCAGGATTTCGTCAGTAACAGTAGATCTTGAGTCTAATCAAGTTGGCCAGCCCTGCTGTATTTTAAAATAGCAGGGGTGGATATTGTAGTGTTTGTATCTATCTAGTAGATATAATACACGTCTCATCTGCACAAGCGGCTAGGTAACTGTCAGTGTCAAGCTCCTGACCTGTCGACATGTCAACTACATGAGTTGGCGAGAGGATACAGGATGATGACGGGAATCCATTCAGGAGTCAGGAAAGGTGGACTATTACCATGTATAAGGTAAAATACAGGATTTTACAGGTATGTATTACAAATTGGTGCGTTATAGTTAACATAGTGTTTTATAGTTAGGATGGTGATACGTAATACACCAGTGGGATATCAGTCACTTCCAGCACCAGCATATTCCGCGTACAAGTGCGGAGCGCGCATATTTATTTATTTTTACCGAAATAGAATTTGAACGGTCGTCGAGTGCGTCCGTTTTATAGAACGCTGTGAGCAATTTCAGTGGAATCTCGCGCGTGGTTTATGTCTTAATGTAGTCGTTGGTTACACGCGTGTAGCTTTTACTGAAAACATGTTTTTCGTAGTGCGGAGGGACGCGTGACTAATTGATTGATTTTGTTTTACAGATCGGAATAGCTAAAGACCTACGTACTCGTATATCGAAAGCGGATAAGTTTTGTAGAATTTTCCTTGGAAAATTTCAATATGATATATTTTACCTTCGAAATTTTCCTTGGAAAATGAAATTTCCAAGGATTTCATTGTAGGGGGTTCTTAATGATTTTTTGTGATATAATAATGTGTGAGGTATTGAATAATCCTACTAATATTATAAACGTGAATGTTTGTAAGTATGGATGGATGGATGTTTGTTACTCTTTCACGCCAGAACGGCTGAACGGATCTGGATGAAACTTGGCAGAGAGATACATTATAGTCTGGAATAACACATAGGCTACTTTATATCCCGTGGGAATACCGGGATTGGAATCTGCGCGGGTGAAACCGCGGGGCGCAACTAGCAATATTATAAGACTAACCTTAGTTTTTCAGTTTTTAATTGTGCGTGTACTAACAAATTGGACTTAGATGGTCTGGAAATATAAATGATTTGATTTTTGAAAATGTAATATTGATTTCTTATATTTTTAGAACGTGTTCCTAGAATATAATTAGTTAAATGAAAAAAAAATGTGTTAGCACATACAAAATATTTACGCCACCACACCCCTCCTTCAGGCGTTCTTTTTGCGAGAAGCGCACTATAACTCTCTCTACAACTTTCGTAACATCTCAGTTATTCATATCCATAAATTAAATAAATAGAGTTATGTTCGTCACAGTATCTGGGTCACAGTAAGTCAACTTCATACGCCGAGCCATAGAGCCGTAAAGCTCTGCCGTATATCTAGCCGAATTAGCCGACTGTAAATCCATCGAAAGCTTTAAAGCTGCATCGGAACTGACGCGGTTATCAACCAAATATTAAAATTTAATTCGATAAAATTGTATGTAGATTTGTAATGCATACTCTTTCTCCTTAACTTAAAAAAAACTAAAACGTCTTCAAATCGAATGGATTTTGAGTCAGCTGAACTTTTAGGTACCTTATGCGTTATGTATGACTTTGAATATGGCACATAAAATACAAAAAAAAAATAAAGGACCAATCCTATTACTTATAGTACGTTATGTTGATAATAAAAAATCAGTAAAAAGTTGCACTGACAAATTTTCATATCTTTACAGTTAGCTTGAAAACAAAGAAGATAAGAAGAAAAGGAAGAAGAGATGTTGTCGGTTTAAACGTGGCTGTGTGTTTCGCGGAAGTTTGTGGCAAACTACTGGATAGTTAAAAAATTGATCTATGAAAACATAATTTAGTAATTGTTTTTATAAGAGCCTATTTTCGTTAGGAGCACCGGTGGTTTAGTGAGAGTGGCTCTCCCGAGTGGGTTCGAATGCAGTCGTGCACCCATTTTGAAAAAAATATAGATTGTGTTATTTAAAAAGAACGTAATGAAGTAGTTCTGTAGCTCTGCCTTCTGCGCCGTAGGTCGTGAGTTCGATTTCCACCGAGAATGAACATTTGTGTGATGACCCATTCTACCATCGGACCACCAGACGTACGGAGACGAGGCATCCGCTCTTGGTTGACATACCTACTGCCCGCACAAAGCACTTTGCTTCCACTATTATAATGCGGACTGCCAAAGAGTGGAACTCCTTGCCGGCGTCTGTTTTTCCAGATGCCTATAATTTGGATGTCTTCAAGAGACGAGTGAATAGGTATCTTCTAGGTAAGCGTGCTACACCGTAGACCGTCAGAAAAAAAAAATGAACGTAGATGCTTTCGTTCTCTGACTGGGTTTTATTATTGACTGAGTGAGCGAAGCGAACGAAATTATTACTATCATCTTGGGCGATTTGGCATTTTGTATGTATGTATGTTTGTCCGGCGATAACATGAGAACCGTTTATCCGATCTGCATGAAATTTGGTAAGTTGATAGCTTGTAGGTACTTATATTTTCAGAGCGTTCGCGTCGTGTATGTGCTTCCAAAAAATAAAAAAATAAATATATGTTATTTTGTATTATATCCTGGTATGTTTCCCTTAATTTATTATTTTGCCTATGTTTTTGTGACACAAAATAAACTTTTTTTGATTTGATTTGATTTGAAATGACGGTCAAGAGCTTGGTCATCTTTTTAGGTCAAATCATATAACCTTAGAAGGTATTACTTCAGTCAATTACGACCTACTACACAAATTGTCATCGCTTGTCACACGACAGACCATTGTTTCATTTGCATGGAAACGTAATCGTTCAAATTATGCAAATTTTCTTATCTAATTTTACTATGGTATTGCCTTTATTCTTAATCAAAATAGTCTTTATGTCGATAGATATAAGACTTTAATATTGTTTCAAGGAGGTAAATTTAATCTGGTTTTCGAATTATGATGACCTCTACTGGTCTGTAAAATTGTCATTGTGCTATTATGCAGATTCTAATTATCTCAAATTGTTATTAATTGTTGTGGCTAAGGAAGCCGATTTGCATGAAATAACTATTTTAATTATTGAAAATTGTTTGTTTTTCTTCTGTGATGTTTTTTTCTGGTACATTGTGCTCATTACTTTGATTTATTGAATGCTCTCTTCTCTTTTATCATTAATTCATTTATTCGACATAGAATTCCCAAATTTAACCTGTTATAAAAGTTACGGTTTTTTTTCTGTTTATCCTTATCGAAATGGACATCTACAGCACAAGTCTGCAAGGACTTAGTGTAGGGTCTTGAATCTATATTCATCTACAAGCCATGTTAAACTCTTGATCCCTTATGTTTGTCTGCACCAAAATTGTATGTACCTTAACTATGTGCTTTTTTTTGTTTGATAAATAAATTATTATTTTTCTTTATTGCACCAAACAAAGTAAACGAAGTTTGTACAAAAAGACATAGTATTTTGTACCAGCCAATCTTGGCAGGTGAAGAACAGGAGGTTGGCCTGTCTAAACTAAAAGAGGGAATTTGGTATTAGGTACTAAAATTTCCTGAAACTACTACTACTATAATAGTACTATAGTACTATACTGTCAAGATTGGCTGGTACAAAATACTATGTCTAGCATAAAGCTCTTCTTTTGTAAAAAATTTTTTTTGGTGCAATAAAGAATAATAATAATCATTATTAAGAATAATTTATTTAGCAAACAAAAAAAAGCACATAGATATGGTACATACAATTTTGGTTGAGTAGGTAGTACATATTATGTACTACCTACTCAAGGTATTTTTGTGTAGGACTGACGTCTACATGTACCTATGTGTTAAATATAATTTATAAAAATTCTCAAATCTTCTCAATCTCAGTCTGTCCTTAGGTGCAAAAAATGCACCCTAATTTTTCATAAAATAACGGGATACTGTCACCTCCCAAACGCAGAGCAAAATAACGATGCCCGGAGTCAATTTAATTTAGCTCCCAGACGAAAAAAGAGGACGAAAACTCATAAGCGGCTGTCCCCGCCTATGTTCCAAGGATTCTATAAATCCAACGGTCAATTATTAACTTTTTTCGGTACCCTTCTCTGGTCGTCATATAAATGAAATTTGCCATTGGCTATGTCCGCGACAACGCTTTTGGTCTTGTTGTGTTCCAAGAAGTTTATGGGAACGGAACGTAGCGTCAAGGTTAAACTGTCATGCTTCATCTGTTTTTAAATTATAATGACTAGGTTCTTTTCAGACATAAATAATTTTTTTCTTTATTCTTTATTTTTTATTGTACACAAACTGATTTACACAAAAAATACATAATAGTCATGTACAAAGGCGAGCTTAACCCTATATAGAGTTTTCTTCCAGCAAACCGTAGAGGATAGAGAGAGCTGATTATAGTGGTGGGAAGGTGTACAACATACTTAAAAGAAAAACATTGAAATAATAGGAGAGAAATCCTAATAAATTATATACAGTACCTACATGCAAAATGAATATAATTATATACCTATATATTATATACACATATAGATAAATATATAAACATAAATACCTAAAAAAAATTTCTGGGTTGGCTGTTAAATCCTACTTCATTTTTGATGAATTTTTGCCTTATGTAATGATAATTGTAGCTACCAATGTTATTTTTACGTTTTAGTCACAAAGGCTCAGCTAATCCTTAAGACTTGTGCTTTCTATTTTTAAACTTGTTAACAGATTTGCTAAAACGGAACGTCACCGGATACAACGTCACGTCGGTGTGAGATGTTTTTGAAATTCGAACGTCTCGCAATTACTGTTTACAATGGCGGGCACGCGCGTTGGCGCCAAAACTGGTGTCGCCATCCCGGTGGCAAAGTGACAATGTTGCTAGCTCTCAAAATAGACGTACTTACATGAGCGGATGTTAAAAGATTTGTTTATAAATAGTTTTTGAGTAATTCGGTAATACCGGCGACACTAGTCTATCTCTACGGCTTTACTTGCAGTCTTCATTTTCAGTAAATATTTTTTCAAATAAAACAAACCTATTTGATCTCACCAATAGGTACCATTTGGTTGCGACAAAGTTAAGTTGTAATTTTCATCTTATGTTTCCTGTCTGGAAAATACAAAATCCAGTAGCCAAGAACAATGTTGCCAACATTGAAAATATATAGTCCACAGGATGCTGTGGGGTTTCTGCGTGACTGCAGGTAAAATACGGCTCGAATAGTTATTTGTTTGTCTGCCAGTTTTAGTTACTTCCTCTGAATTTTGATTCCGTTCAGCAGTGAAACATAATTCTTATGCGTTAGTAGCTTACTAGGTTGATTAGATTAGTACCTACCTACCATTCATAACCAGAAACGTTTGAATATAATTATTTAATGAATTAAAAATTGAGCTTCTCGGGTACTTTTGCCATTGATACTGATTTGGACTATTTGACATAGCTCAATAGGTATTGTTTGCAACGTTTTGGAGATAGCAACTGTTTCACGTAATTTGTGTATTTTGTACATTTTAAATAAGTTGGTACTTTTAATTATTTAAGAAATAAATTAATGAACCTACTTGCTATTAATCTATTTTATAATTTGTATTATTTTTAAGACGCACACCTTCTAGAAACCTAGTTTTACTTGGTTTTGATAAAAACTAAAAAAAATTACAATCGAACATTTTAAAATTATTTAAACATCGTGCTGTTTCATCTTTAATTATATTCTTTATGTCATCTTGACAGTTGTGTTTTGAAATACAAAATAAACGACGTAAGATTATTTCCTGTGTCAAAGCAATTATTTCGTCAATTTTTGACAAATTAAAATATAATTAGTGACAACGTAAAATAAACAGAAACGAAACTACAGAATCGAGTCATTTATTGTCAAAGATAACAATCTAACAACATATTGTTAAGCATATTAAAATTTTGGCAAAAGGCGTTGCGTTATCATTATCAATTCAGCAAAATACTACATATCTACCTTCTAGAGTTTCGCTTAGAAGTAAGGTCAAGTGTCCAATGACCTCACATTGATACCAAACATAATATTTGTTCTCTGTCCGCCCCCGACCAAGTTAAAGCTCAATTGGGTTATTTGTTGAAGAGTTCCATTGAACAGCAGCGCTTCGCTTTACGTGCTACAAGAGATACTTTTAAATATCATGTAATGTGTAATGTAATTACATAATACATAATACCTATCGTATTCAAAATGTTTATGTATGACAGTCAGTTATATTGATTTTATAATATTAGTGATCAAGTCACCATGCTAGACTTACGGCCGGCATCTGAAAGCTCGATCAAACGTAATCAGATGATCACTCACCATTTCTGCTTTAACTTCAAATTAGATAGAGTAGGCAAGAGTTTTCAGAAACCATAGGTTTCAATGAATTGTGCGAATAAGAGTGTACCACAGATATAATTATATTATGTACATGCACCATTCTAACCATACATTGTCAGTCCATCTGGTGAAAATTATCAGAGACATACTACATAAAAAGCAAAACAAAGTGACTAGATTGCTTGGTGGTCATTCCGCACAGCACCCAAAGTAGAAAAAAACTAAAACGTAATGCCGTTTTAGTTCTAAGGCACGGTAGATATCTACTCTGATCTCTAAGTACTACCTAAGTACGAACTCTTAATTCTTCGAGGACGTCCAAGGGGAAAAATAGGAACATACCTGCTTACAATGTTTATTATTACACCAAAACTTGTCATTCTGGATACACAACACTATGGCATCGTTATTCTGTCGCATCTTCGTCCTACAGCGCTATTAAGTAATAAAAGTTATAGCTTAATTACGGAGCTCTGATTACTCGCTGGTAAAATTTGCATTTAATGAATGTGTCAACGATAATTTGGGTCGCGACTCGTGGTCCCACTGGGATTGTACCACTATTACTCGTGGTCCCACTATCCCTGAAATCATGGGTTCGTAGTTCCACTGCTTAGTGGGACTACCAGTCATAGTTAAAATCGTAGGTTCGTGGCCCCACTGCATCAAGTTTATACGTAGAGTAAATACTTGAATTAAAGTGAGTTCTTCAGGTACTTGCCAAAAAAACATAATAGTAATAATAGTAATAATAATAAAAAAAAAAAAATTTATTAAAAAAAAATTAATAATAATAAAAAAAAAATTTTTTTATTAATAATAATAAAAAAAAATAAAAAATATAATAAATTCCTGAGTCGATCCTCGATCGACCATCGATTCCTGATTCTGATTCGCTCGACGACTCAGAAGTCCGGTTGACTTAACTGTAACCGGACTACTGAGACTACACCAAATATATTTGTGTTATAGCCCTTATGACCAAATCAGAGGGACCACGAGCGACTGCATTACGTTGACTGATGGTCCCACCAAACAGTGGGACCACGAGCCCATTAAATCGACACACTGTCCCACCAGTGGGTCAAATTAGTGGGACCACGAGTCGCGACCCGATAATTTTATTCTAACTCATAACCTGAGAATGTTATAGTTTATTTGATTTGGTGAACTCACTGGAAATCTGTAGGAGTACCAAGGTAGCCGACATAGCTCTCAGAATCAGCAAGTTGATGTGGCAATGGGCAGGTCATATAGCTCGAAGAACTGACAACCGCTGGGGAATAAAGGTTCTCAAATGGCGACCACGAACAGGAAAGCGAAATTTGGGACGCCCTCCTACCCGATGGACTGACGATATTGTTAGGATCGCGGGTAGTCGGTGGATGGAAAGGGCTCAAAATCGTTCTTCCTGGAAACGGATAGGGGAGGCCTATGTCCAGCATCAGTGGACTTCTGTAGGCTGATGATCATGTGATGATGACTGTAAGTATAGAGAACACAAGTGGTCTAGCAGCCCCACCTTCTGATCCTAAGGTCATGGGTTCAAAACCGGTCCGGTCCACCAATGAGTATTTCTCTTCAAATTTTATGTGCACAGTGGCTACTCTCAAACGGTTAAGATAAAAGATAAAAAAAAGATAATGCTGGACAATCCACACAGCACCATCTAGCCCCAAAGTAAGCTACTCAAAGCTTGTGTTATGGGTACTAGATAGCTGATATATTTAATGCATTATATACTTACATAGATATTTTTTATTATACATAGAAAACACCCAGACCTACGGAACAAATTTCTGCTGATCGTACACAAATTTGTTTCCATGCGGGAATCGAACCCGCAACCTCTTGCGTCGCAGGCGGACTCTCGCCCGCTGCGCCACAGAGGTCGTCAGTATTTAAAGGAAAACATCGTCAGCAAACCGACATGTCATAGAACCTGACATGTTCTAAACCGTGTGGCAAGTGCTCGGATTTCACACACAAGACACCAACACAAGAGCTTGTTAAGCTGTGGTTAGCTGCAGGGCAAGACTGTAAAACTTGTCTTGGACAATGATAACATTTAAAATAATGTAAACCATTTTGAAAATAAAAATAATTATGTTATTATCATAACCAATTCTTATAAGACCTGCGGCCCGATTATAGTAACGTCTGGCTATCGAGATGGATTCCAGTTTGACATTTGATCAAGGAATATACTAGTAAGATCTACCATTAATTATTAGCAAATTTTTGATCCTCATAAATGTATGTGTGACAAATTCTTCTGAATATAATACTCTCTGGCGAGAGCATTTGATTCCCAAAGTGTAATAGCAACATATGGGTGGATCTAGTATCTAAATTCCTTGTGATGGATGCTAAATTCCTTGGATAGATGGGACTCAAATATCAAACTGAAAGCCATCTCGACAGCGAATCTCGAAGCGTAATCGGGCCGCAGGTGACCGCTCAATATAAGGTGACCCGTCTTCATTTCGTCAGGTTTTCACATGAAAGGAACCTCATTACCACTCAACCAGTATACAAACAGTGTACATCGTATCAGACACAAGCAACAAATTACATGTCGTTTCCCGCGCCTCACTAATTGTTATATAAGATCCGCCATTGTTGTCTTATCTAGATCCTCGGTGACGTTTTAAGTTCCGTGTTCTTGTTTAGGGTTCCGCATCCGAGTTTGTTTAATTCG
Organism: Plemyria rubiginata; assembly: GCA_963576535.1. Classification (NCBI taxonomy): domain Eukaryota; kingdom Metazoa; phylum Arthropoda; class Insecta; order Lepidoptera; family Geometridae; genus Plemyria; species Plemyria rubiginata. The sequence continues at coordinate 8,239,508 of OY754923.1, forward strand.
CAATTAGCTTTCTATGTACTGCGAGCGGGCTACCTTTTCTTATTACTTACTTATTTACCTACCTTTTCTTATTGATAGAATGAATAAATGAATGACACTACAAACTCACTTTTTGTTACAAAGTAACAAAAAAAATGAAACAAGGTAGATAGATATTATTAAGTACCTATATTAATTAACACAACATAAAAACAATAAAACACATTTTGACCTAAAACATATGTGTAGTACCTAATACCATGGGCGGCCCTATCGCTTACAGCAATATCTTCCAGGCAACCTTGGGACGGACAGGTATGCATAAAAAAGAGAGGGGGGAGTTTTATGTGATTTAAAATACCTACTTTGCGATTTACTCTATTTTAAATTAGTAATTAGTGCTCAGGGTAGGTACCAAACGGGGTCGTTCATTTGTTGCCGTCTTAATGTAAAAAAGAGTCCCGAAGCTCCATGCAAGAACACTTGAAATAAGGATTTAAGCACTCCTTAAGGCTCCGGTGACAGCGGCTCGCAATTTCGAAGTGCGATTGGCTATTATTTCATTTCGGGGAGGTTGTTTGAAAAAATAACTCTAAAGAAACATGCATAAATACTGTTCGACCACAAATAATACAATAATATAAGGGAAACATGCCCGAATCAGAAATCATTTTGGTATTAGTATGTTTGGTCTTACGTTTACCTAATACCAAAATGATTTCTGACTCAAGCACATTTCCCTTATGTTATTGTATTATTTGTGTTCGAACAGTATTTATGCGTGTTTCTTTAGAGTTATTATTTCAAACAACCTCCCCGAAATGAAATAAAATGAAATAATAGCCAATCGCACCTCGAAATTGCGAGCCGCTGTCACCGGACCCTTAAGGCAGGGATATCCCAGAAATTTAACTTATTATTATTTACGTTTTCTATCTTTACACAGCGCTCGAGTACATGTTCAATTTTAAAGTTTTTGGTTTTTTTCATAAGTATTTTTATACATTTGTATATATTTACAGCTGTTCAAAAACCGTGCTGCCTTAAAAAGGCTCTGTTCGACAAATGTTGTTATTCGATTTGTTAACAGCCTTCACAGCTCAGTTGGTTCCTCTGCCTTCTGCGCCATGTGTATGTATGTGAGGCCCAACTATAGAACAAATATTTGTGTGATGAATGGATGTTTGTTTTTCTGTCTGGGTGTAAATTGTATTTTTAAGTATGAATTTACAAAAAAAAATTAAGTTTAAAGCAGATACCTGGTTCTCAAAATCACCAGCTTTGGCTTAGTTTGGGGCTAGATATTGCTGTGTGGCTTTCCACACATCACTATCTTATCTCATCTGAAATTTTCCAGCAACATTTATTTATTTATTTACAGTTTTGTGTAGGCAACTACCTCGAAGAATAGGTAATAGGCTTACACAGAAGGGGTTTTTTTCTATAAAATATGTTTTCAAAAAGAGACGACTGAGTGAGAAATGTCCGTATAAGTAGACTGTACATAACCGGACAGTTCTCTACTCTACGTATGAATGAATGAAAATTTATTGCAAACCTAACTAACAAAATAGGACAAATAAAAATAATATAATCTCTCACAATCCTTCAAGGTTTGCTGGAAGAGAACTCTTTTTAGGGTTAAGCTCGCCTTTGTACATGTATTATTATTTAAGTTTACTGTATATTTTTACTGTGTACAATATAGAATAAATAATAAAGAATAAATCAAATGTACGATGGGCGGTCTAATCGCTAAAAAGCGATCTCTTCCAGACTCTACGTAATTGTTTTTGTAGAGGGTTGTCAAACCAATTACAATCCAAGGTTTCAAAATGAAGTTCCAGCCAAAATTTACGGCAAAAACAACAAATTGCCTTTTGTCTCGATCCACTTAAAATAAACCCTTCATTTCAAAAAACACTGAATCTAATTAACCAGAGGGCTCTTAATTAGTGTCCATTGTAACATGTCAAGAACTGGCAACATGGTACAGCCTCCATAGCTGATACACACTGCTTCAGGGTTTAGCCAGCATGAAATCTATATTGCATCTTCTGGCCCATATTTTGTAGAATCCTGAGGAAACACGTCTCTGCCCCGTCCCTGACACGACACAGATGTGTGGGGATAGACCTTTTAATAAAAATACCAGTAACGATTATGTCGTCCAAGTAAATGAAATTGTGTTTGTTGCTGTTTCGGTTTGTCTAATGTTTTCAATGCTTAAAGTCGTTTGATTTTGCATAAAAGCTATCTGTTTTCAATCCATCATTCATCCATCATCAGCCTGCTGCAGGCTGATCGCGTAACTTTTGTTACATTCAAAATCCGGTTGCATATGTCAATTTTGGCAGATTTGCGATGGCAAAACTGCCAAAATTTACATATGCAACCGGATTTTGAATGCAACAAAAGTAACGGATCAAGGGGCAGATGTTCTCCAAGCCTCGCACCCTTAAATCCCTTAAGGTACTGACACACGTGCTTGTTTTCAAGCCAAAAGCATGCTTTTTCCAAGCCTTGCTCAATAAAAGCACGCGTGAACAGGTCTAACTTATAAATAAGCATGCTTATTGGTCGTAAGTCGGTTTATTTTTGAGCATGCTCAAAATAAGCATGCTTATTTTTGAGCACATGTGTCAGTGCCTTTAATGTTTGGGCCACAAATCAAAACAAGCCTTTAAAACGTTTAACTGAATCGTCGTTTTCTCCAAAACGGTTTCGCTTTAGATAATTATAGGCTTCTGAAGCGTATTCTTTTATTTCGGGGAACTAATCCCTACGTTCCAAAAATGATAGTTTTAGTTTTATTCTAGAAAGCACGTTTCTTATTTATTACCTACACCAACGAACGAAGCATAAGTAAGACTAAAATTATAAAAATTCGATTCTATATAAATTCTTTAGAGGAGGATGCCTAAGGGGGGTAGTCAGAGGTACGTCCAAACATTACATTTTGAAGGGATATCTACCGTGCCTGGGGATCAAAGTCGTGAAGCTGTTTTCAGTTTTCTTTAGAGGACCTGACATTTTGTTTTTATGTGATAATTTTTTGAATAATTTAAATTGAAATTTTATTATTTTAGAACAATTTTAATCAATACTGGAATTTTGTAATACCTTATTTTGTGTACCTACTTAACTATGTTGCATGTCGGTTATGGACGAAGATTGTGAGACCACAATTTATACTTATGAACCTAATTCACCATACTTCAGGCAAATAAACATATTTCATTTTCATTTTAAGATAATTATTAAAAAAATTTAAAAGAGCAGGAGCTCTTATGACTTTCTAAATGTGTGAAATATTTTTAAGTATGAAAACGTATAATCAAAAAATCTAAATCAAAACGGACTATCAGTACTATTACTAGGCCACATATAAACAAAATGTATCACATGTGTGTAGTGTACAAGAATAGACTAGACACAAAAAGTCATAATACTTCATTGATTGAGAATACTGGTGTTGTGCAATGAGATTTTTTGTGGAGAAAACCTTTGTGTATATATATACCTGTAGTATATTTGCTATTTGGTTCCCGTAACACAAGATTGGCTTAGTTTGGGGCGAGATAGTGCTGTGTGGAATGACCACCAATCCTACTAATATTATAAACGCGAAAGTTTGTAAGTATGGATGGATGGATGGATGGATGTTTGTTACTCAATAACTTCAGAACGGCTGAACGGATCTTGATGAAATTTGGCATAGAGAAAGATTACAGTCCGGCTGGAATAGTACATAGGTACTTTTTATCCCGTGGGGAAATTCCGGGATTAAAAACTACGCGGGTGAAACCGCGGGGCGCAACTAGTGTTTATATATTTATTATATTTAAAAAAGATTTACCATAATTGGGTAATGCGCGAGTGAGCAGTGTTTAATTCTAGGCTATGTACGTACGTTATCAAGTTATTCCATTTAACGCTGTAAGTATTAGTTGCCAGATACCTTATAGTTTATCGTCCCAAAAAGTTTTAATTCAATATTAGCATAATCCAATAAATACAGGTAAAGTGGTCGCATATCAGCAGCTTAATTTGCATTCTGTCTCTGATCTGGTGGGCTAGCACTAGTTATTGGTGTTGTCAGACAAGGTTGATAGCCCTATGTTGTGGCGCTTGTCTTCATGTAAAGAGGTTTAATTAAGTTTATGTTTTATTTGTCATTTTATTCTTGCTTGCGCCCTGCGGTTCACCCGCGCAGATTTAAATCCCGGTATTCCCAGATAAAGATTACCTAGCCTTTTTGCTATTCCAGACTATAATCTATCTTTCTGCCAAGATTCATCCAGATCCTTTCAGCCGTTCCAGCGTGAAAGAGTAACAAACATCCATCCATCCATACTTCTGTGTTCTTAGTCTATTATTCTACATGTTCCGAAATAAATGTAGAGGGCTAAGAACCATTCTTCTTGGAAATGTGTAGGGGGAGAGCTTAGATGATGATAATGATTATTAACATAAATGGATAGATAGATAACTCTTTATTGATTACCAAAACATAATTAATTACACACATTTTACTTAAAAACTAACAGTTGTAGTAATACAATAGACGGCCTTATCGCTAACATCGATCTCTTCCAGGCAACCTTGGGACGTACAGGAATGAACATAAAAAAGAGGACCCCTCCTCTTTTTTATGTTCGGAGTGTGGGGGTGTGTGTGGGGGGGGGAGTCTAATGTGATTTAAAATCTATACTTTGCAATAACATAACTTTTATTTATAAAAATAATTGAAAGAATTATGGTGAGTGTGATGGCAAAACAAGTGCTGACATCTCGCACTTAGCCCGACGATACCAGAAACGTGACAAACCTGACATATATCCATCTTGTCACTCCGCGATACGACGCTGAAGTTATGTTATACACATCACTAAATATTCAGACTAAACACGGAGGTAGAGATGGGAAAACATGTCACTGTCACTGATATCGATTAATCTAATTATGGAATTACGTCTGCTAAAAATTACAAGCATTACCTTTGACTTACTTTCATCATGAATATTAATTAATGTATATTTATAATCGTCTTTTAGACGAACAAAGATTTAAATATTTGTCACACAAATGTTTCAGCGATTGAGACTTATAATAACCTACACCGAAAAATTAAAAAATACCCACTGACTGAGCTGTGAGCGAATAGTCAATAAATACAAATTTATTTAATATTATGTTGTTGTTGATGTTTTATTCATCTTGGTGGGACTGGCAACGAAGGCAACCATCACCTATAACAAAGTATTGCATCGTAAGCCACGCTCGATAGGAACGTGCCCTACGATGCACTGCCCTGCATCCACCAACTTGAGGCACACAGTTAGGTTAAGCCTTGTGTGCCTGTAATTTCACCGGCAACCGTAACAAAGCAATTTTGCTTGGTGGCAGAATAAAGCCTGGTGGTAGTACTTCCTCGGAGGAGCGCTTCACAAAGACCTCCACTACTCTTAAATTAATAATGGATGATGAATGTGATGATGGATGATGGGTACTGGTGTAACAATAGAGACATGAGAATTAACAGCCCGTCTAATGGTTGCCACTTGCTTGGTTGCTAGCTTGGCGTCACAAACATACATGGTAGCATAGGTCACATCACGTAAAAAGAACGCTAGAAGGAGGGGGAAGGGGTGTGATGGCGCAAGTGTTTATACGCGGAAACCCATCCCCTGCACTGTTTTCCAGCGTTCTTTTGAAATGACGCGAACTCGACTTCCCGACAAAATCGACCACAAGTAACTCAAATTCTACTGATGATGATTATCCCGCTACCATGTCACGACATCAATTAGCAAGACATTGAATTACTTACACCCGATAGCCGGCGACACACGCAACACATAAACTTGATAACAGCGACACCCGCACGCAACTGTCGATAGTCGATAAAATGTGGATTTATCGATAAACTGTCTACGATGCCTCCTTATTTTATATTCATCAACATCGTTTTTTATAAATAAATAAAAAATAAATATTGATGGACATTCCACACAGCACTATCTAGCCCCAAACTAAGCCAAAGCTTGTACTATGGGAACCAGATATTTAGTATACTTTTTTTTAAATGCATACTCAAAATATTATATAGCTCCCAGACAGAAAACGAACATCAATGTTCGTCGCACAAATGCTTGTTCTCGGTGGGGATCGAACGCACGGCCTACGGCACAGAAGGCAGAGTTTCTACCAACTGAGCTGTGAAAGAGTGTTTATTTGTGAGTTTGAATTCAATATACCGGAAAATGAATCGTGGAACGCCCGATGGACTGACGACATGATCGCGGGAAGTCGGTGGATGGAGAGGGCTCAGAACCGTTCTTCTTGGAAATGTTTAGAGAAGGTGTATGTTCAGCGGTGGACTTCTAGGCTAGATGATCACGATCAATACAAATATAGTTACTCCTGAAATTTGATGAGAGACGCAGAGAATAAGTCAGCTTAGATGACACGACAGTTTCATAAAAAAAGAAGAAGAATGGGAAGACCATGGCTTAGCTACATGCAAAATCAAAGAAGAGGTCGCTGTCATGACATAGGTAGGGCAAGTAGGCAAAGTTTCTCAAACATCACAGGGCATTTATTTTGATAAAAAATGAAATAGTACATAGCCTAGATATTAGATACTTTTATCCTGAAAATAAAATTGAAATTACAGAAACGGGATAGAATAAACAGAAACAGCTTCACGACTTTGATCCCCAGGCACGGTAGATATCCCTTCAGATCTCCCAGTACCAAGTAGGTACTAATTCAAGATTCTTTGAGGATGTCTAAGGGGGGTAGTCAGAGGTACGTCCAAACATTACATTTGGCACATACCCACATTTTGCAGTAGTTAGTATTCCATACGTGACAGGTTGCAAGCCCATCGCAAGAATAAAAAAAAGCGCAAAAATTTAAAAACTCCTCTGAAATATTTAAATTATTATTTCCCGCTAACATTAACGAGCCCAAATAGAAAAAAAAAACGCCCTAAATATTGACATTATCAATGCATGTGAGCAAACCCGCGAATTTTGCAAGTTGAAGCTTACACGTTGTCCATGATTTTGACTGGCTTCATTCATTCATCAGCAAATCCTTTTATGACACACAGTTTAACCAATCACATAAAAGCCGAAACCACAAGCTCATGTTAGCAGCTGCTACGTCACTAATTAGCTGAACAAACCACAAAAATCTTAACAACCAAGGTCCGAATGACCGTGCATAAAATCAAAAGAATAAAAATCATAAGCATAAAAATATTAATAGCCACCCTTCCCACTGATTCGAGGACGAATCAGATGTGGATTGGCATGGGGCATTTAGGCCTCGTCCTGTGTAAGGTATAGCTTGTAGTGCGTAAGCGAAGCGATGCGCGGAGAGTTAGAATTCTAATTTAAATAATACTAGTTGCGCCATGCGGTTTCACCCGCGCAGATTTAAATCCCGGTATTCCAACGAGATAAAAAGTAGCCTATGTGCTATTCCGGACTATAATCTATCTCTCTGCCAAGTTTCATCCAGATCCGTTCAGCCGTTCCGGCGTGAAAGAGTAACGAACATCCATCCATCCATCCATCCACCCATCCATACTTACAAACTTTCGCGTTTATAATAGTAGTGGGATTTATTGGCTACTAGCTGGTGCCCGCGACTTCGTCTGCGTACTTTTCGCAATAAAAGGTAGCCTATGTCCTTTCTCAGGGTCTAAAGGTTGTCTGTGCCAAAATTTCATCAAAATCGGTTGAGAGGTTTAAGCGGGAAAGCGTAACAGACAGACAGACAGACAGACAGACAGACAGAGTTACTTTCGCATTTATAATATTAGTTGGGATCTATCATCTTGGTTTTAATTTAAAAATAGTTTCAACACGGTGAGCTAATCCATAAATCTAAGCAAAACCACTAATATACAAATATTTGATTATTAGTAGTTTTGCTCGTTTCTACGAGACAGTATTATGATAAGACAGCCATTTTGGTTCTTTGAAAAATTTGCTAGATAGACGTTCTGTGTTGATGCTTTAACAAACTGGTGGATCAAGGTTAATGTTTATTTTAAGAATCACTCATATTATTATATCTATTTTAAAACTATCTCTCTCTCTCTCTCTATCATATTTTTTCAGCTTTTTGTTCGCTGTTTTATCTTAATCCCCTTAGCCTTGTAAGTCAGATCAAAACATACGATATGTAGTAATTTTTTCGGATCTAATCCACAGGTTTCCTCACAATGTTCTCTATCGCCGTTTGAGAGCACTGACTGCCATTACTCGCTCATATTATCGCTCCGCCTATGAACCCACGCGACCTTACTTTCTTGTAAAACACCTGCCCGTTACATCTGCGGTCATTTTATTGTCTGAAATGGATTGAACAAAAAAGGGTTAAAAAACTCAAAAAGCTGACAGAGAATCATACGGCAGTAAGTTTAATAAGTAAAGCGTATTGTTAGCAACTAACAAAAATGCCTAAAATAAATATTATCAATACTATGTACCTACATATTATTGAACAATACTGAAACAGCTTCACTACTTTGATCCCCAGGCACGGTAGATATCCCCACAGAACTCTTAGCAGCAAGTACGAACTCTAAGAGTCTTTGAGGAAGTCTAAGAAGGGTAGTCAGAGGTTCTTTCTCATTGAAGAAAGATTACAAACAACCACGAAGAATAATAATTGACAGGACTAATATTCAGCAAAATGCATTTTTACCTAAGTGTGGTCGCCGGTGTAATTACAGGCACATGAGGCTTAACATCAGTATGCCTCAAGTTGATGTACGCAGGGCAGTGCATCGTAGGGCACGTTACCATCGAGCGTGTCTTTCGAGACAATGCTCCGTTATGGGCGATGGTTACCACATAACATCAGGTGAGCCATCTGCTTGTTACATTAGCTAGTTGTCTTAAAGAAAATACGTGTGTGTTCATACACACATAGTTATGAAGGCCGTCCTTACAACATAAATGTATTATGTAAGTAGATACAAAATTACAAATTACCTACACTCATTCTCTGCTTGTACTTAGTACTGAGTGATTGACGACAATTCCTAATACAGAATATCCATACATCAATTACAACCATTCAAAACATATTTATACCGAATTAAAACACTATCAGTTGAACAATGAAAACGGCCTCAAAGAAGACAAAGAGGCCCGCGGTACAGTCGGCCGAATAAATGCCAGCACATTTACAAGAGTGTAAGATATGACGTGATATAGATCACTCAGTGTAATAAATAAATAAATAACATAAGAAATATTACAGCGTAAAGCGAATGTTACCGGAGGCGCTTCGTCTTAGCTATATTAGTATGGATATGTCGTTCAAGCATTTAATTTATTCATTTACCAAAACAGAAAAAAGAGAGTAAACGAGATACAGGAGATAGTCTACTCTGTGGGCACTTCTTGACGGACTGAAGCAACAGAGTCAAAGTAAAAGTCGAAAGTCAGTTTAATCACAAGGATCTATTTATAAAGTTTTAAAACTATATAGTTGCATAAGGGGCAGCATATGGCGCGCCGCTATCTCGCTTACACAATTGAACTTTTTTGAAGATATAAAATCAATGAATGTAATTATGTAAAATGACAATCGGTTAAGTTGTTGTCCATGGTATTACAAAGATTTTGCGAAAATAAAATTGTGATCGAAGCAAGTTTTCATACACAAAAATTAGAAATACAGTCCCATCTTCAAGTCTTTTACCTAGCAGTAGTCTATTTTTCTAAGCTTTGTGGAACTGACACCTAGATTCACCTAGTTTTCAGAGTGACCCTTGTGATTTTAGAGAAATCTTTTGACTTTGAAAACACCATCAAACTAATAAAAAATACACAAAATAAGCATAGAATATCCATACGTAGATAGCGCGCAAGCGCCAGCGAGGGAGCGACAGGGACGGATGATTTAGAAACCCCTCGGGAGGAGCGCGACGCGACCCGGTATTAATATTGTGACTCTACACAGTATACGCTAAATTAACAGAGAAGAAATGACGTTAAAAGTTGAAGAAAATTCCACAAATGAAAAAAAACTTCAAAACATAGTGCGTTATACAGTCATTATGCCGTCAAACAAAGGCCTTTGTTATGTTTATGTTTATTACTTTGGGTGGCCTAAAATCTGAAACTATTTTTTCTATAGTGATAATTTTATGGTGATCTTAATAATTACCTATTAATTATATTAAAAAATCATAATTTAATCACCGAATAATGATAAAAAATAATAAGTTTAATAATCCCACTAATATTAAAAATACGGTTTGGATGTTTTGTTATTCAATCACGCCAAAACGGTTCTGAATGAAATTTGGTAGAGATAGATTATGGTCTAGAATGGTATATAGGCTACTTTTTATCCCGTAGGAATACTGGGATTTAAAGCTATACGGAACGGAATAGAAAACCAGAACGAACCCAATAAAATGCATAACGCCCTATCATTACTAAAACGCAACACATTTCTTTCTAAGCTGCCTCCGCGGACCACAAAGCTAGAAAAATTTATATTTGCATTTGAGTGTACAATTATTGCCTGAAAAAGTTTTAAAAATAAGCCAATAATATTCCAAGAAAGAAGTTAATTTTGTCTTATCATGGTTTGTCTAAAATATTTCCGCACACTAAACACATTTTGATCACTCCTTGCCTATTGCGTTTGGGTACTGTCGCGTTGCACCTCAAGCTAAATTGGTACCGAAACTCCAAATTCAAATTTCCATACGAGCCCTGCGGCATTCTCCTTTTAACTTAGTAATTGGTCGTATGGTGATTTGGGACTGTTTCGTTATTGCAAGCCTTTGATGCCTGATTGGTATTATACTGTTTTAAACGGGTCGTTACGTGATGTGGCGTTTCAGTTATAGTTGGGAAAGGTTATGGTGAAGCTGGATTGGTATTTAGAATTATTCTATTTTTAATAATATTTTTTCGTTGGACACCTTCAGCAATGAGTGGGTAGAATGCACCGAAGACAGAATAATTATGGTTGACAAGAATTATCATTTTTTTTGTAAATTAAATGACATTCTAAATTTGAAATCGAAAAATACAGGCTGTATTTTTTTATTTCAAATTTAGAATGTCGAATGAACGATATGTTAGCTGTATAGCAGTTTTTGAATAAGAAACCGTAGTGAAACCAACTCGATGTTCGGTTGACTTTTAGATAAAAAAAAACAAAACATCACATCGCACAAGTCCATAGACAACATGCTTAAGTTTTTTATGAGTACTTTTCGAGGTGGTATAGTGCGCGTCACGCAAAAAGAACGCCGGTAAAAGGGGGAAAAGGTACGAGTATTTTGTATGCACAAACACATCCCCTCCACTGTTAGCCAGCGTTCTTTTTGGTTGACGCGACCTTATGCAGGCATACGCGTATAATACCACGTTGAAAAGTACTCGTAAGAAGCTCTACCCAAACTACCTATAGTAGGTACTATGTAGGTACTTAATACTATTATTTATTTCTATTATAATCTGTGCCAGTCTAAAATCTATTTTAAAGTCCAAATAATACAAATAATCTCGGTCTACAGACCCACCCAACTAAAATACACGTTATAAATTTCATCTTTCAACCAAATGAATTAAATGATAATGTAATAACACCTTACATATTCAAATCGAATCTAAGAAATGTTGCACCCGCGGCTATGACATTTTCTTTCCATAGAATTTATAATTTAATAGCTACCGATTTACTAACCAATGTACAATGAACTCTTTCTCCGACAAAATGCAAGAAAAGGGGTGTCAGTGTAAACTGGGCACCGTAAAGAGATCTTAAGTTTCGGCACAAATGACTGTGTTTAAGTGTTTAGCCTATTTTGAAAGAATTTGAGAGACGTTAGCAGTAATTACAGAATTAGGGCTAAAGACACTGAATGCATTTAGGGTACTTTCATCCTCATACATAAAAAAACTAAATGGTTCTTCATAACATCTTGAATAAAATTTAATAAATGACCTTATGTCCAGCACCTTACTTCTTCAGTCTGATGATAATTGCTGTTGCCAGTGGCTGATAGCGAGTAGACTGATAGGGAGTAGGCTCAGGGGTTGATAGGGAGGGCGTAGCTTATGGCATTTTTTTTAAACAAAAAGTACTTTGCGACCTTAATCCCCAGGCTAGTTAGATCCCCTCAAGCTCATTTAAGTATTCTAGCACCGGCGATGGGCTTGCAACCTGTCACGTTAGGAATACCAATTAGGAACCTGGAATAAGTGGGTATATTAAGTCAAAACTAGTAGCGCCCCGCGGTTTCACCCGCGTAGTTTTAAATCCCGGTGTTCGCACGGGATAAAAAGTAGCCGATGTGTTATTCAGACTATAATTTATCTCTGTACCAATTTTCACCAAGATCCGTTCAGCCGTTCTGGAGTTATAGAGTAACAAACATCCATCCATCCATCCATCCATCCATACTTACAAACTTTTATAATATTAGTAGGATATGTACTTCTTGGACGTACCACTGACTACCTTTATGTTTTAAATTGGCTAAAAAGGATGCTACGTTACATTGCTAATACCGTAAAGGGGATGGCAACCCGTCGCGTCGCCTTATTAGATTTAAAAACAAGCAGTTATTTCCCAGAGGGGTAGAAAGTCGCGAATTTCATAATTTAATATTTACCGGTCGCAGGTTCGATATAATTAGATAGAGACGTGATTTGGTACGGGAAAGCGGAATTAATATCAATGTTCTTTGTTCTAACGCTTAGGGATAAGACACATAAAGCCCTATTGTATCGATGATTTTTTTTGGGTTATGTTTTTTATGCAGTGCATGTCATTGAACGACACGGTAACGTACTTCACAATGTATTTTATATTATACTAGCTCCATCTCGCGGAGATTAAAGGGACCTGAGATTAAAGAGTATGTCCTTTCCTGACCCCCCTCAAACCCCACCCTGACCGCCCCTGACTCTCCAATCTCCCTCCCTCCCACTACCCTAACCCCCTCTCCCCTTTCCCCCGACTTCCTGTCTCCTCTCGTCATCGTTCACACAGTCCATTCATTGAACATCACTGTAGAAATCAATACATTTACGTACAAAAAAAATACACTAAATACTAGTATTTACAAAACACATATGAAACGGTTGAGCAATCTGCAGACCGCTGCAAACGATCCAGAAATAGCTCAATTAATCGAAATCAGTGCCAATCAGAAAATTCAAATGATTTCATCGATATCGATAAAATATTTCGCTGTCATCCCATCCCCAAAGGTAAGAAAATGAAGACAAATGCTAACTCCACTAGGGGTTCGGTTCGATCTGAGACAGATGACAAACAATCTATGACATACATAATTTTGTAGCGTTATACCTTCCTTACTTAATCATGGACTGAGGGGAGATTGTGGAAATAATACCATGGAAATACACACACAAAGCTTCACGACTTTGATCCCCAGGCACGGTAGATATCCCTTCAGGTCTCCCAGTACCAAGTATACTAACTCAAGATTATTTGGGGATGTCTAAGGTGGTAAGTCACAGATACGTTCAAACATTAGGTTCATTTCGCATATACACACGTTTTGCAGTAGTTAGTATTCCATACGTGACAGGTTGCAAGCCCGTCGCCGCTGTTAGGTTAGGTAGTGTTTTTTTTATTGTTATGTTATGTGTAATTATTATGTGGTGTGCAATAAAGTATTTTCTATCTATCTATCTAGGTACTAACTGGTTTCCTCACGATGTTTTTCTTCACCGTTTTGGCATCAGCATGGAAATAATTTGCAGTGATTGTCTTGTATAGACAGTGTATAGATATAGACAAGGAAAATACTAGAATTTCGAAATGATTGTCACTGGAAAGCATAATATGATTGATAATCACAGTGTAAATAAATTAATATGTATAATCCTTTGTGAAAATTTCATTTCGAATAAAGAAAAAACCAACGTCAAATACACTGGAAAATATACCTACGGCCGTTTCAGAAAGCTCGATCAAAACTAATCGGTTGTCATGTTACTTGCTATTTCAGCTTTCACTTAGACATAGACATAGACAGTAATTTATTGGCCACAAGAACACACAGCATACAATTAGGTTAATGTAGGTAGGTACAATAAATATTATTATGTTATAAGAAAACAACTCATTCTACAAATAAATTAAAATTAACTTTACCTACATACCTACTATGAAACATATATTATTATATTTAACTTTTACTTACCTAACAATAGTGCTGTGTGCTACAGCAGCAAAAAGGACACACAAATCACTTCAAATTAGATAAAGTGTCGAGCTTTCAGAAACCGGCCGTTATACTAATATACCTAAAAAACGACTCGTCGGATCTGACTGAATTTAAATGGGACCACAATATGACAAACACCAGCTTTCGAGAAAAAAAGAAAGATCAAAATTGGTCCACCATTAAAAAACTCTGTCGAATTAAGGACTTTTTTTTAGGTCGGTTAAAAATCCACATGGCTACTCATTTTCTGTATAACGCGAGTGTACTTTCTTCCAGCGTATAACTAGGTCGCGTCAAACAAGAAGATCGCTGGAAAACACAGTAAGCATGTGTTTGCGCATACAAAATACTCACGCCATCACACCCCCTCCCCCTCCTTCCGGAGTTCTTTTTGCGTGACGCGCACTATAACATAATAATTGACCGAGCGAGCGAAGCGTCTCAGTTTCCACATTGGCCAAAAATGCGTTTGTCTGTATGTCTGTCTGTCTGTCTGTTCTCCTCTACAGGTCGCATTTTTCAACCGATCTGGACGAAACTTGGTACACAGGTTATATGACTTATTAGAATTTTTTTGTCGTCGGAGATTTTTGATTGGAGGGGTACTCCACATTACATTCCTCAAATAGCTCACTTTTAGTATGCTCGCGAGGTCTACAGGTCCCAGAGCCACTAGTATAATTATGTTATTTATGACACCCAGACAAAGAACAAACATCAATGTTCCTCACACAAATTTTTGCTGTAGAGGAAGCTATCAAAGCATTTGACGACCTCGCAGTGGCGCAGCGGGCGAGAGTCCGCCTGCGACGCAGAGGTTGCGGGTTCGATTCCCGCCTCGGAACAAATTTGTGAATGATCTGCAGAAGTTTGTTCCGTTGGTCTGAGTTTTTTCTATGTATAATAAAAAATATCTATCTATGTAAGTATGTATAATGTATAATCAGTCATCTAGTACCCATAACACAAGCTTTGAGTAGCTTACTTTGGAGCTAGATAGTGCTGATTAGTGCTGTGTGGATTGTCCAGCATTATTTATTTATTTATTTGTGAGGGTTGTCAGGTCAACAAATATGTATTTATTCAACTTACGAGGTACCCTATTCAATCAAGCACTTCACCTTCATAAGCTATTAAAATAAGTGTTAATGAACAGTGGTGCCAGGCACTGTGAGTCACTGCCAGCCCCTAATCGCCCGAATTAACAACTTTGTCCTAGCGATAGGCTCGTAAGCCTTGCGAAATGGCTAGAAGTGACTTTACACGAGTTTTTATTTTATCCTATCCTATCCTACTAATAATATAAACGTGAAAGTTTGTAAGTATGGATGGATTGATGTTTGTTTGTTACTATTTCACGGCAGAACGGGTGAACGGATCTGGATGAAACTTGGCATAGAGATAGATTATAGTCTAGAATAGCACATATGCTACTTTTTATCCCATAGGAATACCGGGATTTAAATCTGCGTGGTTGAAACCGCGGGGCGCAACTGTTTATATTATATTAATAGGAACATGCCTTACAATGCACTGAGGTGTTATTCACTATGACCAATCCAATCACGTTTGCGTTTAGATCACGTTGTGACGTCACACGGTTTGGGGCAGTGAATCGCCTATGTCATAGAGAATAATGCCCCTGCATTATTCTCTATGACATCATTATTTGAAAAACGATGTCAATGGGTTCCACTCCTGGCAGTCCATGTATATTGCCAATTATTGTCAACATTTAACCTGTTAATCCCAATCCTTACTAATCCCACTAATATTATAAATGCGAAAGTTTGTAAGTATGGATGGATGGATGGATGGATGGATGGATGTTTGTTACTCAATAACTCCAGAACGACTGAACGGATCTTGGTGAAAATTGGTACAGAGATATATTACCTATAGTCTGTAAAATAACACATAGGCTACTTTTCATCCCGTGGGAATACCGGAATTTAAACCTACGCGGGTGAAACCGCGGGGCGCAACTAGTATTATGTAAAATAGTCATCAGTTTTAGCGATACGACCGTCCATTGACATTATTTCACTGTAGTACTTTTTTGTTCTGTTTTGTATATTATGTGGTGTGCAATAAAGTTGTATCCATCTTCTGGTATCACTATGTCCCTATGTATGCTTAAATCTTTAAAACTACGCAACGGATTTTGATGCGGTTTTTTTAATAGATAGAGTGATTCAATAGGAAGGTTTATATGTATAATACATGCATGATATGTGCACCCGTGCGAAGCAGGGACGCGCGGGCGGGTCGCTAGTATTGCTATATTTCAGTGTGA
This sequence comes from Plemyria rubiginata, assembly GCA_963576535.1. Lineage (NCBI taxonomy): Eukaryota > Metazoa > Arthropoda > Insecta > Lepidoptera > Geometridae > Plemyria > Plemyria rubiginata. The sequence goes on from OY754923.1 coordinate 8,256,040, forward strand.
ATATAGCTTAACAGCAGTTCTGTCCCTCGAAGTTAGCTCAGTTCTATTACCAAAGTTTGACGAGTTCGTCAGCTGTTCCAATCACAGACGATCATGATTGCACACTATTATAGGTCCTTCAGTTTTGTGACGTCAAAGGTACAGTTTATGCATGCGAAGTGAAAATATTGGTTGTGGAAATGCACTGACGATAAATATAGTAGGTACAGGTATGTACTATAATATGTTTCGTCAGTACCTCATGATCTTTTTTAAGTAACTAGTGGCTCTGGGAGTTGTAGACCTCGCGAGCATACTAAAAGTGAGCTATTTACTGCCTTAGCAAAAGCTATTTCAGAGTTTTGAAAGAAACCTATCGATGTTGAAGAGAAGTAGACAATACCCATCCCCATGATGTTTTTTCTATTTAATTTTGTATATTTCTGAGGAATGTAATGTGCAAGTGCATTTTCCGTTTTGTGATTTTTTTGATCCTTTAGATTTTTTTTGCATCATCTTGTGTAGAATGAGGTACTTTGTGTTTCTCTCAAATTTGATTGAAAACCATCGATTGTTTGATGAGCTATCCTGTTCATCATGCTGAAGATCCTTATCAGATCTTCGCCAAACTTTTATGAGACCAACTTATAGTTACTACCTTTCAAATAAAAAAAGAATAATCGAAATCGGATCTCATTTGGTGGAGATATCCAGTATATCAAATAGCCCCCTTTTTGCCCTTTTTTTGGGGGAAGTACCCCCCAATCAAAAATCCCCGACGTGTACCAAGTTTCGTCCAGATCGGTTGAAAAATGCGACCTGTAGAGGAGAACAGACAGACAGACAGACATCCGGACAAACGCATTTTTGGCCAATGTGGAAACTGTGACGCTTCGCTCGCTTCGCTCGCTCGGTGAATAATCAAAATAATAAAAAACTGTGCTGTGATGGTTGTCAGATTCTGACAACCATCACAGCACAGTTTCACAGCACAGTTTTTTATTATTTTGATGATGTGGTTGATATATTACTATAGGTATAGGTCGCGTCACGTAAAAAGGACGCTGGAAGGAGGGGGAGTGATGGCGCGCGTGTTTTATGCGCAAACACCCACCACTGTTTACCGTTCTTTTTAAAAGCGACCTCTACATAAATAAAATAAGAGTTGTTTTTTTACCATCAGTTACCCTGTTTGTGTGGTCTTATTAGTTTAGATCTATTCAATCAATAGGTATGTGTGGTCTAGCTGTTCATGTTGACTTTTACTCCACATGCGTCTGAACACTAGATTACCTGCAGGTGCATTTCATTAGCACAGGCATGAGAGAACAGCTACTACACTATATAGAACTACTAGCTGGTACCCGCGACTTCGTCTGCGTACTTTTAAATTGAATATTATGCAATAAAAGGTAGCCTAAGTTCTTTCTCAGGGTCTAAAGATTGTCTGTGCCAAATTTCATCAAAATCGGTTGAGAGGTTTGAGCGGGAAAGCGTAACAGACAGACAGACAGAGTTACTTTCGCATTTATAATATTAGTTGGGATTACTAGTTTGTACTTATCAACTTAAAGGTAGGAAAACTTCTTTGGATCAAAATTTTCAATAGCACAGGGCTAAAAGAACAGTTAATCACTCTCTGTAGAACCTTTAGTTTTTGCACTTCATCAAAATTAGGTAGAGAAACTTTTTTAGAGCTGATTTGTAATAATGATTTTCTCCGAAACTTTTTTGTTTGCGATATTTCTTTAAGTATATTTTACTGATTTAATATTTTCAAAGTAATTGAAATTTTGTTTGTTTGACGTTGTTTGACGGTTTACGTCCTCGTTAATATTGATATACCAATACCAAGATACCATTTCATTACCACGCGAGTGAAGCTGCGGGCGGCGTCAGTCAAAAACAAATGAACAATTGAAAAATTTTTTTTTCTTAGAACTTAAAAGTAAAAACGTTTGACCGCAATCTCACCTGATGTTAAGTGATGATGCGGTCGACGATGTGGCACCTAGAAAATACCTGTTCACTCTTCTCTTGAAAGTAACCAAATTATAGGTCATCGGAAAGACGGACGCCGCGCCGGTAAGGAATTCCATTCATTGGCTGTGCGCAAGATGTTGTGTTTGTCTTTGAGCACTTCTGAAAGCCAAAAAAAGTGAGCTAGTTGTTTTAAATTGGCTGTGGCTAGGCTTCGAGTTAATTTTTTTAAGGCTCATGTTCACCAAAACTTTGACGAGTTGGCTAAAACAACCATTGGTAAAATCAACAAGTCGATAAAATATGCAATTTTTACTTACGGATATTATGTACAGAACTTTCGATCAAATGTTTTGACAATCAGATGGACATATTTCGTCTTATTATAAAAATGTGAGTTAGACTAGGCTTAAGCCAGGACTAACTGGTCCGTGGTCTAACTTTGATACCGAAGTTGGTCCCTGCTCTATAGAAAAATCAAAGACTTAGACCAGACGTTATTATAAAACGGAGTTTATCCCCTAAACCACGGTTTAAAGATAAACCCGAACGACCCCTAGTTTAAGTATGGTCTAACTAATAAAAATCTCATTTTGCCAAATTTTATTTGGTCTCCCACATAAGTTTATTCAATAAAACAACTTGTAGCACTGCATTATCCAACATACATTTCAAACTCTAGACTCCGATCTAAATTTGAAATGTCAAAACGCATGGGTTGCCACGAATTTGTCGGGTGCCAGGAAAGCGCAGCCACGGAATGTACAACCATGGATTACACGACCCCGGAATTTGCGACCATTTTGGTTGCAAATTCCATGGTTGTGTTTTCCGTGGCTGTGTTTTCCAGGCCGTACAAAACTATGCACACCCCCGGAATACGACGCCAAGAATTTGCACAGAATGGTCACCAATTCCGGGGTCGTACATTCCTGCCACGTGTCAGGAAAGCGCAGCCAGGATTTTGCAACCATTTTGGTCGCAAATTCTCGGGTCGTGTATTCCATGGTTGTACAATCCGTGGATGGACAATCCTGACACGTGTCAGGAAAGCGCAGTCAGTATTTTGCAACCATTTTGGCCGCAAATTCCTGGCTGCGCTTTCCTGGCTGCGCTTTCCTGGCTGTGTTTTCCGTGGTTGTGTATTCCATGGTTGCGTATTACCCGGACTCCATGGACTATCTCAGGTACTATGTAGTCTTCGACTAAAGTGTCTTTTGTAATACGAAAATGATAAACCAGAGATGATCCTAAATTTATGAGATAAACCAGGTTTAAGTTGTTTATAATAAGAAAACGTGACTTGAGCTAGGTTTAAACCCAGGTATGATTTGTTTATAATAAGGCTGATTGAAAATATACTTCATACGAAGATGAACGTGATCTTAAGTTTGTGAACTACTGCTAATGTAGTTTTCGCTAGCACATTTTAACATATTGATAAAGATAAATCATCTTATAACTTTACATAATAATGTTAGCAAGCACCTATGCATAATTACGCAAGCGATACTGCGTGTCAACTTGTCAATACAAATCTTTGGTTATCATTTTGTAGTGACATTTGAAATCACAGGAGACCGAAGAGCTGGCAGCTATCTCGGACAAAGAATTATTCTGACTGTTCAAAGGGGGAATGCTGCCAGCATCTTCGGTACCTTGCGTAAAGGGACTCCTTTTAATAATATTTTTAGTTATTATGGTTAAATAAAATAAAAATAAATAATGCTGGACAATCCACACAGCACTATCTAGCCCCAAAGTAAGCTATTCAAAGCTTGTGTTATGGGTACTAGATAACTGATATATTTATATAATATTTTTTTTTATTATACATAGAAAACACCCAGACCATCGGAACAAATTTCTGCAGATCGTACACAAATTTGTTCCAAGGCGGGAATCGAACCCGCAACCTCTTGCGTCGCAGGCAGGCTCTCGCCCGCTGCGCCACAGAGGTCGAGGTCGATTATTGTATTATTATTATTATTTTTAAGGTTATTAGGTAGATAATATGTCTTATTATGTTGTACTATGTGTTTATTAAATAAATACCTTCAAATCCTTTTGTAGTGCACACCGAGAACAAATAAAAAATTACGGGTTAGTTTACACGTCTGTTTAACGGACTCATTCACTTTGGTCGTAATGAAATGTCAAGTCCATTAATGTAGCTCCGAAGTTATGGCCTCTTAAATAGTCATTGCGTATAATTCCACCACATTCGACCACAATTCGATGTCAAGGACAGATAAAGAAAAATGCCCTTTATTATTGTCATTGCAACCAACGTTGAACTTTTATATAAAAAACGGTTTTATAATAAAAATAACCGCTTCACGACTTTATTTTTCAGTCACGGTAGATATTCCGGTATATATACTAATACTAGTAGCGCCCCGCGGTTTCACCCGCGTAGTTCTAAATCCCGGTATTCCTACAGGATAAAAGTTACTAAAGCCTATGTGTTATTCCAGACTATAATATATCTCTGTGCCAATTTTCACCAAGATCACTCCAGAACGGCTGAACGGCAGCCGTTCTGGAGTTATAGAGTAACAAACATCCATCCATCCATCCATCCATCCATCCATCCATCTATCCATACTTACAAACTTTCGCATTTATAATATTAGTAGGATGCACTATAACACACCAAGTTTTAAATGAGAATGCGTGCGTAAACTACCACCACGAACTCACCACGCAAATAACGCGCCAACTCTAATGGTGGATACACACGTACGTACATATTTATGCTCGACGAGCATGTTTCATCCGAGCATGGATATCTACAAACATGCTCGACCCTGCGTACTGGCTTCGAGCATTTGTCTTGAGACTTGCATGGTACACACGTTCGTACTTGCTTAAGATCGAGCAAGTTTATCGAGCAAGTACGTACGTTTGTACCCACCATAAGAACATTATCTTTTCTAAACGCGTTTGTACCTAAGTACACGTGGTCCAACATGTCGATGTATTCAATTATAACATCCATGTTATCAGTGACTATTTAAAATTATTTTTAGTTTCAAGCTAAGATAGTAAGCGTTTTGGTGTGCGCACTGTAAGCTTACTATCCTAGGTATTAAATAAACAAAACTCCACGACATTTCATACTTAAGGCGTTGACAACACCTTATTTACCTCTCGCTCGCACGATTCGACATTTTAAAAGACCATTTTGTGTGCAAGTTTTCTTAGCCAAAAGTTTGCTTGAGTACGAAAACTAGAATAGCAAACTTTTAAGTAGGAAAACATGTATCGATCAAAATGAAATTTTTACTAAACTGTTCGCAATGTGATTGCACACAAAATAATTGTTTGCGATTTTTTGAAAATGGGTTTAGTGATTTTATATCCTTCAACAAGTCAAACCGTGCGAGCGAGAGTTACATTAGCTCTTGTCTTCACCTTAATGACGGCTGCCCTGCGACATTGCCAATCAACGAACCACCAAATAGAAGACAAGACGTCAACGTTATTTATGTTTCCATCCATGTTTAGAGCGCAATAATTATCGACGGGAATCGAACCTGCGGTTATGGCCAATAATTGGGAACGAACAGTGTGTAAGTATAGTGCTGGGGTCGTAATGTTGTTTTATGAGGTTCTTAAAAAATAAATGAATGTCATTACGTTCTGACACTCACTGTAATTGTTGGGAATATTTGGTTTTTGTCATTCCTAGACGGCGAATGAGTTTGAGGCTTTTTGTGGCCGACTGTCACCTGCAGCAATAGCTGAGTCGGCGTAGATGGTGAATGCAAACGCGACCCCATCTCGCTATATCTTTTGCGGAGGATGGCTCACAGGGGGGTTTTTAGTGGGTTCGAGCCCCACATAGCCCTTCCGTCACCCCCATGGCGGAAGGGTAATGCGAAGGCATTTTCCCCTTCAAAAAAAAAAAAAAAAAAGGGCCTTTTTGGCGTACAGTTATGTTTTCTTTTGCATTGGTACTGTTTCTTCTTTCGTTTTGTCTCTGTTTATAACTGTAATTTTGTATGTACCTATGTATTTGTTTTCTTGTTGTGTATGTCAAATAAATGTATTTTCTTTCTTTCTTCCTTTCTTTCACCTGTTAAGGAAATAATTTTTTTTTTATTTCAAAGTCAAAGTATTTTTATTGCATAAATACATGTATGAGAAGATGTCAAATAATTATAATAATGTCCAATGTATTCTACTTAAAACTAAACGTGCAATATTTTGGATTACATGATAATATATAAAAAGACAAAGGAAAAAAGAGACAGTCAACAATATTACTTTTTAAAAATACCTACAGTCAATAGAAATAAATTTAATCAATTACCTACCTACATATTTGTGCCCGAGCGAATAATTTTATGTTCAAGTTTTAGCTTTTTCAAGTCTTATTGAAGTTCTATAATAAATTGTACTTTATACATTTTTTTTTAAACTAGTTGTGCGGTGTCACCCGCTTTGTTTTAAATCCCGGTATTCCCACGGGATAAAATGTAGCCTATGTGCTATTCCAGACTAAAATCTATCTCTCTGCCAAGTTTCATCCAGATCCGTTCAGTCATTCCGGCGTGAAAGAGTAACAAACGTCCATTCATCCATCCATACTTACAAACTTTCCCGTTTATAATATTAGTAGGACTATCATGCTAATAGGGTACCTACATCTTTTGAGAGTAGTGAGCTCTTTGTGAAGGGCTCGTCCGGGGAAGTACTACCACCACGCCTTTTTCTGCCGCCAAGTAGCAACGCTGATGTTTCGGTTTGAAGAGTGTGATCGCCGGTGTAAATACATGCCTATATTTACACCGGCTACACATACATGAGGCTTAACATCGGTATGCCTCGAGTTGATGGATTTTTTTATCTATGTTGACTATTATAGGTACGGTGATTAAATAAAAAATAAAATATTTCTTTACGTAACGAAAACCTTATCAAGCAGCAGCGCTTTCTTCTGGCGACCATTTTCACCTTTTTTCTCTTTTCTTCTTTTTAAAATAAATAAATAAGCTGGTCCGTCCATGTTTATGTTGGGGAGATCCCGTCAGCGTCCATTACAGTGTTTTATCATATAAAATATACTATCTGAACATCACAGTAACCTACATAAAAGAATTTAATTATTTCCTATAAAGGCAAACAAAAAAAACATAAAAAGGTATTCCAGCCAGTATTATGGATGTGACGGTCTACCGCCGCGGTATAACGACACTGATATAATGAATGCATGACTCGACACTAGCGACACCTACGGGAATTAACGGGATAGTGATGGGAGATGTCGATGATGATACCATCGATATTGTACCTCTATATGCACAGTGCAAACTTTGTGTGGATAAAGGCTACGTGGCGTTAGTTATAAAAAAAACAACCACTCAAAATTGTTTTTTTTTTTATTAGGTTAGGCATTTTTTTTACATAAAATGCATCCTTGACTCCTTTTACTATGATTGGAGAATCGAGGAGACTGAAACATATTTAATAAGGCTTTTGATGAAGAGCCACTGTGAGCATGTTTTTTTGAAAACCATCAACATTGCCTAGTTCCATAGACCTGTAACATAGATGAGAATATTATGCCTATAGAATACTTAGGATCACCCACCACTGGATCTAGGTCTCCTGTTTGTTCGCCACTAACAAGACTCTAGGGAAAACAAAAAAGAATCTACCCAAAGTTTCCAAAGTATAGGTGAATGATTAAAAAAACATGCTGTGGCATTTTTTTAATACAACCTTGATGGAATACAATCAGATGACCCTCTTGATGTTAAGTGGTAACCATCACCCATAACATAACATTACCTCGTAAGTCACGGACGATACGTGACCTACGATGCACTGCCCGCTGCGTCCATCAACATGTGCCTGTAATTACACCGGCGATCACACTCTTAAAACCGAAACACAGCAACGCTGCTTGGCGTCAGAAAAAGACGTGGTGTAGGTACTTCCCCGGCCGAGCCCATCACAAAAATCTCTACTACTCTTAAAATGGCTTCATATCGATGATACAAATCCCATCACTAAGCTTCACCTGAATACGATCGACGCATGCGCACCCGTTCATTAGGTCTCTGCGCGTGATTGTCATTTGGCCCCGCCCCCGCGTCCCTCACAATTATTATAATTTCTATGATTACACGTGCTACATACGGCGTGCTCTGTCCTGGTTGTTCACTGTGCCCTGTAAAGTATTTTCAATCGTGTTGTTTTTTATTACCATTATCTGCTTAAGTCTGCGACGACCTCTGTGGCGCAGCGGGCGAGAGCCTGCCTGCGACGCAAGAGGTTGCGGGTTCGATTCCCGCCTTGGAACAAATTTGTGCACGATCTGCAGAAATTTGTTCCGATGGTCTGGGTGTTTTCTATGTATAATAAAAAAAAAATATCTATCTATGTAAGTATATAATGTATTAAATATATCAGTTATCTAGTACCCATAACACAAGCTATGAATAGCTTACTTTGGGGCTAGATAGTGCTGTGTGGATTGTCCAGCATTATTTATTTATTTATTTATTTATTTAAGTTTTTTGGCTGTCTTAAGGACATAGGTACCTACCTAATTTCCTGTTTCGTAGGAGTTGTGCACACTTCTTCTTCTTCTTGTCGTGTCACTAGTTTTTTTCGAAACAGTGTGGTGAAAGGATTTTAAGTGCGCCTCAAGAGGCTCCTTTCGAGCACTTGACACATGTCATAGAACTTGTTAGATTTAACAACATGCCGGTTTCCTCGCGATGTTTTCCTTCACAGTTTGAGAGTACTGGCATTGTGCACATAATTTTTTTGAACAAAAAAACTCATTGGTGCACCACCGGTTTGGAACCCACGACCTTAGGATCGGAAGGCGGGGCTGCTACCACTGTACCACCTCTCTCTTGTCTTGTTTATGTAATTCCTTTCTTGTTGTTGTACTATGTCAAATAAATGTATTTTCTTTCTTTCTTTTTTTTTGCTCTCAGTTGGGCACAGATGCTTATGAGAGAAGTTTAGCTCTTTGTGAATGGCTCGTCAGAAGAAGTACTATACTACCATGCCTGTTTCTGTAACGTCGCTGTGTTGGTTCAAAGGGGGTGCCCTTGAAATCACAGATACATCTGTATACCTAAAGTTAGGGGATGCAGGGCAGTGCTTCGTCAGGAAAGGTCTTATCGTGCGTGCGTCTTCCGAAGCAATGCTTTGGCGAAATACGCACTTAACATGAGGTGGGCCATCTTTGTTCGAAGAACGAAGAAGAGAAGTTGGGCCACTGCGTTGGCATATTAATAAGTAGGTTGGTACAGAGATAAACTTACTTAAGGCTTTATGGCGGATTTAAAAAATGCGCTGGTCTAACGAATTAATTTTACTTAAAAAACCAGAAAATGTCAAGCTTCTTTTAACGCTGATTGTATATCTACTAGTCATATTAGAAAGAATGAAATACAATTTAAAACAAAAAAAGCACTTAGTCTTTTCCAATTGACTATACGTACCTACATACCAACTTTTTCTACATGATACGCACGCACGACAAAAGTCTAATGTTAGTGATTAGGTATAATCATTCATCCTACAAAAGTTTCAAAACCACATATGCTAATGTTCTTGCTACTGAAAGCAATTCAACCATCTGCTTGAGCAAATTGAACCTAAACCCATTCCATTTAAAATCAAATTCCCATCACTACAAAATAAACCAAGAAAACTGTCCCTATTTGTCGCAACGGTAGGCGTGGTGATCCACTAAGATGTAGATTTACACAACCTTTTGTTTGTCGTACAATCGCTCTTATTTTGACTTGTATAGGGGGTAGTTTCGCTTAGGTCGATGATAAGTTGATCATGGTGGATGTGAAAGGTGGTCAAAGCAATTTGGCTGATCGCCATTAGGTAGGTACCGACGTATCAGTACATGTCATTATGTAGATCACTGTGCGTGAATGTATAATAGTGTGGGAGCATTTCAAGACTGCGAAAGACCAATCAGAATGTGAGAAAAACAGAGACAATAATAATTATGTAAAACGTAATGAACCTAGGTGTGTATAGCAAATTATCCTATTAAGCTTCTATAATTAGTTTTTTACGGCGCAAACACTTAGTACAGTCTGTGAAACTGCGTTTTTGCGGAAAAACTCCGGTATTGTAAACATCCACAGGTCCGTACCGAGTGGTATCACATAAGTCAACTTTTGTTTCTACTGTTTAAATAAATCACATCTTTAATCCCCAGGCACAGTAAATATCCTCTCATATCCCTTAGTATCAAGTGACAACACCAAGTTCTTCGAGGATAAATAAATAAAAAACACGACGGACTTAAGACATGGTGAGGATTGCGGGAAGTCGCTGGATGGAGATGGCTCAGAATGGTTTTTATTAATGTAATTGTTAATGTATAGGGGAAGCTTATGTCAAGTGTCGTTCTAGAGAAAGGCCCGGTCAAGAGTACCCTAAACCGACGAGCATATGGATGGATGAATGTTTTTTACTCTTTCACGCCTGAAGAGCTGAACGGGTGACGACCCGACGGGGGATGACACCAGGATTTAAATCTGCGCGGGTGAAACCGCGGGGCGCAACTAGTGAAATAATAAAAACCTGGTCCAGTACCACCATCTCTTATAGCATTCTTATTTCAATATTACTTTACTTTTTGATCATAAAACTGACTCTATGCAGTTGATATAAGACATTGACATAAAAGTAATATTGAAATAAGAATGCTTCAAGAGATGGTGGTACGGGCCCTGGATTTTTTAACAAAACCAAGACCGGTCTTCCGTCTTACGCCGCACTACCACAAAATCATAGTTGTGTAACATAATGGGTTCGCTTTGTTCTTTTGTCTATTGCTCGTGAGGTGTCATTGAGTGGAAGATGGGTCACGGTGAAATCTTTACAATCAGGCTGTCTTTGAGTCGCTCTGAGTGCAACACAATAACTGGCCTTAATTGTGTTTTGTTTCATTCGAAGCTGTTTTGGATCCATAGACAAAGCTAAGTGTGGAGATGTGTTTTATCGAATCAGCAAAATCATGAACGATTTTGGTTAATTCTTCCACTAGTTGCACCCTGCGGTTTCACCCGCGCAGATTTAAACCCCGGTATTCCAACGGGATGAAAAGTAGCCTATGTGCTATTCCAGACTATAATCTATCTCTCTGCCAAGTTTCGTCCAGATCCGTTCAGCCGTTCCTGCGTGAAAGAGTAACGAACATCCATCCATCCAACCATCTATACTTACAAACTTTTGCGTTTCTGTTACTAGTAGGATGAGTCAAATAGTAGAATGGAAATATTAGAGTTTTTCGTCACAGGAAGTCATTAAGTTACGATAAAAGTTTGTTTTAAAAAAGAAAAGAAAATCTTAATACCTCAAATGAGTTAAACGACCTTACTTCAGTCAAAGCTGGTTTAGATCCGTATATAGACAAAGCTAAGTGTGGAGATGTGTTTTATCGAAAAAGATGCAAAAATTAGAATTTTTCGTCACAGGAAGTCATTGTTACAATAAAAGTGCGATACTTATAAAGAAGCCAATAAAATCTAAATACCTCAAATGAGTCAAATGACCTTACTACAGTCACTACCAATGCACCCATTCTCAACAAATCGATACGAAATTGCTTTGACATTTCTGTGGCGTAAATGTCACGCCTTTGCGACATGGACACGGAATAACTTAGTTAAGGTTTAGTTATGGTATTCAATTGAGTTATGTCGTAAGTGGAGCCCTATTGGAGCCTATAGCTTCGAATGGCCAACGAGGCCTTGACACTTGAAGTTTATTTATAATTTTGACATAACGCGTTGGTCGCGTGGTAACCCTAGTTTTAAGACGTTTCAAAGTGATTCTTGTGATTTTATTGAATTAAATACCTTATGACTTTGACTTTAACCCTCCGGTATAACCTATACTACGAGTATGTTGAAATCGTATGGGGGTCTTTTTGGAATAAATAAATAACCTTGTTTTTGGTATAGAGACCGACAAAGAAAAACTCTAACTTAGATAAAAAAATGAATTTAATTTTACACAACAAAAGTATATTGTCATAAAATAAGTGATATCGTTCTTAATTCATAGATTTTTAGTTTGAACCTGAATGAATGAATCCTTGTAAAAAATTATTGTAGAAGAGAAAAGAGGGGATATGGGAGAGGCCTAAGTACCTATGTATGAGACATTTCCTACGGAAACACTTATTCTTCTGTTTTTATTATAATCGGATTACCTTAGACCTATCATATTAATTTCAAATTCAAATTATGTTTTTTCAATAAAATCACAAGGATCATCTTGAAACGTCTTAAAACTCGGTGACTCTAGAGCCTAGTGACTAGATGACTCAGTTCCACGCAACCAACGCCGAGAAGGACAGGCAACAAAGTTTCATTTGGGAAAATAAATACTTTTTAACCCTAAAACTGCTCTTTGACACTACATTACATTCTCGCTCAATCCACACTGCCCACTTACAAACCTACCTACATGTATAAGGTATAGTAAGTACATGTCGTCAGTACCTCTAATAACCACACCGGCGTGCCCCAGGGTACGCGTCTGATTGATGCATTTATAATTATGCGCTGGAAAATATCATTTGCATGTATCGGTTATGTGTGTAAGTACTGTTAATGTGTGTATGAAAACAGTGTTTTGCGTGGGGTAATTTGCAATTTTCACGGCTTATGTCTGGTTAACTCAATTCAATGAAGTGGTTTTGGGATGTCAAAAATTAATTTATGAACTATTGCAGCCTGTAATTTGAAATTCAGTTTTCAGTCTTGCATCAATAAATATGCTGCGTTTACAGCTCATTTCCATGGCAACGCAAACGTCAACACTCTCTCTCTCTCGTCTCGTGTACCGCATGCGTTGCCTTTCGCGCATTGCCCATAATAGTCGCTATTTAAGCTTAGTGTAAACGCTTTAATATAGTAATCGTTGTGCGTATTTCAATATTTTGGACGATATATTCCCGGTTTCTAAAAACGCGATCAACACTAATCGGTTGTCAAGCCCTTTACTATCTCTATCTAATTTGAAGTAAAAGCGAAATAGCATGTGACTTGACAGCCGATTAGTGTTGATCGCGCTTTCAGACAGGATAGTTTTTTTAGTAGACAAAAGCGTAGGTATCGAACTACTTTTGTGATAAGTCTATAAGATAATATAGTAGAATCAAATGAAGGCCTCTCTTTGATCCCGTATATAAAGATGTCTGTATTTTGATGGATGTTTTCATGTGATAATTGAAGTGTAACGGAATTGGAATGCAATTTGTTTTTGATTGTACTGTTGCCTACCTGCTATTGTTTAATTTGGCATTTTATTTTGACTTCCGGTATTTTGAATACAAACTGACAAAGCAAATGATAGATTAAAGAAATTCAGGTTAAGTTCTAAAATCTCCTAAACTAATTACAAGGAAAACATCGTGAGGAAACCAGTCAGTATTCTAACAGCGGCGATAAGCTTGTAACCTGTAACATGTAGCTGTGATGCTGTTTTTTGAAATAAAAAAAAGTACTTATATTTAAGTACTAGTAGCGCCCCGCGGTTTCACCCGCGCAGATTTAAACCCCGGTATTTCCACGGGATAAAAAGTATCCGTTCAGCCGTTCCGGCGTGAAAGAGTAACAAAAATCCATCCATAATTACAAACTTTTGCGTTTATAAAACGTATAAAACTTGGTATAATGCTTTAATCTAATATTTTCCCCTTCTATTTCTATGATTAATTTAATTTAAGCTAAGCTTCTGGGGAGGGGGGGGGGGGCAGTTCAGCCGATCGATCACCACTTGTATTACAATACTGATATCCTTCTTGGAAGTCCATTAAAAATAGAACAACGGCAAAAAACTAAGGTGTGAATTGGAATTGCACTATTCATAGGCTATGCAGTGCATACGCCGCGGGCGGATATTCGCACGCGTCGATTATTCATAAAGCGGAGGCGTCGACGCGGTTCGTATTGATAGGACTTTAAGGCTAAGGCCGCACCACACGGTTAAACCGCTGTGGTTTTAATCGCGTGAATTTGTGCCCCTGGAAAACTAATACAAGCGGCCGCACCTGCGGTACAATTTTTCTAGGGGCACAAATTCACGCGATTAAAAACCACAGCGGTTTACCCGTAATGCGGCCTTAGGCTTAGTGTAGAAACACGTTTCTGTGCTCAAATAAGCATTTATTCTATATCTATATGTGGAGACTTATTATTAGCCTTTTGTTTTATATAGTATTCTTGATTTATATGTATGGTGTGCTGTTAGTCTTCCTTAAACAAATAAATAAATAAATAAATAAATAAATACAAACACAGTAACGCTGCATAGTGGCAGAAATCGGCATGATGGTGAGATAGTGGTGCTTCTCCAGCCAAACCCTTCACTTCAAGAGCTTTACTCAAAGGCATGCCAGTACTTTCAAACGACGGAAAACATCGTGAGAAAACCGGCATGTTGCAGAACTTAACAAGTTCTATAATATGTGTCAAGTGCTCGAAAGGAGCCTCTTGAGGCGCACTTGAAATCCTTTCACCACACTGTTTCGAAAAAAACTGGAGGACATCGGGTGGCTGAGCTAGCATCCACCACCCGACACGCAAAAAGGGCCCATTTGCGGCCTACTTGCGGAAACCAGTCCGCTCACCAAGTACCTGTAAAAGTAGTAGAGCTCTTTGTGAAGGGCTCGTCCGGTGAAGTACTACCACCACGCCTTTTTCTGCCGCCAAGCAGCAACGCTGTGCTTCGGTTTGAAGAGTGTGGTCGCCGGTGTAATTACAGGCACATGAGGCTTAACATCTGTATGCCTCAAGTTGATGGACGCAGGGCAGTGCATCGTAGGGCACGTTCCTATTGTGCGTGACCTACGGGGCAATGTTTTGTTTATAGGTGATGGTTACCACTTAACATCAGGTGGGCCATCTGCTTGTTCCATCAGCTAGTTGTATAAAAAAAAAAACCTGTTTCGAAAATAGTGACACGATAAGAAAAAGAAGAAGACTACTCAAAGAAATAGAAGAAACAAAGTTTTCTTCCTTACTTTCTTCTCTTTCTACAAAATCATCAACAGCTATCAAAAACACTTTTTGTGGGAATATCAAAAATGAGTCTTTATTGATTGAGCTGTCAGAACAAACAAAAAAAAAATTCTATCTCAACGTTTTTCCGTATTCATTTCATTTAGTTTTGCTTTGCATAGTGTTTTACTTTGTTTAGAATAAGTACACATCATGCGATCGCGCGACGTCGGGCTTTCAATCTAGTCCTAACCTACCAATATTATAAATGCGAAAGTTTGTAAGTATGGACGGATGGATGTTTGTTACTCTATAACTTCAGAACGGTTGAACAGATCTTGGTGATAAAATTGACACAGAGATATATTATGGTCTGGAATAACACATAGGCTACTTCTTATCCCGTGGGAATACCGGGATTTAAAACTACGCGGGTGAAACTGCAGGGCGCTACTAGTATATTGTAATCATAAATACCCACACATAACTTGTTGTGTATGTCAAATAAATGTATTTTCTTTCTTTCTTTCTTTGTAAAACCAAGTTCTCGACTGCTTCCACCATCCAATCAATTCTTGCAATTCTCAGTACAGAATTTGAATGTCGTAATGTCATCGGCACATCGACACCGTTCCGGCAACCGTGACAATTACCGGTCGCAGTTCAATTAAAGCTTGGGTAATATGTAGAATGACTAGTACTAACGAGGTTAATTGATTTGGGATACATTTGTGGGAAAAAAATAACATATTGTGTCCGTGGCGAAGTGGGTAGATGAGAATTAGGGTCGCAGATTTGATGCTTTTAATTGATTTCTTTTGCGCGTACGACTCGATACTTCGTTTGCGATAAATCCTTCATTGTATAAAGAATGTTAGGATATTTGTATATTTGGATTAACTAATATGCCTATTTGAATTTGATTTCATTAATCTATTGACTGCGGTCATATAGGTATAATATTTATTTAAAGGGCTTTGTCGCTGGGAAGGTAGCTAGGTATAATATCATTAAATATTATGTTGCTTAGTTCTGTGTTAGCCTAGCTAGGTCAATACATTATGTATTCTATTAGATACAATTAACAATAAAAAAGGAAGGTAAAGAATAGTTTATTAATAAAATAAATGAAAGATAGATTTTGCATTAAAATCCGTTGCGTGTTTTTAAAGATCTAAGCAGACATAGCGACAGACGGACAGACAGACATCGGGAAGCGAGAGCGACTTTGTTTTATACTATGTAGTGGTTCCAACAACTTTACCTTATTTCTAACACTGTTCATACTTACCAGCAAACTCATTACCATCCTGATTGGTCACTTAGACCACAACATAAACTTTTCAACCTTTTTCCAACAAGCACTTCAAATTTTCAATCGTGCCGTGTTTTGACAGGACACTCTCGAACTTAACACTTCGTTTTTTTTGTTTTAGAGTTCTGTACATTTGGAACAAAAACGGATTACCTACTAACTCTTTTGCTCTAAAAGATGTTCCACTTACAGATAGAGGTGAAACCGTAGACAGGCAGCCATAAAATAAAACAAAAATATCCTTAAAAATTACTAAGCTATTTCCAGCGTACACAGAATACGCATCAAGCTATGTACCTACTGCTCGCTTTTAATGTCCTTGTAGTAAGTGTCATTTTTCTTTGGTAGCTACACTGGGAGAAAAAAGGGGTCATTTATCGGCTATGCAGAGCCGTGTAAACCCGGTACTGCAGTTGCAACCGTGTTAACACGGCAACTGTTACCGTGTGTCGCTGACACGGCTAGGGGTGGCTTGCTGTGTGGTGTCGCCGTACGGGGTTGGGTGACACGGCTATAGAATTGACACACGGTACTGCAGTTGCAGCCGTGTAAATTGCTCAACACGGCTATGATCAGACACGGTTAGATTTGCACACGGTACTGCAGTTGCAGCCGTGTAAATTGTTCAACACGGCTATGATCAGACACGGCTAGATTTGCACACGGTACTGCAGTTGCAGCCGTGTAAATTGTTCAACACGGCTATGATCAGACACGGCTAGATTTGCACACGGTACTGCAGTTGCAGCCGTGTCAATTCGTCAACACGGCTATTGTCAGACACGGCTACAACGCGCCTGGAGAAGCCGTGTTGAATGGTTATTGCAACCGCGTAAAGACGGTTATTGCAGCCGTTTATCTACGTCCCTATGTGGCTGGCAGAGCCGTGCAAACACGGCAGTATCAGTCATCTTCCTACGTCCCTATGCAGCTGGCAGAGCCGTGTGACGCGGCATAAAGTAGCCGTATAAAGCGTCTGCTTCAGCCGTGCCAACACGGCAGTGTCAGCCGTCTTCCTACGTCACTATGCGGCTGGTAGAACCGTGTGACACGGCATGAAATAACCGTGTTAAGCGGATACTTCAGCCGCGCCAACACGGTAGTATCAGCCGTCTTCCTACATCCCTATACAGCTGGCAGAGCCGTGTGACGCGGCATAAAGTAGCCGTACCAAACGGGTGCTTCAGTCGTGTAAACACGGCAGTATCAGCCGTCTTCCTACCTCCCTATGCGGCTGGCAGAGCCGCGTGACGCGGCATAAAGTAGCCGTACAAAGCGGCTGCTTCAGCCGTGCCAACGCGGCAGTATCAGCCGTCTTCCTACGTCCCTATGCGGCTGGTAGAGCCGTGTGACACGGCATGAAATAGCCGTGCTACGCGACTGTGTTAGCCGCACAGTGACGTAGGAAGACGGCTGATACAGCTGTGTTGACACGGCCGAAGCAGCCACTTAGCACGGCTATTTCACACCGTGTCACACGGCTTTAGCAGCCGCTTACCTTCTTCCCGACGTAGCTGGTGGAACCGTGTGACGTGACAGTACCTATACGACTACTAGTGACATTTTCACACGAAAAATGGCAAAAGTAGTCGTATTGACTGACACGAATGTCAAAGGTTTGCCAGCTGTGCAGGAAGAAGGAAGACAAAACTCAGGTATACTGGAACAGCTGAAATAATACAGTATGATTTAAAATCAATATAATATCCATAAACTACAAGCAATAGAAGTCTAAATCTCTTAAAAAAATTTATGCTCATTATACCTAGGTTATATGTGGTGAAGGCTAATTTGTAATGTAAATGAATAACATCATTTTAAGTTTACTGATAATTTTTTATTAAGAAAATAAAAAAAAAACATAGTATTGTATCATAAAGTCTACTTCTATATCTATCTAGTTCTTAAATATTACATTTATTGATAACACCTATAAACATGACTTGAGGACATAGTCTATCAAAAAATATGAACATTAAGGTACTTATCCTAAAGGGTCCAACCCCTTAAACACTTATTAGAGAAATATACAGCAACCGGACAGTTGCTGAGAACTGAGCTGCAGAGAGAACCCAGAAGAAGTGAGCATAGCGACCTCTATGATATCATTCTTGATCACCTTCTATAGGATAGGGGCGGTCGCAAACTGTTGAGTTCTCAATGGCTTCGCCAGTACTTTATTCTCAATAAAAGAAGAATGTTTTCTTAACCTTAAGTACAACGTTAAAACATTAACTTGTGGGTTGAGAGCCAATGGTTATCTGTAAAGAAAAATACCAAAATTAAAATAATGTAGTGCTTGAACATACGAACATATTGATGAAAAAGTTTAACTTACCAGCTGTGGACCAACACTTGGTGAACAGAGCGTGGTGATGGGAAGATCCAGCGGGAGAAAGATGCCGTTTTGTAGGCGGGCTGCAATGAAAATAATTTTAATATAATTTATTGTAAAAACTACGATTGAGAGATTGATAAAATGAAGTTAGTTTTGTTAAATATACCCAGGTGAACATAGATGTTACTTCTCTGTCTAGGTGTAAGGTGGATTATTTCAATTCTAATTGTATTCTAAGTAATCAAAGTACGAATTTACAAAAAAATATACAAGTATTATTAATAAAATGTAGATCTATAGCATGTGTAAATTTATGGGTCAATGTTAAAGTTATGTTAACTTGACCCATAAAATGTAATTTCAAATTTTCTTCATGCTGATTATGATAATGTCCCACTAAAAGAAACAATAAAAATACACCATATAAAACAGTAACACATACCTTACACATCAACTTCACTTGGCTCTGAACTCAAGCTGTATTGCTTAGGTACCTATTTAGATCCAATTATCCAGTTGGATTCAGGTACAGAAAGAGGAGTTTCCAATTACATGGGTATGTTCATCAGCCTACAATTAAAAAGAAAAAAAATATAAATAGGTGGGTCTGCATTAATTGCATAAAACCATGCATTGACTTTCCATGATAAAAAAAAACACACAACTAGGTTTTGAACCTTAACCATACCTGCCCTTATCCAAACATTCATGTTCATAGACCCACATTGCAATAGCTGACCAAGGCGCTTTACTCGGCTAGCTACTCCATGCTTCATGCCAGGTCACCAGCCACACATATGGACATAGGAAGATGTTAGAGACGGCTGAGCGACATGGCTGCTGCAACCGCGCAAACACGGCTACCTTAACAGCCTCCCTTTATTACAATGCAGAGATAAAAAAAGTACACAGCTACACACGAAAAAAAGAATTTATAAAAAATATTTAAAATTAAAATATACGGTGTCCCATTTTCATAGGTAATTTCTAATTTAATTGTAATAGGTAGGTATCGTATTCTTATTAAATTATAATAGGTATTTTTTTATTTAAATACTTAGAACAAACATAATAAATAGAGTCGAATTGAGAACCTCCTCCTATTTTGAAGTTGGTTAAAACATTTACAACGGCATATAAATGAATTTAAAATAATTGAAATCCTGACCTTTTTTTTCAATCAATGATCCAGTTTTTTGACACACAGTTAATCAGCCAGGCATTGTTGGCAAATTCAGTTATGCTAAGTTATCGACTGATGGTTCCAGATAATATCTTATTAGTTCCTTAGAGGTGCCTTTATCTGAAAAGAGTGCTGGATTAGATGATCATTCCCCTTTAAATTTAAAAAATAGCTATCTATGTTATACCTAATCTGTGTAGGTAGGTAGGTATAGTGCGCGTCAACCAAAAATAACGTTGGGAAACAGTAGAGGGGATGTGTTTTCGCATACAAAATACTCGCGCCATCACACCCCCTCACCCTCCTTCCGACGCTCTTTTTGTGTGGCACGCATTTTACCTACCTAACGAGGATTGAGAGATTTTATTATTACCGGACTATGGTTATAGTAGAACCTCTTAATCCTACGGGAAAACAATGATGCGAACATGGGGTACTTACCTAGGTATCTTGAATCTAGATAGAACATTTAGTTTTATTAGTAGCCTATTCAATTCTAACCTTCAAAATGATGATGCTCGCGCGCGGAGAACCTATGAAGGTTTGATTAACAAAGTTAACTACCTTACCTAGACCACTACTACTTCCTACATCCTACTTCCTAGGTTTAAAATATGATAGGTAAAGTAATTTGGTACCTACCTAGGTATGGTGTGAAACATAAGAAACTATATAGGGCTTTTAATCAACTCATTAGAACCACGCTATCATGCCATGCCATGGCGTGCCAACACAAAAGTTTGTAAATTGACTTTTCACTTACCAATAATAGCTTTCACAGCACTGAGAGACAATTTAAAGAAATCTATAAGTTATTTTACATCAGAAAATGCCTGTTTTGGCCACTAAAATCAACAAATACCTAAGACGCATCGACCGCTACGTTCACGCTCGTTCAGTCACTTCCACAAAATAAAATGGCGATTGGCGCGGCGTCACACACCGCCCCTCACCCCGCCCGCACCACGCATACAAATTGCGCGGGAAAAGATGGCCGAACGAACCGGTGCGGTGTTGCTAGGCAAATGAGACGTAAAACAGTGCTTCAAACGCATGTTATAAATAATTATCAAACGTGAATATTCAATCGAAAAACTGTGTTTTGAGTAGAAAATTAATTTGGTCCTACCTATCGTTTTTTTTAGGTAATTGGTAGATGTTTACCTATTGCCGATATAAAATGATTAGACAGTGAAATAAAATGAAATGAAATTTATTGAAAACCAAACGACTGTTACAAACATAGCACCATGCATAATTTTTTTTACAATACACATACTAATACATAATGTAGGTAAATTATAGGTAACATTGACAAGGACTAGAATACTGTCGGTATTCTAGTTTTTTAGATAAATACTACATCCCCAGTGCAAAACTACCTATCTAGCTTCTCTCATTAGGTACCTATATTACCCTCTAGAATTCAGCAGTCGTCAAAGTGCGGCCCATGGACCCAAAATAATTTTGAGTAGGTACGAAGTTATTCGCATTAAACGACTCGTAATAAGTTTCGTCTAGCGAGAGCGAAGCGAACGGCGCGCTAAGTCGTAGTATCTCAGCAAGTGTGAAGATAGCCGTTTGGCTGTGCGGCAGAGGGCAGGCAGATAGCTTACTAACAAAACAATAATGTGTGTAATGTCACAAAATTATTGCATTCCCATGATATTGTTTTTTGCACTTTTCGCTCGTCTTGAAAAAATATTTACACCCATAGGTACACATCACAAACATACCTATACCAATCGAAACAACGATATTTTTTTTCGATATAATCAATCTTCAATATTGACATTTTTAATAAATAATGGAGTGCGTTGGATTGTCCGGTGTGGAGGAGGGAGACATGAAGATTTCAATAACTGGATTGAAATCTTTTGCCTAAACAGTCTCCTTCTTTTAAGGCGTTGACAACACCTAATATTTCTCTCGCTCGCACGATTTGGCATTTTGGAAGATATAAAATCACAAATTCAAATTTTGAAAGATTGCAAACAACCATTTTGAGTGCAATCACACTGCGCATAGTTTGGTAAAAATTTCATTTTGATTGATGCAAGTTTTCCTACTCAAAAGTTTGCTTGAGTACGAAAACTAGTAAAGCAAACTTATAAGTAGGAAAACTTTTATCGATCAAAATGATTTTTTTACTAAACTGTGCGTAATGTGATTGCACACAAAATGGTTGTTTGCGATTTTTCGAAAATGGGTTTAGTGATGTTATATCTTTCAACAAGTCAAAACTTGCGAGCGAGAGTCACATTAGCTCTTGTCTTCGTCTTAAATGTTTCTTTGAACAATACACTCTTGATTATAAGATGTTTGATTAAAATCTATGCATATTTGACCGAGATAACAATATTTTTGTAAACTTAAATTATAGATAACAGTATAGTTACTATGACAAATTTGCCGCGGATTGCGTGCGATTCGTGTGCGAGACCACGAAAACCGTGTTTTTACAAAATAAGGCCTACCTACCTAGATGTGGGTCTTAGTGTAGGTCTACACTACACCAGTTTACATCTGCGACCTAGCTAGCTAGGTAGGTGACGCTCTCAAGCAAGGTGGTTAAGTGAAGGACGACGACACGGTCTGCGAAATATAGGTACCTAAGTACCTACCTAAAAACTTTTTCTTGATCAGAAAAGCCGGAGACACCCGTGTTGGGTTGATGGACCTACAGAGTACAGACCTACGTCCAGCAGGTAGGTCGGCAGGTACCTACTATACCTATACTCGGAACCATCTGAGCGATTATTTGGCGACGGACGATTTTACGATTTTATTAAATATTTGTAATAAAACGTACACAAGGCTGACAACTTTACAGGAGACTTTTTATTTTTTAGTATTTAGAATGATAAAGCGTATTTATTATTTCATTAGCGTGCCAGAGAGCTTCTGACTGGCTTATTGAAATTTGCAGTTTCGCTGAAAAATTATGTTAAGTATCGTCAACGATATACTTAACATACCTATTTTTTTTTTTTTATACAACTAGCTGATGGAACAAGCAGATGGCCCACCTGATGTTAAGTGGTAACCATCACCTATAAACAAAACATTGCCCCGTAGGTCACGCACAATAAAAACGTGCCCTACGATGCACTGCCCTGCGTCCATCAACTTGAGGCATACAGATGTTAAGCCTCATGTGCCTGTAATTACACCGGCGACCACACTCTTCAAACCGAAACACAGCGTTGCTGCTTGGCGGCAGAAAAAGGCGTAGTGGTAGTACTTCCCCGGACGAGCCCTTCACAAAGAGCTCTACTACTCTTGAACCTATCTACCTACTCGACGAGAAACCCGCCAAAGCTGCAGGCTGCTTCCCGTGCCGACTGCCGCGGCTGGCAAAAGGCTCTATGGTCGTAATGTTGTGTGTGATTAGGTTGAATTTGAATTTGTTTTAACCTTTCGATGTACTTAAAAGCTGATGTGTAGTTGGTTGGCTAATTAGGTATGATTTTTCCACGTACAGTACCTTTTTAGCTTTGATAATGAGATAAGCACACGGCCCAACGTACCGTGTCAGAGAACGGCTTCGTACGTCATGATCGGAAGTTTCATTTCATTTATGACAGGGTTAAGATAGCCAGGTAATGCATAAGGCTTGTGTACCGTATCTAGAACGGCTTCAACAGCCACGCCTGAGAGGTTCATTTATGACACGGCTAAAATAGCCAAGCAAAATTAAGCACATGGCTCAGCGTGCCGTGTCTAGAACGGCTTCAAAAGCAATGTCTGGGTGGTTCATTTATGACACGGCTAACGCAGTCGGGCAATATTAAGCACACGGTTCAACGTACCATGTCTGGAACGGCTTCGGTGGCCATGCCTGGGAGGCTCATTTATGACACGGTTAAGATAGCCAGGCTATGTTAAGCACACGGTCCATCGTGCCCTGTTGAGAACGGCTTCGATAGCCATGTGTTGGTGGTCAATTTATGACACGGTTAAGATAGCCAGGCAAAGTTAAGTACACGGTCCATCGTACCACGTCTGACATGGCTTCGACAGCCATGCCTGGGAGATTAATTTATGACATGGCTAAGGTAGCCAGGCTAAGTCAGGCACACGGTCCAACGTACCGTGGCTAGAACGGCTTCGACAGCCATAATTGGGTGGTCAATTTATGACACGGTTAAGATAGCCAGGCAAAGCTAAGCAAACAGTCCATCGTACCGCGTCTAACACGGCTTCGATAGCCATGCCTGGGAGATTAATTTATGACACGGCTAAGGTAGCCAGGCTATGTTAAGCACACGGTCCATTGTGCCGTGTTGAGAACGACTTCGACAGCCATGTTTGGATGGTCAATTTATAACACGGTTAAGATAACCAGCCATAGTTAAGCACACGGTCCATCGTACCACGTCTGACACGGCTTCGACAGCCATGCCTGGGAGATTAATTTATGACACGGCTAAGGTAGTCAGGCTATGTTAAGCACACGGTCCATCGTGCCGTGTTGAGAACGGCTTCGACAGCCATGTGTTGGTGGTCAATTTATGACACGGTTAAGATAGCCAGCCAAAGTTAAGCACACGGTCTATCGTACCACGTCTGACACGGCTTCGACAGCCATGCCTGGGAGATTAATTTATGACACGGCTAAGGTAGTCAGGCTATGTTAAGCACACGGTCCATCGTGCCGTGTTGAGAACGGCTTCGACAGCCATGTGTTGGTGGTCAATTTATGACACGGTTAAGATAGCCAGGCAAAGTTAAGCACACGGTCCATCGTACCACGTCTGACACGGCTTCGACAGCCATGCCTGGGAGATTCATTTATGACATGGCTAATGTAGCCAGGCTAAGTCAGGCACACGGTCCAACGTACCGTGGCTAGAACGGCTTCGACAGCCATATTTGGGTGGTCAATTTATGACACGGTTAAGATAGCCAGGCAAAGTTAAGCTCACGGTCCATCGTACCGTGTCTGACACGGCTTCTACAACCGTGTAAGGGGGCAGCCGTGTATTTTAACACGGTTAGAGATTTTAAACTAGTGAAAATCTAGTGAACACTGTTAACGTAGCCGGTATTACCAGCTAGCACAGCCGCGTTAATGGCTGACGTAGCCATGTAAATCTGGAGCCGTGTACACGACTTTTCACACGGTTGACAAACACGGCTGTCACAGTCGTTTACACGGCTCCCCGAACCGTCTTGAAACCGTAGCCGTGTGTAAAAGCCGTGTATTTTTTCCAGTGTAAGTATTTAGTGTAGCTAAGTAGGTAAATCACAAGAAAAATAAAACATTTATACTATAACCACAGTACATCTGTACAATGTAAAAAATATGAGTTGTATAATATGTAGAGTTTGAGTACAAAAGATTTGATTTACGATAACAACAAATTAATTTAAACTGAAACAGCTTCACGACTTTGATCCCCAGGTACGGTAGATATCCCTTCAGATCTCCCAGTACCAAGTAGGTACTAATTCAAGATTCTTTGAGGATGTCTAAGGGGGGTAGTCAGAGGTACGTCCAAACATTACATTTGGCACATACCCACATTTTGCAGTAGTTAGTATTCCATACGTGACAGGTTGCAAGCCCATCGCCGCTGTTAGAATACTAACTGGTTTCCTCACGATGTTTTCCTTCACCGTTTAAGAGCACTGGCATTGCGCACATAAATTTTTCGATAGAAAAATCCATTGGTGCACGACCGGATTCGAACCTGCGACCTTACGATCGGAAGGCGGGGTCACTCCCATTAGACCACCGGTGCTCTTATTAAAATTTTTTAAAAACTTAAATATTTATTATTTTAAGTTTTTAAAAAATAAACATCATCACTATCACTATCACTACATAGTATAAAACAAAGTCGCTTTCTCTGTCCCTATGTCCCCATGTCCCCATGTCCCTTTGTATGCTTAAATCTTTAAAACTACGCAACGGATTTTGATGCGGTTTCTTTTATTAGATAGAGTGATTCAAGAGAAAGGTTTATATGTATAATACATGCATGATATATGCACCCGTGCGAAGCAGGGGCACGCGGGCGGGTCGCTAGTAAAATATAAAAGACAATCTGCGTTCTACAGATAGCTATAAAATAACGTGATTTGATAAACCTAATACAGAACCCACAAGTCTAAAGCCTAACTCCTACTTCCTCCTTAGTTTTTTCACCTCCGGCGCACGCTTTGATCACGGTGATTTGACAATAAGCGCTGGCGCATGTTTGACACAAGCGCTCGTATCGGAGAAATCTCCATTAACGACAGGCGTGGAAAAAATTGACCACAAAAGACTGAATAGTCAATCGCGAGGGTGCTAGCTTCTAATGGTCTACTAGACAGAATCGGAAAGGTGTGGAGAGTGGAGATGATTTTAATGGTGATGCTTGTGTAGGCTTCTTCGGAGTAGTCGAGGTTTTATGAGTTCGGCCGTGAAGTTACCCCATGATTATTTCTGCCATCAAGGAGCGTTTCTGTGTTTTGGTTTGGGGGGCGTGATTCCCGGTGGAATTTAAATAAAAAAAAATACTGCTCAACATCAGGTCAATCTTGACGACAGAAATCAACATGGTAAAGACCTATTTATGTCCCAAAAGTTATTCTCCGAGCGGGATTTGAACCCGCGACCTTCCCCTTGATACGGGGAGAATAACTTTTGGGACATTTTAAAATCGTAAACACTATAAATTTAATTAAAAAATGGTAAAGACCTTTATTCTTCGAGGTTTATTTTTATTTTATTTATTTTCGTAACAAAAAGCTACATTATAAAAAAAACTTAACATAATATATGTACTAAAGACTGTAGCTAAACTCTCAAGACTTACTAGACTCTAATAGTAGGTCAATACATACATACCTGTCTCTACTGAGCTAGCTCCGTCTGTACTAGTCCACTGCATTATCCTCTTTTTATTATTATTGGGGGACATTCAATATTTAATTTGATTTGGTAGTACTTCCCCGGACGAGCCGTTCTCAAAAAGCTCTACACACGAGTTTACATATAAGATATCTCCACAGCTTCCCAGATGTAGCATTGATGGCGTTAGCCTAATGAACTTCCAAATGGAAGCAGCTATCAATGCCAATCAGATCTACATTATCAAGCATCGCTAATGGTCGCGTTACATAATGCTCTGTTAAAAGGTTACTGTTTACCGTGCAGAGCTTGAAAGGGTGGTAAAATACGGATATTGTATTGTTAGAAACAATATAAGATTTTGATAACAAAACAAACAAAACCTTGCTTGCAGAAAACATATTTTGTTTTCGCGGACATAAAGTTTGAGAAGTATTTCTTAGCAATAAAGGCACTGAAAGATATTTTATTTTTACGAAAATTTTATATATAAAATGTTTTTCAGAAAACTGCCTAATAAGTACCCAATTACATTTTTAAGTGTTCTAATTTTAAAATTAATGCAGTTAATCGATGTATTATTCTGAAACTTTTGAACGGCTTCGTGAAGTGGTTTCGTGGTTACCCAGATAAAATAAATTGAAATTTATAAATTTATTTCTGGAAATAGAAATTTCCTGTAGAATTTATTCAGAAAATTCTTCAAACCTTGGACTGCTTACCTCTATAGTACCCAGGTTTATCACGGGACTCGAACCGGCATCTCGTTACAATAAAACATAGTGTAAAGTTACACAGATGTAAAAGCCTGGGGCTTCGGATCCTGGTTCTCATTACGGCGGTAACATACATCATAGTCACTATGTGCAAGTCACTGCCAAGGTTCCATCATTCAGCTTGCTACGGATGGGTTGATATGGAAAGCGCTTTTTATTTAGAAACTAGCAATCCACCCGCGCGCCCCTGCTTCGCACGGGTGCACATATCATGCATCTATTGTAAATATAAACCTTCCTCTTGAATCACTCTATCTATTTAAAAAAAACCGCATCAAAATCCGTTGCGTAGTTTTAATGATTTAAGCATACATAGGGACATTGGGACATGGGGATAATAATATAGGGACAGAGAAAGCGACTTTGTTTAAACTATGTAGTGATTGGAATTTTTATTTACTGGTGGTCTAAATGGTAACCCTGTCTTTCGATTCCGGTGGTGGGTACGAAACCGGTCGTACACCAATGTTTTTCTGTTCAAAAATTCAAGTGGACAGTGTGAACGGATAAGGAAAACATCGTGAGGCATGTCGTAGAAGCCAAAATGGAGCCTCTTTGAGGCGCTCTTAAAATCCTTTCACCATACTGTTTCGCGAGAAACATGGCATAAGAAGAAAAGGTAGGAAAATTTACATAATTTACATATAGCATGATTGTACAAAAAGTCTATCTCCACACTTTGTTAGCCAGAAACGACGAAGGAATCAAAGCGATGGCTTTTATAAGAATTATCATAACTACCGTCCTCTCCCGAATCCGATCGCCACTTCTAATTAATAGGAATCTTCCATTTGAGAATTCGGAAAACTACAATATCATTCTCGGAGGGGAGAAATATGGAAGTGAAAAAGGACAGTCATCGTTGTGATCGTAGCTTGTTTCGAAATCTTGAAGATATAATTTTGTTTCAAATTTAATTCAATATTTTAGTTAAATATTTATAAGTCCACTAGCGACCCGCCCGCGCGCCCCTGCTTCGTACGGGTGCACATATCACAAATATAAACATTCCTCTTGAATCACTCTATCTATAAAAAAACCGCATCAAAATCCGTTGCGTAGTTTTAAAGATTTAAGCAAACAAAGGGACATGGGGACATAGGGACAGAGAAAGCGACTTTGTTTTATACTATGTAGTGATTTGTTAAGCTTTGCTTAGCCTGGAGCTAAAAAGTGCTGTGTAAAAAAAATATCCACCAATTTGTTCATAATTGTAAAACCTTCTTTGGAAAGTAATTCGACCCTTGACGCTGCTTAAAGGGGGTAGTAACTGGCACGTCCAAGATTTACGTTTGGAAATGTTGACATTTTGCGTTTAGTTAGTGTTCCATATTAGTACGTGACAGGTTGCGTCCATCGCCGCTTCTAGAATACGAACTACATACACATTTATATTTTTAGCGTTTAATAGCATTTATTAAAGCTTTTATATATTATTATTGTATATGCCTTTTGCGCCGTAGGCCGTGGGTTCGAATTCCACCGAGAACAAACATTGTGTGATGAATATAATTGTTTGTTCTCTGTCTGGGTGTTCTATAATAATAGTATTTTATATGTTTAAAAAAAAAGTATATAAACGTAGTATATCAGCTATCTGGTTCCCATACCATTAGCTTTTGCTTAGCTTGGAGCTAGATAGTGCTGTGTTGAATGCCCACCAATATTTATTATTATTATGTTTAATATAATTTCAAAGATTTGCTAGAAATTATATCCCTTGACAAGCCCACCCAAAACTTTGTTCATTACGTAAGTAATCTCAGTTTGATAACTATTCAGCTTCAGATCATTAGCTGCATCATTTGTCAAGGATTCCATTAGG
Organism: Plemyria rubiginata; assembly: GCA_963576535.1. Taxonomy (NCBI): domain Eukaryota; kingdom Metazoa; phylum Arthropoda; class Insecta; order Lepidoptera; family Geometridae; genus Plemyria; species Plemyria rubiginata. The sequence continues at coordinate 8,285,290 of OY754923.1, forward strand.
CGGGTCTCGTATTAGAAGCAAGAGGATGACGATATTAAAGATTTCATAATAACTATCCTAAAAATGTTGCTTTTTGAACATGGATTAGAAAAGTCAATAATGGTGCCAATTCTGTTGTTATGTTTTCCTAATTTAACCTAATTTGACAGCACTAAAAATATTGACGTCCCTTTCTAAAAGACCGAAACGACAAGGATGGCTATAATTTTAGAGCTGTCAGATTAAGTTCGTTTAGGATAATGCAACAACAGAATCGACACCATTACCAACTATCTGGCAAGAGATGGCAATAATTATAGTTTGAGAAATGACATTTATTTTATTTTATTTGTGGACTTTCCACAAATCACGACCCAAACGAATCCAGATTGATTATCTTTTGATAGTTTTTCAAAAGTATTTTTTGAAACCTAAGTACGGTAGTGCTATTCCGAAAACAACAAAATCACGAGGTGGTTAGCACCAAGTAGATCCACACTCACTTTGAACAGGACTTTCCCTCGCTCAGTATGTTTTCACCGTCAAAACACTAAAAAACTTCCATCAGCTGGTTGTATAAAAAAAACGCGGGTGGCGGGCTTTAGGTGGAATGCATTGAATAACAAAAATAGCCGCTATTTTGTCAATGGTGGAATGTATTACAGAAAGCCAAATTGAAAACTCACCGCGTGGACACTGGCATACAAACGCGCTATTTTCAAGCAGTTCGAATTTTGAATTGGAACGAATTTGATTACCTACTTGCTACGGTTCGATGGCCCCAAACCATTATTTTTTTTAGATGTCATCTCCATACTGACTACGTCGTATGTAGTGGAGTAGCGTTTGTGTTTTGTTTTGATAGGTACATAACGTTTAAAATTAGAACTAGACCTCTTTTTTTTCCTATGTGTCATCTTGGGTAGGTAACTATACAACCCGCCTGTGTTGTATATCACTTTTTTTTTTAATACAACTAGCTGATGGAGCAAGCAGATGGCCCACCTGATGTTAAGTGTTAACCATCACCTATAAACAAAACATTACCCCGTACGTCACGCACAATAGGGACGTGCCCTACAATGCACTGCCCTGCGTCCATCAACTTGAGGCATACAGATGTTAAACCTCATGTGCCTGTAATTAAACCGGCGATCACACTCTTCAAACCGAAACACAGCGTTGCTGCTTGGCGGCAGTAAAAGGCGTGGTGGTAGTACTTCCCCGGACGAGCCCTTCACAAAGAGCTCTACTACTCTTAATCACTCTATACAAACTAAGTTAAATAAAAATAAATAAATAAACACTCAGGCAAACATTAGACCATGGAACAAATATTTGCAGTTCATTGTGGAATCAAACCTTTTTGCGTAGTAGGTACTCTGTGTCTCAGTCGCATATTCGTCTGCCACGCTGCAGTTTTTTATAGTGCCTACTAAAAACAGAAGCAATTTAATAAAATAGAAATGGCTAGGTACCTACTCATAGAGGCCACCCATCTTGTTAAAGCTAAACCACCTGGCGAATAAAGCAATAAAATGTCCAATAGATCAAATAATATAGTAAATTTATAGCTGATCTAAATACACTGCTACTCTAAAAATCTATCAAAAACGAATTGTTGTTTTTACTCAGAAATAATAACATATTCACGATGTCTTATTCATTTTTTTTTGTTTAAAGCTATGGACTTACGATGCAATGTTCTGCTTGGTGAACACAACCAAGCAGAATGGCACCAGGGTGGACCATTCTGCTTGGTTATGTTCCATCAGAAAGTTTAATAAAAAACAATAAATACAACTAAAACAGGGTCGCAATTCAATTTCTCATTTCTGATGGTGCAAGATGAATAACGTACGTAACCCAACCCCGATCAAAATTGAGATCCTGTTACGTCATCACTTCCAAGCCAAGCCGGTGAATAGTGAAAAAGACATTATTCTAAATTTGAACTGCAATTTATCAACTTTTGATCTGCCTTTGACCCGCCGTGTTATGACAAGATGAAATATATCTCGCGATGATATTTGAATTTGGAACACTATTCTTTTTTCCCGAGGGTTGCGACAACAGCCAGTATTAAGCCTCAAATAGTGATGTGACATCCGGTTTACAATACATCGATGAGTGATGGTGGTCGAAAGTCTTTATTATTCTTATTGATGGAACTTTTCATAATAGCGATGGCTACTGCATGTCATCTTCTATTTTTGAAAAGTTTATTGTCATATTTTTAGACATTTCACATTGCCCCTTTAAGATAGATACTTTATAGTCAGATTATATAGATTGTTGATCGATTCTATCTCAAGGAGTTTTAGGGCCGTGGTAATTGTAACTTTTCAATACTAGTGATATATTTTCAATAAGGAAATAAAAACATGAAAGGGATAGGTGAATTGAATTCTACGTCGAACCAATATCACAGGAGTTGACGATGTAATAATATTGAGGGTCCAAGTTAAAGTTGCAAAGCGGTTTCTACATACAAACATGATCAGACAGGATATAAATACAAAATATCTATAAAGTGTAAAATCATTGATTCTAATGGATCACTGTTTTTTGGGACAAAAAAATAAATGATTTTGAGAAATAGTTGCTGCTCACCACAAATTAAACTCTGCAAAAATATTTGAATCTACGAACAAGTTTGAATAACAAACTGGTTTGAATAGAAAAACAAGTTTAATCTACAAACGCACTTGGTTTGTACCACAGAACCATCGGCTCAATACAAAGGGAACCGCGATCGTTTGCGGCGCGGCCTTCATTGCTTGGGATGACATTCACAAAAACAATACAAACGCCAGTCACAGCTAAAATAACAGACAATACAATGATGCTGTCATATTAAAAATGAAATTCACATATTACTTTACCTTGACTTTACTGACAAATTACAAACAGATGATAAAATATTACGAAGAAATTATATTTTAGTATTCATATAATCTACATATTTTAGTACTAGTTGCGCCGCGCTGTTTCACCCGCGCAGATTTAAATCTCGGTATTCCCACGGATTAAAAAGTAGCCTATGTGAGAGTATAATCTATCTCTCTGCCATGTTTCATCCAGATCCGTTCGGCCGTTCCGGCGTGAAAGAGTAACAAACATCCATCCATACATACCTACAGTTACTACAGTATTACTACTACATTAATACAGTAGGATTGAAGCAAGAATTAATACAGGCACAGGTAGAGGTTTAACCTAATAGGTAATGTCTATGGAACAAAGTCGCAAATGTGCTTTTCATTTGCACTCGATATATGAACTCTGTCAACCACTACCTATATCTAAAGCAACTTGTAAAATAAAAATCTAAATTGTAATTTCCTGGCAACGTCTGATCGAGGGACAACAATTTGCGGTCGAACCGCCTGATTACTAATACGAAAACACGACTTTGTCCCGCCCATCCAAATCCAACTCTATCCCAAGCGAGGAAGAATTAAATTATTTTGCAAACGAGGTGGGTATTTCAGCTTTTTTGGGTCCGGTTAGTCAAAATTCGTCACGTCCGAAGACATCTGTCGCCAGTAATCGAATTGCTTCGATTCGATCATCGGTTGCACAATTCGATACGATGACAATACAACTGATGTTTCGATGATTACACGTAATCATGGTCCCCGAATGCCAAATTGGTTTCGGCGACTTGATGACATTCCGATTATAGGAATCGATTGTTATTATATTTTTGGATTTGGAATGGTAAAATTTTAAGCCAATATATTTTTGTTCAACTTTAAAGCTGAGTTAGTAAAGTTGTTTTTTATTAAAACAATGATTGTAGATGTTTACGTTTACTTGTCATAGTTATTCATTATCTTGAAAAGAGAAATAACTTTAATAGAGTTACCTAACTAAGCAAAGTTTGTAAGCAAAATAATTTTTACAAAACTGCAGATATAAATAACTTTGTAGGTATCCATCGACTTCGTTTTCTTTAAATAAAAATTACATGACTGACAAGTTCAATACCTATCTAGATAGGTATAGTACCTATCTACTAGTACTTAAGTAGGAATTTGGTGAATAGTGCTTATTTATTTTGGTTCATTCCAGTAGAAGACTTCAGGCAAATGATGATAATTATGTTAAATACTTAATATTATTAGTGCCTATTCAAATTAATTTAGAACTTAGTATCCAGGGACTTTTTTAAAAGCAATTTATTAAGTTGTATTATATAGGTAAGTACATCTACTTTCATTAATATAAACAATTTTACGGCCAATTTGAGCCTCCCTACGATTCATTACGTAAATAAAGCTGCGTTTCCATTGCGCATATAATTGGCACCCTCGCCTGATTAATAAGATACAAAATCACTTGTCAATGCAAAATGAGCCTTACCCCCTAAGCTTTATATACGCTAATAGCTAGCACCCAACCGAACTAGTGGCGCTGATCTTCTAAAACTAGGAATATGAACTCAGTTTCAGGTGTCAGTTCAGTTTTAGTTTTCAGTTGAAGTCTTGTTGAATTACAATATGATACGTTCAAATACACATCGCGTACATACGTCTTCTAATGAATAAAAATATATTTTGGGTATATAATGGTCCAGGCATGGTATAAATCATTTGCTATTATCGATTAACTATTAAATTTTATTTTTTATTTTATTTATTTTTTATTTTATTTATTGAACAAACTAGCTCTTTGTATTATATAACTAACATAATGAATGTAGCTGAAAGCCAATAATGGATTTACATTTTTTAAGCTAACTATAACAATATAAAACGACTATCACTAAATTAATTAATAACATAGGTACTAATGACATGCATGACTGTATTGAAAGTGTGTATTGAGTGTGAATGTATGAGTTTATATATCTACGAAAATAAGTTTAGTATGAAATATGTAGCTGCGGTTTGTGGGTGTATGCTTGGCCTCTCCTGATTACACTAGTCTCATAAGAGTCTAGGGTTCACAGGAGAAGCCAGTGTGTGTGTATGTGTGTGTAAGTGTATGTGTGTGAATGTGATTGAACGAATTACAAATGGTTTTATTTGAAATTGCCTGATTGTGTTAGTGTTACATAATAAATTATTAGCTTGTTCATATAATTATCTACTTATATTTATATTGCACTATATGTACTTCGATCAAGAATTCTTGATCGAAGGAGTGAAATGCTGTCCATTGCACTGTACAATTTATTCTGTGTCCCCTCTTGATTAATAAGCCGCAAATTGAATGAAGCTCCTTTGACAGCGTCAATTTTCTCTTCGGTTACGGACCCCTAAAAATCCACTTTGAGTCAATTTGAAATTTTCATCGACCCCGACATGACACCTAACATCTATTTTACGATGTAAATTGTCAAAGTGAAATGTGAAATAAGGATACGTTTATATGGTGATATTTAGGATGAGTCAGTATATTTACATAGTTTTATTGTATTACTAGTTGCGCCCCGCGGTTTTAAATGTTATCCCACGCAGATTTAAATCCCGGTATTCCCACGGGATAAAAAGTAGCCTATGTACTATTCCAGGCTATAATCTATCTCTCTGCCAAGTTTCATCTGGATCCGTTCAGCAGCGTGAAAGAGTAACAATTATCCATTCATCTATCCATACTTACAAATTTTCGCGTTTATAATACTAGTAGGATATTTCCGCCTCCATGTAACACGCCGCTACAGTTTTGCATGGGCCGGGTTGTCTCATACGTCAAATTGTCACATCTGACGTTGATCGATAGATGCACCTGCTGCACAACCCTATGCCCTAAACGATGAGAAAAATGAGATTTATTCACTGTGGAGTTTATAAAGGGGATACTCTGCTAGGAAACGAATATCTTTAGGAATTTGACGCGGGGCTTGAGATATACTTAGACATAGGTCTTCCGGTAGTAAATAAATAAATATTGGTGGACTTTCCACACAGCACTTAGCCTCAAACTTAGCTTATGCTTGTAATATGGGAGAACCAGATAGCTGATATACTACTTATAATACTTTTTTTTTGTAAATACATACCTATAATATTATATAACACCCAGACAGAGAACAAACATTTATGTTCACCACACAAATGTTTGTTCACGGTGGGAATCGAACCCACGACCTACGGCGCAGAAGGCATAGCTACTACCAACTGAGCTGCGTAGGCTGTCGAGTCGAGTCTAGTGCAACCAACAATAAAAGTTTATCTACTTTTGTAGACACATGTGTTTTTTTCGTTTGTTATCTTTAAGTAACTTTGTGCTTAGCTGTTAGTTTTCATGCAATTGATAAAAGTAAAATAAAGGTTATGCTAGAACCAGGTCGTCATGTATTTAGTAACTTGTGTAAGTACTTGTCTGGTTCTGAATAAATATTACTGAATACAAAATGTAATGTACAAAATGTATTATGGTGTCTGAGTAAGATTGTCTAAGAAGTAACTTATCAAGACGAAGTCGAAGAACATTTTTGTCACTGAAGGTCACGCATGTATTATTCGTTTATTTTCTTCTTTTTAAGTCTTTATTAAGTTTTAAAACAAAAAAGTACTAAAATGTTAGAGGTCTGTGCCTAAATCACGATTCCACGGCTGATCTCATTTTGTATTATCTAATGAAATTGAATTCGAAGATTTTTTATATTATAAAAAATATCGGTTATGAGATCAAAGAACAGCCGTCACACTTATCCATTGGAGGTACTTTTTTATTGACACGAAAATATGACACATCTATTCGTTTCGATGACGCTACAGTTTCTATTGTCAACTTATCATGACTTGATTATACAAAAACACTCCATTATATTCCTTATATCTATAACTAAAAAGTATATTTTAGAGGCAGAGATTATTATAACTTTTATTTAATTTGGACTAAGACCACCCAATTCTCGAAAGATGAAAGTTTAACTGAATGGATTCATTTAGATTGTTATTGGTTTATTTGACCTCATTGACAGATGTCAAAAATCCCTGAATAATGTTTTTTTTACGCAACGCTATTTAGCACTAAACTAAATAAAGTATGGAGTATAGAAACCAGCTAACTGATAATACAAATTTGTATTGTCAATAATATTCACTGGAATATAATATTGGGGAAGTTAATGATAGGAGAAACCTCCACCGTTATATTCTTCGAAATTCGAATGATGAATATTTTTATAAACTTTTCTAGTGATAAGATTACAAACTACATATTTTAAAACACAATTCTTTTTTAGTATTCCTTACTTGCTACAGAGAAACTCATAATTGTAAGTATATCAATATTTTCCACCCTTTCTTCTACATTCAATGACGTAGCTTGAACTAAAATGACAATACTAAATCAACGTCAAATGTCACAACCGCGCTTCACTGCTTCGACCACTAAACCTTGACCCTCAAGAATTGATCATAAAGTTAAGGTTCTCTTGAAAGCAAGTAGACGTATAGGTCCCTTTAACTGGTTAGCTCATGACTGGCAGTATTACTGTCGCCATTCCACTCACTTGTAATGATAACATTAAAGTTATCTGAGAAAGCAATCTCATGACATGATCATTATTTCTTGAAGATTCCTTTTAAGATTTCTATAAGACTGAAATTGGGGGAGTGATGAATAATATTTGAAATTTTAAGTGATGCAGTATCACAAAGATTCAAACCTAAATTAGTTTTTTACAACTACTTGATGGAACAAGCAGATGGTCCACCTGATGGTAAGTGGTAACCATCACCTATAAAAATTGCCTTGTAAGTCACGCACGACAGGAACGTGCCCTACGATGCGCTACCCTGCGTCCTTCAACTTCAGGCACACAGATATTAAGCCTCATGTACCTGTAATTACATGGGCGACCACACTCTTCAAACCGAAACACAGAACGCTACTGGGCGGCAGAAAAAGGCTTGGTGGTAGTACTTCTCTGGACGAGCCCTTCACAAAGAGCTCTACTACTCTTAATACTGATGATATACTTAATGATTGAAAACTTTTCCAAAGATTCTACACACTAAAGGCAACCCAATCTGAAAAATTTAATCCATCCACCATCCCTTGAGATGCTGCTGTACAAGACTCAATTCCTACGCTAGCCGTATATTGAGACATAAATTTTTCATTTCGCCTGAGGCCACTTGTGATAACCTACTTGACCAGACTTTCCCTGGGGATGCATAAAAGACTTCTCTCGTATAAGGAATCGCATATTTCATATCGTAGAGATGGGGCATGTGTCGATTTAGATGATTGAAGGTGTAGTCTTATGAGATTCTTATTCATGAAATACTGAAGACTAGCTTCATCTATTGAGACTAGATCCATTTTCTAGTGATGCTGATCTGTCATGGAAAGTAACGTTAAGCGTATATATATCTCCCTCTCTCTCCATATATATCTCCCAATTTCAGACACGTATTTCAAAATCAATTACGATTACTTAAAAAATGTCTAGAATAGAGTAGAAAGTTTATACCTGAATTTATTTACATAAATAATATCCTATTCCGAAATTCAGACATAGTAGATTTTTTTCAATTAGGGATCCTTACTAAAACCTAAAAAAATCCTTGCATCAGGTGCGCTGTTGATGATAGAACGTAGTCGGAGAGGGGGGGGGGGGGTCGATGGGTTTAATGTCCGCCCGTGCAAAGCCGGGGCAGGCCGTTAGTTGCCTCTAAAAGTACTACTTCATGTAAGATCTGTTTTGTAATTAATAATGCCAGTATCTTCGGAACCCTGCCTAAAGGGACTCCTTTTAATAACATGTTTTAGCTAATAAGGTTATAATATTATATATTTTTTAAATTTTAAGTTTTAGGTAAATGAAATTAATAATTATATCGATATGAATCAGCACATCCCTATGAGACCGCGTCCAGTTCACACCCCCGAATATTTCGTGTCGCACAAAGGGCTGTTTCGGACACAATAATAAATATTTTGACGATAACACATAAATATCCTTCCTTTATGAATAACAAAACGGTTATATGCCACTGGCTAAGGGTAATTTCTTACGTTTTATGGTCATTTCGTTTTTATAAATCGTATACTATTTATAAGGGAAAGGGTCTCGCGATTTCTTATACGGTCGTAAAATATACTTGACTGGGGTAGAATTTATTTTGAGGTGTGAAATTTGAGTGGTTCTGGCCATGGGGTGGATGCATGCATATTTAGAGCTGGGCGATCAGTGAGTGACAAACGTGAGAATGGTTTTAAATATAAATATTTTAAATAATGGATATGTCCACCAATATTTAAAATATTTATATAACATTCAGCACTATCTAGGTTTACTGGCAAAATTGAGCAAAGATTGTACTATCGTAACTAAATAACTGCTGATATGATAAATATTTAGTTTGCTTAATCTACAAGTGTATTTTTTCAAAGTTCAACCACGGCTGCTTCTGGCCATTACAGTAAATCTGGCATTTTTGGTAAGTATTATGTTTAACTCTCACAGAGTACATAAAAATATCTGATAATTGGGTAAGTACACCTGTGTGTGTGTATAATAATGATGAAATAAAATGTACAGGTGGCGGTTTGCGTAGCGGTAAGTTGTAGTGTGTAGTGACAGCATTCACAGCTGTCAAACTATATGAATTTAGGTGAGGTTTTGTTCAGATATGGCCCTTAGGACCGTAACAACACCTCAGATTAATAAATAAATAAATAATGCTGGACAATCCACACAGCATCATCTAGCCCCAAAGTCAGCTACTCAAAGCTTGTGTTATGGGTACTAGATGACTGATATATTTAATACCTTATATACTTACATAGATAGATATTTTTTTATTATACATAAACACCCAGACCAACGGAATGATCCAGACGAACGGAATAATGATCTTTTGATTGGCAAGGAAAGCTTGACATACAACCTCGTCCAATTTCCCATAATTCATTGCTAAATATTTGCATCTGTCGTAAACCAAAACACGTATAAAGTCCTCCCCTCCTGCCACTAAAAATGTGAACACCATAAAATGATGGATGTCAAGAAATAAACCAAAATGGAATTTAAAACTTTGATCCTTTTTAGCTTTTTGTTCCACCTTCAACCACGCCCCCCTTTTTGAGTTGATGACGCGGGCTTCACGAACCAGGGTATCCTGACCCCGGGAGTTATACCACCAACTTAGATTTTCTAGTGAAAAAAGCCATGGCACGGGCCGCTGTAAAGTAGTCAGGGGTCATAATTGGCCCGTCTCGTTAAAAAATTTTTAATCAGCCAACAAACTTTTATGAGCGCTCCGTGAAAAGGTTTCTTTGTTAAAAGTCAATGGCAATTATGATTTTTAATTGTCGAGTGTTGCTGAAGTTGTGGGATGTACGTACAAGTCTACTAATTTTTAGATGTGCCTTCAAAAGTACATAGTATTTGCATGTGTGCCAACTTTGTCCTATGCATAATGTTTAATTTATTGAGTTATCTTCGTATGAATTTATTCGATTTAACTACTTAGTGTCTATGGATACAAGCTTGGAGCTTTTTTCTGTATCTAGGTCTTTATTACATTATCGAAGAAAGTTCATTATTTTTAGCCATTTATTGAAGAAAAAAAATACATTATACACGAACACTATACGACATCACAGTGTGCATTTCAACATTTATATTTACGAGGTACACCTCAAAGTAATTTCTTAATTTTTATTTCATTTGTATTCCGTTCAACATTCAGAAAGTAGAGGATCCAACCTAAGAACGACTTTCACACATTCATCATCATCATCATCATCATCATCAACAGCCCACAGAAGTCCACTGCTGGACATAGGCCTCCCCTATCCGCTGGAAGAACAATTCTGAGCCCTTTCCATCCAATTTTTTACCAGGTGAAAATTATATTTTAACAAATAAAATATATTTCAGAAAGTGAAGTTTCAAGGCTATGGTTAATTAATTACACGAGACAGAGAAATAAATTAGATTTATGTAACAGTATAGTTTTTTTTAATTGACTGTCTTGGCTGCCAAACGACTATTGTCTAATCGAAAACTGACAAGTGACAGTGGAATCCACAGTACACTTTCAATTTGGCATTCTACTCACTCACTCATCACTAGTGATGACACGCAGCACTAGTGCTTGCGTGAGTGTCACGGCGAGTGGAAAAACCCACGTGACTGACCGAAGTGAGCTCAGATTCACTAGTAGGTGAACTCCCGTGAATTTGTTGTTAGGAATCCACAATCTGATGATGAAAGAAAAACTGGCAAAATCATTTCACTTTTTGAAACGTACAAAAGTATGATATGAAAGGACTAATCGGCTAAGTAGCCCTTTAAGGGCATATGAAAAGGGTCAATCGTCCAAGGAATGGTCTATGGAAGTTTTCAATCACAATTATTCTCTTTGATCTTTAGTAAAATTACAGGGCAGTGATGAAACTGAAATGATTCACAATGACGAAATATTTTTTATGAAAGCTCATTGAAGTCAGAGATAACTTTTTATCGCAAATATACAGTAATGATAGTGATTGGATGTCTATTACATCATAGACGTGGCATTCTCATCATCATCACACTAAATATTAATATTGATGGACTTTTTACTAAGCGCTATCTACCAAACTTAGTCAAAGTTACACAAAGGGATGGAGAGTTCCATAAATCAGCATGTTCCAAAATATCAAGACGAAAACTATAATATATTGCTATTTCTTAAAGATGAAATACAACACAGCAAATAGACTAATACCTACAGCGTTGCGTGTAGACAGAATGCCAGTTCTGTCATGGTCTTCGTTCCTCCACGGCGGCAATTTCCGGCTCCGTAACACTGACACGTGAAACATGTAGGTACACTTGGGACATACTCGTAGGAAATTGACTGTGGGTATACCTAAGGCTCGGGTAAAAGTTGACTGAATCACTTAAGGCGAAGACAAAAGCTAATGTGACTCTCACTCGCATGTTTAGATAAATATTGATGGATATAAAATAACTGAACCAATTTTTGAAAAATCGCAAACAACTATTTTGTGTGCAATCACATTGCGCACAGTTAAGTAAAAATTTCATTTTAAATTTCTTGGCGGCAAGAGCTCATAAACTTTAAATTAATTAAACTCATTATATACAAAAACACAAATTCAAGTAGCATAGTTGTAAAAAGGATCATACAAAAAAGCTAAGATCTAGATACTTTCTTGCCTATTCTTCTAGGCTTTGATCGCAACGAACTGGCATCCAGATTCACTTAGTTTATAGGACATTTTAATCCTTATGATTCAATAAATAAAGCCGCGATTTGTTTAATTTAAATATACACCCAACATCAACACGCAAACAACAAAATCTTACACGCACTTCCCGCTCACCTACTTTCCGTGTCCAAATATAACATAATGTAAAAGGAAATAGCAGTTAATGAATACACAGTTAATTAATACATATTAAATACTGCGTATTCACTCGACAAATTGCGCCACACGTAACGAAATCACGCAATGCCACCACTTACCTACTAACTGAATTATTGAGGAATTTGTATGACAAAATCGGTTTTGTGTCAATTGCCAACACAGTAGCCACACAATTATGTTCCACTAGTAGAGAAGGTAGTTTTATTGTGAGTTTTTTTTTTTTTTTTTTTTTTTATACTACCAAGGTAGCAAACAAGCATACGGCCCACCTGATGGGAAGCGGTCACCGTAGCCTATGGACGTTTGTAACACTAGATGTGGCACACTCGCGTTGCTGACCCTTTAAATATTTTAATACGCCTTTTTTAAAGAACCCCATACTGTATTCTCCAGGGAAAACATCCGCAGGGAGCGCATTCCACAACCTTAGAGTGCGCGGGAGGAAGTTCCTCTGAAAACGAACAGTGCGCGACCATCAAATATTATGAGTTCCATTAAATATTATGTTGTCCCACTCTGCGCATCTTTTTATTAATATACAACTTGCTGATTGGACAAGCAGTGGTCCCATAATATCATAATATTACCACTGTGTATATATTATTTTATTACTAATTACACCCCGCGGTTTCACCCACGCAGATTTAAATCCCGGTATTTCCACGGGATAAAAAGTAGCCTAATGTGCTATTCCAGACTATACTCCATCTCTCTGCCAAGTTTAATCTAGATCCGTTCTGCCGTTCCAGCGCGAAAGAGTAACAAACATCCATCCATACTTACGAACTTTCGCGTTTGCAATATTAGTAGGATTATACTGATGATTACCACTTATGGTAACCATCAATATCAGAGATTATCATGTATCAGAGTAGTAGAGCTCTTTGTGAAGGGCTCGGCGCCGGGGAAGTACTACCACACCTTTTTCTGTCGCCTATCTTCTTTTTTCTTCTTAAACGTACCCAGATTTTTGCGGTGAAGACAAACACCATTAACAGAAACTGTGATACAGTATCAAGGCCAACCTCTATCTATAGTCTATACTATTGGACAGGTCATTATATAGGGAGAGTGGCAATGCGTGACGATACAAGGGCTTACACTACTTAATAACTCATTGTTAATCAATGACTTGTAGTTATTCAGTGTAGTTTAAAATAATTAACGATAAATCCCATTTGAACATACAGGTTTATTGGCATTAGCTTTATCATCAGCCTCTGTCCACTGCTGGTTGGAACTAGATCCTCAGTCATATCCTAGTACTATTATGCACGCGAAAGTTTGTGAGTATGGATGGATGTTTTTAACTCTTTCACGCCGGAACGGCTGAATGGATCTGGATCAAACTTGGCAGAGAGATAGATTATAGTCTGTAAAAGCACATACTTTCTATTCCGTAGGAATGCCTGGATTTGAAACTACGTCGGTGAAACTGCGGGGCGCTGCTTGTAATTTATAAATAAGGTCCAAAAAAATTAGAGTTTTTACCAAACATACTCTAAAAATCAATTTTTATTATTGTTAAGCTGTTTTTTTGGAAAAATAATCTTTTTACTTACCGAAATTATTTAAAGTTACTACGCTTAAATTAATATGTAACGTTAGTGTAGAAGATTATCAACACACATTCTATTGTTTAGTCACCATTCCGAGCTTGCTAAGGCGAATCTGAAACACTCAAAAGTGATTATTTTTTGTCCTGTGTGTTGTGTGTCTTGTCTTGCTCTATTTTGTTGAAATGAAATGAAATGAATTTATTTGCTTGAAGTATGGTCAGATTAGTACAGTTCTTAATATAAAGTTAGTACTTATCACATACTTCATCGGAAACCGACATGTAAATTTTTTAAATACAGCAAAGAATAAAATTAAAGAAAACATTAAAAAAAACATTGAAGATAACAAATTATAAAAATAGAATACTTAAATGTCAAAATAGATTCAATAAAATAATTAAGTCGTGAAATTAATTTAATGTGTTCTCGCTAAACCAACAGGTACATACTATTTTATTTAATTAAAACTACCTACTTACCTCAAAACTTATTGAAATCAATTTTATTCATAAAACCATTTCAGAAATAAAAATGCAAAATATCACAGAGTCACATATGGACATTCTACACAGCACTTTCTCAAAGTCTTGGCCAAAGCATGTAAACTGAGTACTTGATAGCTCATTTTCTTACCCATATTTTTCTTGTAATTATTTACATTAATAATTGTCATAAAAACAGGAAATAAAAAAAACTATGTTCGTTACACCAAATTTTGTTCTCGAAGGAGTTGGAATCCATCATCATAGCCCCGGTTTCTGAATACGCGATCAAAACTAATCGGCTGTCAAGTCACTTGCTATCTATCTAATTTCAAGTAAAAGCTGAAATAGCAAGTGACTTGACAGCTGATTAGCTTTGATCGAGCTCTCACAAACCGGGAGTTAGTCTCATATTTTACACAGCATTATCACATTCGTATCATGTTTTTCGACGTAGCAAGACCGCATGTCCGTTACAAGACGAACGCATGTTGCATATTCATGAGATCGCGACACGGTCGCCGAGCGCGACGTTACAGCGACGCGACGGCAGCGAAGCTTGATCGCTTTTTCTCTGGCTTCCTTATGACCGTCATGCATGTTGGCCCTTGGGAAACGGCAGTATAGTGCCACTGTTATCTGTTCAGTTAACCAAAGAGGAACTAAGGAAGAGTTTACACTAGACGTATTGTTTGTGTCACGTCACTATCTTTCGACGACCTCTGTGGCGCAGCGGGCGAGAGCCTGCCTGCGACGCAAGAGGTTGCAGGTTCGATTCCCGCCGTAGAACAAATTTGTGTACGATCTGCAGAAATTTGTTCTGATGGTCTGGGTGTTTTCTATGTATAATAAAAAAATATCTATCTATGTAAGTATATTGTATTAAATATATCAGTTATCTAGTACCCATAACACAAGCTTTGAATAGCTTACTTTGGGGCTAGATAGTGCTGTGTGGATTGTCCAGCATTATTTATTTTATTTTATTTTCAAAAGATTGGTGAATTATAAGAGGTTCCTGTCAAGCACATGTTTCAAGAGCTCCTCATGATGTTTTCCTTCACAAAAACACACAGAGACAGTATTGCACTGGGTGACAAAATTTTTTTTTATCACTGGTACTTAAAAAGTAATATAGCCAGCACAGCCACCGATGCAAGAACTCAGTGAGAATTCAAGACTAAAAAATCGACAACAACTGCGGACACCAAAGAAAACAGTCACATGACTCAGGTTTTTTTTCTTAATGTTTTACGAGAATAGCCATCTCCCAATCTTTACACCAAATAAACCAGTGTCCACTCAACGATAATAACGTTCACAATTCGCAAAAAACTCCGCTGATATTTTATAACTCACTAAATTGAGCTGGTGATATAAATTTGGCAAGGGAATTTCACCATTCAATTTTGTCACCGAATCCCTATTAGAACGAGATAGAATTCAAATTGCAACAGCGAGTGCTTGGAAAAAGGCAAAGTTGTCAATGTTTTTTCGGTAAAAGGCTTTGACAGTTCGCAGTAAGGTCGGCAAAACGGTAGGCTTCACAATTTCGATGGAGAAGTAGAGATTGTATCGTTTTTGTCAAATGTCAACTTCTGTGGTCGCCTCCGTTTATGTTTTTTTGTCGTTTTTTTATTTAGATTATTAGAATTAATAAGGAGCCACAAAAAATACCTACCACGTAGTTAATGAGTATTCATGGTTGTTACAAAAAACTAAAGATGCCTAGGATATCGTATAGTGAAAGATGATTGTAAACTTTAAGAGTGAGTACAATCTCACAATCTCAAAGCAACGCTACTTGGAGCCTTATTCACTACGACCATTTGCACCGCGATCACAGCTAAGACAAGGCAGCCGGTGTCATACGGTCAGTGCAAAGTATCTCTTAAGTCATAAAGAATAAAGCCCAATATCAAGTTTTGACGTTTCACGGTTTGGGGCAAGGAATCTCTTATTGTCATAGAGAATAATGCCCCAGAGGGCCAACCGCGATCTCTTGAAGCATCTAATTCAATATTACTTTACTATTTGATCATAAAGTAGACTCTATGCAGTTGATATAAGCCATTGACAGAAAAGTATTAATTGAAATAAGAATGCTTCAAGAGATGGTGGTACGGGCCCTGTAGGTAAGATTTAAGGAAAGGAGCCTTATGCACTATGACCATTTGCAGCGCGAGCTCGGCTAAGACAAGGCAGGCGGTGTGATACGGTCAGGACAAAGTATCTCCTATGTCATAAATAATAAAGCCCAATATCAAGTTTTGACGTTTCACGGTTTGGGGCAAGTAATCTCCTTGGAATCTCCTATTGTCATAGTGAATAAGGCTCCAGAACAAGTTTTTTTTACAAGTCTCATTAGCCTTGGATTTCAATTATTTTTTAAGACGCACACATCCGTCAAACCACTTCTCGCTCAATTCAAATTAAAATTGCCGCCTTTTAAAGCTTATAAGTACGAATAACCAGGTAGATTTTAAGACCATCTTTGTAAGCACGTAACAATTCCAATAAACATTCCTTGCAGGTTACAGAGCGTCACAGAATAATGCACAATAACTATGGCCTCATGGACATGAACCCCATTAATTAGAAAACACTTTTGAACTTTTTACTACGCGATTCGCTAGAAACGCAACTTCAAAGCTCTTGTATGTGTTTATCACGTACGAACTTGGACGAGAATGTATAAGGGAGGGGTGACTGTGACTTCGACTTCGAAGTGCCAGTGAAATATAATGGATTTGCCAAAGGGTGATATTTTTCTTACTAACATAAATTTTATAAAAAAAGGCAATTCAAATTAGTAATCACAATTTGGATTAATTATAAATTATCATAAATTGTGAGGTTTGTTATAGCTCGATCAAAACTAAAAAGTCACTTGCTATCTCCATCTAATTTGAAGTAAAAGCTGAAAAAAGCTGTCAAGTGACTTGACAACCTATTATTTTTGATCGAGCTTTGAGAAACTGGAGTTAAGATATTCCTAAAACTATATAAATAATTTAGGAACCAAGCCGCAAGTTTCCACCTTCATCATCATCAACCTATGTTAGTCCACTGCTGGACGTAGGTCTCTCTTATAACATGCTGGTCTTCGGATCTTCCCATCCAGTGCTTGACAACACATTTACCGACGCCTATTCCTACCCTATCTCTACCATTTCATGGTCTGTGTACACGTGAAAGTAAAGTATGACATAACCTTATAATAAAGAATGTTAATTGTAAGAAGCGTCGCTTTGATACGCTACGTAAACAAGGGGAGATTTTTTAATTTGATCCTACCGATGAAGTTTTTTGTAAAGTAGAATTATTGTTTGCATTCTGTCACGTATGTGTAGGAGAAATTAGTTTTGGGTACGGGGAATTAATTTTGTTTTGATGTATTTTTTGTTGGGACCGTTTTACTGGAGAACTTTTGGAACTACAGAGAGTGTGTGGCTGGTATTTTTACCTTATACATATTGCGTTTTACCAAATAATGATGGATGGTGGTTTTTGTCCCACGGATATAGCAGTAATTTCAAACTCTCTTATTAAGTAGACCCAAACTGAGTAATTCTTATAATATGTGGGCCAGATTAATACAGACAGGTTAATATAATCTCTAAAATAAACAATGAACAAATACAATACAAGCCACAATCAATATATTTATCGAACTCATATAGAAAGTGTTTGTCTCCTCACGATTCATATGCCAAATTTTTAATCATTACTTCTGATTCCCAATTCCTATTCCATATTGCTATCCATAGGTCGTGAGAACCAAACTGGTTCGTGCACCAAAAAAAGTTATGTTCTATAATTCATGTTAGTCTGGGTGTTTTCTATGTATAATATAACATATCTATCTGTGTAAGTATATAATGTATTAAATATATCAGTTATCTAGTACCCATAACACAAGCTTCGAGTAGCTTACTTTTGGGCTAGATCAATGCTGGATAACCCACACAGCATCGTGTAGATTATCCAGCATTATTTTATGTGTCAGTGCCAGTGAAGTTTCCACAAATAATAAAGGAAAATCATCATTGTGAGAAAACTGGCATGCCGTAGAATCTTAAAAATGAGTGTCAAGTGTTCAAAGGAGCCTCTATGGGGCGGCTTCTTAATCCTCTCCCCACACTTGCTAAAGAACTAGTGACACGAAAAGAAAAATAATAGACCTCTTTTTAACTGACTAAAACAAAAGCGGAGGAGGTTCTCAATTTGACACGTATTTACGTGTCAAAGTAGTTAAACGAATGATAAAACACTGTAAGTAAACGACATGAAATACTTACACGTGTACACGGTTCAACGACCGGTCTAATTCGGGTACATCCTCGTAATTCTGAAGTACCTACGCTGCTATTTTTGATTACGATTACTGAGACGAAGGGAACGATCAACTCGTGATTGGAGAGTGGCAAAGATGATGACCATAACGCAGATGATAAAACATTCCAGTATTCGATCAAATGTCGTAAGTAGATACCTAGGTAATTTAAACGTAAAAATTATACACGATTTTCTCGTTAATATACACACAAAATAACATTATTTATTGTCTGTTTTTTAATTAACTCAATATTAATTATTATAGAATTCAAATTAGAAAAAAAAATGCAAAAAGTTATGTACCTTTAGCTTTTTTTGTTTTAATCATGTAAATGGTGATGAACAGGACATACAGTAAGAAGAAATGGGGCAGAATGTTGATGAAATTTATTTCATAAATCAGTAAAGGAACAGGGGAGAGACAGTATAAAAGGCCACACCTTTACACCTAGTATATAAGTGTAGTCCGGTAACGCTGTCGGCAATCGTTAAAAGACTATAGACCAGCATTTTAGTCCATTCGAAAAAGAAAAAACTAGCATACAAGTCTAAAAGATAGATAAAAGAGGCCCCACTACAAGCTAACTACACTAACAGGTAAAGAAGGAGGCTAAGAAAATGGATGCTTTCTTCCATAACCGTTAAAAGCATATCTGTTGTGACATCGTTAATAATTATTGGAGAGCTTCTCCGAATAGATTTCAATTACGAACTCCCCTGAAACAACATGGGCGACGATGCACATCAAATATTGTTGATATCGACGACCGCCGTTCACAAAACATCTTATAATATTAACGATCGCTTCTATTGACGTTTGGGTGGTCTATCATAAACCTGGATACGGAACGAAGTCCGGGACAGTGTGTATGTAAATATAGTTTTATGAGCTGTATTAGATTGTTTGGAGGGTCACAATTGAGCTGTTAAGTTGATGACACTAGTTTGAACTGTTAACGTCACTGTCAATTCTTCTGGACATCTAACTGGTGGTCTACTAAAGTATGACTCATAATTAAGTACTGTAAAAGTATGTGGTTTAGCTTGCGTTTAGTTAAGATTGCGCTTGGAAAAATAAATAAATAAGCTTTACGAGGCTTCATGTCTTTGATCCGCAGACAAAGTTTTTTGAGAGATTAAGCTTTTGGATCCTCAATAAGCTTGAGTTTTTACTTAGTTCTAAAAGATCTCGGGGGAACTTTGTCTGGGGACCAAGGACGTGGGAACTTATTTATTTATTTTATCTTCCAAGTGCAATCTCAAATTGACGCAAGTTACACCACAATTTTTTATACTTTCCAAAAGAAACCACGATCTTGCTATCAGAAGGCACGGTCACTCACAATAGACCACTGGGAAAATCAGTATGTAAACCCTGAAAATTTTCCTCGAAAATTTCAGGCCAAAATACCAGTAACTGTTCTTGTATTTTTCTCATACTACACACATCAACATCGTCTAGGGATATTTCATATTTTCTCAATTTACTCAAAATTTGTTATAAATAACATGCAACATGTATATATTTTTGAAAAACCCGTTTAGTAGACTAGACCTTCGAATACAATAGAAATATTTTTATTGTGTAAATAAAATTTTATTCAATAAAAAACAAAATATGAAAAAAAATTACATTTAGGTAGGATGTTGTGTTTTAAAAAAAAAATGCAAAACTGTGCGAAATTTCCTGTTTTTTGCAATTATAAGAAAAATCAGTTGTCAGTAAAACCACCCATGACGTTGCAAACGGTCCTGCAACGGGTTTTCATGCTTTGAATCAAGTTATCAAAGTCTTGCTGCGGGATATTGTCCCAGGTCCTGCTAAGATGCAAAAAAAGTTGCTCTTCAGTCGCGATGTTTGCAGGAAAATGGTTCATAGCCCTTCTTTGGAGCATGTCCCATGCATGCTCTATGGGGTTTAGGTCTGGCGATTGCGCAGGCCAGCTTAAGACCGACACGTCGTGCTCCTGCAGCCAGCTGGTCACCACTCGCGCTGTGTGCGGACGGGCATTGTCGTGCATGAGCGTGAATTCTTGGCTCATTTGTAGTCGATGGGGGTAGACTATTGGCACTAGCACCTGGTTACGGTATTTTTCAGCGGTCATGGTGTTTCTGATCCAAACGAGATCTGTTCTTCCACCAATACGTATTCCCGCCCAAACCATAACTGTCCCACCGCGGTATGGATGGACTTCCTGAGGGTGTTGCAGACGGCTCTCACGACCAGGAACTCGCCATACACGTACTCTTCTTGAATCGGGATGGAAACCGAATCGGGACTCATCGGTAAACAGCACCGCAGACCACTGGTTCTCTTCCCAGAGCAAATGTTCACGAGCCCACTCTAATCTTCGTCCACGATTTCCTCGGCGTAGTGCTGGAGTACGAAGCGGTCTGCGAGCATGAAGGTTGGCTTCATGCAGTCTTCTCCTCACAGTTTGGTCACTCACCAGCAACTGGTGCTCTGACTGGAGCCTTTGAACCAACTGCATTGCCGTAACATTTGGTTGTCTTCTAGCGGAAACTTGCAAAAATCGGTCTTGTCGCTGGGTGCTTATGCGCTTCCCGCCTGGGTGTCTTTCAGCCACTTCACCGGTAGCACGATAACGTGACCATAACCTTAAGATCACGTTTTGTTTTGTCCCAATCTCCTCAGCAACACTCAGCTGAGTAGCCCCAGCTTGGAGCATACCTACTGCCCTTAACATTTTATCCCTAGTTAAATGGCGCCGCTGCATGATGCATTTAGTAGTATAAAATCGAAATTAATTGATAACGTGTTTTAAAACTTCAATTTTACACAAAAAAATACCATAAACTATGGAAGATAAATTGTAACTTTCGACCTTCGCTATAGCAATGTCGCGCAAATCTTTTGTTTTTTATTCATTTGTTCAAATTCAAATTTGGAATCATTCAAAAAGGCGTAAAAAATAAGGTTTCTTTAAAAAGATTTTAAAACCGGCCAGTATTTTTAGAGTTCAAGAACTTTATACAAAATATCCCTAGACGATGTTGATGTGTGTATTTCACAAATTCGTCGTGGGTGGTCACGTTTGCGTTGTTACTCATAGGTTAGGTTTACTCAATTTTATGAGTTTAGTGGTATTGTTCTTGCACTTAATGTATGGATTACCACTTCTAAGGCAAACGGTTCTGTAATGTTTCCTATGCTCTATGTCTTCAGATGTCTGTAACAAGGTGGTTTGAATAATAGGCATATGACTGTAATGCTTGAGCTTGGTAGCTATACCTATGTATTCCCCTTTTTGTGTGGTTTAAGGGTTCAACGTTTACTGTTTGATGTTTAAAATCCAAGTACCTACGGCAAATTTTATGTGAGTATGTTTATTATGTACGAAAAAAATACGTCATCAGGTATCAAATATATAGTCAAGTTTTTGGACCGGTTATCAAACTAAAAAAAATCTCATCATTTCAAATAACTTTGTTTTTTTAATTTGGGCCTGGACCCGTACCACCATATCTTGAAGCATTCTTATTTCAATATTAATTTACTTTTTGATCATAAAGCTGACTCTATGCAGTTGATAATTAAGACATTGACATAAAAGTTATATTGAAATAAGAATGCTTCAAGAGACAAGGAATTTGAATACAAGTCAAGAGATGTTGGTACGGGCCCTGGAATCTTTTTAGTGGCCTGATTCCTGATTCTTCTTTGGTGTAAAACTTTAATGTAGCATGTCTTCCTCATTCAAAAAGTAAACAAAAAACACGTGTATTATAACAAAAAGTCTAATTTTGTCACTTGTATAATGTCCCGTTCGTCAGCGTCAATAAACAGTCCTGAGATATTTCAGTCTGTCCGTCTGACTTGTATACGTTACGTTACGATCTCACAGAGACACCCCACGACAGCCTATCAATCTTACAATAAATACCAGAACATTACAATAAATTTTATCGTCACATTAAAACTGTAATATACAAATAAAACAGATCTAAGGAACATATTCTTTGTTTTCATTATATGTGACTTTTAGTAGAAGACAAACTATTTTACGACCTGGTTTATATGTTTTTCACACTTTTTTTTTACTGTAACATGTGTTACTGTTGGCAGCACTGTTTCGTTATGACATTATTCGAGGCGAATAGTATCATTTTTAATATGTGAACGTATTAATTTTTTTTGTTTTCGTAAGACGGATTAAAAATCTTAACACACAGACTCACGTGAAATTATTTTTGTTTCATTTTCATCAATAACGAACTGAATAAAAATGCCAGTACAAATATTTTTGACAACATAAAAGTAAAATAATGAAAGTTATCTGGATGGGAATTGAACCTTCACCTTGATACGGGGTTGCGGTGTCCTCGGTACTTTTGGTATATTCGAGTATCGTAATATTCAGAGCGGTAGATACCAAGCCAAGATGGTTGCCTGTTCTTCTCGGCTTTGGTCGCGTGGAACTGGCACCTAGAGTCACCAAGTTTTAAGACGTTTCAAGGTGATCCTTGTGATTTTATTGATTAAACATAATTATGTTGACTTTGACTTTAATTGATAAACTGTTTCTTACGAAAGAAAGATGAAACAAAATGATTTAGACAAAAAAATATGATTCATAAAATTATGGTCACACGAGGCTGAAGGAAATGATTTTTTTGATAACAAAATCGCTTGGTTGAGGTAATGGTATCGACACAAATATTTGCTCTACATTATTTTCAAATATTTTAACCCTTCATGTGCTCACTCCTTTACCCGTGCGTCAAACAAAGCTAGTTCGCTTTGACAAAAAGTTAATAACGTAATAAAAAATGTGAAACGAGCATCGTGTCACAGCGTAAGTAAACAATAATAAAGATCGTCGTAACTTTTCCATTATTATTTTTTTGCTACTGTTTGTCTTTATCCCAAAATTCTCGGGTTTAATTAGATATTTCGTAACAGCGTTTTTCAAGTCAAATAGTAATAGATACATTTTAAAATCGTATTATTATTATTATTCAGTCTAAGTTTTAAATAACAATTGACGTACCTTGACAATTTTAGTGATGTGTGAAAATTTAAAAAGTAATGTGACTAAGAATTTTTGGGACAACAACAAATGTTAATTAGGAAAAAATGAAACCTTTGTAATTTTATTGTTACCTAATTACATAGTACTCAAGTGTTTAATATATGTAAGAATAAACAATAATAATAAATCAATAATGCTGGTCATCCACACAGCACTATCTAGCCTCAAAGCTTGTGTTATGGGTACTAGATAACTGACATATTAAATACATTATTATACTTACTTACATAGATATATATATATTTTATTATACATAGAAAACACCCAGACCAACGGAACTAATTACTAAGAAATAATTATTCATACTTCACCATCCCAACCCGTGTCTTACGTACTAACGTCATGTACAACCCATACACATATATAGGAACCCTGAAAAGTCATGACGTAATGTTTACGACAACGCAAAATTAGAATTCTCAACATGCAATTGTCCTGGGGCGGTACAGTACAGGCATAAACACAGTTTAAATTGAACTGGCAATCTACCAAACTATTAAACGTAGCATGGATTGGGGCGACAGAGCTTGCATGCGTTGATCAACGTACAGTAATTAACAATTTGTAGGTTAGATTTTTTCCAATTATTTTGGTAGCAGGGGTTTTTTGCGCATCATTTTGTCATTTTTAACTTCTGAATTTGAATTTGCATAGTAAAATCGTACAAAATTTGAAATCGGGTTAATTTGCGAGTTTTTTAAGAAAAATTGTAGTAACCTAACCCCCGGTTTCTGAAGGCGCGATCAACACTAATCGGCTGTCAAGTGGCTTGCTTGCTATCTCCATCTAATTTGAAGTAAAAGCTGAAATAGAAAGTGACTTGACAGCCAATTAGTGTTGATCGCGCTTTTAGAATCCGAGGGTAAGCTTTATCAAATGACTTTTATTAGAGAAATATTTATTATTATAATAATTTTATTTTCTGGCTTTGTCAAATTTTATAATATACACACAAACTTTCTTAAAAGTTTACGATTTTACGTCTTAATCAAGGTGTCTGAAAACCAATCATTATTTGCGATTAATCTACGTGTCTTTCCACCCACATTTATAGGAATTTAGCACGATACTTTTGACATTAGATTTACTGCATTGATGATCAATTGGAATTCTGTGTCGACGATCTAAAACAAGATCTGGACTAGAAAACAACAATACGAACTACCTATCACCCACTGGATAATAAAATCACCGAGTGCGACAGCTCACACGTTACAACGTAGGTACCCAATGGCTGCCTATTTTTGTATTTATAGACCTATAAACTTTACTTGTCACTCATCATGAATTTATGCCCCGTCCGTCCCAAATGTGGTTTCTTCCGCTGACGAGTTTCCCCGTGTCAACGTGTTCAGTAAACAATGCTGGTCCATTTGCCGTCGCTCGTCCGCGAAACGTTCCAGAAACAAAGGATTTTGTCTTCTCGTTTAACATAAACAAAGTCTAATTTCCTGGTCTTCTCTTTGATTCTGCTTTTGCCTCCTTTTACTCTATATCCCATCTCTATATTCTGCAACTTTATATTTTGCATCTAGGAGTGTAAGGATCGAATTCGATTGTGTAGTGTTGGTTGATAGGTTGTTTTGGTGGATGGTGAAAGTGAATCGTGCAGGCGGCGCCGTCGATGTCGTCGGGACGCCACCGCTCGTACAAACAATCGAAGCGCGTCGAGGAAGGATGCTTAGCACTTGCACCTCTAATTATATCCACGAAACGCGCTGTGGAAACAAACACGCACGATCTAGAGATCGATTCGATTTTTATCTCGATTACAATGCATTACTACATAATTGATGCGCTTTTAAATTCTAATTTGAATGATTTCGAAACAGAATATCTATTACAACGCATTTTTTACCTACACATTTATTTATAATACAAAACTATCTTAAGACACGGTGACTGATTAGAAAAAAAAGCAAAACATTACAAAAATAAAAAATTGTGATTTAAAGCTTTAAAATTAACTTAATGATACAATGATACATATACATTACTTAGCTAATTTAAGAGCAATTCTTGTATATTTAATTATATATAATCTGAATCTCTGAAAACGGATTTTCATGAAATTTTGTATGCAGGGGTTTCGGGGGCGATAAATCGATCTAGCGTATTTTTTTTTGCAAAGACAATGCAAAGCTCGGTTACCCAGATGTTAAAAATTATATTAAGTACACTTACTAACTAATTATACATATTTGTAATCGAACGAAAAACTATTGTATTTCCAAACTTTTATTTGTTTTAAAAAACAGAACACAATTAACGCACTAGCCCGAATGCAAGTAACATACTGCAAAAGCTTTTAAAACCTAAAATAGATACAGCTACGCAGAAGTGTCTCTGGCAAAGAAGTTTAAATGTTTTAAAACTGTTCTTTCCCAGAACCGGATTGGGGACAGCATGTCTGTTTATGTTTGTGGACGTGGTGATGACACGGACGGATGTCGACGGTGACGACTTTTATCTTCCAGGTGCGTTATTCACTATGACCAATCCAAGTTCAGCGGCCTGATTACGCTGATGTCTGGCTATCGAGATGGTTTTCAGTTTGACATTTGATTCCTATCCAACCTATATGATTGCTATTACAGTATGGGAATCAGATGTCAAACTGAAAGCCATCTCGATAGCCAGACATTTGCGTAATCGGGCCGCAGATCACGGTGTGACGTCACACGGTTTGGGCAATGTATCTCCTATGTAAAGAATAAAGCCCATGATCACGTTTCGACGTTACACGTTTTGTGACAAGGAATCTCTTATGTCATACAGAATAATGCCCCAGGGCCCTTACCACCATCTCTTAATTGAAGCATTCTTATATTACTTTACTTTTTGATCATAAAGTAGACTCTATGCAGTTGACATAACACGTTGACATAAAAGTAATATTGAAATAAGAATGCTTCAAGAGATGGTGGTACGGGCCCTGGTGGCATAATAACAATAGCTGTAAAATCATGAAGGTTACAAGGTTAGCTGCGCCCTGCGATTTCACCCGCGTAGTTATAAATCCCGGTATTCCCACGGGATAAAAGCAGCCTATGTGCTATTTCAAGCTATAATCTATCTCTGTGCCAAATTTTATCTAGATCCGTTCAGCCGTTCTGGGGTTATTGAGTAACAAACATCCAAACTTTCGTTTATGATATTCCCCCGGTTTCTGAAAGCGCGATCAACACTAATCGGCTCTGAAGTCACTTGCTATCTTTATCTAATTTAAAGTAAAAGCTGAAATAGCAAGTAACTTAACAGCCGATTAGCGTTGATCGAGCTTTCGGAAACCGGGGGTTGTGAGTATCAATATAAAAAAAGTCATAATTCACTTCTTTGTTCACCTCATGCCTCGATTTTTCACGTTGAATCTAGATTTTCGTTGAAAATAGATTTGTTGTCAGTTCTTCTCGGCGTTGGTCGCGTGGAACTGGCACTAGAGTCACCTAGTTTTTAAGACGTTTCTAAATGATCCTTGTGATTTTATTGAATAAACAATATTTTGAATTTGAATTTGTTTTTCTAATTGTCTCCACAGTGAGAGCAGCCCTTGCCACCAGCGACGTTGTCACGCTGCCAACCGATCTGTCACTCGGCTCATTTGTTTACTAATCGCCGGATTTAATGGATTTTGTCATTCGGGATCACTCGTTTGATGTGGCTGCTGTTTACATTGGAAAAGACAAATTGGTGCGATTCGTACGGATGTTATGCTTTAGAAATAATGTGATTCGATTTTTGAGGAACATTATTCTTTTGAAGCAGCTATTAGTCATTTATCAAAGGGAAAATGAAAATTCGGTAATTTATGATGGAAAAACTGTTATTGTTTTCACACGTCAAGGTTTTGGTGGTTGGTCACGTGAAAACACAGAACAGTAATATCCTAGCAGACGTGAACTGATAGATTCGGCTAGCTTTAGGACGTTTCAAAGTAATTATATGGGTTTAATTGAATAACGCCATTGACTATAGCTTTATTTAAAACGCTACGAGTTTCATTACATCTGTACCTATTATTACAGTACATCAATTTTTTTTATGTAATTGGTAATTTAATAGACTCACGGCTGCAAAGAGTTAAATTAAAATTATGTAGTTAATTCTAAAAATATCGTTTAGGTAGTCGTTTTTTAGGAAGGTGTTAAACAAAACACACCTATTCCAATTAAATTTATCGTTTGCAATCAGGTAATGTGATTCAAGGTGTCACAGAAGCTTTGAATGTTTATAAACATCACATTTAATAGAAAACCTAATCCATTTATTTCCCTATTCAAAATATCCTGATCTATTTTCATCCTAGTCTGCTTGGATGTAAAGTTGAAAATTGAATGTTATTTCAAAACGGAAGCATGTCACCGGCCTTTTGGTCGTTTCATGTTTGTCACAGCTGTGATTGGAGTCAATTAACGTTCTTGTTTTACGAAATCTAATGGCGTGTTAAATGGTTTTGAACGAAATGTTGACAAGTTGATTTAAATGGGGCGTTGGATTTTGATTTAATTTGGAGGCATTGGGGATCATTCGTTGTAACGTAAACCTTTACATACCTATTAGGGTAAATCGGATTAATAAAACTAGTATCATCATCAACCCGGAGAAGTCTACTGGTAGGGCCTTTCTTCTTTGTCGTATTGCAGTTTTTGAATGTTTTTAAAAACTTTTTAGTTCTATTTTATGATTTTTTTATTAAGCTTGTTGCCGATTGTTCTACGCTTGGTCATGTAGAACTCTTACCTACTTTAGCTCGTTTAAATGTCTATTTTGATTGAACTGGACAAATGCCTTTTTGCGCATCTGGGGTATCTGGGAAGCGTCATCTATGTATACACAGATGACGCTTTGGTTTGTGGCTCTCGGGTCTCTTCATCATGTTTTGATTTTGATATTCAGTTTTCTTATTACATTTATAGTGTTTACTAACACTTACGGAGAATACTTTTTGGGGCATTATAAAACCTTTTTGATAATCAGTGTTTTTTTTTTTCAAAAAAGTTTTGTTGATCTTCAGGTTCTGAGGAGATAGATAGATAATATCTTGGTATCCAATGCATTATTGCATACCAATCCCAAATTCAGTACACCTACCAATTGACAGATATAGGTACGTAAAATCATTGCATACCTATCCCAAATTCAGTACACCTACCAATTGACAGATAGGTACGTAAAATTATTGCATACCAATCTCAAATTCAGTACACCTTCCACTTGACAGATAGGTACGTAAAATCACTCAATCTTCGTCAGTTCTCAAGAGGGGCGTCCACGTCAATGACCCGCATGGTAAGGTTAAAACAAATCTATAATTAGTAAGCTCTCGCTCTGGTTTGTGTCGTGGTCGCTGTAAAAATTAATGTAAACAAATACTTGCTCTCACGCCAGGGTGGGCTGACACCCGAACCATTTTAGATGGCCATTTTTTTAGACGAGAATAGTGAATTTGAGTTACAAAAATTGGTGTACGTTCTTGGTTGATCTCTTGCATTCTTATTTCAATATTACTATTATGTCAATGTCTTATGTCAACTGCATAGAGTCGGCTCGGATCAAAAAGTAAAATAATATTGAAACAAGAATGCTTCAAGAGATACTGGTTTTTGCCCTGGAAAGTGGGATTTTACCTGAGGGCCAGCCGCGATCTCTTGAAGCATTCTTATTTCAACATTACTTTTATGTCAATGTCTTATATCAACTGCATGGAGTCAGCTTTAAGATCAAAAAGTTAAGTAATATTGAAATAAGAATGCTTTAAGAGATCGCGGTTGGCGCTCTGAACCAAATACCCAACCATTTTAAATGTCATTTTTTATTATAAAAAAAAACTATAGGATCGTGCACCAATGAAATTTTCTGTTAAAAAAATTATGTGCACAATACCAGTACTCTCAAGAACGGTGAAGGAAAACATCGTGAGGAAACTGGCATGTTGTAGAAACTAAAAAGCTCTAACATATTGTGTCGAGTACTCTAAAGCCTCTTGTGGCGCACTTAAAATCCTTTCACTACACTGTTTCGAAAGAGACTAGTGACACGACAAGAAGAAGAATAAAAAAAAATACGGACCTACCTAAACTGAGAAGATTTTTAAGTGGAAAGTGACGTGGAAAGATTAGTTTCATGGAGAGAATTCAAAATCCTTCCTAGATATGTATAATAATATGGAGTAGCTATGGGGATGTCAATGGGGACGCTTATGTTTGGCAGTAGACTTTTAAGGTCGATAATACATTTTTTTTATTACACCATTTTCTATTTTTTTTTTCATTTGAAACAGTACCGCACATCCAGTAAGGCCGAACTCAGACAGTACAAAAACCCATTTGTCTTCACACAGTCTGTTAAAAAACGGAAGTTAGCGCAACAACGTCATGCAGAAACAATTTATTCAACGGATCGTAAGGAACAGTTCACGCATGGCAGGCGCCGAAGAAAGTGGTTATATCACAGTGCGTGTTTATTTGCACTGAAGTGTAAGAAGGGGTGTTGAATGCTGAATGTCGTTGTGTTGACTTATAAGTTCAACTGTCAGAAGTGTACTATTAAAGTAATAACGTTGAGGTATTATTACGTTTGCAGGACCTAGAATAAGAACTTAGAAGTCTGTGCTATGATCTGAGAAGCGAGAAGGAGTGAATATGTGGGTTAGGGATATGGCTCAAAAACCATCTCCCTAAAAAGTAGCTTCATAGAGGTTGTTGATGGAAATTCATGATAAACGGTAGCCATAAGCTATAACAAAGCGAAATTATTATTATTATTATTTTGCCTTGTATGTTACGCACGATATCAACGTGCCCTACGATGCACTGCACTGCGTCCATCAATTTGAATAACGCTGTGAAGCAACATTGCCTGTAATTTCACCGGAAACCACACCCTTCAAATCGAAGCATAGCGTCGTTGCTTGGCGGCAGAAATAGGCTTAGTGGTCGTACTACCCCAGATATGGTTTCCACACGGCTCCTGTCCAGCATTAGACTTCTTGGTGAAGGCAAACATCGTGAGGAAACTGGTTGGAGAACCTAACAAGTTCTAATAATGTATCAAGTGCTCGAAAGGAGCACTTTGAAGGTGCATTTTGAATCATTTCACCACACTGTTTCCAAAGAAACTAGTGACTTGAAAAGAAGAAGATTAGACTTCTTCAATCTCAATGACCTATGACAGATAATAAAAATAAAGTAGTGCGTGTACCCCATTCAAAAATAGCAGTAAAAGTCAGTGTGTGCCCTATTGACATATTCTGAGTAAACTCATTACACGACAGAAACCGGAGAAGGCGGGACGTCGTTCTGGCGAATTTCCCGAATTCCCCATAAAATGGGACATTCCTCATAAAACGGGACAAGTGTCCCGTTAAATGTCCCGCGTGTGGCCACCGGATGCGCATGAATGGGACGCTGTCGGATTATAGGTATTTAAACGGAACTGCGGGGACTGTTATAAGTGCTATTTTGCCATAATGTTGCACACTGTCACAGTGCATCAGTGTCCAGAGCGTGTACAAAACAAATAAATTCGATTTATATCTCATACAATTTCAGAACAGTTTAGAAGCTCTTCTGGTGCAAATTAGATGCAGAACTGGTTTTTTAGAACAGCTCTATATCCGGAGATGTTAACCGTACCCTTTCGGCCACCAAAAAATATTCGTAATTAGTTAAGGGTTAGTCAGAGGTACACTCAAACATCCACTCAACTCTCACAACACAAAACTCAACAACGACACATTAATACGTTGTTAATTTTTTAAGAGTAGTAGAGCTCTTTGTGAAGGGCTCGTCCTGGGAAGTACTACCATCACACCTTTTTCTGCCGCCAACAAGCAACGCTGTCCTGTCTCGGTTTGAAGAGTGGTGGTCGCCGGTGTAATTACAAGCACATGAAGCTGCATCTGTCGCCTAAAGGGCACGTCCCTATCGTGCGTAACTTACGAGACATGCTTTGTTATAGGTGATGGTTACCATGTTACATATGGGGTCATCTGCTTGTTCCTTAGTTA
This sequence comes from Plemyria rubiginata, assembly GCA_963576535.1. NCBI lineage: Eukaryota > Metazoa > Arthropoda > Insecta > Lepidoptera > Geometridae > Plemyria > Plemyria rubiginata. The sequence continues at coordinate 8,317,061 of OY754923.1, forward strand.
TTAGTGCATTTATTACAGTATGCTATTGAATACTCATTGCAGATATCAGAATGTTGTTGCCAAAATAACACTACAGACACCTGAAAGTTCAATATTTAACTTCGAAACTTGCTAAGGTAATCTGAAACTTACACCAACGGCCTGCGGTTCAAAATGCGGTTTCCCATGAATTGTCGTCCCTCCACCTGCCTCTAATTGCAGTAATTGAGTTTTTCTATTACAAACCGTCACGGTGATGTCCACGGCTAACGAATCTGGATCGTAATCTTGGTAATTGGGTTTACTGGGTTCACTTCGGCAAGTCTGGTAATTGGTACATGGGGCCATTTGTATTTAAAATTAAATCATACTTTATCCGTAACTTAGTCATCGTGAATGAATGAATGAATGAAAATTCTTTATTGCACACCTTAAAACTAACAAAATAGGACAAATTATACATAAATATAAATCAAATGGTCGATCTTTTTTTAGAACTTTCTGACCCACCTGATGTTAAGCGGCAATTAAGTAAATCAGAAACCGTGTAAAAGACTCGTCTGGGAAAGTACCACAATGCCAATTTTTGACGCCAAGCATTGTTGTTGTGAAGTGTTTCGAGTGAAATTATAGGCACATTATCGAGTCGATGTTCTATAGTTCAGAGTTTTATCGTATTCGATCTTTATTCGTCTTCAATATTTTAGTATTTTTCTGTTTCCATTTATTATTTCCATGCCTTGTATTCATTGTTCCTCTTAAATAAACGCGATGATAAAAATCTTTAAGGCTTTTAACACACTAGGCGTGTGGTCGGGATAATTATATTTTTATAGCTCTGTCGGAAAACAAGACCGTGCGATTTTCTCTCTTCACGCGATCAGGGGCCTAAATACATATGAATTTTGACATTTTTGGGGTTAACGTATCCTAGCTATATTAGATCTTATGCTCAAAGTCAAAGTCAAGAGGTATTTATTAAAAAAAATAACAAAGATCACCTTTAAACTAGGTGTATCTAGGGTCCAGTTCCACGCAACCAAAGCATTATACGGCAACAACTTACGCCTTGATTCGTGCCATTATTTTGTATGATCCTTGTTATAATATAATATTAATGATCCTAATATAATTGTTATAGTTAGGGATACGATAACGTTCATGCGACTTACGTCAAAATTGGTCGTGGTTAGGCGTCAGGTCGCAAGTGTACCAGCTGGCAGGCATAAAAAAAAAAATAATGCAGGACAATCCACACAGCACCATCTAGCCCCAAAGTAAGCTACTCAAAGCTTGTGTTATGGGTACTAGATAACTGATATATTTAATACATTATATACTCACATAGATAGATATTTTTTATTATACATAGAAAACACCCAGACCAACGGAACAAATTACTGTAGATCGTACACAAATTTGTTCCGATGCGGGAATCGAACCCGCAACCTCTGCGTCGCAAGCGGACTCTCGCCCGCTGCGCCACCGAGGTCGTCGTCGAGCCATGAAAGTATGATCATCATCCAGCTTCATAAAGATGAATCTCAAATCGTAAAAACCCCAATTCCTTTCAATCCAGCAGATTGCTTGCAATCGAGACTCCCACCATTAATCCTTAATTGGTCACAATGACGTCATCGCCACCAACATTGTTGTCTGTTCGAAATCCTCAAAAAACGCTTCAGTGATTTTGAGTGACACATTTAATTGCACAAATTATCATTTAATTACGGACTTTATAAACAAAATTGCCGGCTAGAGGTCAACACTCTGTCATTTTTTTATTTTAATTATTTTCTCACAATTTGTATGACATCACATTTTTGAGCTACTCTTTTGTTTTGTTTATCTGATGATCTGGACGAAAAAATAAACAGCAAAAATGTTATGATTGCAATACAACTTCAGCTCATCAATCTTTATGAAAAGATGGTGTCGAAAGATGAAACTTATTAAAATAATGACTCGATCACTTAAAGAAATCTGTTCTACGTCTTTCGAAGTGTTTAGATTACGATCTGGCCGATGCCATTCTTTATGATACAATAAGATTGCAAAATCGTTGTAATTATGGCCCATCTAAAACTGAGGTTTCGTCACCCGAGTAGCGGTCGACATCCATGTCTTTTATTTTCATGGACCATCTCCTTTATTACCACCACTTCACGATGACCTTTCGTAATGCTTTTAACTTCATCGATCTCCTCATTGTACTAAACACTGAGAGATCTTTTGTTTTTGGTATGATTTATCGAATGTTCTAACTTCGTTGTCGTGTCGTGATTTTTAGGAGTTCGCTTTGCGTAAGTTTCGAGTCGTGATATTGCTTTGCAGAATAATTTGTTAAACGATGGGAATGATATTTAAACGATATTCTAGATGTTACGTTACTTTTTTGGTACGATATATTTTATTTCATTTAAAGGCTAAGGACTTTGTTTTCTGAGCAGATGACGAATAATTGTCGTAATTTCTAGCATATGTAGTCAATATGGCCATTCTACGAACAGTTTTGGAAGACAACAAACAAGCCGATCATCTGAATTCTTTTGTCAAAGCCGCCGCGTTTCATGAACTTCATCAAAATACTTGATTAATCATCCCATTACCTAATAAGCTACTAAAATAACACGTCTATCAATTGCAATTAAAGATGAAACATCACGTCGTCTACCTATTTAAAAATTCACCAATTAACACTAAGTAGACCCTGGTAAAAAGATTAAACGAATACTTAGCAACGGTCACATCTGAAACTAGACAACTGTCACATATCTGTACGTACGAATTTAATCGCGGCGGCTCCCTTTGTGCTTGCATTATCCAAGATGGCGGTTGGGGATCAAAGGGACCGCGCATGTGAGGCGTCCGCGGTGAAATGTCACCACGGTCGATCAATTAACGGTTATCCAGTCTTTAATTCGTTATTGATATCGGAATAACACAGACGGAGAAGGTGGAATGACCGTAGCTTATACGATTTTTTGTTTGGTTGGAGTGTAAAGTTGGAGCGTGCAATGTTATGAAACTATAAGACTTTTGATTATATGTGTAGGATATATTTAATTCATGAACCCAGCGTAGAAAAAAATAACCTGTTATTCATTCAAGTTCGTCTTCAAATATTAAAAATTTACAAAATCTAAGTCCTATGAAGGTAAACTATCTTAAAAAAAATTATTAGCTATGTTGTATGAAATGTATTTATGTTATTTTTGACGACAAAATTTATTTATATTTTGACTTAAGACTCGGCTCTCTTATGTCTTTAGCCACATAGGTACAAAAAATAACTCACTAGAAAACTAGGTTTAATCGGTGTCCGATGTAAACTTTAATAGCCTTTACAAATTGATACAGAACGATGGGTATATTTTGAAGTTGTGATAAATTTTTTAGATAGTTTATAGGTAATCTCTATTTTTAGGTGACCTTTTTCACACTATTTGACGTATTATTTGAGTTAGATTATTATTTATAATCTTGTATAAGTTACGGTTAGTCATTATTTTGATTTTAGTCTATATTTTTTGTGTAACCTTCTTGTGCCAAATAAATAAATTATTATTATTATTATGTATGTTTTACGTATTATTGAAGGTTTGAGCCTAGTGGTAGCAACGACACTTATTATTATTTAAATAATTAGGATTTTTTCCCAAATCATATTGCTCTTGTTGTGTCTCTTAATTTTTTGAAACAGTGTGGTGAAAGGATTATAAGTGGGCCTCAAAGAAACTCTTTGTTCTTGACACAATACTTTAAGATCTTTTTAGGATTAACGACATGCCGGTTTTCGTGCGATTTTTCCTTCACCATTTGAGAGTTTGTGTTTTTATTTACTGGCACGTAAACTTTCTCATTGGTACATGATTGGTTATGAACCCACGACCTTATGATCGGATAGCGACTACCACTAAACCACCAACGATCAAACATAATTTTACAAATCGCAATATAATTGCTACACACTTCCAATTGATACTACAAATTACCTTTTATCGTATTAACAAAGCGAGCTGGCACTAGAAAACTCAAAGCGAACCAAGAATTCCAAAGCTTTTCAAAAAGTAATGAATGTTAGTGTGCATTGTATCAAACGTTTTTTTTTGTGTTATGCCGGTTGCAGACCGAAAACTAAGCTATGCCAAGGCTAAACTAAGCTATGCCAAGCAAGCTAGGCTAAGCTAAGCTAGAAATAAATGGCGTGCACACCAACAGCTAAGCCAATCGCTACTATAAACGACCGTGTGTACGACAAAGAACACTGGACAGCACTGGCGAAGGATGTGCAAAGGGTGTGCGGGGAAAGCGGGAGGGGCTTAGCTTAGCTCGTGTAGCTGCGCATCGGCATGCACAACTAACTTAGCTTCGCATATTTTAGTTAGCTCACATAGCTTAGTTCGCATAGTTTGCGATCTGCACACAAGTATGGAAAACTGCGTCAGCTATGCGAGCTAAGCTAAACTAACTTAGCTTAGCTCTTGGTCTGCAACCCGTATTAGAATTAGATAAATAACGTCTAGAAACAGCAACAAAACTAATTCGTTATTGATGGCGTCAGCGATTACGGGAGCCATGCGCGGGACGAACTTATCTGTACCAGTTTAATTATGACGCCTTTTTTATACCATACGATTTGTTAAAATAATAATTAGATAGATTAATGAACATTTCTGCATTGCACAAAATAAAATGAATATTCTCTTCCAGTAGTCTTTGCATACAAGAGGCTTACAAAACTGTACCTATTAGATAACTAGCTTTTGCCCGCGGCTTCGCTCGCGTTTAGAAGTATTATTATTAATTAGGCATAGTTTTTGCGGCTTTACTTTTGTTAAGCATGTGCAAAAAATTGGAGGGTTGAATTTATCAAAATCCTATTGAAGCGGACGTGTTCATCATAGTAGCTCCAATCTTTAATTTCAGTTCAATCAGTCGAAAATCTAAGAAGATTTATACAAACTTTCATCCCTATTTTATCCCATTAGGGGTGGAATTTATCAAAATCCTTTCTTAGGGGATGCCTAAGTCATAGTAGTTTTATGCATGCAAAGTCAGCCCGATCGGTTAAAAATTGACAAAATTTCATACAAACTTTCATCCCCTATTTCATCCGCTTGGGGGTAGAATTGATCAAAATCCTTTCTTAACGGATGCCTACGTCATAACATTTACCTGCATGCCAAATTTCAGCCTGATCCGTCCAGTGGTTTGGGCTGTGCGTTGATAGATCACTATGTCAGTCAGTCACCTTTGAGTTATATATATTAATTAGAAAAATTTGAAATCTTAGATTTAGATTAGATTTATATTTAGATTTAGATAGAAGATAGATAAAAGATTTATACAAACTTTCATCCCCTATTTTATCCCCTTAGGGGTGGAATTTATCAAAATCCTTAAGCCTACGTCATAGTAGCTTTATGCATGCAAAGTCAGCCCGATCGGTTTAAAATTGACAAAATTTCATACAAACTTTCATCCCCTATTTCATCCCCTTGGGGGTGGAATAGATCAAAATCCTTTCTTAGCGGATGCCTACGTCATATCATCTACCTGCATGCAAAATTTCAGCCCGATCCGTCCAGTGGTTTGGGCTGTGCGTTGATAGATCACTATGTCAGTCAGTCAGTCAGTCAGTCAGTCAGTCAGTCACCTTTGAGTTATATATATTTAGATGAGTTTGTTATATAAAAAAAAATCACTTGTGTGTGGTTTTGAAAAACTTGTGTACGATCTGCAGAAATTTATTCCGTTGGTCTGGGTGTTTATGTATAATAAAAAATATCTATCTATGTAAATATATAATGTATTAAATATATCAGTCATCTAAAACCCATAACACAAGCTTTGAGTAGCTTAATTTGGGGCTAGATGATGCTGTGTGGATTGTCCAGCATTTTTAATTTTATTTTTTTTAATATCGTACCGTATATCACTTTGGTCGTATCGTCACGTACAAAAGTATCTTCTTCCGAGAGACAGATACGAATGTACATTCACAGTCCAGTTATAGACCGCTACACAATACGGTGTCCATTGGACATCGAGTATCAGAGCGGCAAGATTTAATGACCGCGACTGTCCAGCATTACACATGAGGCGTGTTTCGACATAGCCCGACACTGGTCGCTCCAGTAACGCTTTGTGAAATTTTAGTGACGAACACACTTCGCCTGAAAAAGTATAGTGAATGTCATGTTTAGAGCGCGAAAGGTAAATAACAGTTTCACGACTTTTTTCCTGGTATTCACTTGGCTTGCGAAAATTCCACTGAAATTATGCAAAAAAAGTACCTAAGAAGCCGGTTTCACGAATTTTATCCTCTGGCATAGATGTATCCCCTCAGATATAGAAACTGACAGATATAAATAGTACCAAGTATGAACGCAATATCTAAGTCAAAGGTAGGTCCAAACGTTAAGTAAACTTTGTGCAAAGTTTTGATAAATAGGACAACGTCTTTTAAACGGTTTTGTGTGGGCACTATATTCAACGAGCTACAACATAAAAGTAGGGCAGTTTAAGGAGTTACCTGCATACCGTGCTTTTGAAAAAAATTACTTGAAAATGTTCGGAGATCATGTGGTAAAGTGACACAACCAAAAAAACAAAAGAAAATTATAAACAAACTATAAATTAAATATGGAACGAGAAACTTTAAGTTTTCAGTTAGCGCGTGAGTATTTATAACCGACATAAAAAAGGGAGGAGATTCGCAATTCGACTGTTCTTTTAGTGGACCGTTTTTGGTGATTATTTTTTTAATCGAAATGGGACCACTTCACCACGCTTGTCATGTGCTCCTATTTAAATTTGAGTCAGTGTGACGAGTACTACTTTTCAAAATAAGTTAGTATGAATGTATTTTTCAGTGTATTTAAGTATTAAAGTCGGTTTTTTTATAGAGTTTTAGCGGTGAAAATGCCAACGTGAGTGATCGAACTGAACGTGGATCCACTAGGTGATACTCCCCGTGATCTTGTTCTGGAATACTACAGAATAAAAATTATTCACAGTAAATTCAAAAGGACTAAACGTCACTTATCTCAGTAATTTATCAAAATAGTTTTATTGATCTATAAAATAGATAAAGAACTTATTTAAATATTTAAATGTGATGCACTTGACTCATTAAAACATGAGGTCATGATCAACTCCAGGAAAAGTCATCGCGACACCTTATTACGGGCTTCGTGATAATGCAAGACGTGTTATGAGAATACGTGGATTATAAATATAAAGTTAATTAGGTACGTATGGATGATTCAATACAGAAACAGAAACTACTACGGTAGATTCATCTAGTATTTGAGACGTTTCAAAGTGAAACCTGTGATTGTATGAATAAAGACCGTTTTCATTTTGATTTTGACTTTTATCCCAGGCATGGTAGATATCTCCTTAGGTCGTTTAGTATCAAGTACCATCTCAAGATTTTTGGGGATTTCTGAGGTGAGGGGGTGAGGAAGACGGGGGAATGCAGTTCACCTGAGGGAAAAATGGTGTATTTTATTTTCATTTGTTTTTTTTTATTTTCATTATTGATACAATTTTGAGGTTAGAGAAGCTGCCTGCGTCATAACTACTGCGCTGCAGCGTGTTCGCTATGTTTCAAGACACCGTATTTAACAAGTTATTGGGGTGAGCGGTGTTACGGCGGGAGACGCTCCTATCCCTGCTTTCCCTACCCATATTTTCAGTGGGTATTCCACGTGACAGGTTAAAAGCCCATCGCCTCTGTTCGAATAACTATAACATTATTCAAACACTAAATTTAAACAAAAACACAGTTGCAAATGCGAACTATAAATAGAACTATTTATTACTTGTGTTATAGAAGTAGGTACTTTCCCAAATGAATTTCTCAAACGACAAGAGGCGAACTTATAACTAACCAGTTGCGCCCCGCGGTTCCACCCGCGTAGATTTAAATCCCGCTATTCCCACGGGATTAAAAGTACCCTATGTGCTATTCCAGATTATAATCTACCTGTTTCCCAAGTTTCATCCAGATCCGTTCAGCCGTTCCGGCGTAAAAGAGTAATAAACATCCTTCCATCCATGCTTACAATCTTTCGCATTAGTAGAATAGTAGGACTATTATAAGAGACGTATTAACCTTATGATTACTTTATGTAAACCGTAGCTTTCGTATCAATCTATTGGTAACTACGTCACTATCAGGCTGACGATCGCACCTGCGACTATAATTCAGATGCGTCACTGCGCAAGTCTGGTTATATTGCTGCACAATCGTGACGTGACGTCAGAGGGATGCGCTATCGTGTGCTTCCTGGGTTTGCAAGTGTCAGCTATGGGGAACGGGTAACTCGACTATAATTGAGCAATTGTGTATGGACTGATGACATTGTTAGGAATGCGGGAAGTCGGTGGATGGAAAGGGCTCAGAATATTTCTTGCTGGAAACGTATAGGGGAGGCCTATGTGTTATATGCCTTTATACATGTAGGTTGATGAGGATAATGATGATGTGTGGAAAAAAATGACTACTTTCCACTTAACATCAAGTGGGCCATCTGCTTGTTCCATTAAATGCAAGTTCATTTAGTTCACTGTACAGGCAAGTTATATGATATAAGTAACTAATATAGGTAGGTAACCGAAATAAGCATACTATTATATTATACACTAGCTGTGCCCCGCGGTGTTACCCGCAATTAAAAAGTATGTCCGTTTCCTCTATGTCCTCTTCCGACCCCCACTTCGGCCTCCCCCCCTTTCCCCCTTTCCCCCTAGCTTCAATGGTTTAGGTATTTTATAACATTGTAACGAGGATCATACAAAGGAGCGATAGATACCAAGCCGAGTTTGTTGCCTGTTCTTCTCGGCGTTGGTCGCGTGGAACTGGCACTAGAGTCACCTATTTTAAGACGTTTCAAGATGATTATTGTGTTTTTATTAAATAAACATATTTTGACTTTGAATTTGACTTCCCATTTGATTTCGACTAGTTTCAGTCGATGATAAACAATACGATGATAATGTTGATTGCCGACTCGGGTCAGTGCATCGACAAACTCCCAGCCCGAGAGGCGATGTTACCAACATATTATGAACGTGTCGCCAATTACCTTCCACGTATTGACTCAGCCGAAACTAAGCTCTCATCATTTACATAATAACACCTTGTGCTCCGTATGCTGTGCTACAAGTCACAAGCAAATGGAGGTTTCTATTTTCCAGCATTGAGGATTGCGTTAATTCGGTGAGAGGGAAGCGGGAGGAAAAGGCTAAGAATCGTTCTTTCTGGAAATGTATTAGGTGAGATTTTTTCCAGCAATGGACAACTTTAGACTGATGATGATGATGATGATGAACATGGTGATGATGATGATGATGATGATTAATATAGTGATGATAATGATGTTGATGATGAGCACGGTGCTAAAATATACTTACTTACAATATTAACTAGGCAAGGCACATTATATTAACTAAGCAAGGCATATTATGAACGTGGCTAACTGCCCTGCGTCCATATGAATCATTCTAGTCTTCCTTCTTTCTCTCTTAACCCTCTCAACTCTAAAGCTTATTCATATTGGTCGCTGTTGGTCTGTTGCTATCTTCTTTTAATTCGATGAAAGAGACAGTGATATAAATACTATAAAGAGCCGCTATAACGTGTCAGAGAATATGAATAAGAGGGTAAGCGAACAGAGAAGACTGACGAGGGAATGAAAGCTCTTGCGCAAGCTTTGAACAATAACTACGAGTAGTTGCGCCCCGTGGTTCCACCCGCGCATATTTAAATCCCGGTATTCCCACGAGATAAAAAGTAGCCCATGTGCTATTCCTGACTATAGTCTAGCTCTCTGCTAAGTTTCATCCAGATTCGTTTAGCCATTCTGGCGTGAAAGAGTAGACATCCATCCAGACTTACAAACTTACGCGTTTATAATTAAAGTAGTAGGATAGATAAGCCAAAAGTTGATGCCTTGCACCATAACCTTGAATATCCAATTCTGAGTCCAAGTTTCCCCTTAAAACGTTCACCCGAAACATTAGACGTTACATAGATTTGTACTCCGATAGAGGTCAATTGGCCACATTGTTCGTTTTCCTGTATTATTATAGCTTTGATATTTTCTATTGCGTTGTATGTTTTTATGACCGCAGTTACATTTGCAATCTATGTGTCTACTTACCTTGAGATATTTGGAGGTTTGTTTAAAGGTTAGTTATCTATCGATATTTATCTAGAAGGTATGTAAATGGGACATTTATTTACAAATTAATGTAATCGCGTGAAACTGGCGTTAGTTTCACCTGGCTTACAAGACGTTTGAAGTGACCCTTAAGATTGAATTGAATAAAGACTTTTGATAGCCTTTTTATATGTAGCTTGTACATTTTGTAAATACTCGTATTCGTATTCGTAAAATTGATTTTATAACTAGGAAGACGAGTATTTACAAAATGTACAAGCTACACATAAAAAAGCTATCTACAGATCTTTGGGAATTAACTAGGAGATTAGCTCAACTGATTCAAATTAGTACCAATCGGGCAGCGTCCCAAATGGGGGCCTATGTCTAGCAGTGGACTTCTGTAGGCTGAGGATGATGATGATGTTGTTAAGTCTTGTCAATAACGGGATGTTGATTTAGTTATTTACCCTATATAGGTACTTGTCTCGAAGATCATTTAGAAAGTATTTATTCATCATTTTTAAGTTTCGAAACACCATCGCATCCTGGTGGAAAGTGCAATCGTTTGAGTAAATTAAAACAATTTATCTTCTTAATTGCGTTAACTATTTATATAAATTGCCATCATCTTTGACATTCAATTTGGCATTTTTTAAAACCAGTTTTGCCTGTACCCTCTTATTCATAATCTCTGTCATTTTGTAACAACTCTATAGAGTATTCTTGTCACTGTCACTTTCGTGCCAACGAAAAGAGATAGCATAACTTACCAGTCTAATAAGCTATTGGCGCGCTCAGTGACCATTATGAATAAAGGCCATACGTATTTATCTTTTGTATTGTATTCATACCGCCACTGGCGGTCCATACACAAATTGTTAATTTTATTAAATAAGTACATAGGTAATCAAGTTTTAATTATAGTCTAGCAATAACATACAATAGTAAATATGTTTAATAGTGAGCACCGGTGGTCTAATGGGAGTGACCCCGCCTTCCGATCGTAAGGTCGCAGGTTCGAATCCGGTCGTGCACCAATGGATTTTTCTATCGAAAAATTTATGTGCGCAATGCCAGTGCTCTTAAACGGTGAAGGAAAACATCGTGAGGAAACCAGTTAGTATTCTAACAGCGGCGATGGGCTTGCAACCTGTCACGTATGGAATACTAACTACTGCAAAATGTGGGTATGTGCCAAATGTAATGTTTGGACGTACCTCTGTCTACCCCCCTTAGACATCCTCAAAGAATCTTGAATTAGTACCTACTTGGTACTGGGAAATCTGAAGGGATATCTACCGTACCTGGGGATCAAAGTCGTGAAGCTGTTTCAGTTTTTCAGTGTATAAGAAATAAAGCTTTTTATTATTATTGTATTTATGCCCAAATATGAAACGGTATATTTAGACCAAAATTTAATACCTGAGTCTATTTGACAGTCCATACAGCTCAGTTGGTAGTCGCTCTGCCTTCTGCGCCGTAGGCCGTATGGGTTCGATCCCCATCGAGAGCAAAAATTTTTTTGTGTGTTGAACATAGATTTTTGTTATAAGCATGTATTTACAAAAAAAAAGTATGTGAGTAGTATATCAGCTATCTGGTTCCCATATCACAAGCTTTGGTTTATCTTGGGGCGAGATAGTGCAGTGTGGAATGTCCACCGATAGTTATTTATATAATATTTTACTTTTTATACAATCATTTTATTTGTATCACACATATTTTTAAACTAGCTGGTACCCGCGACTTCGTCTGCGTACTTTTAATTTGACTAAAGTTTCATGGTTTTATCTTTTAAAATTAAGAAATCCCATACAAACTTTTAACCTCTATTTCAACCTCTTCATCCCTTTTTTTCGCAATAAAAGGTAGCCTATGTCCTTTCTCAGGGTCTAAATTCTCATTGTCTGTACCAAATTTCATCAAAATCGGTTGAGAGGTTTAAGCGGGAAAGCGTAACAGACAGACAGACAGACAGACAGAGTTACTTTCGCATTTATAATATTAGTTGGGATAACGGAACCTTAGGATTTAACTTGTCAAGATATAACGCAGGCAAACCCGCAGATAGAAGCTAAATCTATAGATATATCTTTGACGGTCAGACCAGTTAATGTATTAATGATGACTGTCAATCTTCAATCTTCGACGACCATCTGCGTTATCATTGTCGGATAGCTTGACATCTTTTGTACAAGGTTTTGAGATCGAAGATATTTTTTGTCGCGGATGGTGTTTTGAACTATAATGATTATGATTCTGGAAAAAAACTTGGAACATTGTTCTGAGTTGAAATACTTAATTATGTCCATGTGCGAAATTCTGATGCAGGAATGTTTTTATTTTACTTATTAATCAAGAATTATTCTAATCTTAGGCCGATAAAACAATAAATAAATAAAAAAAACAATAATCACTACATAATATAAAACAAAGTCGCTTTCTCTGTCCATATATCCTCATGTCCCTATATACTCATGTCCCTATGTGTGCATGTATGTATCTTTAAAACTACGCAACGGATTTTGATGCGGTTTTTTTAATAGATAGGAGGTTTCAAGAGGAAGGTTTATATGTATAGTACATGCATAATATGTGCACCTGTGCGAAGCAGGGGCGCGCGGGCGGGTCGCTAGTTATTTATAATATTTCTTCTGCCAACTCGCCAACACGTAGTACACATTTTTTTCTCTCCACTCTCTGTTGTCATCGAAAATGTACTACCTGAAAAAATACATTAGTTAATAGTAATAAAAAAACTAAAATCTCTATAAACATTTGCATGCTTTTTAATAATCCACAATATAATCTCAATCCATGGCGCTACTTTTTGTCTTCAAGATAAGATCGGTGCGCAGGCGCAGGGCACAATGGCGCGGTAATTGACAAACCATGACTAGAGACTCAAGACTAGTGCTGTCTCATGAAGAAGTCTGCTGTGTGACAGTATCATGGGTTATTTTGAATTATCTGACATCCATAGTGGCTCAGTTGGTAGTAGCTCTGCCTTCTGCGCTGTAGGCCGTGCGTTCGATCCCCTCCGAGAAAACAAGTTCCATCACTTCTTCTTCGATTTTCTAGTTTGTTTTAAAAAAAAAAGTGTGGTGAAAGGATTTTTTGTGCGTTTCAATCCTCCTTTTCGGAGTCCTACCACTTAGACATCAAACATTGTGTGATGGATGAATATAGATGTGTTATTGTGCTCTGTGTGGGACTTTTTATTTAGAAAAAAAAAACATAATATCATCACACCTTATCTAAATATTATATGTATGACAAGGTATGATGATGGTGATATATCCTATATGATGCGTGAAATATCAACCATTTTTTTACCTGATGATACACCGTCACGAGTAACGTAATACATTTGGCGGATTTTGAACCCGTTACCTATGCTACTACTACACGAACCAATGCTAGATTTTCCGATCACGTGTGCATAATTACCTGCATATCTCATGGATCAATTACATCTACACAACCTTCGGCACCCTTATCAACACATCATCAAAATTCGATACGTGTGAAGCCTTCCGTCATATAAACATGTACGTACAGTATAGTCACTCAAAAAACTAACTATGAGTATTTTAATCAATCCTGCAGCTACATTTACCTAATTTTTTTTTCACTCATATCTATTGTGATCGTATAATAATATGCTCGTTAGGAAAACATAAGCACACACTAATTATACTAAGAAGCTAACTCAAATATAACACAAAAAAAAATAAAAAAACAAATATTGTAATAATAAATTGCATTATTATTATTATTAATTCATTTATTTCAGATAATTATAACAATCCATAAAATATCAAATACACAAAAACTTACAACTTTACATGCACCTTATAAATAAATATTTTTATTATAATGAAATGTCACAAAAAATTTGAAATTAGAATTGAAAATTTGATAAAATTGAAATAAAATAGCTGTGGAATTATATAAAATTATGAAACTTTATAAAATAAATTAAAAATTTGATCAGATGGATCCCATAACTATCTCCATCCACCTGTATTGTAAATTATGGTAAATGATTTTTTTCTGCGTAATAAAGACGCGATTCGGTAATTTGTAAAAAAATATACTAAGTATACACCTATTACAAATATACCTAATTAAGCCACTTTTTTTCTACAGACCAAGCTGATGGCCCACCTGGTGTTAAGTGGTAACCGTGACCTATACTTACCAAACCATGCATTGCCTCGCAAGTCACAAAATTAACGGTTCAGATGATGCACTGCACTGCGTCCATCCTCTAAACCGTTATGACGCAGATATACGAGTATATGTTCAAAAAGGTTGTAATGTGTTAACGAGAAGTTTTGACGGGTGTCAGCCTCTTAAGGTTCTGTATGCGACTGTACCAATATACAGGTACACTTCCGTCATTGATTGGCGACCTCAGCATCGATTATTTAGATGTCACGATCAGTAGAATCACGACTGTAAAGGTCAGGGTCGAACGTAATAGAGCTTTGGGAGTCCAAGTGCCTTATTGAAGTATTTAATTGGTATGCACGCAGGTTTTTTGGTTTTATCGTTATATTATTACTACTTTAATCATCAAACTAAGAGTAGTACTATACACATAACGCATGCTATGTTTGTATTGTTATAAGTTGTAGGGAAACTTATTTGGTTTTTTATCCGTATCCAGAGAAAAATGGCATTGATTAACTGAAACTGTTAATTTTTTTGTCACAGTCAAAAATAGGTACACAACCATCTTTTGAGTGATACAAAAGTAGTAAATTTTCATAAATAAAATAGATATAAATCTCCATGTACGTTCTTCGCAAATAAAGCTACTCTTTTTATTTTAAATCGCAAACTTAGCTTCCGTCATACTGATAAAACCGAAATATCTACAGCAATTTTATAAGCCATTAAAATAAGTTAATTTCGGTCCGACTGACACATTCGTAATAAGTCTGCAAAGCGGTAAAAATAGCGGAATAAAGACGAATGCTCATTGACTGACGCTTTTGTGGTCAATGCGGTCATTAATCATTGTGACTTTTTTGTCACAATATGGCGGAGTCACCTCTGGGTGTTTGGGTATTGTGGCCAAACATGAACTCTGGTCAAGAGAGCCGCTAGTATGATCAACACAACGTTTGTGATCAGGTAGTTTTTAAGAGTTCTACTTATTAACTACTGCAGCAGAATCGAACGGCATCACCGAACGACTTTGGAAAAGCATTACTTGCAAGTTAGCAAACCTATGCAGAATCAGTGTCCGTTTTGCGAAGCGAAACACGGTATTATTTATAAATTTTTTACTTTGTTTAAAAACGAGGACTCGTGTTAAAAAGCCACACTTTCTAAGCTATAGCAAAAATAACTAACAGAACCGCAATTTTTGAAAGCGTGATTTTCAAGAATACAATAAACGCAATTCGAGCCATTTGCAAAGTTAATACAAGGATGTTAAAGTTCATTTTACATTAAAGATTGGTTACCAGTGTCACAGGGCGGTATAGTCACCAGCTACGACCATAATTAGTTTTAAAATTGGATGTTGGCTATGGACAAAAAAGCTCAAAGCCGCGCGAACATCAGTGATTATGTTCTAACAACATTTTTGTTTGGAATTTTTCGTGATTGGATTTGACAAATCACAATGGAGAGGACAGGTAAATTGGCTTGTGTCCTGGTTTCTTAGGAAGTAGTGGCCGTTATTATGAGCGTTAGGAATTAGGAGGGAACATGGCGTATCTTTTTCTGTCTCGAAGTGATGCTGGTTTTCATTTAAAACGTTTGGGTTCCGGTGAAATAGCCAACCTAACCCCCGGTTTCTGAAAGCGTGATCAACACCAATCGGATGTCAAGTCACTTGCTATTTTTGACATTTGACAGCCGATTAGTGTTGATCAAGCTTTCAGAAACCGGGGGTTAGAGATGTGATATTTGAGAGCACTTGTCGGTGGTCTAGTGGGAGTGTTCCCGCTTTCTGATCTTATAGCTGGTTCGCACTGGTCGAGTAGCGAGTCCACCGAACCGAATTTAAAATATTAAAAAAAACAGTGTAATTGTCTCAACGGGGCTCATGTCCTAGACATTTTGTTACCCCTAAACTTTTTTAATATTATGAAACAATGTAAAAAACATTATTATAAGTACATACGTCGCATTTTTCTTAGGAAACCAGGTCAGCTAAATTGCAGTTGGCCAAATGATAGGTTGGACGTGACTTAAAAAATGCTCATTGAATAAATTTTGATCGTGTGAATTTGCGTGGATTAACATTTTATTAGCGTGAACAAAATATTTGAGTCATCTGTTTTTAATACAGTCAGAAATGGCCCATGTTATTTATGAGTGGTAATCATCACATATCGTAAGTCACACATGATAGGAACGTGCCCTACAATGCATGGCATGCGCCCATCAACTTGAGCAATCAACAGGCATTACAGGTGTTAAGCTTCATGTGCCTGTAATTTCACCGTCAACCACACTCTTCAAACCAAAAAACACAGCAACGCTGCTTGGCAGTAAGAGGCACTTATAAATATTTAGCCCTAAGACCTGATAATAATATAAGTTGGTACATAATATTGATGAAAATCATCTTAAGGGCCCGGCGACAGCGGCTCGCAGTTTCGAGGTGCGATTGGCTATTATTTCATTTTATTTCATATCGGGGGGTTGTTTGAAAGAATAACTATCCAGTGACACGCATAAATACTGTTCGAACACAAATAACACAATAATATAAGGGAAACATGCCCGAATCAGAAATCATTTTGGTATTAGTATGTTTGGCCTTACGTTTACCTAATACCAAAATGATTTCTGACTCAAGCACATTTCCCTTATATTATTATATTATTTGTATTCGAACAGTATTTATGCGTGTCACTGGATAGTTATTCTTTCAAACAACCTCCCCGAAATGAAATAAAATGAAATAATAGCCAATCGCACCTCGAAACTGCGAGCCGCTGTCGCCGGGCCCTTAATCCACCGGTCAGTAGAATATATTTGTGGAATTCTGGATTGGACAAAGTTTAAAACCAGCAATCCCAGCTTTGGCAAAATCGATTTTATTACCTCTAGTGATGATCTCACTAAAGTATATCAGGAGAGTAAAAATGTCTGTCAACTTGAGGAACGTTGGGAGAAGCAGAATATCATTTATTGTGGAAGAGATTGTGGGAGATGCTATTATAATGCGGAGTATTCTGAACAAGACGTCAATGGGATTTCAATACGTCTTCATGGCGTCCATTTTATATTGTGGCCATAGAATTCACTAGTGATATTCCGTAAGCAATAAAATCAGTCACGTTGGCATTTTCACCGACAAACCCCGAGTGAGCGTGGGTGGCGCTAAATGGAATATACAGAATAGAAAATTGAAAGCCTACCGCGGATTAAGCTATAACCTGGACACTGGTTGTTGTCAGAAAAAATCGAAAATAAATAAATAAATAAATAATGCTCGACAATCCACACAGCACTATCTAGCCCCAAAGTAAGCTATTCAAAGCTTGTGTTATGGGTACTACTAGATAACTGATATATTTAATACATTATATACTTACATAGATAGATATTTTTTATTAGACATAGAGAACACCCAGACCATCGGAACAAATTTCTGCAGATCTACACAAATTTGTTCCAAGGCGGGAATCGAACCCGCAACATCTTGCGTCGCAGGCAGGCTCTCGCCCGCTGCGCCACGAGGTCGTCAAAAAAAATTAACGTAACGTGGAAGAAAAGTTAAAACCAAGAAGTACTGAAATTAAATCACATGGATCACTTGTAACAAAACCTAGACATGAAAGAACCCAATAAAAGAAAATTCCCATAACATTAATGCTATTAATCATTAGTAAATTGACTCAGGCGTGACTTTGCGGAAGTCCATTGTTGAATATAAATTAACTTAAACAAAGCAATATGTAGTACTAATCCGCTGATCTAATCTCCTTAAGCTGGAATAACTTAATTAGAATTAGAGCTGAAAGTCAAGTCTTTCAGCTCAGCGCTGGACGAGGCAACACGTTCAGTGCACAGCGAGTCAATTTCCTGAAGATGCTTCGAAGAGAGGCGAAACACGTGTCGAAATCTAATTAAGTTTATTCCAGCTTAAGGAGATTAGATCAGCGGATTAGTACTACATATTGCTTTGTTCAAGTTAATTTATATTTATTAATCATTATTACTAATACGCGAGCGAAACCACGGGCGACAGCAAGTGGGATCACATAGTCAAAGTAAATAAGTAATTCTTCAATAAAATCACAACGACAGCTTTATAACGTCATAAATTTAAAATTAAAAACTTATATAATGCGATGTCACTGATCCATACATACTGAAACTAACATACAATAAAAATAGCAATTCACAATTTAAATCACAACTAATATTATAAATGCGAAAGTAACTCTGTCTGTCTGTCTGTTACGCTTTCCCGCTTAAACCTCTCAACCGATTTTGATGAAATTTGGCACAGACAATCTTTAGACCCTGAGAAAGAACATAGGCTACCTTTTATTGCATAATATTCAAATTAAAAGTACGCAGACGAAGTCGCGGGTACCAGCTAGTCTAAAATAAACAAGAGGTAGGTGGTAAGTAGGACCAACACCCAATAACAAACACTATAATAAAGTTGCACTGGCAAGCAATAACTTAGACAGGTACACTGCACACTGGAAGGTTAAGCTGGTTATAAAACTAGGTGACTCTAGGTGCCAGTTCCACGAGACCATAGGGAATGAAATCCACCTGTCTCATAGCCCCACACATATTCACCAAGAAACAATTGCCCGGCACTCCACTGTACTGTCAATCGTATCATTAAGGCGATGCCTGCCGCAGGTCGCATATCAACCAATACACTTCATTAGCCACTTGGTGGGCCTGACACAGACTGGATAACACAGCTGAATCAATACCGTACAAATTATTACGTAGGTACAATACAACGATCCAGTACAAAATCTGTACTGAATTGTTTAAACACGGGTCCATCCAATCACACTAGTTTTAGTATAATCTTATTGCACACTACATAGGTAATATAAGATTTATAAATCAAAGTAAAATTTTTATTAACTAAACTAAATTAGTCAATAATGGATTTATGTGTTTATAACCATGTCAGAAAAAAGAGACTATTATAATAATACAGAGATTTGATATCGTTTTACTGTCGTTAATCGTTAGACAAAGTTAGTTCGTATGAATTTGTTGGAGTTGATTTATTTGAGTATTTTTATAAGAGGGTTAATTAGGGGTATTTTTATGAGAGGCTGGCCTTAAAAAAATTGTTGACTTTCCATGACGAATCCGATACCGATGAATCAAAATAGCCCCCTAGGATCACTTCAAAGCATGTCATAGAGTGGCCCAGCTATGCTCTCAAGCACTGTGCCTGAACTTACGTGAGACACATTCTGATGTTCCGCGTTTCGTCCCCTTAACTGGATGCGAGATTGATATATAATGGTGGGAATTAAGCTTTATTCGTGCCCTTCGTGGAAGGAGACGGATTGTGTCAAATGCACAGGTAATTATGGTGACTTATCGCGTTTTATCGATTCCAGTCCAATTACT
The DNA here is from genome assembly GCA_963576535.1 of Plemyria rubiginata. Taxonomy (NCBI): domain Eukaryota; kingdom Metazoa; phylum Arthropoda; class Insecta; order Lepidoptera; family Geometridae; genus Plemyria; species Plemyria rubiginata. Next base: position 8,336,812 of record OY754923.1, read on the forward strand.
TAGCTATGAAAAATCTTCTAACTTAAGGTAAGTTAGAAGATTTTTCATAGCTAAGTAATTTTTAGGTAACTTTAAGGACCAAGCAATTGTAATTGGTTCACCTGAAGTTGAGCAGGTACCTTTGCCTTATTTATAACAATTGCACTACCTCATTGAGCACGTCTAATTTTGGAAAGACCTACATCACAGCAGTACCCTTAATAATACTAGAGGCTCTGGGAGCTGTAAACCTCGCGAGCATACTAAAAGTGAGCTATTTGAGGAATGTAATGTGCAAGTGCATTTTCCGTTTTGTGATTTTTTTGATCTTTTTGATTTTTTTTTGCATCGTCTTGTGTAGAATGAGGTCCTTTGTGTTTCTCTCAAATTTGATTGAAAACCATCGATTGTTTGATGAGCTATCCTGTTCATCATGCTGAAGATCCTTATCAGATCTTCGCCAAACTTTTATGAGACCAACTTATAGTTACTACCTTTCAAATAAAAAAAAATAATCGAAATCGGATCTCATTTGGTGGAGATATCCAGTATATCAAATAGCCCCCTTTTTGCCCTTTTTTTGGGGGAAGTACCCCTCCAATCAAAAATCCCCGACGACAAAAAAATCTAATAAGTCATATAACCTGTGTACCAAGTTTCGACCAGATCGGTTGAAAAATGCGACCTGTAGAGGAGAACAGACAGACAGACAGACATCCGGACAAACGCATTTTTGGCCAATGTGGAAACTGAGACGCTTCGCTCGCTTCGCTCGCTCGGTCAACTACTAATATTTTCGTAGACACTTTTCTAAGAGTAGACCCCTTTGTGTTAAGGGCTCGTCTGGGGAAGTACTACCACCACGCGTTTTCTGCCGCCAAGCAGCATTGCTGTGTTTCGATTTGAAGAGTGTGGTCGCCGTTGTAATTACAGGCACATGAGGCTTAACATATGCATGCCTCAAGTTGATGGACGCAGGGCAGTGCTTCAGAGGGCTAGTTCCTATCGTGCGTGACTTACAAGGCAATGCTTTGCTATAGGTGATGGTTACCACTTAAGTAGGCCATCTGCTCGTTCCATCAGCTGGTTGTATAAAAAACCTACCAAAATATTTTTTGTGTCATTAATTCGAATTTAACAAATGGACGCACCAGGCCGATGTTTGTACAGACTAGTAGCTATTTTAAAGAAATGACACGCTCCCATTCGTATCTTAAAAAAAGTAATAAAACATTATTTTGTCTCCAGACATCTGTTCGAAACGTGGATATAAACATTAGTTTTTAACGACCTGTTTCATGGTTCATAAAATGCAAAATTTAAATTATTTTGGTAGGTTGATGTCACTGAAATTGCAAAATTATATTTAATTTGTCTATTACTAAGAAATTATTTGGGTAGTAAAAACATTCATATTTTGTTCATCTATATTTTTATGTATAAAAATGAATTGCTGTGCGTTAGTCTCGCTAAATCTCGAGAACGGCTGATCCGATTTGGCTAATTTTGGTCTTGAATTACTTGTGGAAGTTTAAAGAAGGTTTAAAATGTGATCGGAATTATCGATTGAGGCAGTACGAAGCCTGCTGGGTCTGCTGGTGCTCAATAAAAATATTAGTTTTCAAGTTTTATTTGCACCTTTTTGTGTTTAAAATGCAATTGATTTTCAAATGTTTTTTTTTTCTGTTTTTAAACTAGTATATAATATTTTATGTACTTGCTGGTGGAACAAACAAGTGGCTCACCTGATGTAAAGTGGTAACCATCACGTATAGCAAAGCATTGCCTCGTAAGTCACGCACGATAAGAAACGTGCCTTACGATTTACTGTCAACTTGAGGTATACAGATGTTAAGCCTCATTTGTCTGTAATTTCACCAGTGACTACCCATACCCTTCGGAACACAGCAACGCAGCGTTGCGTTGCGGCAGAAAAAGCCATGGTGGTAGTACTTCTCCGGGCGAACACTTCACAAAGAGCTCTAATACACTTGCTATGAGCAAAAGAGATATTGTAATCAATTAGATTCCGATTAAAATTAACTCGTAGCGTTTTTCCCCAACTGATCTACGTCACTCAATAAAACATTCATAAGTTATTTCAACTATCGCTATTTAGACTTATGTACCTATAAACATTTTTATTGATACTTCGTTTAGCTTTCGACAGTTCGATATAACACTTTCTGTGACCCAACGACCAAACGTCAAACACAGCATTTATTAAGAATCGTGAGTAATAATCGTTCAATATCTTTATATTGCATATTCAAAATTGAAGTAAAAAAAATGGTGCTCTCACTCTGGACTTCTTCGGCCGTCTATCAACGTATGACGTGCTGGTAAGTGTGTCTTGCGGTTCTGTTGAGTGATTCTATGCCTTATGTTTATTGGTAGAAGGTTATAAATGGTTGATAGTTTGTTTTGTTGGTATGTCGGGATGTCAAAGCGTCGCGAACGAGCGCCGACGCGGGACAGTATCGTGCTGAGAGTAATCTTAGCCGTCCCCGCGCTAGTGATGGTTTGGGCAGGTAGAATTTATCGATAATTTGGTTTGTCGATAAACTTGTTGTCATTAAAAGTTATCGAAACGTAAAAATTTAAAAAGAAAAACGCGGGTTCATAATGTAAAAGAACGCTCATGTATAAATCGAAAATCAAGCATTTAGTTCGTAAACTTTTCATTTGTCAGAAAATAAAACTTTGAGCTTTTTCAAAATACTAGCCTAATACAAAGTTCGTTGGTTCAAGACTATCCTGTACTTGCTGTCAGTATGCTTCGAATGCAATTTTGATAAACATTCAGGGTTGATTTTAAAACAGATAAAAATGAACCATTGGTCCTTATTTAGTTCGATTACAAGGGTCGGTTTGAAACGTTTTATGAACTGGGTGAATCTAGCGCCGCCAGTTCTTGGCAACCAAAGCCTAGAAGTTTCATCGATATCGATAAAAGTGAGTGCGGTGACAACATCATTAGAGTCGCCACAGGGTGCTCGGGTCAGAGAGTCGAGACAATCTGTCAGGCGAAAGAATCACACACGAGTCCAACTCTCATACCGCCGGCCTATTAATCATATTTCGACGGTTTTTTACCATTTTCAAACGTATGTTCTCATGGATAATGGCTACTATTCTGACGCCGTTTCACAAATTACAAGCCCAATCTTTGTTACTTATTGCGATGCAATAGAGTTCAAAATTGAGGTCTAGATTGCGTTGGAGCGAGCGGATATTTCGTTTAGACAATACATGTCGTTTGATTCGAGATGTCATGTTCTAGATAGTATCTTGACGCATTTTCTCTGACGGGGTCACATTTGTACCATGTTCTTCAATTGCATTTGACATAGATTTGCCGATTCAAATTGTGATTTGTTTGGTTATTTAGATCATCTATTGTTTAATCTACGGTGTTTGAAAGGCTTTGGTAGATTTTGTTATGTAGAGGTTTGTTTAGATCTTGTTTATTTATCTTTCATATCCTAAAAGCTCCAACAAAACTGATAGAACCAGACATCAAGGATATGTAAGTCCTCTGTATAATAATATCAAGTGCTTACCAGCTACATTTTGCAGATTATCGCCTTACTTAGCCGGAAAATCAAACCATAGTACAAAGTACCTTTTTGCGAGAATTTTAGAGTACTGAGCTCTTTGTGAAGGGCTCTACTGGGGAAGAACTAACACCACGCCTATTTCTGCCGTCAAGCAACGTTGTTTCGGTTTGAAATGTGTGGTAGTCGGATATGCCACAAGATAATGGACGCAGTGAATGTTCTTATCAAATGTGACTTGTGAGGCAGCCTTTGCCATAGGTGATGGTTACCAAGTTCAGGGTAACCATCACCCATGGCATTTCCCTCACAGCTTCCTAATCAGCTGTCAAACAATCAATAATACAACAAGAAGTGTAAAACTATTTAAAATTCTATCATCATTATCAAAAGGCAAACACTTCATTAGATAACCATTACCACCATTACGTTACGACTCATTAAAACCGTCATTGAGCTTCTTGTGGCTCATAAAACAGCTCGTGACAATTCCATATTAGGCACACCAGCTTAAACATCTGCTAAGTTGACAATCCACCAGCTTTTTGGACCTTATTTCTTCGAAATAGGACTTAAATTTGAGGTACAGTACTTTTTTTAGTTTTTGAGAATATGGAAGGCGCTCTTGACATAGTTTTGCGACAGTAAATCAATTGTACCGCTCGAGGCATTAGATTGTGGGTGATATTGATGACATAAGAATTAAAATAATTCATAGTATATTTTATGAGACTGAGATAGATTTGAGAGATAAATCAAAAGTTCAGAAGAAAGGTAACACAAAAGTATACCACAGAGTGACGTAGTTAATAGAATAAAGTAGACTCAAATAATTATGCGGCTGTTTCTTTTCAGTTATTTGTTATTACTTATTTTGATACCTGTTCATAAATGCATGACCTATTCAACTAGTTATAAGGCGTTTCAAAATAATCCTTGTGATTTAACTGAATAAAGACCCCTTGACTTTGACTTCGTTGTCAATTATGCTTTCTTTACGTCCAATGTCATTTCAATCACATTTATCAATTAATGTCACATTTTTACCCGAGTGCCGAGGGTTATGTGTTTGGCGTGTATCTATCCATGTATGTATGTATCCTTCCTTCGATATTTCCTTTATTACCACGTAGCAACCAAACGGCTGGATGGATTTTGATGATTCTAGTATCAAAAAATTCGTCGCAACTTTCCAAGTGTCCTTAGAATAAAAAAAAACAAAAAGTCACGTGGGAAGGAAAGGGTGAGCGATATTCTCTCACATTAAAAAAAAATCTTTTCGCTATCATAGCAATATGGGTATCAAAATCAAGAGAGTCATAGAATGTTTTCAAATAATGTATTAGTTTTTGATTTAAAGTAAACCCTCAAAGACAAAACCAGACCGCAAAATTCGTTAAGTCACTTTAGCGAATTAGGCCATGAGTGATACTAAAATATATCATAAAACCTTCTCTAAAGTCATACAAATCGTTTAAAAAAACCGCACCAAAATCGATGAAGCCGTTTCGAAGATATTATGAGTTTTGTTTTAAAAAAATGTGATTGTTGGTTACCCCATAGTGATCAAAATGAGTTATACAACCACAAGCGTCAGTAAACTGCTAGGACATAGGTACACGAGCCTCCGACTGCCTGCGATCATTACATTTTATCATTCGTCAAGACTGATGAATGGATTTAACTATCAAAAAGAACCAAATTTAAAACATTATCTAATTTACCTACATAGGTACTTTTAGTTAGGGCAATCGGGTTTTTTAATTTTTAATAAATCTTCTTGTTTTATAATATTTTTTTAATAATGGATATGGAATAATGGAATAATGGATGGTTGTGTGAAAAGTCCACCAATATTATTTTTAATTTCGTAATCTTGAGTAGATCTTGATGCACACACAAGATCGATGCACCACACATGACCCGCGGTTCAATCCATCCGTTCCAAGATAAGGATCCGACGCGGCATGTCACTGCTAGTACCAGACTTTACTTCTAATTGTGACATCATTGTTTCAATTCATCAGTCGATGTGTCGACCTTCGTGTGTCGTGATATTTGGGTGTAGATGTAGAAAGGAATAGATTTGGACGACGTTGGAAACATGCTGTGATGGGCAAGATGGGTGTCCAGCGCGTAGTGCAAATTTTATTCATAACTTCGGATGTTGTGATATTTGGGTGTAGATCTACTAAGGTGTAGATTTGGACATCGTTTTGAAACTTAAACGGGACGGGTGGTAAACGGCGTAGTGCAAATTAGAATTGTAGATTATTTGAATCCGATGACTGTTATTACAGCGGCCCGCTTACGCTAATGTCTAGCTATCAAAATGGCTTTCAGTTTGACATTTGATTCCCATTCATCCTTATAGTTGCTATTACACTATGGGTATCAAATGTCAAACTGAAAGCCATCTAGATACCCAGATACTTAAACGGGCCGCGGCTATACGAAAAAACGTACGATAGCCGAGAGGATTAACTTAGAACTGTGGATTTCCACAGCAAGGAAATTATGTTGTTCGTCAAAGAACAAATATTAGTTAGTAGAAAAAAAGGCTTCACAGATAGTGGCGGTCACGCATTATTTGTTAAAGAGTTTTTTATACAAATTGCTGAAACAAGCTTATGGCCCACGTTATGATAATGATAACCATCATCTATAATAAATCATCGAATCGTAAGTCACGCTCGACATAAACGTGCCCTACGACGCACTGGCTGCGTCCATCAACTTGAGGTATACAAATGTAAAGTCTCATAATGCATGTTATTTCACCGGCAATCACACTATTCAAACTATAGCAACCCCGCTTGGCGGCAAAAAAAGGCGTGGTGGTAGTACTTCCCCAGACGAGCCCTACACAAAGTTTTCTTCTGGTATCAGAGCTGTTTCTAATGCCCTTTCTAAACACATATAGATCTACAGAGGCGTGTGTGTCCCTGCCAATCCTGCGCACCGTGAGAAGCCATCAATTGATTTCTTATTAATCGTTATTCATTATCCGTTTTTTGTTCGCACTTGTACCTATCTATAGCATCGTTTACTACGCGATTTGTTCATTATACGCTTTGTATCACCTACACGGTGTTTACTATACCTACTTTAGTAGTTGCTTATAAGATTGTAGGTTAGGAACGCTCTATACATTATTAAACATTTTTGTAACTATATTTTTTTACCATTGTATAAATAAAGTTTAATTAAATACGCATACCATTTTTAAATATTTGCTTGTGATATAGGAATCACAGAGCTAAAACTAATAAATACTTTAAATACTTTTTTTGTAAATACAAACTTAATATTATATAAACACCAAGACAGTGAACAAACATCTATGTATGTTCATCACACAAATGTTTGTTCTCAGTGGGGATCGAACCCACGGCCTACGGCACAGAAGGCAGAGCTACTACCAACTGAGCCGTGAAGACTATCTTATTAAAATAAATATATTATTCTTCATACGCCAGTCTTTACATGCAAAAAAACAACAAATCCGAAATACAAATAGCTCTATTACCAAATCTGAATAACAAAATTATTCCCAACTTAAAACAATGCTACATTTAAAAGTACAAAATCCCTTTCTTATCTTCATCTGTCTTCATTGTCGACATCAACGAAATCTGGGATGTCGCAAGAGGCCGTGTGAATCCGCGTTGTGCCGTTGCTCAACAAAAATGCTATGACAAATCTCAAATTTGAAAAAGGTTCCGTATATATACCGACTGACTTACTGCAAAATGGTACCGATCTTAACTTATAGATATTATTATAGATAAAGATCATGGTTTTTAAATGCGCGTTTATTTTCTTGTCGTATTACTTATAGTCTTTCGACTACTTGGAGTCTTCGACTTCTAGTCTTTTCTAGTTCACTTGTAACTAACAAAAAATGTTGTCTTTGAATTATAATTATATTTGTATTTATAAAATTGTATGTATTCGAAATTATATGAACCAACTTCTAATTGTCGTATCGAAATGAAACTTTCTGGGAATAAAATGTAATGTAGTTTGAATGACAAAAACTATGATCAGGCCAGGATGAGGATAGTAGGACTCTTCAGTGGCTACTCGTGTTAGTGATAGTGCGTGATAAAGACGTATTATTAGTTGAAAAAATATATTGTAATATTAATTATTAGAAATATCTATATTATTATCTACATTTTTAACTTGATAAGGTAAAAACATATTTTTGTGCCGCAGTATCGAAATATTTTCAAACCTTACTAGGGCCCAGTTTCTGTTACTGATTTTTTTGTTCAATTTCGCACTAAGAAACGTAGGTACCCCCGGTTTCTAAAAGCGCGATCAACACCAATCGGCTGTCAAGTCACTAGCTTTTACTTCAAATTAGGTAGAGATAGCAAGTCGCTTGACAGCCGATTAGTGTTGATCGCGTTTTCAGGAACCGGGTTTAGGGAGATGTTTTCTTTGCTACACAGCATTTTTTAAACTTCAGCTTGTTCATGCACTCTATCGTTACTGAACCCTAAAAAAGACAGATAATTCACTTTGCTCCTATTAAGAGGAAGATCAATTTGTAAAATTGTCTTGCTTCAGGCAATCACTGGTCAGTTTTGAAACGAATTGTGCAACGAAATACTTTCTGTGCATCACTCACGCAACCTCTCGAATTTGTCATAGTTAATGATTGTCCTCATAGCTTAGTTAGATGGCCATCTCTGCTATAGGTTGCGGGTTCGATCTCCGTCTTTGTATAAACTTTTGTGTAAGAGCTCTTTCATAAATGCAACGAGATGTCGAATGATAGAGGAGAGTGGAGAAGTAAGTAAGATTAGAGCTCTTTGTGAGGGCTCGGCCGGGGATGTCCTACCACCGCGCCTTTTTCTGCCGCTACGCAGCGTTGCTGTGTTTCGGTTTTGAAGAGTGTGGTCGCCGGTGTAATTACAGGCACATGGAAATTAACATCAGTATGCCTGAAGTTGATAGACGCAGGGCATTGGGTCGTAAGACACGTTCCTGTCGTGCGTGACTTACGAGGCAATGCTTTGTTACAGGTGATGGTTACCACTTAACATCAGGTGGGCCATCTGCGTGTTCCATCAGCTAGTTGTATAAAAAACTAAAACCTGTGGTGCCGACCCGACTTAGCGTGGGATAAGGGCAGGAAGATGATGAGTGGCTATGTTAGGAGATAGGTACCTACGTTCATAGCATGATGATGATAAACCACATGTGGAGCCGAAAGAGATATTCAATGTATCGCCAAGACAATGTCTCAGGCAATCTTGCGGTGGCGGCACGACAAAGTGCTGTTTATTCGCCGGTCATACCTCACTTGCGGTCGGGGAATTGCTTCGGCATGTAAGTAATTTTCTAAGACCGACGGCCGTAAAGGTCTTAGAAATAAGAATACTAGAAAAGCCAGTTTAAATCTGTTGGTCCACCATTAAATTAATAACAGCTTCAAGAAAAAATGTACGAAGTCGTAACGCAACGACAGCGCATTGTTGGTGTATTCTCTGTGTGACCACTTTCCATCAAGTGGGCTTGCAGGTGGCATAAGGTGGCCCAATTATCAGTTTTCCCCAAAGTATCATAATATAATCGCTAATTACTGAAGTAAAAGAAATACGTATAAATAAAAAATAATAATAAAATCAAATATTTAAACTGTTACTAATAATGATTGAGTAATACTAGGTTTTAGTCCGCATACCTACCTTATTTAATTTTGTAAATAAATAAAATTTGTGCAGATTTAAATCTGTCCTGACACTTCATCTATCTGACTGTTTATTTCACAAATTTGAAAAGTTTACAGTGTTAAAGAGACAAGTTTTTTTTGAAACAGTGTAACGGATGGATTGAATGGCATGTGTCAGGGTACAAGGGTCGACTTGTCATACTGTGACACCCTCTGTTAGGGTATTAACTATTCCTGCCTGATAGAGATTGCTACTGAGCGATAAGGCGGCTTTTATACTTTTTACTATATCTGACGTTTGTACAGTGTGTATTTCATTCATTCATCTAGCAAAATATAGTAGGGCACGTTCATATGGTGCAAAAACTTACCATATGTGATGGTTACCATCTAAAGTGGTATAAAAAAACCAACCCTCAACTTAAAGCAATTGTAAGCAAAATCACAATACACATTTTGGTTTTTCGTTCAAAACATTTTTGAATGTCTCTTCTAATGTTCGTAATTCTTATAGCTCAACTCGGCAAAATTTAAATTCCATATACCAGAATAGAAACAAGTGAAGAAAATTGCTTTTCATCTTTGCAAGGTTACGGTGTGGTCAGGAATATGGAAGAGTTTACTAGAATATTCTAGAATTTTCTTGACCGTAGATGTAACGTATGCAGATTTTGCTATATCTCAATAACCTGTATTATATTGTGTTACTTGATAAATAATTAATAAAAAAACATTGAAGAAGGGGAAACGACCAGCGAAAACGAAACGCAAAGTGCGTGTGGTTCCCCGCTACAGTCTATGCCACGCGTGCTCGTCCATCCTGCCCAAAAATTTGCACAATGGAAGACCTAATTACCTGCACGGACAATGCCGTAGACGTAGCCACGTCTACGGTATTGGTTTAAGTAGCTGTAATAAAAATTATTTGTTGATCATCAACAGTAGTACCTAGAGCTCTTTGTGAAGGGCTCGTTCGATGAAGTACTACCACCAAGCCCTTTTCTGCCGCCAAGCAGCAACGCTGTTTCGGTTTGAAGAGTGTGGTCGCCGGTGTTATTACAGGCACATGAGACCTAAAATCTGTATACCTCAAGTAGCGCAGGGCAGTGCTCCGTAAGGCACGTTCCTATCGAGCGTGACTTACGAGACAATGCTTTGTTTTAGGTAATGGTTACCACTTAACATAAGGTGGACCATCTGCTTGTTCCCTAAACTAGTTGTATAAAAAAAACTATGACTTGAAAGACCTTTAAACCTTTAAACAGAGTATTTATTTTTATACATTCAGTTTTCAGTCTGTACTGTGCTGAATTTCAGTAAGGTATACCCCAGTTTGCGTGAGAGATTCCATCAGCTAGTTGTATTAAAAAAAAAAAAAAGGGATGTACGCAGGCTGATATTTTCTTCGTTTCGAAATCATGCAAAGCTCCCCACAGCAAAGAAGAAAGAAAAACAAAGCATTATTGTGGCAGCAATGATTGGCACTGCCATTATCTAGCATTACACGTATAAGCTCTCCCGCATGAGTCGGGATTACGGCACCTATCGGGTCAGGGATCGACGTTAATTACTGTTTGTGACCTTTGAGGATGTGATCGCATTTGGAATGACGCTTTATCCCCATTTTTATAATAATAGTAAGGTTTATTTCAGAAGGCGTTTGGTTTATAAATGAAAAACACAATAATTGTTATTTTCTTACTATATTTCCATTCATCTATCATATAGTTCCATCAATAATCTTACTATATTATAAACGCGAAAGTTTGTAAGTATGGATGGATGGATCGATGTTTGTTACTCTTTCACGCCAGAACGGCTGCACGGATCTGCATGAATCTTGGCAGAGATATAGATTATAGTCTGGAATAGCACATAGGCTACTTTTTATCCCGTAGGAATACCGGGATTCAAATCTGCGCGGGTGAATGCGTGGGGCGCAACTAGTAGATAATATACAAGAAAAGTTTCGAATGCACTCGGTTAATTCTCTGCACGCCCGATTATGGCGTTTAGCAAGTCTCCATACAAAAACTGCATGACGAAAACGAAAACATGAGTCTGACTTCGGGTAAAGTATATTGGCCACAGTACTAGAATTACTGAAATCATATATACACACGTCAATATCATCAGCTTCGGGCAACGATAATAGACTGACGACATTATGAATCGCGGGAAGTCTGTGAGGTCGTTCTTCCTGGAAACGTATAGTGGAGGCCTATGTCCAGCTTGAACTTGTCTAGGCTGATGATTATGATGGTACACACATCAGTACCCCACTGCTCATCCACAAATTGAAGGATTCCTTTTAAATACAGATAGAAAATACTTTATTGCACACAACTTAAGGATTCAACAAAAACAAACTTAAAACTAAAAGTACAATGGGCGGCCTTATCAACCCCTTCTAAACTGAAGAAATTTAGAAGGGGTCCATGTGTGTGTGGAGATAAATAAAAGAATTTGTGAATATACATACCAAATACAAAGAAATTAGAAACCAATTTACATAAATACGACAGATAGATAAAGAACGGTAACGGCCACAATACCAGAATTACCGAAATCATACACACATCAGGACGTCACGGCCGTACTACAGCGTACCGCAATCAATGTCCACTTGAGTGGCACGTGACACGCTCCCTTATGCCCAACTAATTACGGCGATACGGCGACTGTAGGGGCGGCGATAACACATTCTTACGTCTTTGAGAATTTACTGGAGTGTTTTGGCAAATAATAAGTGTCTGTATCTACACATTTAAAACGACAAATAGAAACCGCTGTATGACTTAAATCCCCAGGCACGGTAGATATTTCATCAAGCCTCTTAGTTCCATTTACTAACTTAAGATTTATGATTTGTACTGGGGGTAGTCAGAGGTACGTCTAAATACTACGTTTGGTATGTTCCAAATGATGGCTATGGATGATGATATGTTGGGTATGTACCCAACATACAAATTCCAGTTGGTATTCCATGCGTGACAGGTGGCAAGCCTATTGCCGCAGTTAGAATACTAATTGGTTTCTTCATCGATTAGGAGCACTGGCTATAAATTTACAAAAGAATCCTTATCAAAAAAACCTTTTAAAAATAGGTAAAATCAAAACGGTCTTCACAAGGATCACTTTGAATCATAATCATCACACATTATCACATTTCACGATATCACAGTTCGGAAAACTTCACATAAACCAACAAATCCTGATAATGTTGCGAAAGCTCATAAAACAGCTTATCGCCTCATAAAGTCAAGTGGTCAATATTATTGTTGTCATTGACGGGTTTAATAATAATGTCGTACCAGTGTCGTATTATCGCGACATCATCACAATCAGTGTTGATGAGTGGACTTTAGCATGTGAGTTTTCCCACGATTTGATACAAATAAGTTTTCCTACCAAAGAGTTTGCATACTCGTAATGCGAAAACTAGTAAAACATAAAAATTATATCTGTGCTAATCTATGTCAAATATATAAGATTACATCTCGGTTTATTGTGATTTTTCTTAAACATGTTTAGTGATTTTATTAATTATCGTTGGATGAAATGGACTCAAGAAATTTAGAAGGTGTCCCTGTGTGCGTGGAGATAAATAAAATAGTTTGTGAATATAGACATACAAAATACAAAGAAATTAGAAATTATAAATAGTAAGTATTCAGTATTCAGTATATTTATTGCATTATTATGTATGTATGTATGTAGATTTTACATTGTGAGGACTTATGACTAATAATTTTAATTCAATACATAATGTAGAGAAGCGGACCAATATGAACAATCATCCAAATTTATTTAGTTTAAAGACATGCATCGTTGTCATTTAAGTATTCTTCTAGTGTATTATAAGATTTTTGTAATAGTATCTTTTTCAGGTTGTTTACAAATGTTTTATGGTTTTCTAGGACTAGTAGTATAGTAAGTAGTATAGTAGTAGTATAGTATATAGTAGAAGTAGTAATAATTCAAGCCAAATCAGTCAATCGAGGATAGCCAAGTTCAATATTTTCTAACTCGCAAAAGAAAACAAAGATCCTCCTGCTGCTCTAATATCTTAAGAAAGGATGATTGATCAGTCGCTCACAGTGGTAGACGACAGTTAATAATCACACCCCTTGTTGCAATCTTAAATGATCACTTTAAGTTGGAAGAACAAGCGAGCAGGCTTAAGAAAGAAACATTAATAAGTGCTCACAGATGTGCTATATTTTTTAGGTCAACGATATATTAATGGCAAACACGAACTGAAAAACGCAGGAAGCCAGACTACTATGATATCAGTAGCATAGTAGTCTGGACATAATGATACTGACAATGTATGATATTAGTCGATTTCGCTTAATATGAGTAATTAGTTATTATTATATTAATAAAAGATAAAGTGATTCAAAAGGAAGGTTATGTTTAATACATGCTATTATATAATACATGCATATTATAATAGTAGAGAAACCGAAACCTGTGCGCAGTCGGGGCGAGTCGCTAGATATAATCGGATAGAGTAAATAATATTGAGTAGTTACTTAAAAGCTCAAATAATAACGACTAAAATAGATAAATAAAATAAACTGAAGTGATATATTTGTTACTTGATAATTTCCTTAAAAGATTTTAACCGCTCGATATTACGAGTATATGTATTTCGGCTTCATTCGCTTTCAGCTTCAAACGTGCACCAAAGAAAAGTTCCGCGTTGAAAGTCCTGTTTGGTTTTCGAGCTAAATAATTGTTACTTTCCTTTATGAAATGAGGGAAATTGGAGGTGTCACTTGGATACTCTGTTTTAGGGGAAACTCTCAGATAAGACGGCGATTAAAATAATCTCAAAACTCTCCTTAGATTTTCGATTTATGAAATAAAATGTCTTACTAAATGTCAGTCTAAAAATGATGTTTAAAATTAAATAAAAAAATATTCAAGACTCATAACTGTATTATTTAGGCATGGTAGATATCCCCTCAAAACTCTCGTTACCTAGTAAGGTAGGTTGAACTTTTAAAGCAGGTAAGTCTGTAGGTAGTCTGTCTCAGTAGGTAACTACTGTTATTTTTCACTGTTGAACAACTATTTACATGAATATGACTTATGTCTTTTTGTAAATAAATTCTTTAAGCCGAAGTATGAAAGTCTTTACTTAATCGAATAACACCAGAATTTACAAAAACAAGCATAGTATGCCCTCAGATATCTCGGTACAAATTTTTCGGATCTTCAAGGTCATAAAAAACTTTGACATAGTATGCTGATACATTGATAATACTGTTATTTGAAGTTGGTACCTATTCCATTCAATACAAAACTTTGGCATACATAACTCTTAATAGGTACACAATCTTAAAAGGACCTATAAAGATTATGGTATAACGTAGTGACGGATAATAACTGTATATCAACGATAGCTTCACCTTAAGAGACCAAACCACGTGCTATCATTTCCTCTAAAAGCCGGTCCATTACAGAGTACCAAGAATCTTATCTCACAATGACCATTTCATTTATTTTAGGAGACACAGGAGTCATACCACCTGCACTCGAGATTGTGGATGAAGCTTTTAGAGAAGCATCAATAGATACTACCACTTCAGATTTTCTCCAATCGAAATTCAACCTTATAACTGTTGCTATAAATGCTTAAATTGGAAGCGAATGCAATGTTGCTGACAAATCTTACAATGTTAATGAAAACAAGACCACACCAGAGGAAAATGAACATAAAAGCACTGGTAACAACGCTGATAATTGTGCTCACGGTAAAGATGTACGAGATGTTACTGAAAGAGGTAGTAAAAATAGTCTTTGAATAGGTGTTAATAGAGTTTATTTTTGAATACATGATGGCAGATCACTCCTGGCGCCACGCTTTGTCATGCCGATACAATCTATATCCGGTGCAGTTTCGGGATGAAAATATTTTTACTTATCTTAAGTGGTTGTATCTGCTTATTAATTAGCTTTAGAGGGTACTATAGAGCTGTCAAATCAAACACTTTGCCGGTGTTTGGTCATCTTCAAAGCATTTAAGTAGTAATAGACGATGATTCTTTGAAACTTCGATAGGTTTTAATGGAATTGTCAATGTGATGGGTTGGAAAAAAATGGTCAGAAGACGTTGTTCATTTCGAAAAAAAGTGCATATAGGAACCTCTTTGTTGTGATAATGGATATACTAGTTTATGTTCAAACTATTTTTTTTTATATAGACGAGTTAAGCTAGCATAATTGTCATCATGATGCCAAAGGTGAAGAATTTTCTTTCATTCCATCCGAGCTAGTCCTTCGCTTGGTATGACGACCTCTGTGGCGCAGCGGGCGAGAGCCTGCCTGCGACGCAAGAGGTTGCGGGTTCGATTCCCGCCTTGGAACAAATTTGTGTACGATCTGCAGAAATTTGTTCCGATGGTCTGGGTGTTTTCTATGTATAATAAAAAATATCTATCTATGTAAGTATATAATGTATTAAATATATCAGTTATCTAGTACCCATAGCACAAGCTTTGAATAGCTTACTTCGGGGCTAGATAGTGTTGTGTGGATTGTCCAGCATTATTATTATTATTATTTAAAGCGAAAGTCAGCAATCACAGGAATCACTTTGAAACGAAAGCGTAGAAGAACTGGCAAGAGACTAAGCTTGGTTTCTAGCGTTTTTTGTATGTTCCTCTTTAGTTTTTTTTAGTTTAGTTTAGTTGGACCATTGTTCGCCGGTGTCCTTCACTGCTTAGGAGCACTGGCATTGCGTACATATATTTATAGAGGAGAAAAATAGATTGGTGCACGATCAGACTGAAACCCTACATATTGTCATTAGACCACCGGCGATATTTATATAAAGTCTTGTTCCAAAACGGTCCATGAACAGGGAAACATTTTTAAGTAGGTAAGTGTAACAGCACAGTAATTACGGCGGTATCACCAAATCAGCGGACGAGCCAGGTGACCGTTAAGACAATCATCAAGTGCTCCGACTTCCTGCATTACACGCAGAGGTAATACATAGAAATTGTATATTAGAGTCACCTCATAAATATGGATATGTCTCGGTCTGTGGCCACGGACACAGAGAGCGTAGTAGTAACACAACAACACTTGCACAATCCTCGCTGTGGATGGACCTTTAGATTTGACCGCACACGTCATTATTATTACAGCCCTATTACAGCTTTTATAATCCGTTGTTCGCATTTTTTTAACTGAAACAGCTTTACGACTTTGATCCCCAGGCACGGTAGATATCCCCTCATATTTTATGGTACTAAACGACTTTTTGAGATTCTTTGAGGACGTCTGAGAGTAGTCAGAGGTATGTCCAGACATGACATTTGGCACATACCCTTATTTTGCAGCAGATAGTATTATAAACGTGACAGGTTGTAAGCCCATCGCCGCTGTTAGAATGCTAACTGGTTTCCTCACGATGTTTTCCTTCACCGCATAAGAAATAGTATTGGCATATCTCAGCCAGTGTAATATCAATTATGAGGGGACTCCTCTAATACAAATTACTAAAATAAAAAAATAAAAAACCTCTAATACAGGTTTGTTTATCTTATAAGTGGTTATCACAACACATCTTATTGTAAAATACTTGTGTGTATGTAAATATTTTTGATATTTTTTTTATGTCACATGTTTATTATTACAGTAGAAGCGTTCAAAGTGGCGCAGTACGGTAGTAAGTACCGTACTGCGCCACATTAAACGCTTCGTTTCTTCGTTTCGCAACCGAGGAAGGGCGAGATCGCAGATAGCGAGCGGTGGATCAGCGGAAGGAAGCAAAGGCGGTTACGTAAACTCCGTCACGCCATTTTAGGGTTACCAGCTGATGGTCTACCAAACGATAAAAGAAATACCTATACACCAGGGGAGTTCAGGTCTTCTCGGTAAGTCACAGTCGTTTCAGCGATATGACCTGAGACTAGTGTATGATTTGATTCTGAGCCACAACTGTGCATCGCAGTTCGAAAAAAAATTCTACCTATACACCACTTTTTTGTAACTGCCAAAAAATTTAATAAAATAAATAATTAAGGACTGTTTCAGCGGAGGAATGATAATAGCATGATCAAAACATTTTTTAATTAACTTTTTTAGGAAATTATTCTTCTAGTTTTATGCCAAAAACAGGACCAATTTTATGAGGCCTACCCCATAAAATTGATCCCGTTTTTGGCGTACGCATTCTAGTACCTATACTAGAATGCGTACGAGGTTTACTTGTGAAGTATTTTGGGAACAATTTATGTAACACTAGCTGGCTAACCCGCGACTTCGTCTGCGTACTTTTAATCTCTTCATCTCTTTTTTTCGCAATAAAAGGTAGCCTATGTTCTTTCTCAGGGTCTAAAGATTGTCTGTGCCAAATTTCATCAAAATCGGTTGAGAGGTTTAAGCGGGAAAGCGTAACAGACAGACAGACAGACAGATAGACAGAGTTACTTTCGCATTTATAATATTAGTTGGGAAGTTGGGATTTGTCGCGATAACTTGGTTGTAGATAGATATTTAAAAGTTCTGACGGCGCTACTATCATTAGTAATCTCTGCTGAAACAATCGTTATTTTTGGTAGTTGCAAAATAGTGGTGTAGAAATGACGGTATGCTACATTGCGTGGTTTTGAAGGCAACGACATTTTCATAGAGGAATTCTCTAGTTACGGCCCCACCTTCCAAGCCTAAGGTCGTGGTATCAACACCGGGCACCAAAGTTTTTCTGTTAAAAATGTATGTGCACAGTACCATTACGGTCAAACGGTGAAGGAAAACATCGTGAGGAACCGGCATGTCGTAGAACCTAAAAAGTTCCAAAGTAGTGCCAAGTGTTTGGAAGGTACTTAAAATCCTTTCATCACACTCTTTCTAAAGAACTAGTGACATGCCAAGAAAATAAAGAATGTAATACTGTGTGAGACATCGACGTATTATAAATTTTATGAGAACTAACAACATACAGAACTAATACATGACTTCTAATCCTAGGGTCCATCTCTTTTCATCCAACATGCATGCTTCATTATGAAACAAAAGGGTTAAAAAGTCCTTTAATGGCATCTTGATAATTACTTCGCAAGTTCATTATTGCTCTAGTATAAAAGCGGTGTGCCAAAGAAGATACAATGTTGGTGGTACAAGTACAAACACGTTCAAAATAGCACTCGTACTTTAAGGGTTAAAATTGCTTACATCTCTCTCACACGCACCTCGTTTTTAAACTCTATTACAATAATAAATTTAAAACATTGCAAAAACTTTGACGATCTCAGTGATGTGGTGCAGCGGGCGAGGGTCCGCCTGCGGCGCAAGAGGTTGCGGGTTCGATTCCTGCCTCGGAATAAATTTGTGTACGATCTGCAAAAATTTGTTCCGTCGGTCTGGGTGTTTTCTATGTACATATAAAAAACATATCTATCTATGTAAGTATAATATTATATATCAATTATCTAGTACCCATAACAGAAGCTTTGAGTAGCTTGCTTTGGGGCTAGATAGTGCTGTGTGGATTGGTAAGCGTTTTTTTTGGTCTGGAGGTAAACACATTTCAGTACTGGCTAATTTAGATGCTTAATAATAGGATTATTTTAAATATAGTTGAAAAATCTTTCGATGCTGGCTGTATGTAGAATTCTGGGGTTTACGACAGTGCCTAAGTATGGTACACACTTAGGGAATGAAAATAATGAGTTTGAAGTTATGACAATCTGTTTGTTTGCTTACCGAAAGATGTGTGTACAATATTGATAGAAATAAATAGTAAAAAAAAAATATCTGGGTGACCGAGCTTTGCTCGGTTGCTTAGCAAAAAAAAAACACGGACAAAAATCATTTTCTTAAAATGAATCTTAGCTAGATCGATTTATCGTCCCCGAAATCGCCCTGCATACTTTCATGAAAATCGTTGTAGCCGTTTCCGAGATTCAGATTATATAGATATAAATAAATATATAACCAAATATTTACCAACGTTTAAAGGTGTTATAGATTGGTGGACATTTCACAGTAGGTAGGTACTATTTAGCTACAAACTAAGCGAAGCTTTTATTGTGAAAACCAGATGGACGAAAATAAAAAAAAAACACTGTTATTTACAAAAAACTTTACAATTGTTAATTAATTAATTACAGAGTACTTTTTTGTAATTGATTTATTTACAAAGAACATTTTTTATTGTAGCAATTGAAAAGTAAAGTAAAAGTATTTACAGAATAAATATACCAATAAAACGCAGACAGAGAACAATTAATTAACATCCATGTTCTTAATACAATTGTTTACTTTGTTCTCGATGAGGTTGTGTTGAGATGTTTTGTGTTCTGGATTTAATAGTATTGTGTGGCATCTACTTTTTTTTCATACAGACCCTATGTACACACATCCTCATCAGAGCAGTTTTATCGACTCAGGCGCATAGTTAGCGACTGTCATCGGTTTATGACGATCATGCTTACTTTACGGCTCAACGAGTCTATTGTAAACTAGCTTTAATAATACAGTCGCCGGTGGCGCCAGCTAATCAATTTAAAATAGAGGTATTTTAGTCTGTATTTTTTCCTATGCTTAGCAAACATTGTATTACTTCTTGTCTTGTCATTAGTTGTATCGAAACAGTGTGGTGGAAGGATTAATGTCCGCCTCAAAGAGGGTTTTTTCGAGCACTACTGAAACACTATATCCAAAATCATTGAATATTAATTATGATTGAATTAGTCATGAAAAAACTTTAATTTGTTAACGATGACATTATAATGGTTGAGACTTATTATTAGCCTTTTGTTTTATTTAGTTAAAGTCAAAGTCAAAGTATTTTTATTGCATAAATACATGTATGAGAAGATGTCACATAATTACAATAATGTCCAATGTATTCTACTTAAAACTAGGCGTGCAATTATAACTAGGCGTGTTAGATTTATATGTAAAGTGTTAGTCCTCCTTGAACAAATAAATAATTTTACATTGTGCTTATAACAATGCACTTTACTTACTTTACTTACACTTGCACTTGCTTACTTTACTTTACTTTTTTTTTCTTGGTGATAGTGGTGGCTTTTCGAGCTCCGTTCCACCTGTGCTGTTGTTTACATAAAAAAGGTATAATTATCTGTATTAGCATAATATTGTGGCGACGATCTGTGACAACGGATGGGAACGCGTCGCTCCGCTGGTCTGCAAGACATTTCACTTGTTATATAAACTAGGACGGGCCGGCTGCACCGACGTTTACTGCCTGGTAATGCTTGCTTATTGTCACGAAGAAACAATTTTTTTCTAGGAGGCTGTCAACTTTTAACTTGTAACTAAAATTAAGAAAAAAAAGATATAAAATTAGGACAAAATCGTTAGCTATACACGTATTCGGAGAATCGCATTATAGGATAGGCAGAAATGTCATTTCGATCTCAACAAGTTTTCCTGCCAATACGCTCTGAAATGTGCAAGTGACAAGTTTTTGGCGGTTGTGACATTGTTCTCATCCGGTGTAGGAAAACATCGAGTGGAAACATATTCTAACAGCCACAGTGGGCTTGCCACCTGTCACGTATGGAATACCAACTACTCAAAAATGTGGATATTTAGCAAATGCAATGTGCCTACTTTTGACGACAACCCATAGGTACACTTCCTTCTACTTCAGTATCTTGAGTTAGACTTTCTGATAGGATATCTACCGTGCTTTGGGATCCTTCTGTAGATGCATTTTTATTGTATAACTAAGGTGTGCCCCGCGGTTTCACCCGCGCAGATTTACATATCGGTATTCCTACGGGATAAAAAGCAGCCTATGTGCTATTCCAGACTAAAATCTAACTCTCTGCCATGTTTCATCCAGATCCATTCAGCCGTTCTGGCGTGAAAGAGTAACAAACATCCATCCATCCATCCATCCGTTCATACTTACAAACTTTCGCATACCTAGTAGTAGGATGTGTGCGTGTCCAATAAAAAATAAATGTATTTAACTTAACTTTTTTTCTTTTCCGTAGAGCCACCCCCGCATAACCTTTCGCTAAGCAGCGATGCAACCGGTCCCGTATACATTAATTAAATAAAATCAGGTGAGCCGAACTAATGAATTCAGTTCTGTGCGACACTAATCACGATGTAATTGTGTGACCGTTTTAATGCTAATGTGACCAGCGGTCGTATCGTCCTGCCCCTCGGTCAGCGCTGGTGGAAACCTTTTGTCTTGTGAGAAACTATTCCAAATGACAGCAGTTGCTATTATTTTATTTCTTTTTTGTTTATCCTACTAATATTATAAACGTGAAAGTTTGTAAGCATGGATGGATGGATAGATGGATGGATGATTGTTACTCTTTCACACCGGAACAGCTGAAGAGATCTGGATTAAACTTGGCAGAGAGATACATTATAGTCTACTTTTTATCCCGTGGGAATACCGGGATTTAAATCTGCGCGGGTGAAACCGCGGGGCG
Source organism: Plemyria rubiginata (assembly GCA_963576535.1). Lineage (NCBI taxonomy): Eukaryota > Metazoa > Arthropoda > Insecta > Lepidoptera > Geometridae > Plemyria > Plemyria rubiginata. The sequence continues at coordinate 8,358,480 of OY754923.1, forward strand.
CAACTAGTAATATTATAATGATCGTGGCACTACTTTTTTTTACAACTAGCTGGTTGGACAAGCAACTATACTATGAAAGCGTACTGGCCAATCACCACATTGACCTGTGTTATTTTCAAAAAGATTTTATAATTTCCCAAAGATTTTACAAAATCTCAAAAAGACTTTATTATGTCCCTTAAGAGATTTTATAACTGTAGTAAGCAAACTAATAAAAAAACTGTTGTGATTTTTGTCAGTTTGTAATGTGTAAAATAGAGATTTATCCATTGTTTCATTCTTTATTAGTACAAAAAAGTGATGTTTTCAAGGAGACTGGTAGGAATTCTATGAGACTCATTTTAATGACCAATCAAAACCCTCTGAATTATCAGCCTTCTAAGAACCAAAACCAAACAAAATTAACTAGAACGGCTGCGGGCGATATTTTTCTTGGTAATAAATCGTCCTATTACTTATATTTCGCGGTGCCATGATAAATACAGGCCAAGTATTATTTACGACATGTTTGATCAGATACAGGGACTGTCCACTTGTTTTCGGACCGCTTTGGCCCCAAATTGAACCAGTAAATCATGGGGCAAACTCCGTGATGAGGTATCATTTTGTCAGAGTTCTTCTTGGTGATAGTGGTGGTTGGCGATTCTTTTGTATCAAATATCTAACATTTTGGAGGGACGATCTTGAATGTGCTCCTGACAGACTGGGAAAAAATAGCCCAGGATCAAGATGAGTGGAAGGAATGGGGGGAGGCTTTTGCCCAGCAGTGGGTTTCGCAGGGCTCGTAGTAATAGTAATAATAATATAAAAGTAAATAATAATAAACTAAAGTTGTGTAAAATAAAGTTCGTATTCTGGCTTACATCCAAAAATCATACTATACATATTTAATGATGTTAAACCTCATGTGCCTGTAATTTCACCAGCACCCTTTTCAAACAGAAACACAAAAACGCTGCTTGGCGACAGAAATAGGCATGATGGTAGTACTTCCCTGGACAAGCCCTTCATAAAGAGTTCTACTATTAGGATTTCAGTTTTGTAGAAATTAAAATAAGAATAGAAACTTACAAAAACACTGACGCAAATAGAGTGGATTAAAATACGTGATTACAAGACCACTAGACCACTCTGTTTATAAAAATTAGGCATATAATCGATAAAGAAATATAGTAACCATTAATACCAATCCATAGGCGCAGGCACCCTCGCCCTAAGAGAATGCGAGTAACGAACCTGTCAATACTGCTTAGCGCATGCCACTGAGGCGTCGGGTGTTTGTGCTAGTCCTGCGTCCATCAATAAGGTAATTAATTTATATTTATAGCAGGCTTTTGTTTGTGGTTCCAGCAGTGCAAGGACCGTTCTTATCGATCGCTTAATTTGACATTTAGAATCGTTAAAATTCGTTAAAAATTGGTTTTAACCATTTTTAACGAATTTTTGACGATTCTAAATTTTAATGTCAATTCGTTCGATTAGAACGGTACTTACACTGCAGTACGAAGTAGGTAAATACAATAATTTATACCATATTGCCAATACTGTGTGGACCAGCGGCCCGATTACGCTTATGTCTGGCTATCGAGATGGCTTTCAGTTTGACATTTAATTTCCATCCGTCCCTGTTGCTATTATTACACTATGGGAATCAAATGTCAAACTGAAAGCCATCTCGATAGCCAGACATTAGCGTAATCGGCCGCTGTTGAGCTCTCTCTAATCGTTTGCTACGGTCTGCAGAAATTTCAAGTGTTTCGCGTGTATTTTGTACATTTTGTTACTACTTACAGGTATTCATAAATTACGTGGAAAAAAAATGCAATGTTTAGATGTTTCTTGGCTCAATACGGCTCAACCAATATGGAAATACTATTATAATATACTCATAGTGAAAATGCTGTTAATGCTGCGTTCGAAAACTCAGTCAAAGGGAATAACGAAATATTAAAAATATTGTTAAATCATAGGGAGTTTCCCTTACATTTAAAAAACATTATCAACATACTTTACTTTAAATTTCACACATGAAATTCTAACCTAATTCTTAGAAGATACCTCTTTTGGTTTGTTTTTTTATTTTTGAAATCATATAAAAGTGACCAACTATAGAAATAATGATATAATAGTACATTATGGTACTAGTGTGGTACATTGGTGATTACCGCCGAGTAAGAGAGCCGAGGATGGTAAACATCAATACACACGTGTATCATACGACGTTTTTCAACACATTTGTGAATAAAATAATAATAAAAACTCACAGAACAGATATTTTTCCTTGGAGTTTTCAGGTAGTAAAGTTTCCATACGTTAAGGGCTTCACATCATAAATCGGGCGGTGTACAACATAAATCATTTTCTTCGTAACTAGTACTTGTAGACATTTTAATTAATAAATAACTATAATTTCAACAGTGAAAACGAGTTGTGAAAAATGTTTTGCTTCGGCGTCAAAAATTAATCAGTTTTCATAAGCGCGCGCATTGCGATCGGCCACAGACTAAAGGGATGAGGTTTTTTTATTTTCTGCGCATAGGGTTTGCGCCTATTCTACCACGTACAAAATGGGGAATTTAAGTTTTCTTTTATTACAGAGAAAACAAAAGTTATATTTGAGTGAATGTTTTACTTATTAAACACGTACGAGTTAAAATTATCTATTCAAATAAGAAGTTGCATGAAATGAGCAAGCAATAGGAACATTAATTTATTTGTTCTATTCAACACGATCTTTTTTTTTTGAATAAAATAAAAAAAAAAGACTTTTTTAGGAACAAAACAACTCCACCAATAAAATTAAAAAAAATCTATAACTCACTAGTGAGTTATAGCAATGAAAAAATCACAGTTTGATTATGGGTGTCATACTGTGCCTAATTGCGGTGACCGTAAAGCCACTTTGTGAGCAACTGTGTTGAAAATAAGATTTATCGTTCCATTTAAAAGTGTTAATATGACTGTACATATTTAGATAGATCGAGATTGTATATATGATTTAAATTGATGAGAATAAAAATATAATGAATGAGACATCATAAATATTTGATAGACTATTGTTATGTTAATTTTGTAAACAAGATGATAAACATTGAAAAATATACTGGCGACCTTTTCAATGTTAAAATGAGAAGTGTGGTCTCTTAATATTTTATTTCTCTAGGATTTCAATCAAATAGCCATTTAAAAGACGTCATATCGCCAAGATAGTTAACGAATATTATCAAAGATTGTTTAAAATTTAAATATTATTTTAAATATTGACTTAAGTATCACTAAAATATATCACAAAATAGTTTTTATTACATAAATCAAAAGTATAATTCATAATCTACTTGGCTCAAAATTTAATATATTTTAAAATACGCATCCAACACATTGCAACCCTACATTCTCTTAGACAAAAACAAGAGAGCAACTGAACATTTTCTTGGACAAAAAGAACAATGTATTGCCTCCACTCAAAGGTCACAAATAACAGTACTGCTCGTAAACTAGATGCCGCATTAACCATAACGAATAAAGGCACTAAAAGCACGTCTGGTCCCTTAAGCTTTGCAACCCTGAATTGCGGCGACCGCTATTAGACGGCCGTGTGTAGAAACTATCATCATCATCAACCTATGTTATTCCACAGCTGGATGAGTCCGGTATTCGGCTTTTCTCATCCAGAGTAGAAACTATAGAGAGAGTAGAAACTATACATACGATCAAATGACTGTGTTTAACTTAATACAATACGAGTATGTTAACTATTTTTATATTTGAATTATAAGCAGAATGACAAAACCAAACGTGGCCTGGTGTAAGAAATAAGTATATATATAGCAATAACCAATAAACATTGAACATCAACTGTGCAATCGTGCTTCTTTTTAGCATTGCAAAGTCAACCACCTAACTAGGTGGTTAAAAAATTTTTTACGCCTGGAACTCCAGGCGTAACATTTTTTTTATTATTATTTTAAAACCAGCGCCACCTCAGCATTATTAGTCTATAAGATTAATTTATTATGGTCCAGAAATTTTATTTCATAGTTGTCTTATATTAAAGTCATAGTGTCTATTAATTATAATGCTCTCCACCTTTTCTGTTCTGCGTTGTTACTCTGACTAAATCATTCTTCAAAGCAAAAAACAACATGCCTTTTAAAAAGTCGCAATCAAACGGCTGTCAAATGCTGGCCACCGTTTCTAAAGAAACCACCGGTTAAAAGCACGTCTCGTCCCTCAGGGCAGTTTCAGCTGTCAATGCGAAAATTTAAGTTCGCCACACCCATGCACTCCGGGCCGACCTTAATGCCTTTGTGAGAGCCCTTTTTCTTGAGTTTTGGTAGCTTTGATTGAGATTAGATGTGGCTGTGGTTTTGGCACGAAAGAACATTTTAGAAAAAAAATCTATGTTTGGTGATTTTGAAATTGTGGTTCATTTTCATATTCAGGACTATGTTTTTTTAGCTCAATAATACAAAATGTAAAATTCGAGGATTTTTTATGAAACACTCAAAAGATGCATGCTGCTAATATGTAACTTACTATTTAAATTGTAACAATAAACATTTTTAGATCAACAGTCATTTCAGATCAACTCAAACCTTACCGCTTCCAAACTCATTTCAGATCAACTCAAACCTTACCGCTTCCAAACTCATTTCGGTCCATACAATCATTAACAAAGAACAAATTCTATGCATGTGTTTACAAAACATACGTTCAAACTAATCTTTTTTAATGTTACTAACATCTTGTGGCCATTCATCTTGTTATAACGACAATGTCTTGATGTATTTTATCACATTTAGCCCGTAGAACTATTTGGTGCAGCAGCCAAGATACTAAGATCTCTGTGGGTGATACAATTTCGGTGAATTATAGGCTTTTTAGATGATGTTGAGGTGTCTTTTTAGACTGGTGGATGTTTGCCGTGACCGTAGTGTTAACGTTCTTATTTGTCATCTGTCAATTTGCCTTCTATTTCGGTGGGGTGTATGAAAGCTTTCGTTAAACCACAGCTCAAATGCTTATAAGCTGGTTTTGATGAAATAGGGCAAGTTATTATAGAGGTATTAGCGTTATCAGTCATATTATTTATTTATTTATGAACAAAATCCACAGCTCTCAAAATACATTGTACATACATAAATTTCTAACATACAGCCAATAACGGATTTACATAATTAAAATATTAATAATTATATCCACTTCTGGTTATAACTATCTGGGTTTTTCAATTATTTGGCTTTCGTTTATTTTTGGATTGGTAGACCCTCGATAGTTACACTTTTTACACGTGATTAGCATTAAAATAGATGACGTCAGAATTTTATTATTGGATTTATTCATGTTTTTCATTATTATATTTTGTTTTGATGAGCTATTTTATTTTTTAATCAAATTACCGACCTACTCATATAAAACAAAACGACGTAACTGCAAAATACAGTACAGATAAATAGAATAGGTAAATATTAGAAACATGCAAACAAACAAAATAAATAGTATGAATACTACTACGAGCTACAAATTGCACTATTTATTAACCACAGAGTTAACTAGCTGTAAAAAATTTATGCGCGCAATGCCAGTACTCTCAAACGGTGAAGAAAAACATCGTGAGGAAACCGGCATGTTGCATAACCTAAAAAGTTCTATAACATGTGTCAAATGCTTGAAAGGAGCTTCAGGCGCACTTAAAATCCTTTCACCTCACTGTTTCAAAAGAAACAAGTGACACGGCAAGAAGACTAGCTGTTTCTATCGAAGCTGGTTGTACTGCGCGTGTCGCTAGTGTTTTGTCATCATTATTTTTGGCTTTCAATAATGAGCATTGACAGCATCAGTTTAGTGTTTTAGTAACGTGTTGGTTTTAAGTTGATATTTTAGGGGCATCCACTAAGTTGACTAAGTCATAGTTATTTGGTTATTTTATGATATTTTAGGGGCGGGATGCTTTATTTATAAAGGAAGGATAAAACTATAGCGATAACTATGTACTTATTGTTTATTTTATTAATTTTTAACCGAATTTTAAAAGAGAAGAAGGTTGTCTGTTCGACTTTATTTTTTTATGTTTGTTACCTCATAAGTATTTTACTGGGAGGACCGATTTTGATGATTTTTTTATCGAATGCTGGTGCTGTTCATGTGGTCCCAATTATATTTTTATATTAATATGAGGCAGATCTGACGAGTAGTTTTTGGGTTACACTAGTACACTCTTACTGCTATGAGTGTACTAGTGTATTTGAATCAGGTTTTTCTTGATAAAATTGAGTATATACCTCTATAGTTAGCTAACCGTTGATCTGTTTGGACTATTCCAAACAGATCAACGGTTAGCTTACCTTCGAATATCCCAAAAACATGACGTGTCAGGATATCATATCCTCAATATCACCCCCCCTGAGAAGCGCATTAAAATCCTTTCACCACACTGTTTCGAAGCTAGACTAACATGAGAAGAAAAAGTCTGAGAAGTCCAAGAACAATTCTGAGCTCTCTACATCCACCAACTTTTATTAATATGAGCTCAATGGGCAAAAGCCTCCCCTCATTCCTTCCACACATCGCGATCCTGGGCTATGTTTTCCCAGTCAGGAAAACATCAAGCTCGTCCCGCCATCCCCACTGGTCGCGACGCCTTCTCGCTGGGACTCAGAATAATTTCTCAAAAATAAATAGGTCCTACTTAATATAGATCCTATCATCGCAAACTAATGTTTTTGAAACTTTTACTTGCTCTATGGCGTGACCACAAATCTTCTCGGAAGGTGCCATTACGAGATTATTAATTGGGCGTAAACCCCTGAGATTGGGGTCGGCCTTCTGCCACATATTCAACTTCATTTTGGACCCTTAGCACTAGTTTATGTCGTTGTGGAACTGCGAACGAGCCCCTACTAATAAAAGTAGTAGTTAGTCTCTGTAGGAACCTACTTTCAGCTTAAGTTTGCACATCCTCTTACTAAGGAGCAACAAATCTTATTTTCATCCCATCTATTCGAAAAGAACGACTTGGTTCGCCTTCATGTGCATCCAAAGGTGGTGTTTTCTACAAGAAACTATAAGTGCGCGGGAAAGTTAATTCCGGCGCACTTATTTTAATAAGTGCGCCGGAATTAACTTTTTGAATTTGGAACATCTTTAGTGTTCAGCGCCAAAGAAATCGAACGCAAATATTGTTTGAATAAAGACTGGCTGGTACGACGGCCCATAGACCGCCATGCCGGCTTAGCAAAAAAAAAAGAAATCAATTTAAAAACGCGCGAAATACAGCCCGCGTTTTCGTAAATTTTCACGGATTGTTAGAAATTCATGATTTTGTTTTGAAAAATCAGTTCTTCAAGTGACAGTGAAAGTATAGAATTAACTCCTGAAATGTGATGGATAATATATTACCTGCAAAATCCCGGGAGAAATATATGGAAGCCTATGGTAATTTTATTGAATGGAGAAATGCAAGAGGCGCCAATAATTTTTCAGAATCTGTGTTTTTGGCCTCCTTCTAGTACTAAGCATAAACTAATAAAATATGAGGTGCCTTTTATTTTCTCATAGTGGGTGATGAAAAGTAGAGTGTACCACTCGGGAGCAAAATATATTTTTGGCTCGGGCGACGTACTTTGGATCCCTCGCGACGTTCAGGATTCTGCTAAAGAATCCTTCGCTAAGCTCGGGATTCTACTCTAGAATCCTTCACTTCGCTCTGGATTCAAAAAAGCGCCCTCGCCGTAAAAATATGATTTCGCTCCCTTATGATACAATCTACTATTTGTACCGCCTGAGAGCGTAGGTAAATCTAAAGAGGGTTAGTAAAAATAACTAGATAGAACCTATAAATAACCAGGTAACCGTATTTTGAAGAGGCAAATTGTATGGTTACCGAAATTGACAATTCTATTGCCATTGTCTCCTTATACCGCTCACCATCATACCTAAATCGAGAATCGTTTATTACATCCTTAGATGATCTACTAAAAACGCTATCTAAGTTTAAAAATATTATAGTCACAGGAGACATCAACATAAACATAGCGGAAAATTCAGACCATCCCTTTGCACAAGAGTATTTAGAATTGTTAGCGTATCATGGACTTCTACCAGCGCATACTTTTCCAACTAGAAAGTCAAATTGCATTGATCACGTGGTTCTAAAAACTGACCGACGTGCCTTAACTCTCGTTATTGAAAATACAGTGACTGACCACGATTCAGTTTTACTTAGCCTTGATGTATCTCCACTGAAAAGGTACACTGACTCAATAGTTAAAAAGCTCGACTATGGCGCAATCTCCCAAGAACTAGCAAACACTGATTTTAGTAAAGTGTTTCTCGCCAATGACGCCAATTTAGCAGCAGAGGCACTGGTTAAAATCCTTAACACAACAGTCACCAAGCATACCAAAACTATCATGCGATCACGCCGACAAACACCTTTGAAACCATGGGTTACACCCGGACTCATTCGTTGCATGAGACATCGGGACAAACTACACACTAAACTTCGAAAACAACCTGAAAATGACATTCTTGGAACAACCTATAAAAGATACAGAAACTTCTGCACCAATCTTCTCCGTAATCTAAAAAGGAAATATGAAAAAAATCTACTTGAAATAGCAAACAGAAATATTAAGAAAACGTGGCAAGCGATAAATGACATCACACATTACAAACCAAAGAAAACTCTATCCCAGGATCTTATCAAGGGCGAAGATCCTAAATCGAACTTAAACTCTGCCAATAAATATTTTGTTAATGTAGGGAAAACCCTGGCCGAAAAAATAGAAAGGGATAAACAGTTTACATTTGATGCACCTTCTGATAAAGAAACAGGCCTTCAAAATTCATTTGTACTACTTAGAACTGAAGAATCCGAAATAATGTCCCTTATAAACTCGCTAAAAACAGACTGCTCAACAGGTTGGGATGGGATATCAGCTCGCTTAATTAAGGACAATAGGTTGTTTTTAACTGCGCCATTAGTTTACGTATGCAACCTGTGTTTTGACACAAACACATTCCCAGATATTTTTAAGAAAGCTGTTATCCTCCCCTTACACAAATCTGGTGACAAAATGGACGTAGCCAACTACAGACCAATATCGATTCTACCGACCTTGTCTAAGATCCTAGAAAGAGCAATTAACAATAGACTAGTAAGCTACATCGAAAAGTACGAGCTGATCTCCGAAAATCAGTTCGGTTTCAGGAGAGGAAAATCAACAGCTGACGCCGTATCGGAACTCGACAAGTTTGTTATAACATCTTTAGACGAGGGCGATAAATGTTTAGCCATATTTTTAGACTTAGCAAAAGCGTTTGATACGGCTTCTGTTCCTTTGCTCCTCGAGATGCTGGAAAATCTAGGAATACGTGGAGGACAGTTGAAGTTGATGCACAGTTATTTAACTAACCGTAAACAAAGTGTTAAGGTCGGTGACTACACTAGCACGGAGCTCGCAACAACTTCATACGGTATTCCTCAAGGCAGCATAATAGGACCGACACTTTTTTCCGTGTATATGAACCAAATATGTCACTTGAAATTCACAAATGGTAAATTACTTTCATTTGCAGATGATACGGTTCTTCTATTTCGAGCCAATAACTGGTCAAAAGTTTATGAGAACGCACAATTAGGCTTCAATCTAGTCTCTACCTGCCTTCATAGAAACTTTTTGACACTCAACGCTTCCAAAACAAAATATTTAACTTTCGCTCTGAGGAGTCCTGGACTTCCTGACGCAAATCTATTTGCTCTCAAAGCACATTCTATGGAATGCAAACAGTCTCGGTCACTGAGTTGTGACTGTATACCACTAGCTAATGCGAACACAATTAAATACTTAGGCATAACAATAGACTCAAAAATGACATATCAGGCTCATATAAATGTACTTACTTCCAGAATTCGTAAACTAACCGCGGTCTTCAAAAACATTCGCCATGCGGCAGATAAAATGCAATTAAAAACTATCTACTACGCACTCTGCCAATCACTACTTATGTATTGTATCACCTCGTGGGGAGGCACAGCAAAGACGCATATGCTACCACTCGAAAGAGCCCAAAGAGCGGTATTAAAGGTGGCATTCACTTACCCATATCGATATCCTACCACCTTGTTATACGAAAATTGCCAAGTTCTTAGCGTAAGGCAAATTTTCATACTACAAACCATACTAAGACAACATCATAAACCTCCAATCAAGGATCACAAAACAAAAAGGCGCAAAAACAAGGTCTATGAACCAAAACCATGTCGAACGACTTCTGCACAAAAACACAATTTTTTCCTTGCACCATTCCTTTACAACCAAGCAAACAAATTATTATTTATACAAGAACTATCTCTACAGGAATGTAAACATAAAACAACGCAGTATCTAAAATCACTAAATTACGAAAGTACAGAAAAAATATTAGCTACCCAACCATGATTCCCTTGAACCTTGAACCCTATAAGACAAAGCCAAACCAATTTCACTTAAATCAAACCGTCATATATCGCACCATCATAAACACACAAAAAACACACACACTCTCAACCTCTCACCCATTCACACAAACATGAGGGTTCTCCTGTGAAAACCTGGCTCTATAGAGACTTGTGTGATCAGGAGAACCCTCAGAAACGTACACACAATCACACACACACACACACACATACCACAAAACACACAACAGGCAGTGACCTAAAACTTAAGTTGAACTCTTAAAGTTTCTTAATCCTTACGTCTTTTAGTTTTCCTTTAAATTTTTTTTTTATTTATTAATCGGTTTTTCTTGTATAACTTTTCGTACCACTTACACACAGCGTTTTTAAATTCCCAAAATTTAAGTGTCAACAGAATTATAGCATAACAGCCGAATAGCAGCCCCCTCGCGTCTACATACAAGCCTAGGCTTAGTTAGAGCGAGGTGCTCAAACCATATTCATGGCCCTCGGTCTGCACACAACAAATTTAGTAATTTAGGCACATAGATTTAATTACCAATTGTTATTTAAACAAATGTTGTAAGACCGTACTGAATAAAAACTTATTATTATTATTATTATTATAGGTACTTATAACTAGGTAGTTACCTAGTTATTTTAACCATCGAGCAATAAATTATCCTTCTATAGGGAAGGCCTATGTCCAGCAGTGGACTTCTTAGGCTGATGATAACGATGAATACTTGCAATAATACTGCTTACTACTACTTGTAATAACACCCACATTATTTATTTTGTGGTTGACTTGTCATATTGTGAATAAAAATGAACAACTTTTTACTTTACTCAGACAGAACAATAAACATGAAGGTTCATGACACAATGTGTGTTCTCGGTGAGGATCAAACCTACGACCTACAGCACAGAAGGCAAAGCTACTAACCAACTGAGGTGTAAGAGCTGTCAATTCATATCCAACAAACGCAATCCTGAGATGGTTTTCATACACTCATTTCTGTCGATCTTCAGAACGTCGTATCTACATAACATCATGTGTACACCGTTTTATACTCCATAATTCTATATAGATAATATGTACCTCCAAATTAATTATTCTTAATCCTGAACCTTCTCAATTATTCGGACCGCAAATAACACGTATGTTGCAGTTGCGATTAAATGATTTAAAATGTGGTTTTAGTGATGTAGATGCGATTTATTAATCGTTTAGTTTGAGTGAGGCCAATTTACACGACGAAATACTTTTAAAATAATATCACATGACGGATTTGTCAGTGAGCTTGCAAGCCTTGTCACGTTTAAAATACAAACTACTATAAATTTACCCACTTATGTATCCAAAAATTATATTTGTACCTTTAGTTATCTTTAAAGATTCTACAATCGAAAGTAGGCATATTGGTAAAACGTGGGTGCTACACTCCGTAATCCTTTAAAGATATTTTAAAAACAATTCTAATTAAAGAATTTCCACAAAAAGTTTGAATGAAAATACGTTTAATCTTGCTTAGATATAAAACCTTACTGACCAATCCATCCCCAGGACAGCATCACAAACTTTTTTCTCTATTTTAATCACGATAATGACTACTTGCCAGTACCCAGCGCTTTTGATTAAAAACTCTTTAATTCCAAAGCGTGGTGCAACATACCGTTTTTGGTCCTATTAAGGGGCCGACATTACCTGGACGGAGACGACGAGACCCACCCTTAATCCCTATAATTATACCTCGAAGTGATTGATAGCCGGGGATACCGTACCGTCAAATGAGAATCTAATCATGTTTTATAGTGTTGTGAGATTTCATTGTATGAACGTGCCTGTAATAATATGCTGGTTTTATTTGTCTCTTTATTAATAGTTCGCGTTTTTGTAGATCAATTTGTAATTATTATTTTTATGCTCACAAAGGTTTTTCTATGCAAATTGTAAGGCATATTGGCAAAGTCGCTCGCAATAATGTGTTAATTATGCATTTAGTAATTTACAAAATTGTTTCATTTAAATGTAAAGTTTTCACTAACTTCATCATCATCATCAGCCCACAGAAGTCCACTGCTGGACATAGGCCTCCCCTATCCGCTTCCAGGAAGAACGATACTGAGCCTTTTCCATCCACCGACTACCCGCGATCCTAACAATGTCGTCAGTCCATCGGGTAGGAGGGCGTCCCACACATCGCTTTCCTGTTCGTGGTCGCCATTCGAGAACCTTTATTCCCCATCGGTTGTCAGTTCTTCGAGCTATATGACCTGCCCATTGCCACTTCAACTTGCTGATTCTGAGAGCTATGTCTGCTACCTTGATTCTCCTACGGATTTCCTCATTTCTGATTCTATCTCGTAATGAAACTCCTAGCATAGCTCTCTCCATAGCTCGTTGTGCGACTTTGAGCTTGGTGATGAGGCCAATAGTAAGCGACCACGTCTCAGTTCCATATGTCATCACTGGCAACACACACTGGTTGAACACTTTCGTCTTGAGGCTCTGCGGTATGTGTGACGAGAAGATGTGGCGTAATTTCCCGAACGCTGCCCATCCGAGTTGGATTCGTCGGCTGACCTCTTTATCGAAGTTGGACCTACCTAGTTGGATCGTCTGACCCAGATATACGTAGTGGTCAACAACTTCGATGATATCGCTTCCCACATGTACCGGCACGGGTGCGACATGAGCATTAGACATGATTTTCGTCTTGCACATGTTCATCTTAAGACCCACCTGTTGGGAGACAATATCGAGGTCTCTGAGCATTGTGCCTAGATCTTCCAGCGATTCCGCCATTATGACTATATCTTCGGCAAATCGAAGGCGAGTGATGTATTCGCCATTGACGTTGATGCCATATCTATTCCAGGACAGCAACTTGAAAACATCCTCCAATGCTGAGGTGAACAGTTTAACTAACTTGGTAGATTATAATGTCATTGTTGTATAATGTCGGAGCGCCCCCAATGCGAGAAGCTATAGTCTTCAAGCGCCATCTATCGAATCAGTATGGAAACGTCAAGTGTCACTGTCAAACACTTTGATGAAGTTGATATCTTTTGGGCTGATTAAAAGAAGAAGAAGTAGTTTAGTCAAGCATTATTATTGAAGCAGTTGTGGTCATGATAAGACATGCGAGCGAGATTATTGTTCTGTTTTCTGTTACTTGAGTTATAAGGTCGCAAAGCCCACTGGATATTAAAATCATCGCGTTTCCATAGTTTGATGAGTTTAATCCTGAATTATTGGTGCAACCATTGTTTATTTTTGGAAAAAGACAATTGTAATCGCCTAATAAATGTGTGAACTATATCGTGGGTCTTGGATTAATGATTTTCATCAAGTAATAAGCCACCTGACAGAGCAATGCAGTAACAATGGATGCGTCATATATAATTCTAAAATTATTGGCAAAACAGTAGATACAGTACAACATTGGGACTTAGTTGTGTAAAAAAGTTGTTACTTAGTCAATATCAACAATTGAAGATCACATTGAAACGTCTCATAAAATAGGAGTGTCTGGCGTCTCGCGACCAAAGTCTGAAGAACGCAAGAAACATAGACCAAGATTAATTCTATATGGTTTTTAGGCATAAAATTAATGTTTTACTAGATTAAAAAATCACGTTTTGACGTTATACGGTTTGGGGCAAGGAATCTCCAACTCTTTTCGAGCATTTGAGTACATCAAAAATTTACACATCTTCTAGCGCAATCATTTTTTTCTCCAAACTCATTCTTCTACCGTTTTCTAATAGCTACCCCTCACTGGGGCTGCGGGTTCAGCCCCTAATAAGAATACAGACGATTAGGAACGCCTTTTGTTGCTTAGGATGCTATTAAAGCCATGTAATTTTATTAAATTGCTACCAATTTATCTACAAAGGTATCGAACTACCTACTTGCAAATGCAACAGGAGGAGCAGATCTAAAAAAAAAGCAATCTATGTTCACATGAATTCACTTTCGTAATTATTAAATTAAAATTTTATTGACTTTATCTTCAAGGATTTATATCACCTGAATAAAAAAATATTCAGGTGTCTTAAATGGATATTTAAAAAAAGATACTTATTTTAAAAACTATTACCATTATGACATAAATAAAAAAATACTGCCAATAGCTAGTAATTGTTTCGTGACTCGCTATACAAAAGAAAAATCTCAAAAGGATTGAATCTATTTTTGTTTCTTAACTTTTGTGATATTGAAATAATTTTTGAAACTTCATAATTTTTTGTGGGAATCCCTAGAAATTTGACGAAGATCGTCTTTTTTTCATCAAATAATCGCAAAAATATTCGAAACATTCGAAATTGCCCGATTGTCTACTAAATAAAAACTCTTAAAAATCGATTTCTTGTAAAAAATAAGGTAATAATTACGGTCACAAGCGGTTAGCGAGGCGGGACAATTAGGTTTTGACGGGTCCTTGATAAATAGTGTGCCTGTTCGAGGAGAATGAGTAGAGTAGCCATCTCTTTGATGGTGGTAAAAAATAACGTGCTTAGTGATCCTTTTACCCCCGGTTTCTGAAAGCACGATCAACACTACTCGGCTGTCAAGTCACATGCTATCTCTATCTAATTTGAAGTAAAAGCTGAAATAGCAAGTGACTTGACAGCCGATTAGTGTTGATCGCACTTTCAGAAACCGGGGGTTAATAAGAATAATATAACCGGGGTTAAACCTACAAAATAAGTTAGTTGATTGTATATGGTAAATAAGCAAATTTTATTAGTAAATGTTGCCTACCTACATTTAATCATAAAATTTGCATATTTTCCATAAACAATCAACCAACTTATTTTGTAGGTTACTAACAGGATCACTTAGCACGTATTTATTGACGTCTTTACTTCCAGTGAATTGTTCATCGTTTCCGTTACATACAAGAATTAGATTATCGACAGTAATTTTTTGCTACTCCTCGCCATTTCTATTCCATAAATGGTCGACTAACCATGCGACCCTTATGATTAAAACTATCGTTTCTCTAACCACGAATTATCAAATTTCTCTGCCCTAGAATTATCACATAAGTCCAAATGTCTCGAGGTACCGTTTACAATCAACCAGCTCCCAGGGACCCCCATAAACCACATCTTTACCTTTTATGAAGATGATAGGGTTGAATTGAAGGGTCTGAATAAAATGGTAAGGTAAAACATGGACGATTAAGAGAAAATTGCAAAAGATTACAGGCTCGTCGTAATCCACGGATCACAAGTAATTATTATTCTAAGTTTAAATGTAGGTATTAATTAGAGCAGTGATTTAGGAGATCAATTTGGTGAATTTCTCGAAATGTAAAATAATCGGAGGTATTAAAATTAAATGGCATAAAGAAACTAACACGTTAAATTAAGGTTTGAAGATGAATGTCTCAAAATTGCACGATTTTAAAATCCCAAAATAGAAAGGCAAGACTTATATGGGCTCAGTTTTATAAGGGGTTGGTTGAAAGAAAGAAATAAATGTAATAATATGAATATGAGCTTAAATTTCCATACAACCAACAGATTCCTTAAAATCCCCCATTATTGAAAAACAATAATCATAATTATTACTAAAACACGACTCAATATGTAGTCTCTTTTAAAAATTAAAGTTTGCAGTTTGATAAAAAGTAAAAACCTATGTAACATACAAAAAAACAATTCTAAAACGTAAATCAAGACAGCAATGTGCAGTGACCACGATGATAAATCATAAATTAAATAAATAAATCATTATTCCCTACTCTATATCGTCCAATCACCTCTACTGACATTTACCTCTTTCTTACTTTTCTAAGAAATGCTCACGCTGCATTTTTCTTTTAATTTCTTATCATGCGAATTGAATTCGTCGATAATGATTACTATTCCCGATATTTAATCGCGTGTTTTCATATCTAATATAAAAAAACCTTCGGGGTAACAAGGCGTTGCGTTGTGGATTAAAAATGATAGCGCGCAAATCAATACAGATAGTCCCCAGACTTCATCTTCTTTGTCGGGTGCTAATAGTTATACCTACTCGTATGGTGGTTACGATTTTTTATAGAATTTTTGAATCACATCCAATAGACAATGATCAACCAACACGATGACAAAGACCAACATATAAATGCAAAAAAAACTTTTTTTTTTACTTTTTACTGATGGTGCAAGTAGGTCCCACCCGGCCAATCAAAATAAAACTTGACACATAAATATCTTTTATTTAGGCCATGAAAATAAGTTACTTCATAACCATATTATCAGATTAAGAGCCTATCAAAAAATCTTCAAAATCTATTGTCGCGTTTCGTTTAATGAAAAACTACTGTCTGCATCTTCAAAGCGGTGTGAACGGCCTTTTCTATCACATACAGTCGTCGTTCCTAATTTAAATAAACATACAATTTCTCCCCTTTCTTACTTTTTAAACCTTCCAGCAACTAGCCATTACCACTTTTTCCACCTATGCGTTCTCAATCCTGCAGGACGGTGTCAGTTTTTACCGCCGCTAAGACACTTAATTACAAGATCTATGAATAATTCAAATGGTCGAGATGCAGAACGGTCACACAAGGCTGCCACTAGCGGTCACCACCGTCGCTGCAAGATTTCAAATTATATATTTTATTACTACTTACTCGGTGAGATTGAAGATAAAGTTCTCTTCGGGTTGTTAATTGAGGTGACCGCGGTTGACGAAAAAAATAACGCAACTACAATTTCAAAAGAGTACGCTGTGTGACATTCTGTAGGAAAATTAATCAAATTCTACTGAAATCATGTAAAGGTGTTGATAATAATTCTGCTAATAAAGTTATAAAATAGGCACTCGCTAAGGTGCGAGTGCCTATTTTACCTTACGTTTTAATAACTCATAACTTTGCCCGTAATGTTGCCCTAAGTTTTTGCGACAACTGGCTAAGGTCGATATTGGTATATGGCTCATGCTCAAATAATGAGTGAATGAAAATACATGGAAATGAATGATTTATGAAAATGTTGTTATATTGGAAGGAATAATTAGTATTATAAATATAATTAAAATAATTAATTTAGTGTTGTTGCAAAATTATGGCATCATTTTAATTTAGCGGCATTTCTAGATGCTGATAAAAAAAGGCTCATGCGCTTAATAAATTATTCTTACAACAGCTCTTCTTTGCATGCAAGTCCAGCGAAAATTTTGTATTTTCTCAAAACAAATGGTGACTAAACATAAAGTTGATTCATTTTAAAATGAGATTCATGAATTCCGAAAATATTATTTACGACGTTTTGTCCCAAGGGCGTCTCAAATGTTGACTGCTAGTCGCGTTTGGGCAAAAATTTTGACATTCCGTCACCGCCTTCTGAGGCCTTCGTTGTAGTAGGTTCACATGGAGGCGAACATTTGAACTACATTAGTTTTTTCATAGGTATGTTATTTTTAATTAGCTCTTTTTTAACTACACCATTCAATGGCCCTTTTATGTTTCAGACGTGGTTGCAGTTCTGCCTTTAGGATTTAGGATTTCACGTTGGCTTTGATCCCCACCAAGGGTAATACTTTGTACTCTGTCTTTTTAAAAAAATAAGTGAGGTATGTTTGCGTCACTATTCATTTTTATAATTACGTATTTCACACTTTCTTATTCTGTCACCTTTCACCATGTAACTCGGTTCCATTCTAAGTCCATGTCCCCTCGGCTATGACCATACATTTGCATAATAACACCACACGCATTTCGGTCGTCGCCTTAGGGTGAACAGACCAATTTTGGGACAAGCTATTTCCTTTCTTGCACTGTTTTTTTTAATGCTAGAAATGTGTTTGATTTATTATAAAATTACCTAGATTTAATTTTACGTACAAAGTTCAAAAGTATTTATTTAATGAATATCAAGGGTAACTTTGACACAGTTCAAAGTAATCTGAATGTTTAATCTAGGTGCATAATATACCTACTGGATAAGTATTCATCCTTTTCATGGTGATCAGATCCATGGTGTTACATGAAAAGTTAGATACCTACCTGGATTTTTAATATTCTAAATTATGATCCCCGGAAAATGAATTATTTTCAGCAAATTACATTTGCGATGGTTCCAGCAATCACTTTCGTCACAACAGGAAGACATTCCAATTAAGATGCATTAATTTACGCACTCCAGTAAATTGTCGGCGCGAGCACTGTGAAGTAATAAAAAAAACTGATACTCCGTTCCGTTACACATATCAGTGTAGCCATCAAGCAACGACAGCTTTTGCAACTTGTGTAGCAACTTCCAGCAACCGTGACGGCTGACACAGCCGTACAATACAACGATGCATTTACCCTATTCTAAATTCAAATTCGATCTTATTTCAAATCGTATAAAGTCATGTTCGAATTTCGCGCTGTTTTGTATCTGGCCAGTATTGTCCGCCTCATAGACTGTTGAAGAAAAAGCTGACAAAGATGATCACGCAGATGCAATTTGCGAAGCAGAGAGTCCATACCTATGTAGTTGCTGTGTGCTGTGCTTTGATAGATGATAATGTGCTATAAACTTTGCTGTGTTTTTTTGCGATTTTATATTATTTGATAGGAATCACAAAAACTGTCGTATTAATTAGGTAGTAGTAAAAAGAACGCCGGAAAGAGGGGGAGGGGGTATGATGGCGCGAGTATTTTGTATGCGAAAACACATCCCCTCCACTATTTTTAGCGTTCTCTTTGGTTGACGCGACCGGTATGTTAAAAAGTTACAAGTCCCGTTCAAATTTTTTTATCCTGCAGATCTTGTAAATTCTCAGCTCTATTAAATATGCAACGTTGTTTACAAGAGGATTCAACAGCATTTTTTTCAAAACATTCATCACCCTATGTCATCGAACCTAAAGTACAGACGCAAGAACAACAGGAATGGTTTCGTCGTCAGATGCTATCGTTCTTTTGTCTTTTATTTATTTAAATTGGAAACAATGCTCAACTCGTCTTTTGTTTGGCCGAAGACGCCTATTGTTGCAGTCACTTACCGGAAAATTACAGAGATTCGTTATTTACTACATACCTACTTCGTACTATAAAGTACGTAGGAACTACATGCGGGTATGTGTATTGTGTGGCTGAGATTGCAGTCAGCCTATTGGCTGGTCGTCAATTAGGCGACGGACTCATAAAGCGTGACAATGTCGCAAGTGTTGTGTTGCTGATACCTCATTCGTGATTGGAACACAAGGCGATATCACTCCTACTTAGTGCTCGAAATAAAAGTGGAAAAAAAAGTTTACGTAAACGTAAATGATTTTCTGTTTTTAATTAAGTAGATTGACATTATTTTGACATTTTACTATTTAATTAATGTCAATTAATGATGTGCAACCGTTTTAATTAAATACATATGTGTAAAAAAAGACATTTCAATTTATTCTTATTATTTTGGGAATAAAACAAAAGTTGTTTAATGCGTAGAGTTGAAAAAAACACAGAGTCACGTAACAACCCAATTTTTGACACGAGTAATTTGGCAGTAATAAAGTGACAGATTTTATTTTCAATTGTAATATAAAAATAAAGCATGCTTAAAATAGTTAATAAGTCAATTTGAATATTATGTATTGAACAAAGTGAATAGCAATAAGTATAAATAAGCTTATTTAATTTCTTGATTGTACTATTTATTCAATGGATAAATAAGAGGCTTTATTATTATTATTATAAAGTGACAGATTTTACAACTCTTGTCATTAGAGAATGGAGACGAAGCATTTCAACAATATGACTTCCCCGACTCGAAATACCTTTTGAGTACAACGAATTAACAGATTAACTGGACAAAACGCAATTTTGACTGGTCTGTCAAGTTTTACTTTCTAGTAATCGGCAGATCTTGAGCTAATTGGCGTTACTGTGACATGTGGATTGCACAACGCGGTTTCTAAAAATTGGAAAAAAAACGACTTTGTGAAACCGTGTTCATGGTCAAAATTATTTGTGAAAATTTGCATTTACTGTCATCTTTTTTAGGTTCGCTAAACAACTTTCTAATTATAGTGAAAGTCAAAATTAAAGAAGTGATTAATCAATCAAATTACAAGGATCACTTTGAAACGTCTGAAAAAGGTGCCAGTAAACACAATACACTTGGAATATATATGCGACGCAAGAGGTTGAGGGTTCGATTCCCGCCTTGGAACAAATTTGTGTACGATCTGCAGAAATTTGTTCCGATGGTCTGGGTGTTTTCTATGTATAATTAAAAATATCTATCTATGTAAGTATATAATGTATTAAATATATCAGTTATCTAGTACCCATAACACAAGCTTTGAATAGCTTACTTTGGGGCTAGATAGTGCTGTGTGGATTGTCCAGCATTATTTATTTATTTATTTTATATTACAACTTCCAGACAGAAGACTGTGCGTGCAATACTGATCGATTAAAAGTCATTTTGAGAGGTCGATTGTTCAAAGTTGTAATAATTCGGAATAAGACTACAGAGAAAATCTGAAGATCACTTCGAGTTGTAATTTTACTTTATGTGTATAATTTACCTAACCCAGATTTTTAGGGTTAAGCTCGGCTTTATAGACCTTTTTAAGTTTTACTATGTATTGTCACTATGTCTATTATAGAATAGGATTAGATAGCGAAGAGAGCATGACCAATTTTTGAGGAACCGAGCTGCTTTCACGTTTTAGTTTTTTCTTTCATCATCATCATCATCATCATCACCACCAATGTTAGTCCACTGCAAGTCTTGCCTCTGAGCCCGGCATTCGACTCGGTTGGCTTAGGTTGTTTTTTTTCTTAAATGTTATAATAATTAAAAGATTCCAATGGTCAAATCGGCCTAGTTATAAAACGTTGTCTAATAAAATGCTTTAGATACGCACTATTATAACCATCAGTGTCGATAAAAACGCTATCTACTCGTAATTGCGACCGATTTTAGTCCTATTTTTTGTCGTATCTCGTCACATTTCGGCCAATTATCATTTTTAAAGTCGCATTTCGGTCAATTATCAATTTTAAAAACATATTTAAGACCTGCGCCGCAAGAGGTTGCGGGTTCGATTCCCGCCTCGGAACAAATTTGTGTACGATCTGCAGAAATTTGTTCCGTTGGTCTGGGTGTTTATGTATAATAAAAAATATCTATCTATGTAAATATATAATCTATTAAATATATCAGTCATCTAGTACCCATAACACAAGCTTTGAGTAGCTTACTTTGGGGCTAGATGGCGCTGTGTGGATTGTCCAGCATTATTTATTATTATTTATTATTATTTATTATTATTATTTACTTATTACTTATAAGTCATTTTAGTCAATCAATCAAATAATAGTAAAAACATACTCATGGTTAAAAACATGCTCGGGTGACTGATTTTTCACACTATGCAAAGGTTTTATTATACGTATAGAACTAAATATTCCCTATTACAATATCATAAAATCAGTCTACATTCATCCATTCGACGGATACAGGAAAAACTAATTTAATACAGTAAAAAACATGCAGGGCAGTGAATCTTTCATGACTTATAAAGCATCCCCCTTACTGATGGTTGGTTACCAATTTTTTCTATGTTTTCCGATGTAGAACCTTTTTTTTGTCTATAAGTTTGTTACTCTATTAAAGAGTGTCTAGCATAGACATAAGAGACTCTTGGGTTTCTTACCTCATTGGTGCTTAGTCAGCTTTGATTTTTGAAAAAAAAAATTGGCGCTTTTACGTCTACATACAAAACCCTCAACCACTCCTCTCCCTCTAGAAAACGGAATACTTGACTTGACTCCTTGTTTTTATACGGCTTTTGAAAACGGAATACGAAATCTGAAACACAAACTGTCAAACGTCAGAGACAATTAGATGTCCAAAATAACTTTTTTACGCTCTACACAACGCAGATAAAATTCGACAAGTTAAGCATTCAACACTGCAAAGGCGGTGAGACATATATATAGGTATCTCGTGCCTACCTACCTATTATAAGTCCGTGCTGTACACTACACTTCGCAAAGGAGAAATAAATAAATAATGCAGGACAATCCACACACCATCATCTAGCTCCAAAGTAAGCTAGCTACTCAAAGCTTGTGTTATGGGTACTAGATAACTGATATATTTAATACATTATATACTTACATAGATAGATATTTTTTATTATACATAAACATAAACATATTATAATAAATACATTTTTGATTTGATTTGATTTGACACTTTATTGCATACCCTTTCATCATGTTGATCGAAGCATTTCCCTAATTATTTACCTCTACTCATTCACTTACAAGTAATAAAATGTTATGTATTGCCCGAAGCCGACAAACCTTCACTATGTTTTTACATAAACCAATTTGTACGATGTAATAAAAGTTCAAATGTTAAAAGCGATATAAAAGCATACCTACATACACATACATGCATTATACTTGTCCGATGACGGAACCTCTTGCAGCAATTTCAATTAATGGATTTGTCATCGCTATTAATTTTATGGGAATTAATATGCGAGCGGCGAGCGCAAAGAGGCTTTTTAGAGTTCTGTGGGGAGGATGGAACATCGTGAGTATGTGCAGTGTACAGTAACTGTATTGTACAGGTGCTCGAGTAAAGTAAAAAAATATAACTTATCTACTTACTTATATATACTATGTTTCACTTTTTCGTCTTATTTCGTGTCATGACATAAAAAATCATGACACTTAATTTGTGTCGAATAAAAATCTTCAATTTTATTCTATAAACAGAGAGTCAATTTTCGAATAAACATATAAGTACTAAAACTACGAGTAGGTTGAGAACCATCGAGATATTTGATAACACAGCTTTAACTTCAGATAAAATGAATAACGTCAGATTTTTTTTAACATATTCAAGATTTTGATTAAAACCTTATTCAGGTTAGTTTTTTTAGTAGGTAAGTACAGAACCCTCAGCTTTCGAGTATAACCAGCAATTGACGTGTTTTCCAAATAAATTGACATAAAATGGAGTCCGGGGCTCTTCGAGCGGAGACTGTGAATTGATTGACAAATTGCGTGACTAATCCGGAATAGGTGGATTTCTTTTGAGTGTTGTGCGTTTGGTGTAGTCTGCGTGGGGCCATGAAACACAAAGCAATTAGCAATCGAAAGCTTGCTTCAATTTTTTTAACTGACCATCGTCGACCGCAGCATTATTTAACATCAGGTGAGATTGCGGTCAAACGTTTTTAATTGATGCCAATTCTGTTGTTTAATTTTCCTAACTTATCCTAATTTGAAAGCACTAAAAATATTGCCATCCCTTTCTAAAAGATCGAAACAGCAAGGACGGCTATAATTTTAGAGCTGTCAGATCAGGTTAGTGTAGGATAATGCAACAACAGAATCGTCACCAATGTCGTTGTTGAGAAAAACTGAAACTCACTGGGGTAAAAGTCAAAAGTGAGGGACCAGAAATAGTTTTATCTTTATTCAAATAAGGCCTATACTCAGCAGTGAGTTCAAACCAACTGAAATAATAATGAAATAGCTTGATTAGTAAAAATAATCAACAAAACTGGAATTAACTAGTTATTGGTGACAGAGGTTGTTATTGTTGTCGAGCTTATTTCGGCATTCATGTATGTCTGTTTCAGCTATTCTTCTTTTTAGTAACTTAAAACTCGATGCAATTGATCGAGTGTGTAAATTTTTATGTAATGTTTATGCAACTTTTTTTCTTGCTCTCTTAGAAGCTGTAGTTTTTTAAGGTATTTTAAGCTGTTCAAAATTTAGCTCTCTTAATTTTTCTGGTTAAAATATCAATTCAATAAAGACATAGACAAAGTCGAAAGGTATAGGTATTTTTTAAATTTTATCACAAGAATCATTTTGAAACGTCTTTCTAGGTGAGTCAAGGTGCCCACTTTGGAGAAGGCATACCTTAGGGTTTTAAAACCCTCATTCTCAGCTTCTTCTTTTATGAACGCGTGTTTTAGTGCCTCTATCGAGAGTTGTAAAGTTTTAGTTAACGCTAGAAGTTCTCACGACAGATCGGTCCGATTATCGAATCGTGTTCATTATAAGTCAATCCGCTTTATTGGAGCCGACTTTGATCGGTTATGTCAATTTCTTTATATCGATTACTCGAGTCCGACTGATTTCCTTTTGTACAGGTATTTTGTTTTATGGTTCTTAAAAGTTTTTACAGCGCAGTTTTATCTAGCTCTAATATTCTTTGTTTAAAACCTTAAAAATAATTACTGAAATTGCAAATCACGCTACGCAAACGTCAATTCGATGCAAGAACTAGCAGCAATGACATTGACATGCCAACTTCAACAGACGCTACCAAAATCTTCGATACTTAATTTGCGTATAATTATACACAATCAACTTTGAACGTGATTCTGTGGACGCCTCTGGCTTACAAGGCAGTCTTTTGTACTATCGTCATCTACTGTCAGTCCTGTGTTTTTCTCGATAACCTTACCATACATCACTGTATTCGAAACTCCGATAGATCAATCACATACCCCTCATCAGCCCCGCGAGACTTCGGCCGCGGGGGGAGGGGCAGTCCTAGACACAACAGACGTAGACGACCATTACCGAAGACCAGTAATCACTCGTAATCATACATCGAATGGTTATTCGTCGTGACGCGTTTTTTGTCGAGTTATTTTGTAATGTTTTTTTTGTTCTTTTTATCAATGGATTTCTGATTCAATGTCAGAGATCGTCGTACGTTGGATTGACATCAAATTATATGTGATTATGTCTGGATGTAATAAAACACGTATAGGTAACGAGATAAAAAGGCCCGAGTGATGGCGCGGTATCCTGGTTCAATAGTCCATGCCTATTTGTACTTGTGCCGTAGTTAGCTATCATTATCAAATAGTCAACGGGGACTATTACTGCTGAGTACATGTCTACGTGATGTTGGGATGAGGCAGAATTATCGACCACAGATCAAATTATTTCTCCGATATATTTTTTCTGTTTACACTATGAAATATTTTTCATCGTATACAAATGTTGAAATAGTCACTTCAAATAAGTAGGAGTTGCATAATTCGTCTGTATGGTTTTTTGTACGTTTACGGGAAGACCGTTAATTATTAATTGATTATAATTATATTTAATGTGTAAATTATATCAAATTTCTTAAATCTTTTCCGAAAATTATCAATTTTTAAAAATATGTACACAGATAACGTTTCGTCTCTTCAGCAATAGTTTTATTTTTCAATCCGTATCTGTTTTTATTTTTCGAAAAAAATTATGGGTTGCGCCCTGCGGTTTCACCAGCGCAGATTTAAATCCCGATACTCCCGACGAGATAAAAAGTAGCCTATGTTCTATCCCAGACTATAAACCAGAGGGCAGAGAGTTTAAGAGAGGTTAAGACGCTGATAGAACGGCTGATAGACTGACAGTATTGCCAAGATCCCAAGTCGGTACGAGGCAGAAGTGAACATCTCCCCTGATCATACTAAAGATGAGGACTACATCGTGACTAACCTTTAAAACATCGATTACTGATTAAAACCAGCTGCGAACGCGTATTGAAATCCTATTCACAGCTAAATCCACATTCTTCATGAATAGCCAATTGTAATAAATATGCGCGCACATGCAAGGGGTAATCTTGAGTGGAACAATCGCTATTGTGGCTGCAGCCAGAGGCTAAACTGTCACAAGTACTTACAGTACTTGGATTTCCAGAATTGAATTGCGACATGGGCTTCTTAGGGTGGGTACAACCACACTATAAACCTTACATAGAAATACACAGACAGGTGCTCATGCGTGGCTCATGCCAACTTAATAGTAAATGTAAAAAAAGAATGTAATTTTGATGTATGCATAAGTGGCTTCAATGTGTGCTTGGGCATTTTGCTGTAGTGTGTTGGTGCAGATATCCGAATTGATTTATATTTGAGTCACATTTTGAGGAGTAATTTTAGAGTTAGAGTAGTAGTAGTAGAGACTTAATGTACACTCACGTACATTAAGTACTTACACGTTACATTATTGGAGTTTTAGTGAGTGTCACAATTTCTTTCGAAAATATAATACAACCTATGTTCACCGGGGATAATGTATTCAGTATATTTATTGCATTATTATGTATGTATGTATGTAGATTTTACATTGTCAGGACTTATGACTAAATAATTTTAATTCAATACATAATGTACCCCGTTGGGGGTTGCAATAGAGAGAAGCGGATGTAGTTTTCCAACGGTGAAATAATTTTTCAAATCGGTTCAGTAGTTTCGGATCCTATTCAATACAAACAATCTAATCTTTCCTATTTATAGTACTAATACTACCCCTTGTAAGTTGTCCATACTAATATGGACAACTTACAAGGTGGCAATCGGCAAATAACAAAAACAATAAATAAGCAAAAAGTGAAAACCTCTCACGTAGGAGCAAACGTCGTTTGGCCGGTGGCGGTTCCGTTTGTTCTTCATTGATTGAACCTTCACTAAAGCCACAGTAAGGGCGCGCTCTCGGTAACAACAGCAAGTTAAATGGTATGGGTTTTAATTACGCGCGGGCAAACTAAAAATAAAAAGCCTTAATAAATAAATAAAAAATAAATAAATAAATATTGGTGGACGTTCCACACAGCACTATCTAGCCCCAAACTAAGCTTATGCTTGTAATATGGGAGAACCAGATAGCTGATATACTACTTATAATACTTTTTTTTTTTTGTAAATACATACTTATAATATTATATAACACCCAGACAGAGAACAAACATTTATGTTCACCACACACACAAATGTTTGTTCACGGTGGGAATCGAACCCACGACCTACGGCGCAGAAGGCATAGCTACTACCAACTGAGCTACGTAGGCTGTTAATACACCATAAAATAGTGCAACTTACAAACTTAGGCTTAATCATAATGGTCTTTGAGAGTGGCAATAGCCTTAACAGACCAATAAGTCTGTTCCTGTCTCTTTTCGCTGGCATAAGAGTGACAGTGACAAGAATTCTCTATTGAGCCGCTATAGAATGGCAGGGATTATGATTATGAGGGTTAATAAATAATATAGAATAGAATAGAATATATGTTTATTTGACGACAACACACAGAAGAAACATACAGACAAGAAAGAACAGAAAATAGGCAGTAGGTAGAGAATATACAGTAGGTAGATTAACAAACACTTAAAAAATAAAGATACCTACACACAAATAACAAGCCTCTCCCTGTGTGAGTCAGTCAAAAAGGCTATCTAGTTTATTTGACCTTGATTAGTTGAGCTATCTCTAGATCGTTTGTAACGGTCAGCCGATAGTTCAACTGTTCCAATGCGTATTTTGTAAAATTGCTAAATATTCGTATTCATTGTAATGTTCTTTATAAAGTCGGTAAAATAAAAAATATTTCAAATAAAATTTCTTATTTGCCATGGCTCTATTTTACTGATTTAATAGCAATTTATTTAGACAAGTAAAATTGCTTATAAAGGTCTTTCGAAACAATGTGGTGAAAGTATTTTAAATGCGCCTCAAGAGGCTCCTTTCGAGCACTTGACACATGTCATAGAAACTTTTTGGTTCAGCTACTGCCGGTTTCCTCACAATGTTTTCCTGCACCATTTAAGAGTACTGGCACTGGGCATATAAAAAAACTAGCTGATCCCGCGGCTTCGCTCTCGCTCGATACAAAGTTTCATACAATTTTTTATCCCCTATTTCACCCCTTTGGGGGTTGAATTTTGAAAAATCCTTTTCTAATGGGTGCCTACGTCGCGTCGTAAGAGGAATACGTGTGCGAAAATCCAGTTTCTAGCTCTAAGGGTCTGGCCTGTGCGTTGTCATCAGTCAATCACTTTTGCCTTTTATATACATTAATTAATTTACTTATTATGTATATAGATGAATTAATCATATCATCATAGAGTTTCCCACACTATGAATATGCCTTTACTAAACTAAGTGTGTTATCGGAGAAGGGACGAAAACTTCTTGAGGGACTTTCCAAGGAAGTAAGGGTGGAAGGGGGTGGAGGAGGGTGGGAGAATTAGAGGCGCTTCATTGGAACGCAATTAAAAGACGGACTTGCAGGAAGTGATACGGAGTTCGGGGACTTAGTGGACTTTTAGTAGGGACAGTTGTGTTCGGTCCATTACGCTCAGCCATTAGGGAAAAGTCATGGTTTTTTTAGCATCTCGTATGCCGCTAACTTAAAATTAATTTTTGTGCAACAACATTAAAACTTTTATTTTTATTCAACCACTCATTCTTTCATTCGTTCACTCACTAATCATCACGCATTCACATAACTACATTAGATAAGATGTAGGAGTTAGTTAAGTTTATCGGTCAATTATGGAACAAAGATTGAATAAAAAATATATAGGTAGACAATAACGCACAATCAGTGCACAGCTTAGATTGGGAAATAGATTGCGTTGTGTGAAAATAGAGTGAGAGTTATTTTTTATCTGTTGCCAAATATAGGTAAATAAGAGTAGTAGAGGTTTTTGAGAGGGGCTACTCTTAACAAATTAATTGTTTTTAATCTGTTGCCACATACAAATAAGAGTATTAGAGCTTTTTGAGAGGGGCTACTCTGGAGAAGTTCTACCACCAACCCATTTCTGTCATCAAGCAGCGATTCTGTGTTTAAGTGAAGGGTGTGGGTGAAATTAAAGATATGACTCTAAACATCCGTATGCCTCAAGTTGACGGCGTGGACGTAGGACTGTGTATTGTAGGGCACGTTCGTTTCGTGTCTGACTTGCGAGGCAATGCTTTGTTTATTACGTGATGGTTACCTTTAAACATCAGGTGGGCTATTTGCTTGTATGTCATACAACAATAAGACATGTGGCATACATCTACGGCCCGGAACCTTTTTGATGCGTCGCATATCTTGAAAAACGCTTTAGTTCACATCATTTTTGTAATTTGAAACCATTGAACTGGATCACCACTTCAAGGCGTCGCGACAGTGCAACAAATGCCGCCTAATAACGTATTCAAACAACATAATCTTGTGGAGAGGGCGTAATGATAGCAATCTGTGGGCAATAAATCCTTAATGGCCAATAGCTTGTCCACCGCACTTGTGGGTGATACAGTACTCCAGCTGTTATGGTGGCTATCGAGAAAAGAACAACAAAAAGTCAAAATCAAAGTCAAAACGTGTTCATTCACTTTAAGACCACAGAAAAGAGGGGATTCTTTTAACTCAGGTTATATAATACTTAAAAGAAAAGTCCCAACCCGATTTATTATCACTGTAAAATTAATAAAAAATTAATAAAGAGCACCGGTGGTCTAGTGGGAGTGACCCCGCCTTCCGATCGTAAGGTCGCAGGTTCGAATCCGGTCGTGCACCAATGGATTTTTCTATCGAAAAATGTATGTGCGCAATGCCAGTGCTCTTAAACGGTGAAGGAAAACATCGTGAGGAAACCAGTTAGTATTCTAACAGCGGCGATGGGCTTGCAACCTGTCACGTATGGAATACTAACTACTGCAAAATGTGGGTATGTGCCAAATGTAATGTTTGGACGTACCTCTGACTACCCCCTTAGACATCCTCAAAGAATCTTGAGGTTAGTACTTGGTACTTGAGAGATCTGAGGGGATATCTACCGTGACTGGGGATCAAAGACGTGAAGCTGTTTCAGTTTTTTCTATTAAAGTGCAATGTCTAAATCTTGAATATACATTTTCCATGACATTAAATTAAGAAAAAAAAAGACTAAAATCTTGAGTCCTAAAAACGTTTCCACGTCGTTCCTCTGAATTAACCCAGACAGCGTAGGCTGCCTCTAGGCTCTGTTGCCGATACACGACTTAACTTTCACCATGTGTCCACCGCTTAGATACCTTCCGATTTGCTCTGGACTTATCTTGAAGTTTCAAGGGTTACCTTCTACATATTTATAAAAGGCAAATGTGATTGACTGATGACAATGCACAGGCCAAATCCTTGGGGCTAGAAACTTAAATCTCACACGTATTCCTCTTATTACCTAACCATCCACTAAGCAAGTATTTTCAAAATTCTACGAATTTATTATATTACTAAATTCTTCTAGCAACGCTTTGTTAAAGCTGATATACCACTGACATCAGGTGAGCCATTTACTTGTTTCGTACCCAAATGGTATAAAAAAATTGTAGACTGTATACATAGATATAGACAGAAAATTTATAAAAAAAAATTATAATCTTTTAAGTTTTTCCGATTTATTTTTTATTATTAATCTGGGCCCGGACCACCATCTCTTGAAGCATTCTTATTTCAATATTACTTTTATGTCAATGTCTTATGTCAACTGCATAGAGTCAGCTTTATGATCAAAAAGTAAAGTAACATTGAAATAAGAATGCTCCAAGAGATGGTAGTACGGGCCCTGGCTCAGAATATCAAATCGGTCGAATACCGTCTAGTCAGCTGATCGAGAATCGTAACAAGGTTGCAGTGAGATTCCACAGAAATTCCGGACACTTCGGGGAACGCTTCCTGACACTTTCCGAATACCAACACCTCGAATCTGTTGGTATTCCAAAATTTTCCAGGTCCGTTGCAGCTAAAGTCTACAATTACTGCCTTCAGTTCAGTATCCTAGAAACAGAAATAAATGGCTAAACAGAAATAATGCTGTGTGGATAGTCCAGCATTATTGCTGGACAATCCACACAGCACCATCTAGCCCCAAAGTAAGCTACTCAAAGCTTGAGTTATGGGTACTAGATAACTGATATTTAATACATTATTTACTTACATAGATAGATATTTTTTATTCTACATAGAAAACACCCAGACCAACCGAACAAATTTCTGCAGATCGTACACAAATTTGTTCCGAGGCGGGAATGGAACCCGCAACCTCTTGCGTCACAAGCGGACTCTCGCCCGCATAGTGTATAACACGTTCCTATTGTACGTGACTTACGAGGCGATGCTTTGTTAAAGGTGATGGTTACCACTTAACATCTTGATAGGAACAAGGGCCACCTGCACGTTCCTATCAGTTCCTAAATGTGAAAAGTCTAGTCGTCTTATTCATAATCACTGCCATTTTATAGCTGCTTTATAGAGTACTAGTTGCGACCCGCGGCTTCACCCGCGCAGATTTAAATCTTGGTATTCCCACGGGATAAAAAATAGACTACGTGCTATTCCAGACTCTAATCTATTTCTCTGCCAAGTTTCATCCAGATCCGTTCAGCCGTTCTGGCGTGAAAGGGTATCAAACATCCATCCATCTATCCATCCATACTTACAAACCTTCGCGTTTATAATAATATTAGTAGGATTTTTGTCACTGTCACTTTCATGGCAACGAAAAGAGACAGCAACAGACTTATCTGATAAGCTATTGGCGCGCACCATTTATAGGTAGCTAAGATTTATTATTATTATGAGCCTTTTATGTCCCACTGCTGGGCAAAGGCCTCCCCCCATTTCCTCCACTGTGCGATCCTGTGCTGTGGTCTTCCATTCCAGCTGGTACCTATCTAGCTCATCCCGCCATCTAGTTCTTGGTCTGCCGCGACGTCTTGGCTCTTGCGGGCACCACTCTGATGTTAATTTTGCCCAGAGATCGTTGTGCGGCAGACATGGCCGGCCCAAGATTTTAATTGAGAAAAATAAGAAAGGCGTAAGATTGCAAGGTACGTTTAACGTGCAGCAGAAAGGGTATTTCTGTCTATCACGAGTTGCAATTACCCGTACCTTGCTCAGAGCAGCTGGTGAATTCTCTTTGTCACGCCATATGTCCCTGAAGTGGGGCTGGATTCAGGGAAATAAAGCCTGTTCACAAAGAGAACCGGTATGTAAAATAAAACAAACATATCTCTATTAGCTCTCTGCTTGTAATTAATATATCCGATAGAGCAATGACATTGTGAGAATCGCGGGCAGTCGGTAGCTGAAGAAGATTCAGAAACGTGTTCCATGAAATATTGAGGAATTTTTCAAGGTAGTGGTGATAATGATGAGTTATGATGGAACGAGCTGATGGCCCACCTGATGTTAATTGGTAACCACCACCTATAACAAAGCTTTGCCTCGTAAGTCACGCACGACAGGAACGTGCCCCACGATGCACTGCCCTGTGTCCATCAACTTGAGGCATACAGATGTTAAGCCTCACGTGCCTTAATTTCACCTGGCTTACCGGATTTTTATAATTTCCATTGAAGCTAATAAAGTGTTTTTAATACTCTTTTTTTTAGATTAGGCTACAAGCTCACTGACTCTACACCTTAATGCGAAAAAAAACACGGACGAATGAAAAAAAAATGAAAAAAAAGAAGATCAGAAGTAAAAATGAAAATTCTTCGACAACGATTCTTGTTCATAAGCGTCACATTTATCCAGTAACACGTCAACACATTCCCAGAAAAACAGCCATTACAAATGACGTCATCAACCACCTGAGACAAACAGTTTTAGCAGCAGTCTGTCATACCAGAGTCACGTACGTGGAAAATAGCCATGTGATTTATACAGTAATTTGTCACTCGCAATCCGGCCCTGTGTCATCCCCTTAATGGCTAAGGACACGCGTCTCTCGTTTCTTCTCGGCGTGGGTGTAGTGAGAATTGTAAGAAAAACCAGTGTTTTTGTTCAATATTAAAATTAGGCTTTTGTAATTTCATAGTACTTACAATAAAGAAAATCACAAACATAAATAAATAAATAAATAAATATAATGTCCAAAGACTTTCCATTCAAAACAGTGTAGCCCCAAACTAAGCAAAACATGTAGTATAAGAACTTAATAGCTGATATTACTTAATATCTGGGTGACCGAGCTTTGCTCGGTAGCTTAACAACGCCATCTACTGAAGTAACATAAAGAATAATATTAGTATTATTATTCGCCAATAGATTATGTCATGAGGAGTTAGATTTTTCAGTTATGTTTATATTTTTTTATTGCCTGAAACACGAAATATTATTTTTCTAAAAATGAATCCTAGCTAGATCGGTTTATCGCCCCTGAAACGCCTACGTCAAGAAACAACAAAATAGATGTACAGCATAATACACTCGAGAGCAATGAATTCTAATAATTGTATAGGTAATATTATTTATGAAGTTATGTGCATGTATTCAACAATTTTTTTTGTTACTCTATATGTCCCACTGCTGGGCAAAGGTCTCCCCTATTTTCCTCCACTCTCTTCGATCCTCTGCTAATTCGTCCTACTTGTTGTGGAAGGAGTCCAGGTCGTTACACCGGCGTTTTGTAGGGCGTCTGCGACGTCTTCTACTGCCTGCTACCATCTTGTGACTCCATTTGCTCACCTTTCGGGTGTCATGCAAATCACGTGACCCGCCCACTCCCATTTCAGCTTTGCCACCTTGGGTCCGAATAAATAAAGTAAAATTTTATTTGCAGTTAGGTACAAGGTTGTTTGGAGGTTTGTTATTGGTAACAAGACAGAGCGTGTGAGTTTGAGCCCTTATACGTTGGACAGACGACATTGTGCAAATCGCAGAAAGTCGATTGATTTTTGGATATTGGATAATTTTTACTAGAAATGTATCGGGGAGGACTATGTCCGTACTTCAGCCTTAGATAATGATGATGCTGGAAGGACTGAGCTAGCGATCCAGATTAAGTGCTCGCGAGTGTAAAAGCGCTAGCATTTAAGTATTCGTGACGATCCTGTGCTATAACAAGTTAATAGCAAACGGCTTTTAAGTAACAATAATACACGCCTACCGCCATTAACAGTTATCTGGAGATCTTTCTCAGGGATGGGTTTAGCGTGAATACGTTTCAAGGTTGTACTTAATCGAGATATAATGAGTCAAACGCTTTCAATAACTTTGGAACGTGACTTATCTTTAGCACTCGTTTTAAGTTAGAAGGCTCTGTGAAAAGTTAGTTATTAGTAGTTAGTTGGTAAACCAAGCCTAAGTTATGCCTTCTTCTGACGCGAAGCAGCGTTGCGTTGCTTCTTTTTGAAGAGTGTTTTTTTTAGGACTAGTAGACGTACGGCTCAGTACCACCCATACCTGGTAGATATACCATCCATTCGCACTAAGCGCTTTGAGTCCACATTTATTATGCGAACCGCCAAGGAGTGGAACTCATTGCCGTCGTCTGTCTTTCCTGATCACTACAATTTGGGCCTCTTCAAGGCAAGAGTGAATAGGTGTCTTCTAGACCGTTCTGTTCTATCGTCAGCTACATCGTCGCTTACAGTCAGGTGAGATTGTAGCCAAAGGACAGTCTATCAAAAAAGTATTGATGCCGGTCAAATTAGAGGAGGCCTCGTACAAAGGGCAGTGCATCATCTGTCCAGCTGTTACAAAAAGTGTAAACATATAGAGAAACATATATATATACCCATATCTATATATATAAAATGAATTGGTTTTCGTTAGTCTAACTCTATCTCGAGAACGGCTGATCCGATTTGGCTAATTTTGGCCTTGAATTATTTGTGGAAGTCCAGGGAAGGTTTAAAAGGTGAATAAATATGAAAATGCTCGGAATTAAATTAAAACCAAAAACTACGCGGGTGAAACCGCGGGGCGCAGCTAGTAGGTAATATATATTTATTAATATATAGGATAGTCATATACCTGATATAATTCGATGAAAATCAAATTTTTTATTGATAAATTAGATTTTGATTTGGCTCTCTCTTTTTGTGGTTAAACGTTGTCTTGCTTACTAATAAATGCGATAGATATTAAGATATTTAAAGGCATAGTCTGGTGAAACCTATTGAGATTAAGTAATTATAAACAATCGTATACAACCCTGGCCCTGATTATATGCTAAGGGAAATCTGTATTCCATTTTCCAAGCATCATATAATTTTAATCACCTTTCGACCACTTAAAGGGCAGTCGAGTGAAATGTAGAGAATAGAGGCCTAGGGCTGTTGCGCCCACGCCACGACGTGCTTATACGTCTCCTGGTCGGCGAGTGTACGGTGCGGTAAGGCTGTGTGGGGATGAGACGTTTTCACGCAAAAATATATGGCATAGTCTATCATCATATTATTTTTTTTCTAGAAAGAAAAAAGAAATAACATACAATTATTTGACATACACACAAAACACAGAACGGACAGATAAAGTCACAGACAATAAATATATATCTGTGTTACAGTACAGAAAATAACAGAAAACAGAAACAGCTTCACGACTTTGATCCCCAGGCACGGTAGATATCCCCTCAGATCTCTTAGTACACAAGTACTTATTCAAGAGTCTTTGAGGGTGTCTAAGGGTGGTAGTTAGAGGTACGTCCAAACATTACATTTGGCACATACCCACATTTTGCAATAGTTAGTACGTACCATACGTGACAGATTGCAAGCCCATCACCGCTGTTAGAATACTAACTGGTTACCTCAAGATTCCTTCACCGTTTAAGAGCACTGGCATTGCGCACATAAATTTGTCGATTGTAAAATCCATTGGAGGAAGACTGGATACGAACCTGCGACCTTACGATCGGAAGGTGGGGTCACTCCCACTAGACCACCGGTGCTCATAATATACATGGAGAGCTCATTTTTATACATGGAGAGAATCCCGCTTGGTGTGTCAGCGGCCTTAGGCCCGCGAGCGGACCTTACGCGGATGCGGCCCAACCTAATAATTTCTTAATGTCATGCGCTGGCGCAAGAAATTATTGTTTTCTATAACAATAATGCCGCGATCAACGTGCAGATTAGGCGGGGGCACTTACTGACATATTGCATTCAATAATGCCTATAACTAGGTCACTAGTTGGGCCACATTATAAATTAGAAGACATTTGTAGGTTCTAAGCAAATTAACTTTAAATCCGATTGAAATAAAAAAGGTTTTATTTTATATATCTTAGGTTTCATTACAGATAACAATAAATATTTTTTTTAATAACATACCAATTACTAATTGATAAGAACTTATCAACTTTCTTATAAATTGTACTAAAATACTTCTGGGTTTTCAAACTACATAATCATCTTCATCAGCTTGCATATTTCCACTGCTGGACCCAGGCTTCTGCTGTATTCATTATAAAAAAGAATGATTTCTAGCCCTCTCCATCCGCAGACTTCCAGAAAGACTTTTAACAAAGAGTCAGCTGCGTAGGTCTTCCACGAATTTTTCAGAATTTTTAAGAGTAGTAGAGCTCTTTCTGAAGGGCTCAGCTGGGAAGTACTATCACCACGCCTTTTTCTGCCGCCAAGCAGCGTTGCTGTGTTTCGGTTTGAAGAGTGCGGTCGCCGGTGTAATTACAGGCACATGAGGCTTAACATCAGTATGCTTCAAGTTAATGGACGAAGAGCAGTGCATCGTAGAGCACGTTCCTGTCGTGCGTGACTTACGAGGCGATGCTTTGTTAAAGGTGATGGTTACTACCTAACATCAGGTGGACCATCTGCTTGTTCCTCCAGCTGGTTGATTAAAAAACCTTGAACGTGGGTATACAAAATGTTGTGACACTTGAAATACGAGTGCAAATCTAACCGCCAGTCGCCGGCCTAACAAAATCACGAATATAATTATTCAGCGGGCTACACTTGAGGTAGCAAATAGCTCCTATTATGATTCTGAAGTGCACATTATTTGGTGAGACGTGATAGTGCAGGATGGCCGGTGTTGTCACGTAAACAGGTCAGCTCTCTGATCCTATGCCACTCAATTCGGCTAGGACAATGAGTAAACTTTTTTAAACCTTAGATAGTACCTCCATGCACAAAAAAAAAATACAAACTGAAATACATTGCGCCATGAGCTGCCCCTTAGTGTACAGCAATACAATAATTGTATTGTATTTTACGCAGTAGCTCTGCTGCTCAACTGAAGTGGGGGTTGTAGGTTAAATTTTGACTTACGAAAAACATTTACGAAAACGACGACCTCGGTGGCGCAGCGGGCGAGTGTCCGCCTGCGACGCAGAGGTTGCGGGTTCGATTCCCGCCTCGGAACAAATTTGTGTACAATCTGCAGAAATTTGTTTCGTAGGTCTGGGTGTTTTCTATGTATAATAAAAAAATATCTATCTAAGTAAGTATATAATGTATTAAATATATCAGTCATCTAGTACCCATAACACAAGCTTTGAATAGCTTACTTTGGGGCTAGATGGTGCTGTGTGGATTGTCCAGCATTATTATTATTTGTATTTTGGTTACACATTGAAAATTCACGACCATTGATTGATCTTCAAAGTCATTTAGGTTCCAAATGAAAAAGCTAAGCTTAATTTGGAGCTAACTAACGCAAGGTTAAAAGTCTAAGGCCCTTAGTCTTAGTCTTTGAGCGCACCAATAGGTTATCAGACCGATGAGTCTGTTGCTGTCTTTTTTCGTTGCCATGAAAGTGACAGTGACAATAATACTCTATTGAGGCGCTATAAAATGGCAGGGATTTTGAATAAGAGGGTAATATAAAATGTAAATAGGAAAGATGATCACAGAAAATAAAAAATAATTATAGAAAAAACTTCTTTTTTTACCAAAGCCGTTGTTTATTGCCATATTCTTTCAGCTTAGATTCTCATAATAAAGGATAAAGAGTAATATTTTTAAATAATTTAGAAATATTAAAAAAATACTTTATTATTAG
The DNA here is from genome assembly GCA_963576535.1 of Plemyria rubiginata. Taxonomy (NCBI): domain Eukaryota; kingdom Metazoa; phylum Arthropoda; class Insecta; order Lepidoptera; family Geometridae; genus Plemyria; species Plemyria rubiginata. The sequence goes on from OY754923.1 coordinate 8,396,454, forward strand.
TCATTTAGTTTTTCAATCCTTAATAAAGTAACTCGATTAAATCTGGCAAATCAGCCGCATCGTTCAGTCTATAATTAAGGAAAAGATGATGCTGGTTTGTCAAGTTTTGCAATGTTAGGAGCTAACGGTAATCAGTTTGACAAATTGAAGTAATTTCGACCAAGTTGCAATCATTGGGTTCTAAACCAAGATCGCCTACCTAGATAGGTGAACGTTCAAGCCACGATCCTGAATACAGTGAGGAGTGGAATTTTATTGTTCTAGTTTTTTTACAAACATAGGATCTACTTAACCAAGTTTAGTTAAAAAAATTGAACTCAATTACTTTGATCCTTTAGGCACAGTAAATATGACACTGGTTTTATTTCCACCGTTTGAGAGCACTGGTTAAACAAATATTTTAAACCGATTTCAAAAAAAGAGGAGGTTCTCGATTCGACTGTTAATTTATGTTTGTTACCTCAGAAGGGTGACCGATTTTGACGATTCTTTTGTTAAGAGTAGTAGAGCTCTGTGAAGGGCTCGTCCGGGGAAGTACTACCACCACGCCTTTTTCTGCCGCCAAGCAGCATCGCTGTGTTTCGGTTTGAAGAGTGTGGTTGGCGGTGCAATTACAGGCACATGAGGCTTAACAATGTATGCCTCAAGTTGATGGACGCAGGGCAGTGCATCGTGGGGCACGTTCCTATCTTGCGTGACTTACGAGGCAATGCTTTATTATAGGTGATGGTTACCACTTAACATCAGGCCATCTGCTTGTTCCATCAGCTGGTTGTATAAAAAAAATTAAATATATCTGTGCTTCCCGTGTGCCCTCATTTAAATATGAGTAAGATTGGACGATTAGTTTGTGAGATAAAGTAGTATGAGTGTATTTTCCAGTGTTTGAGAAGTCGGTTTACACTTGAAAGAGAAAATTCCATTGCACGACCCTGTTCGAGTCCACGACCTTACTCTTAGAAGGCAAAGTGACTCCCACTAAACCAATGCTCATCACTATTCACTACATTGTATAAAACAAAGTCGCTTTCTCTGTCCCTATGTCCCCATGTCCCTTTGTATGCTTAAAATCTTTAAAACCACGCAACGGATTTAGATGCGGTTTTTTTAGTAGATAAAGTAATTCAAGAGGAAGGTTTATATGTATAATACATGCATGATATGTGCACCCGTGCGAAGCAGGGGCGCGCGGGCGGGTCGCTAGTTTGTGATATAGGCAATATTTATGCACTCGTGCACGTAGGTACATGTCCTAGCAACATTAGCACGTACAACCGTGGCATTACTCAAGCAAAGTACCTCATATTATTGTATTTAACAATATCTAAATGCTGGCATTGTCTTCTCGATTGGACACGGGATGGGGCCTCAGGGTCTGAGCGTAGGTGGAATATAGAAGGTTAAAACTAGCTAGACCTTGTGCTGAGGATTATTAGTGGGGGAACATATTTCTTCCGTTGATCGCCCTCAGCCGTGTTCATTAATAATATTTTTTTATATACTAAAGCAGGCAGACGGGCATACGGGCCACCTGATATAAAGTGGTCACCGTCGCCCATAGACAGTTCACACGGGAAACACCAGCTTTCAAGTAAAAAAAGAATAATCAAAATCGGTTCACTCAATCGAAAGTTCTGAGGAAACTAACATAAAAAAACTCTATATAGGGTTAAGCTCGCCTTTGTACATGACTATTATGTATTTTTTGTGTAAATCAGTTTGTGTACAATAAAGAATAAAGAAGAATAAAAAACCTCCCTTTTTGAAGTCGGTTAAAAAGTATTTTACTAAAGATTGTTAAACTTTAGTAAGTAGTAGTAGTAGAGAAAGTATATTCTGTACACTCATCTTTGCAAATCACCTAGTCACACTATACTTGTAGGGCGGAAACGATGCCTAGGGCGGGTCAAAACAGTCTCCTAGACCGATCATTTTGTTGAGATAACAATATAGGATTAATTTGAACGTCCTAGACTATTAAGATAATATTATAGTTTGAAACTTGTTTAAAACAGGGGCTGTGCTATTGAAGTTTCATTGCTTTTAAATTTTATGAATTGTTCAAAAATAGACCGTATCATATTGTATTAGTCAAATGACAGAAATTCTCGGCGTGCCTATCGAGATCAGTTTTTCCAGTTTTCAAATATAGACCTTATCACGGTGACCTAAGTGATATTGAATTAGTCAATTAGTAAAATGGCAGATATTCTTGGCTTGTCTATATCCAAAAAAGACCTCTTTGTGTTCTCGTCCGGAGAAGTACTACCACCATGGCTTTTTTCTACCGCCAAGCAACGTTGTATTTCGGTGTGTCGGTAGTCGGTAAAATTACAGGCCCATGATTTAACATTCTATCCTATCCTACTAATATTATAAACGCGAAAGTTTGTAAGTATGGATGGATGGATGGATGTTCGTTACTCTTTCATGCCGGAACGGCTGAACGGATCTGGATGAAACTTGGCAGAGAGATGTATTATAGTCTGGAATAACACATAGGCTACTTTTTATCCCGTGGGAATAGCGGGATTTATATCTGCGCGGGTGAAACCGCGGGGCGCATCTAGTTATATTATATGCACTTGACACACGTTTTAGATCTTTTAAGTTTTACGACTTGCCGGTTTTCTCACGATATTTCCGTTCACCGTTCGAAAGTAAAATACACTCAAAAATAAACTTCCTTAGTGGTCGAAACTATATCGGAACCCAATAGAATTTTGTTCTTCGAATTCTTTGATATTTCCCCCAAACCTAATGCAATTACGTAGCACGTAGGACAACAAATAAAATTGCAAAAGAAAGGTCAGTCGACACTTGAGCCTTAAAGGGCTCGCTCAGTATTCTTCTCACTCACCCTTGGCTCAAAGGGAAGGCAAACACTTGACGACCCAAAATAGAGAACGTATTGAGTCGCGAAATAAAATAAGGGTAGTGTGTGGAAAAATTCCACGTCCTCAAGATTGTGGTATGGAGTTGGGAAACTGTGATATAAAATCATTTTTGTGTGACAGTAAATAAATATAAACAACCCCTCTGCTTTTTACATAATAAGACGATTAATACAGAGTCCACATCACCGACATAATATATTTACTTACGTCCTTATTTAGGGGATGTTATAGTGAGAAAGTATTTGAGATTCTGATAAGGCAACGATAAAGGATATTGTCTTCTAACCTATTCTGTGACAATATCGTATATTAGCAACAGAAATCGTGTTCAGATATATATAACTACGAAACGTACCTTGGTAGCTCTGATCTTATATTAGTTTAAACTCATAAATTTATTAAAATCACCATACCAATAGATAGAATATAAGTTAACCCATTTTGAATTCAAAGTTTAGATAACAACAGACAAAGTATTCAACTGTATTTTTTTCTTAGCGTATTCGCATAAACTGATATACCTTTATTTTTTGGTCACTTTCAGACTTAGACATAGATTATTGAAGCACAAAAAGCACTCTTTTAAATAAGAGTTCCACTAACGATTACACCTATGCAAGTTACTTTGCCAAAGTATTGCAACAACTCTATATAATTCTACAATTAAGTGGACAATAGGGTGACCGCAGGTGCTCGAAACTTCCGTGAACTTTTCAAATATTTGCTTTAGCGGCTTTCCCCTGGATTTGTCCGTCCGTTTTCCGCCCGAAACTATAAAACTCTGGTTTTGTTAGAATTGGCTGCCGTTTTATTACAGCACAAAAAAAAATCGTATCTGGGGCTGACCTACATTGCATTTATTAAATTACTAGTTTCGCCCCGCGGTTTCACCCGCGCAGATTTAAATCCCGGTATTCCCACGAGATAAAAAGTTGCCTATATATACGCCTATACTTTAATGTATCTCTCTGCCAGGTTTCATTCAGATCCGTTCAGCCGTTTCGGCGTGAAATAGTAACAAACATCCATCCATCCATCCATCCATCCATACTTACAAACTTTCACGTTTATAATATTAGTAGGATTAAAACAATGGAAAAATTAATCGTATCGCGACGTTGGCATGAGTAATAATAATCAATTTTGGTGGACAATCAATACAAAACTATCTCTATTGTTGTGTTACGATACATTACTCATTCTAATAGTGACATAAAAACCTTTTCTTTTTACGAAGATCATGTAGCGGTCTCTGTTTTAACTGAAACCAAACTTCACCATAAAATTTATTTAAGCGCGGATAAAGTATGCTTTGACACAACAAAAAGGGAAAAAGAAACATCTATTGTTGAAATATTTGTTTGGGATCAGAAGGTTGAAAGTAAAAGGGTTTAATATAATACGAATTGCTGAGTAGTCGCTTTGAATTTAGATTAATATACTATGTTATGTTATTTTCCATACATTTACTTAAAATTGGACCTCAAGGGCACAAGATCGTAAAGAGTGGAGGGGGGATGAAGGCCTTTGCCCTGTAGTGGGATAATGAAGGCTGAAATAATAGCCTTTACCCTTCAGGGTAGGCAAGGCACTGACAACGCCCCTGGTGTTGTTGTTGTCTATGGGCAACGTTGACCGCTTACCATCAGGTGGGCCGTTTGTCTTTCTTTTACTTAAAAAATAAAAATTATATAATATACTTTTTTAAAGAATGACTGGTGGTACATACGCCTGCAATATGATTACATTTTATAACTTCCAATAGTAAGTCAACTTTTTGATGGAATTTTTACACAGAACTATCTAGCCCCAAATCAATCATAGCTCTATCGAAATTAGATTTTGATAGGTATAAGAATTGTATAGGAAAACATGTTTCGGTAGGTACCTCTGTAATATGAAGTTAAATCAGACCATACTTTTAGAGAAAACTCTTTACTGATAATACTTTAAAAATTGATTACTATAAGATTTATACCTGGTGGAGATGTCAGTGATAAGTCTGTCCATTATTTATACATATTTTTGGCCAATAAGTAAACATATTCATAAAAAAAATTCACAATCTGTTCTGCCTAATCAATTTTGCATCATCAGAATCCACGGAGGCATTGATGAGGCTCTTTATACGTATTTGCAATTCGTAATCAAAATCGTCAGTTTCAATTTCGTAAAATACGGCGAACGTTGTATGACGGTTTTCACGTAGGTAAACACTGATCCAAAAGAGTGAGAGACTGAGACTGAAAAAAAAGTTTTCATAACGTAAAATATGCGAAACTAGCGTGTGCTGTTTTATGAATCTCTCTATTTTTCCTTTCTCTGTTAGATTACTTATTGTATTATGTAGCTTCAATAGCGTATTTTATTACATTGTAACGAAGATCATACAAAAGAGCGATATACCAAGCCGAGTTTGTTGCCTGTTCTTCTCGGCGTTGGTCGCGTGGAACTGGCACTATAGAGTCACCTAGTTTTAAGACGTTTCAAGATGATCCTTGTGATTTTATTGAATAAACAAATTACGAATTTGAATTTGAACTAGTAAAAGAGTTATTTACTAGTTTTCGCATATATTTTTTCATATCATGGAAAAGAGCACCACCGGTGCTCTTTTCCATCTAGTCTAGTGGGAGTGACCCCGCCTTCCGATCGTAAGGTCGCAGGTTCGAATCCGGTCGTGCACCAATGGATTTTTCTATCGAAAAATTTATGTGCGCAATGCCAGTGCTCTTAAACGGTGAAGGAAAACATCGTGAGGAAACCAGTTAGTATTCTAACAGCGGCGATGGGCTTGCAACCTGTCACGTATGGAATACTAACTACTGCAAAATGTGGGTATGTGCCAAATGTAATGTTTGGACGTACCTCTGACTACCCCCCTTAGACATCCTCAAAGAATCTTGAAATAGTACCTACTTGGTACTGGGAGATCTGAAGGGATATCTACCGTGCCTGGGGATCAAAATCGTGAAGCTGTTTCAGTTTTCAGTTTCATGGAAAACATGTTCGGGTCAAAATGCTAATCTAAACCTTATGATCTAAAAGAAAACAAGCCTTTGTAAATAGTAGTGCACCAGCGTCAAGGAGCATTGCACTATTTATTAAACCAATTCTCTTAAATGTCGAACCAATATTAATAGATAGTACTTTTTCTAGATTTTCGAAAAGTCTCACCTGAATCATTAAGCAACTAAATTATCATCACTACATCACTATCACTACATCACTATCACTACATCACTATCACTACATCACTATCACTACATCACTATCACTACATGTATAAAACAAAGTCGCTTTCTCTGTCCCTATATCCCTATGTATGCTTAAATCTTTAAAACTACGCAACGGATTTTGATGATTTTTTTTTAATGGATATAGTGATTCAAGAGGAAGGTTTATATGTATAATACATGCATGATATGTGCACCCATGCGAAGCGGGGCGCGCGGGTGGGTCGCTAGTATTATATAATATAGACATTATCATTAAATAATTAAAAAATATTTATAATATTTTGACTTCCATAAGTCGGTGGCTGTATAATAAAAAACAAAAGCGTATAAAATCGCTATCACGATGCAGGTCCATCAAGCAAACGCAATACAAATTGTCAAATTATCACTACATTATTTGCGTGAAAATCATGACGTCTCTGACCTTAGTATTAATATTTAACAGTATTTTAATATTTCCTAGTTCACTTTGCGTTAAAGAACGGGGTCCACTGAAGTAGTCCCGACGGAGTGTAACCTATTATTTCGAATATGAAATCTATTGATTATTAAATTGTGTAAAGTACATTATTTGCATTTTCACACAATTCTTTCGACTACGATATCTAATAATGTAGGTATTTACGTACTATAGTAAAATTATAACATGTAATGTTGACAATATTCTTAGCAACAAACGAACGTCGATTTCAATAACCTATATCTAGCGCGAGTCTCTTGCAAAACAGGATAACTTGATACATATATAGACTTCAACACATAACTTTCATATCGTAAGTGTAAATCATTGTATTCTGTTCTACCCACCTACTATTTTTTAATATTATTATTATGAGCCCTCCGGGTCCCACTGCTGGGCAAAGGCCTCCCCCATTACTTCCACACATCGCGATCCTGGGCTATGTTTGCCCAGTCCGTCAGGAAAACATCAAGCTCGTCCCTCCATCTCCGTTTTGGTCGGCCGCATCGCCTTCTCGCTGTGTCAGGATGCCAATCAGTGGCTATCTTTGCCCACAGCTCACCTGGCATTCGGCCGACATGACCAGCCCAATCCCACTTCAGCTTAGCGGCTTTCGAAGCTACGTCTGTGATTTGTGTCTGTGAGCGCAGTTCTGTGACGGATTCTATACAGTAACTTGACACCTAGAATACTGCGCTCCATCACACGTTGGCAAACCTTGATTTTGGACTTTTGAAGTTGCGTCAATGACCAAGTTTGCGCACCATAGGTTAAGGGTACCCACCTACTAGATTGTATTATTTAATACTTGGCAGATTCAATATTATTTAGACAATCAGAGTCTTTCGCATCGTTCGCCAAATTTTTGTACCAGTATTAAGCTTTTTATTTTACTTAGTTATATTTGACATTTCATTTTGCAAGGGAATTCCTTCCGAAATACAAACTCAAATTTTAAAGTGTATGCTTCGCTTCAGTGGACACTACCCCGCGTTTAAAAGTAACATTGAATGTACAATACCATTAGGTAAAATCGATTTCCTAGTATGCGCAGGCGCAAGTAACGTCGCAAATTGTACAAAAACTCAAACGTGCACAATTAGCAGTGAGATAAAGCACTTTGTCGTAATAACCGTGGGAGAGCGCTTTTTGCTGAAGGCGCAAGATGGAGGCATTAGAGTTTTCAAACAAACTAATATCATTCTATAGGCTGATGATGATGATGATGATCTAACAAAACAAGACATTTGCTCATCATTCAAACATTGCATAAATTCATCATGCTTAAAATACAACGCATGATTTGCTTCCGCCACAGGCGGAGCCGCGCGGTCTAGAAGACACCTTCACTTTTTGTCTTGAAGAGATTAACATATTAATGCTCAGGAAAAACAGACGACGGTTACAAGTACCACGGTATTTTTATTTTCACAGCGTTTCAATTATATTTCTGTTGCTATTAACCGCATCATCTTACACATTCACTCTCTATCTTTCTCTCTCTACCGTGGTCAACATCATCATCTCATAGCTTAGACCACGTGATCGCGACGAGCAATCTTTAATAACAAGCGATAATCGTCAGACGGCAGTCAGGGCTTTCGTGTCAAAAACAAAATTAATGCTGCAACAACCGTTGTCCGAAACGGAATTCTCACGATTCTGTACATTACAAATTTGTCACATCGGAGTTGAGGACACGCCAAAAGGTGCAACGGTGTCAGGTTATAGTGTGGAGCTCAGGCTCCAAAGAGCTCATCTCTTTGGAACATCGATATATCGATAGTTTTCTAGTATTAGAACTCTTTTTTTTATTAGATTTATAGTGTTTACTGCACTTAAGAAAATCACAAAGATTTTTATAATGTCCCAAAAGTTATTCTCCGAGTGGGATTTGAATCCGTGACCTTCCCCTTGATGCTGCGCTACCAACTGCGCCACCGTGTCAAAGGGAAGGTCGCGGGTTCAAATCCCGCTCGGAGAAAAACTTTTGGGACATTATAAAAATCTTTTAGAGCTCTTTGTCAAGGGCTCGCTGGGGGAAGTCCTTACCTACAACCACCATGCCTATTTCTACCGTCAAGTATCTTTGCTGTATAATTATTGGATGAATCTGGTTTATTCAAGTCTATGATTTACGACGCAATGCTTTGTTATTGGTGATCGCACTTAACATGAGGTAAAAAAAATATGTCTGCAATTGCATTATTTTTTTTTTGTAGTATTCTATGTGTTAGCAGTGGCTTAGCTTAGGTATTTTTTTTTAATTACCGTGATGTAAATGATTATAATTATAAATAGTTCGGGCTTCCTAGAAAAAATAATGGTTTTGGAATGTCCAAACCAAGCCCTTTCATATGACATGTAACTTTATTTTTGTGTGTACCTATTTTAATTTTTGCCCATATTTTAGTAACCCCATATTTAAATGTTTAAGTGAAATATTTGTCATTAATCCACAAAAAAATAGAACACATGCAAAATGAATTAGCTGAACTGCTTTTAGAATAATATTCTTTAATAACCGAATTCTCAATCCAAACTATTTGTTATAGCCAAAACCGTTAGAGGTCAATTACCTGGTCATAACATTTTATTATTTATTTTATTTAAAAGATCACAGACAGCATCGTCGGCAACCATAAATCTGAACATAAACTAAACAATCACTACTAAACAATTATAGAGCTATAAATATTCATTTACGATATATTTTAAGTCTTAGATCGATAAGTTATTGGCACGTCACTAGTTACGTACTTGGTATCTCGTATGTTACTGCACAACTTATCAATAAACAAAACTATTGTAGAGCGATAAATATTAATTACATCATATTTTAGGTTGTTTTATATCGATAATTGGGATACGTCACTACACTAGTTACGTATTTATTAGGTTTCTATTGGTAAGTACACGTCATTATTATTTAACCTTTTAACCATTTACTAGCCTGAATCCCAAGGCACTGTAGTTATCCCCTCTGATCTCTTAGTAGTCTCTTAGTATCTGTAAGTAGTGGGTAATATGGTACCTGTTTAACCGTTTTTTATATAGGTTCGGATGCAGTTTTCTCCAATTGAGTATTTCCGATGCGACCTTGACTTCTATAGACGACATGACAGCGATCTTCTCTTTTTCCGGCGTCACAGAAGGTCTGCGTTGTAGTAAAAAAAATTGGTAAGCTTTCCACACAGCACTATCTCTCCCAAAACTAAGCTTGCGATACGGGAACCAGATAGCTGATAATACTTACATACTTTTTTTTGTAAATACATAATTATAATATTTTAATTACACCCAGACAAAGAACAAACATCTATGTTCATCACATTCGTCACATTTGTCCTACGTGGGAGTTGAACTCACGCCCTACGGCGCAGAAGGCAGAGCTACTACCAAGTGAGCTGTGAAGGCTGTAGTAGTAGCACTATTACAGCATAAAGCTGAGTGACGACCGATTTTGTCGTCATAACCAATTTAGATTCTCTTTGTATTTCTTCTGTTTTTGTGACACAAAAAAAACGTTTTGATTTGATTTTATATCTGTCTCACTTATTTCTTGGGCTTTCCTTTCGCTAACCTTTCTTTCAATTTTAGAGTTTATCGCCGTAACTTTTTAACTTTGTTTGAACTTTGTTGCTTACGTCAGCGAATAAAATAAATGTGGCAGTTTGGATGTTTGTTACTCAATAACGCCAGAACGGCGTAATAGATCTAGATGGAAGTTAGCACAAAGATAGATTATAATCTGGAATAGCACATAGGCCACTTTAAATCCCGTGAGAATACCGGGATGTAGAACTACGCGGATGAAACTGCGATGCGAAGCTGGAACTTATTTAAGTTTTTACTATATCAAAATAATAAAATACATACCCAAAATACTCATTTCAAAAATATAACTGTTGTAATATTGCACATAATCAGATGTTATCAAGTTGGAGTCGTAAGTTTTTAGCACCACCCACTAGACTAACGATTGAAGTAACCGTTTCGATTTATTAGCAAGTTGTTGTCAGATAACAATAAATATTCATTAAGGCTTCGACCTTATACGTTAGCTTGCTGTCTCACTTCAAACTTGTCAGACGACAAGCCTATTTTAAAATAGTATAAAATTAGCAATATTTGCCAACATCGTTGGTATCTCAAATGTTTCCATCTATCTTATCCACTTCATAGGTATCCTCTGATGTTCTCTAATTATTATTGCTCTCTCCTCCGAAACAAAACACTAAAACCCAAAGTGAAGTCATGCAGACTTACTAAAAAGTAAGATTAAGAAAAGAAATAAGAGATTGACTTATGTCAATTAAATAGATATTATCACATGACTATGTCCCACCGGGGAAGTACTACCACCACGCCTTTTTCTGCCGCCAAGCAGCAACGCTGTGTTTCGGTTTGAAGAGTGTGGTCGCCGGTGTAATTACAGGCACATGAGGCTTAACATCCGTATGCCTCAAGTTGATGGACGCAGGGCAGTGCATCGTAGGGCACGTTCCTATTGTGCGTGACCTACGGGGCAATGTTTTGTTTATAGGTGATGGTTACCACTTAACATCAGATGGGCCATCTGCTTGTTCCATCAGCTAGTTGTATAAAAAAAAAAAAAAAAAAAACCAATGTGATTTGTGTGGTACAGTCGAAGTTACTAAACAAAAATACAAAATAACTTTATTGTCATAAATATTAAGGTACAATTTAATATGATGACCTCAGTGGCGCAGCGGGCGAGAGTCCGCCTGCGACACAAGAGGTTGCGGGGTCGACTCCCGCCTCGGAACAACTTTGTGTACGATCTGCAGAAATTTGGTCCGATGGTCTCCGTGTTTTCCAAGTATATTATATTAAATATATCAGTTATCTAGTACCCGTAACACAAGCTTTGTGTAGCTTACTTTGGGTGTCTAGCATTTTTTTTATATTAAAACCATAAGCCTTCGAACTACATAGTTAATACTGTATTTCAGGAGCCAGTGGTTTTCATCCTGTAACTAAAACACCAATCACAATATAAGAAAGCATGCGTGCATATGTGTTCAAAATATAAGCCGTAAGTACATTAGCAACGATTGTAAAATAGGTCAATTAACTATCGAAAACTCGGTCCAAAACAATTACGTCAAAATCTCACGACTATATTACAGATGTTCGTATAGCTAGCTTAGTAGTTTCTACCGGAGCTTATGGTTTCATAATTAAACAGGATTTTAAATCTCTTCAGAGACAGCCTTCACAGCTCAGTTGGTAGTAGCTCTGACTGACGCCGTAGGACGTGGGTTCGATCCCAACCGGGAACAAAAATGTTTGTGATGTACATAGATGTTCGTTCTCGGTCTGGATGTTATTTTACCTATTATTTGTACTTATGTATACAAAAAAGTTTTTTTTTAATACAGCTATCTGGTTCGCATTACAGCTTAGCTTAGTTAGGGCTAGATAGTAGTGTGTGGAAAGTCCACTAATGTTTTATTTATTTCTTACTGGTGGGCCGCGCGGTTTCACCCGCGTAGTTTGAAATCCCGGTATTCCCACGGGATAAAAAGTAGTCTATGTGTTATTCCAGACTATAGTATATCTCTGTGCCAATTTTCACCAAGATCCGTTTAGCCGTTCTGGAGTTATAGAGTAACAAACATCCATCCATCCATCTATCCATCTTACAAACTTTCGCATTTATAATATTAGTAGGATATTAAAGAGGTCTTAGATGCATAGTGGAGTAGTGTTGTAGAAGATTTATACAGCATCTATATAGGTATTTCATATAACTCGGATCACTGTTGATCACAAGTACTTATTTTCAAGATTTGATACCCATCGGCATTGACCATTTAATATCAATAAGTCCTTTATTACCAAAATCTTGCAGCAAAAAAGCTTCCTAGGTTTATCATCAGATATTTGGGCAACAATAGCAGTATGTCATGCCGGAGCCACATTAGCGTTTAATGGCGTGACCACGACTTATTTGGCGGCCTGTCATAGTTCAAGGCTTAGAGACCGTTCACAATTGAGTGAGTGAATGAATTATTTACACCTTAAGCAACACGGAACAGAATATACACCTACTTGATTTTGTATTTCTTTTAAATGTAATCTTCCTGCCCATAACCCACGAACAGCAGGATATCTTCTTCCACTTTATTCTATCATTCGTCATCTCGGCGCTCACTCCTTTCTTAGCCATGTCATCTTTCACAGTCCATCCATCTTTTCATTGGCCTACCTCTCTCTCGTCTAAGCCATCCACATCCAAATCTAACCTCTTCTCGTGATATGACTTTCTTCCCTCCTCATGACATGCCTTCGCCATTTGAGCATTATTCCCCAGCAGTTGAACGTTCTTAGCTGTACCATGAGGGCACTGATGGCGGTTTAGTGGTAGCGGCCCGTCTACCGATCCTAGGTTGTAGGCTCAAAACCGGTCGTGCACCAATGAGTTTTTCTGTTCAAAAATGTATTTGCACAATGCCAGTACTCTCAAACGGTGAAGGAAAACATCGTGAGGAAAATAAGTTCTATAAAATGTGTCAAGTGCTCGAAAGGAACCTCTTGAGGCGCACTTAAAATCCTTTCCACACTGTTTTGAAAGAAACTAGTGACTCGACAAGAAGAAGAATCGATACCATCTGCCCACTGCCCTTTCTTGCTAGTTTTCGACGACAAACATAACAGTGACAAATTCCCATTGTGCACACGCCGTAACAAACTTAACTGCAAATATAATAGTGTCCTGCGGCAGTTCCAGACAATTACAACTGATTGTGCCCCTCGGTCGAGATTGTGTGACCTACGTGTGATTTTTTGTTGTGTGTGATTTATGCCCAAATTGTTCTGTTTTGCGTGATCCGATTTCGTCATTCGTTTGGTGATCATTTTGGAATGTTGACGAACATGGAATATTCATATAATATTATATTTTTTATACAACTTGCTCGAGGCACAAGCATACGTTTCACCGTCACCTAGGAAAAGGTAACAAAGCATTGCCTAGTAAGGCACGCACGATAGAAACATGCCCTACAATGCAGTATCCTGCATCCCTCAACTTTAGTCATACATTACTCGAATTAAAGAATCCTCTTTGAAGCGCACTCAAAGTCATCACACTGTTTTGAAAGAAACTATTGAAGCGGTAAGAAGGCAGTACGTTAATCCTTATGTACCTGTAGTTTTACCGACACCCGCACTTTGTTAATCCTACTAATATTATAAATGCGAAAGTTTGTAAGTATGGATGGATGTTTGTTACTCTTTCACGCCGGAACGGCTGAACGGATCTGGATGAAACTTGGCAGAGAGATAAATTTTAATCTGGAATAGCACATAGGCTACTTTTTATCCCGTGGGAATACCGGGGTTTAAATCTGCGCGGGTGAAAACGCGGGGCGCAACTAGTTTTTCAATAAGGTGCATTTAAAGCCCTGCAATCACAGTCACCATGCTTCGTTTGCACAACTCGCTGAGTCAGCGAATGTGGGCTCAGTTGCCACTTGACTCGGCCGTGTCAACGCGCCCACATGCTTCAATACTGTCGCTATTATAGTCTCCCACTATCTATACTTATAAAGAACACTAAAACAAAGTGTCTTCCTCTTATATATTAGAGACAGAAATAAAAGTGTTAACGGACACAATTACGTAGTAAAGTAAAACAAAAAATTTAGGTCAGTGTAAAATTATATTATACCAAATCACTCATTAGCCCGCTATTGAGGCTTTATTATATCAGTGGAGTACTTATGAAACTGTTGTAAAGTACGCAAAAAAATAGTCGTAAATAGTCGTCGTTAACGGCCCCATCCTCCGGTCCTAAGGTCGCGGGATCGAAGCGGTCTTTCGCCAATTGGTAGGTACTCCCAGACGGTGATGGAAAACATCGTGAGAAAATCGGCATGTCGTAGAACGTAAAAAACTCTGAAATAAAAAAAAATTTAAAAGCTCGAGAGGAGCATTTTAGAGGCGCACCTTAAAAACCTTTGATAGTGGGATTATTTTCTTTATTCTTTATTGTACACAGAAACAAAATACGAAAACTTAAATAATAAAGTATGTACAAAGGCGAGCTTTTCTTTTTTTATACCTGGACCTTATCTTATCTTGTACCTTATCTTATCTGTAATTGTTGCCATTCGTGTGTGTTATGTCAATAATAACATTTCATTGATAGAAATTGAATGAGCTAGCAATGCCAAAGTAAACATTTACGCAACGCCTAACGCACTCAGTTGAACAGATAAACTTGACCGTGTCACAAAGTTGTTTTAGATAGAATCACTACATAGTATAAACAGTATAAAACAAAGTCGCTTTCTCTGTCCCTATATCCTCATGCCCCTATGTTCCTATGTATGCTTAAATCATTAAAACTACGCAACGGATTTTGATGCGGTTTAAGATAGATTGATTCAAGAGAAAGGTTTATATAAATAAATAATAAATAATGCTGGACAATCCACACAGCACTATCTAGCCCCAAAGTAAGCTATTCAAAGCTTGTGTTATGGGTACTAGATAACTGATATATTTAATACATTATATACTTACATAGATAGATATTTTTTATTATACATAGAAAACACCCAGACCATCGGAACAAATTTCTGCAGATCGTACACAAATTTGTTCCAAGGCGGGAATCGAACCCGCAACCTCTTGCGTCGCAGGCAGGCTCTCGCCCGCTGCGCCACAGAGGTCGTATATGTACAATACATGCATAATATGTGCACCCGTGCGAAGCAGGGGCGCGCGGGCGGATCGCTAGTAGTAAATAATTAAGAAAATAGACTCAATAGTAATAGGCTAACAAATTCACTCTCCATTATATTTTTGATAATAATAAAAGCTATTAATACCTTACTAAACTAGTGGGTACATATAATAATGTGGTTATCTATTTATTTTTTGGATATGCATCTTTATTTAATTTAACTATATCGTGTAAGAACCGCGTTCGGCGGTAAAAGCTTCCTCCAGTTGCGTCCATTGTTCTCTGTTTCTAGCTTTTCGGCTCCGTCTTTCCCACTAGCTTAGCTATGTCATCGCTCCATCATATTTCTTTGATTGAAAAAAAAATGCTAGTACGCTTAGGACCGATTAATTAACTTAAGTAGCAAATTTTAAAGCATTTTTATATGATTTTAATAATCAACTGTAAAGCAACACAACAAAAGTCAGCAATATACAAAAGCTTCTCGATTAAAGTCCCTATAAGAGTTAAAAGATGTAAAAGCAAGCGCAAACATTATTCGCCTGATAATTTTATCTCAGTTGATGGCCACACCGCGCATCGTCTAAATCTAGGATTATCTGATAGTTCATTGCTGTGATAACGACGGCTCCTTGTACGGCGGTGCAACAAAGTTTATAACTACTAATCGTCTATGGTTTTGTTCATTTACCACCAGCCTCCTCTGGCCTTTGCTTTTTGCGTGTTTCTTGCGACCTGATGTCATCGTTCAATTGCGCTTTCAAATGACGATTATACGCCTCGACTTTGGAATTATATTACCTATAAAAAAACTTGCTCTGCAGCAAGATGAAAAAAAATACCATCAAATGCCCCCAATTAAAAAGGCCCATATCACAAGTTTTGGCTTAGTTTGGGGCGAGATAGTGCTGTGTGGAAATGTCCTCCAGTGCCTATGTATTTGTTTATTAAATAATTTTCAGTCAGCCAGTTAATTTAACATTTAAAGCATAATATGAATGCTGGGTAGTGTAGGTGGTGACTCACGGCGATAATAGCCTGTCGCCGCATCTCATTACACTCCAACTTGGCAGTAAATCGAAATCGTGGTTGAAATACAATGAAATATGAATACGAATTATCATCACTAGACTGAAGAAATCATAGATAGATAGATAGAAAATTCTTTATTGCACAAAAATACAGTGTACATAGGCGAGCTTAATGCTGGATAGCATTATCTACCAGCTAACCTTTGGGTAATGGGAAAACATTTTAGGTAGTGCACATTTGACAAGGACAAAGATAGCAAATAAAGAAACAAAGCAAAGATTTAAGAGAAATTACATAACAAAGGAGAAAACTAAGAGTAAAGTAAACAAACTAAATTTAGGTCTTAACTTAACATGAAAATTATATAAAAGGTAATATAACATAGCTCACATGTAGCAACAGGGAAATACGGAAACCTAAAAAAAAGAAACTATTGATTGGTATAAGATCCCAACATGAGGGATAGGTAATGGGTATAGATTTTGGATTTGAAGGCTTCAAGAGAGGGTGCCTCACGATATTGATAAGGAATACTATTCCAGAGTCGAGTAGCCGTTGTAGTGAAGGAGTCTGAGTAGCAAGATGTGCTGTGCTGAGGAGTAGTTAGCATGAGTCTAGATCTTTCTCTAACAGGGCGGTTTGTGATATGCAATGGAGTAAAGCGTAAGGAGTGAAGAAATCATAGGCCTCTGCTATACGTTTAAAGAAAGAACGATTCTGTTTTTTTTTTAATTAGATTCTAATTTCTCTATCCACTAACTTTCCGTAATCTTCCTTCACATTAGGACATTAGGATTACAAATTACTACATAGTATAAAACAAAGTCGCTTTCTCTGTCCCTATATATCCCAATGTCTCTATGTAGGTATGTTTAAATCTTTAAAACTACGCAACGGATTTTGATGCGGTTTTTTTAATAGATAGAATGATTCAAGAGGAAGGTTTATATTATGTATAATACATGCATGATATGTGCACCCGTGCGAAGCAGGGGTGCGCGGGCGGGTCGCTAGTAATAATGTAAATAAATATTGGTGTGTTTGCTGATGGTTACCACTCATCAGGTGGGCCATCTGCTTGTTTCATTTCACCAGCTAGTTGTTTAAAAAGGCTTTGCGCTATATTAGTGTTTGAAGAACTTCTATCGCTCGTGTTCCATATGACTTCGGTGGTTGCCATTTGAGAACCATTGAGTGACCCTGATTCTGATCTTATATCGGATTTTTAGTCGATTGGCCCCGAAAAGTAATAAATTATAGGTATAATAAGGTCAACTGGCCCCGTACGAAAAAAACATTTCCAGGGCCAGTCGACTAAAGAGCCATGATCGCAGGTTCGAATCCAGTGGAGCACTAAAAGCTTTTTGATGGAATATAACAATTGAACCTGAACCTGTACAAAGTAAACATATAAAAATAAAAATGTACAAAAAAAAACCTGATGTTGATGGTTACTGGGGATATAAAAACCGAATGCAAAGTTTTAAATGTAGGTTATCTACGCCTCATTTATAATACAATTCACTTTATCATCAGCCCAATCTCTTGATCTTCATACAAATCACCATCTGCATGTTCCTGCAGCACTAGTTTCTACCTTATCGACTAAGCTGTATGTTTATTGCGACTTAAACAAGACTTTTAAGAGTAGTAGAGCTCTTTGTGAAGGGCTCGTACCAGGGAAGTACCACCACGCCTTTTTTCTGCCGCCAAACAGCAACGCTGTGTTTCGGTTTGAAGCGAGTGTGGTCGCTGGTGTAATTACAGGCACATGAGGCTTAACATATGTATGCCTCAAGTTGATGGACGCAGGGCAGTGCATCGTAGAGCACGTTTATATCGTGCGTGACTTACGAGACAATATTTTGTTATAGGTGATGGTTACCACTTAACATCACGTGGGTCATCTGCTTGTACCATCAGCTAGTTGTATAAAAAAAAAAAAAAAAAAAAAAAAAAAAAAAAAAAAAAAAAGACATATAATTTGATGTCAATTCAACGTACGACGATCTCTGACATTGAATCAAAAATCCATTGATAAAAAGAACAAAAAAAACATTACAAAATAACTCGACAAAAAACGCGTCACGACGAATAACCATTCGATGTATGATTACGAGTGATTACTGATCTTCGGTAATGGTGGTCTACTGAGTGGTGGTCTAATATATATTTTTTTATTGCGTTATTTTTTATTCGAATTCCGATTTTCAGTGGATTTTGTAGTAACGCGATAAGCGGGATTTATGAAGACGGTAAGCGCTGAAACTTTTTTTAAACCTATTTTTGTTGAGATGCTAACAAATCTAAGAAACCAGTGCTAAGACCACATTCACCTTGAAGACTCTCACTTAAAAACAATAGAACAGAGACATAGTTTACGCAATTCTGCTGTTGATCGATTGAGTCCATTTTGGGAGTTGCGAAATGAGGACTCTGTCATTAGAGGTTATTACTGAACTGAGTCATATTGTTTGTTTTATACCTAGTGACGCGCTATTTCGCTTTTGGTATCGATTTTCAATCGAGATATCGAGATTAATATTTGACTGTTTAATATTTAAAAAAATAATTTAATTCTGACAACTACATAGTTCATAGAGAAAAGTAAACACAGAATTGTTCTAAACTTACAACTAAATAAATGAAATAAACATGCCAGGAACATATCAGGCATGCCATAGATAGTGGAGTGAAGTTCTGAGGACGATCAATGGGAGAAATAATATTCCTCCATTGATCGATCCGTCCGATATACTAGGACCCGTTGATATAGGTACATAGGTATTTATTTAATTTATTAATCAGCTAGTGGTATAAAAATACTAACCCCCGGTTTCTGAAAGCGCGATTAACACTAATCGGCTGTCACTTACTATCTCTACCGAATTTGAAGTAAAAACTGAAATAGCAAGTAACTTAACAGCCGATTAGTGTTGATCGAGCTTTCAGAAACTGGGGGTAACACTAGTATAAACACAAGCAGATGGGCTTCCGATGTTAAGTGGAAAACATCGACTATGACAAAGCACTGCCTCGCAAGTCACGCGTGCTAAAAACGTGCCCTATGATGCACTGCTGAGTGTCCATAAACTTGAGGCTAGATCTGCGGCCCGATTACGCTAATGACTGGCTATCGAGATGGCTTTCAGTTTGACATTTTGATCAATAAAATAATTTGATAAATAAAAAAATACTCTCTGACGAGAGAGCATTTGATTCCCATAGCAACATATGGATAGATCTAGTATTTAAATTCCTTGTGATGGATGCTAAATTCTTTGGATGGATGGGAATCAAATGTCAGACTGAAAGCCATCTCGATAGCCAGACAATTAGCGTAGGTAATCGGGCCGCCGGTCTGTGGCTGGGTATTGTCATCTATTTTCGTCATATTTGAGGGTTAGTAGCTGTCATAAGATCTAAATGGAATTATGTACTGTCTGGGGATTACAGTCGGTATATTTTTGTTTTAATTTTTATATTTTTAATAAAGTCCTTATCCATTATTGTGTCAAGGGCCGGAAAACAGTGTGTGCGACTTATTAAGGCGCACATAAAATCCTTTCCTTTCAGAAGTGAACTTCTGATCAAATACATAGAAAAAAAAATACCATCACTAAACAGAATGTTTGTTATTTTCGAAACATGTTCTAATTAGAAACTTTACACGGGTAACTCGTAACTGAACTAGATAGAGGGTGTGAATTTCAACACTCGAGCTAACGACCAAAAGTGGGACAGGTTTTTATGAAAGAGTGCTTGGTACTTCGGAAAGGTACCAACCTATATTTGTAATGGACTCCTGTATCCACAATTAGATTCTAGGGTGGTCCATTATGCGTGCCAACGTGCCTATTTGTCATCATAAAAAACTATGATCTATTCCAGACTATAATCCATAATCTGTGCCAAATTTCATCCACATTCGTTCTGGCGATATTGAGCAACAAATATCCAAACTTTCACATTTGTGGGATAATTTTCTTATGGTCAGGGCTCGTACCACCATCTCTTGAAGCATTCTTATTCTAATATAACTTTTATATCAATGTCTTATGTCAACTGCTTATAATCTGCTTTATGATCAAAAAGTAAAGTAATATTGAATTATGAATGCTTCAAGAGATGGTGGTAAAGGCCCTGAACCCTACAAGAACCTGTGTATAAATAAACGTATACTTAGTAGTCAGCATATTTACAATCTGTCATACAATATGATAGCTAGCTGTCATTATAAATATGTTATTCAATGCTCAATATATTTTGTACTTGCCAAGAAAAATAGCAACTTCAGTCAATTCGAATGTTCATCATCAGTAGAACCTGGAAGGAAGATGGATGATGGCGATGATAACTGAAGTCCACTGCTGGACATATGCCTCCCCTATCCGTTACCAGGAAGAACGATTTTGAGCCCTTTCCATCCACCGACTACCCGCGATCCTATCAATGTCGTCAGTCCATCGGGTAGGAGGGCGTCCCACACTTCGAATGTTACAAAACAAAATTAATAATCAATACATAATCAGTTTCTTCATTATTATACAAAAATACAATTCAAAACTACGAAATTCTTTATTTCAAAAACCAGCAATCTCCGCGTGCGTACAGTCGCCGGCAACAGTAGACCACTTTTGCCGGCGACTGTACGCACACGGATCTACTAACTCTCGAGTCTCTGAACTTTATTATATCTAATGATGGTATAACATCTCACAATCCCCAGACAATTTGATGACCAAATTAAATTGGCCTTCATTAGAACAGCATAATAAGATCACTAATGTGACCGCAATGTCGCGATTTGGATGTCACAGATGATCGTGAAGGCGGTAGTGACGTCACTCTTTGATTACCTGATTGTCTGGTGAGTGTAGGGTTGACTGGGTGGAATAATAACTACAATATGATATTGCGAATTTCCACTTAAATGGCATCTTAGGTTAGTTATTAGTTACAGACGTTCAAAAGATAATTCAAAGCCTTTTTCCTTTTTTTGAAAGAAAAAAAAACTCCAAACCGAAACTCAGCAACGCTGCATGCTGCCGGTTGCTGGTTTTCGTCGTTTTTAATATGCATTTTATTTTATACAATTTATAATATTTATAATAGTTATTTGCTAGTATGTTTTTTATTGGCGATAGGCGATAGTACTTCTCCGGACAAGCCTCACACAAAAAGCTCATAACATAATTCTTGGCTTGTGGAAATTGTAGCAGAGACAAGAATTTACCTATATTCTTGTACTTCTTGTCTTCAGACTTTGACTTTGTTTAAAAAATCCTTAACTGATCAAACCCACAACCTTCAAAACAAAATAGCATCATCGTGAAGTGCACTGGGTAGATCACTACATAGTATAAAATAAAGTCGCTTTCTCTGTCCCTATATTCCTATGTATCTTTAAAACTATGCAACGGATTTTGATGCGGTTTTTTAATTTTTTTCATTTTCGGTTTAGTAATAGATAAAGTGATTCAAGAAAGGTTTATATGGTTAATACATGCATTACATAGTAGAAAAACAATGTGCACCCGTGCGAAGCAGGGGCGCGCAGGCGGGTCGCTAGTAATAAATAAATGATAAAAATAAAAATATTGGTGGACTTCCACACACCACTATCTAGCCCCAAACTAAGCCAAAGCTTGTAATGAAAACCAGTGAGCTAATTATTACATACATACTTTTTTGTAAATACATGTATAGTATATTTATATAAAAACACCCAGACATAAGAACAAAAATATATGTTCATCACACATGTTTCTCGGTGGGAATCGAACCAGCCTACGGCGCAGAAGGCAGAGCTACTACCAACTGAGCTGTGAAGGTTTGTGAAGATGAAAGGGTTTTAAAGTCATGTCAGCCCTACCAGCTGATGAGCGACCTTGAGCACACAGTCACGACGTTGACAAAGCCATCATGGGCTTGTTTCATTTTAGTGGAAAACCGCCGTGTCGTGATCATGGTAATCAACCATTGGATTAGCCACTATGAGTTTGGTACAAGGAAAAGAAACAGGAAAGGCACATAGAAGTGCACTTGTAGCTCAAGTGATATGCATTTTCCATCTAGCTCCAAAGTATTATATGACTAGTTGCGCCCCGCGGTTACACCCGTGCAGATTTAAATCCTGGTATTCCCACATGAAAAAAGTAGCCTATGTGCTATCCCAGACTATAATCTTTCTCTCCGCGAAGTGTCATTCAGATCCGTTCACCGCGGGGCGCAACTAGTAAACATATAAACCTGCTACTTGAATCACTCTATCTATAAAAAAACCGCATCAAAATCCATTGCGTGGTTTTAAAGATCTATTGTTTAACACTTATATGATTTATATTTCGTTAAAGTCGAAGTAAAAAGTCAAAATATATTTATTCAATAAAATAACAAGAATCGCTTTGAAATAATATTTGTATATTCTAAAGTTATTGACCGATGGGTATTTGAACTTACGACGTTTATGTAAAACTTAGGAAACACCAAACAGATAAACTAATAAGAAGGCTTTAACCTGAGTAGAGTATTATGGCCTGTAAAAGCGTTCATCCTGAAAAAAAATACATGCACGCACAAAAACAAAAGTAGCCAAACTGATTATAGTTTGGCCGTGAGGAACTGGGGCTCTCTTTTAAAAGTGAAATTAACCAAAGATCCTTTGAATTGCACCACACTACCAATATTTCCAATTGATACGTGCAATACGTGCATGGATATGCAAATATCGATCATTAGTGTCTACGTTGTTTTGTCACTTGGTATTTTATTATGACGTCATCTTATTACTGCTGATATTATGCTAGCACAGGCTTTGTAACATGCATTTATTTACTATAAGGCGAAATTTTACTCAGTTTAGCTATATTTTTTTTTTTATACAACTAGCTGATGGAACAAGCAGATGGCCCACCTGATGTTAAGTGGTAACCATCACCTATAAACAAAACATTGCCCCGTAGGTCACGCACAATAGGAACGTGCCCTACGATGCACTGCCCTGCGTCCATCAACTTGAGGCATACAGATGTTAAGCCTCATGTGCCTGTAATTACACCGGCGACCACACTCTTCAAACCGAAACACAGCGTTGCTGCTTGGCGGCAGAAAAAATTCCATGTAATTCCATGTTGATCGATATAAGTTAACCTATTTAAAGTTTTGCTTTAAAAAAATGCGTCCTTATACAGACTTTTGAGTGGGACTATATGTATTGTGATTGCACAATAATTGATTGATAGCGATTTTTCAAAAAATATTCAGTGATTTATACATTACAAAAATTTGAGATGTGCGGGAAAAATTACTATGACGGTTATCAGCCTTATAACAAAACTAAAATTATTTATAACCAAAAGGGTTACTTTCACTTAGACCTTTCTTGCTGTTTTTCATTACCACTATCGCATCAGCGACGCCATAAAATACTAATTATAATAATTTTAATTATACAATCTCATGCAAAGAAAAGCTCATTAACTTATTCAAATTAATTATTCAAAAACACTTGAGTTGATAGGCTCATTACATGATACGACATTTTTGTGTGAAAATGAATCATATCGTTTTTCCTTGTCGGTTCTACTGAGACTAGTAGAACGACCGTGACTTTGCTCTAGTGTAGGAAAAAAGCAGAGACAAATCACGGCTTTTATAGTATCCGTCAAACTTCTTGGACAAACGACCTTGAATGAAAAAGAAACAAAAAATAGGTCTCTTTGGTGGTGCGAAGAGTGCAAACCTTTCCGCTACCACCTCGCGCGATGGCCAAGAAGTTTGACGGGTACTATACCCCGGTGGATATTTCCTCAGATCTCTTAGTTCCAAGATCCAACTCAGGATTTTTTTTTAAATTTATTAACCATTGAATATATGTTTATAATATAACCATAATATATTAATATACATTTTTGTAAAAAATAGCATCTAAAAACCACTAAGGTTTGTGCTGGTGCTATCACGTAGGTACATCAGGTAAAAAAAAAAATAATAATGCTGGACAATCCACACAGCACCATCTAGCCCCAAAGTAAGCTACTCAAAGCTTGTGTTATGGGTACTAGATGACTGATATATTTAATACATTATATACTTACATAGATAGATATTTTTTATTATATACATAGAAAACACCCAGACCAACGGAACAAATTTCTGCAGATCGTACACAAATTTGTTCCGAGGCGGGAATCGGACCCGCAACCTCTAGCGTCGCAGGCGGACTCTCGCCCGCTGCGCCACAGAGGTCGTCAAAAGTACCTAAATCAGCAATTAATCTGAGAAGCTATGTAATTAATGTGTTAATACTAATTTAAGTATATTAATGCGAATAAATTATTACACAATACCTAATAAAAGGAGCACCGGTGGTCTAGTGGGAGTGACCCCGCCTTCCGATCGTAAGGTCGCAGGTTCGAATCCGGTCGTGCACCAATGGATTTTTCTATCGAAAAATTTATGTGCGCAATGCCAGTGCTCTTAAACGGTGAAGGAAAACATCGTGAGGAAACCAGTTAGTATTCTAACAGCGGCGATGGGCTTGCAACCTGTCACGTATGGAAAACTAACTACTGCAAAATGTGGGTATGTGCCAAATGTAATGTTTGGACGTATCTCTGACTACCCCCCTTAGACATCCTCAAAGAATCTTGAATTAGTACCTACTTGGAACTGGGAGATCTGAAGGGATATCTACCGTGCCTGGGGATCAAAGTCGTGAAGCTGTTTCAGTTTTACAATACCTACAAAATATGTATGGAGAATAATTAGGGTCAAAAAATATCTCATAAGTTTAAATTCTTAGAGGATGTCCTATGGATAGCCAAACTGTAAGCTTCAAGTAGTTTTTTATTCAATTTGATATTTTTTCTGTTCTTTGTGTTTTTATTCAGAAGCAGAGGTATCTATAAAAATCTGATTAACGCGGCGTTATCTTCAGAAAAGAAAGTACGATTGTCGGTCAGCTACTTACGCAACAATTCAATGTTAATGTTATATTATCATAATGATATTAATTTACATCGCATAAAGTAATAATACGCCGATTAAGAGTTCTTATTTTTAAAAAACAGCCACTGTCATATGTGTCATAATTTATTTGACGCTTGCCGCTGGTTAAAAGTGCCCTATAGCAAGATTTTATGCAGAGGTAACCTAACTTAGTAGGATAAGTTAACATTTTTGTATAAAAAGAATAAATGCACATTTTTTTTTGGCATAATGTTGAGGTCATATTTATTATGGTTGTTAAGCAGTCACATTACCAATTAAGTCTTTTTTTTATATAGTCTGCATGTACGTAATTTGTTAACGTAACTTTCTCGACGTAAGAGAATTCGTTCCCATCGCTATTTCCAATTGCTACTTGCTACTCTACGACTGTTTTTTGAAAACAATCTATGACGACCTCAGTGGCGCAGCGGGCGAGAGTCCGCCTGCGACGCAAGAGGTTGCGGGTTCGTTTCCCGCCTCGGAACAAATTTGTGTACGATCTGCAGAAATTTGTTCCGTTGGTCTAGGTGTTTATGTATAATAAAAAATATCTATCTATGTAAGTATATAAGGTATTAAATATATCAGTCATCTAGTACCCATAACACAAGCTTTGAGTAGCTTACTTTGGGGCTAGATGATGCTGTGTGGATTGTCCAGCATTATTTATTTATTTATTTTATTTATTTATTGTACCTTTTATAGTCATTGTTTAAAAACTAATGTGACTTCATTATGAAACCATGTTGGTTCTTGATTCAATCAAGAAATTTATTTGGGAATTTTATTATGAAATGCATTTTATTTTATAGATCAGGCCCCAATCACTGTAATGAAGAAGCTGAATTGGCTCATTGATAATATTATAATAATATAAATATTGATTATCAAAGTCTTCCGACATCAATTATTGAAGACAAGCGTACGCGTAGCTAAGAAAAGAACTTACCCCCGAATTCACAGTCTTCGCAGCTCAGTTGGTAGTAGCTCTGCCTTCTGTGCCGTTGGCCGTGGGTTCGATCCTCACCGAGAACAAACATTTGCGTGATAAAAATTTATGTTGGTTCTCTGTTTGGGTGTTATATCACTACATTGTATAAAACAAAGTCGCTTTCTATGTCCCTATATCCCTATGTATGCTTAAATCTTTACTACTACGCAACGAATTTTGATGCGGTTTTTCTAAATAGATAGAGGAAGGTTTATATGTATAATAATACATGCATGATATAGTAGAAAAACAATGTGCACCCGTGCGAAGCAGGGGCGCGCGAGCGGGTCGCTAGTAAAATTATATAAGTATGTTTTACAAACACTATCTGGTTTTCATATCACAAGCTTTGGTTTTGTTCGGGGCAATATAGTGCTTTGTGGAATGTTCACCAAAATTTATTTATTTAAGTACCTACCTACTGTAAGTAACGGGAAGATCATCACAAGCGCTTCCATTATAAGGTTTTCCTTCACATTCTGCAGTTTTAAGTTTTTATTTTATGTTTGTTTTTCTAGTATCGTTAAAATCAATATAATCGTTTACGATACGAGATACACCAGCTACTGTGGGAACTGGGCTTGTGGCTTTTTGTATCAGGCAAGCGCCGTCTGACGACATTTTGTACGTCTGGTGTGAGTCACGAGCTCTTCTTTTGCCAAAATGACTTCTTCTCCTGGCACTAGGGACTCTTTTTGAGCAGATTCGACTAATGCGAAGGTGACCACGCGTTCAAACTGAGTCCGCGGTGACGATCAGTTTTGGGTAGTGACCTTGGTAGTGACATAACGGTAGAACCTGAGTTTAGCGCGTTTGAGTATTGGGTAGTTAGGGCATAGACCGGTATTTATTTAGCTACTTTAGTATCCCAAATCCCAAAAAATAAATTCATATCTAACTAGAAAAATGGGAAAGGAAGTGTGAATCTCTCTGTACATGTGATAAAAATCCATGGAGCTTTTCTTGACAATATCGCTATACGTCTTTGTATTGTGCCTTTAAAGGACGTTTGACAATAAATAGTTTGTTAGAAAGAAGTTCCAATTCGAATTCGATACGTGACTCGATCTCGATTGAAATTGTTTAATGACTCGACGATTCGATAGATGCTATCGATAACTTATGAGGTATTGGATCAGGAAATTGGTTACATCCTTGTCTGATTAAGTACCTACCTACTGGGTATTAAGAGAGAGTCTGATAAAAGTGACCTAAAGGTCAAAAAACGGATTCTAATATAAGGTAACATAAGGTAAAAACCTATGATATAGTGCCAAAGGAAACTAAGCACCTAATCTACCTTGTCATCTGCCTACTGTGTTCATTGTGTTTGATATTTTTCATCCTTGGGTTAAATAAAAAAGCTTTCTTTCTTTCCTTACTCGTAAGTACATAGTGTATATACTAATACACTATCAATAAGGAAATTAAGTAATTGCTTTATCAAAATCGATGAGCTTTCATTCAAACTTTAGCTACGCAGATTGACTTGCAACTTGTTAACCTATCTTTAAACCAACTAAAAAAATATGTAGGAACCTTGTAAAAACACGTTCAAAAAAGTCACAAAGCAAAACGCCGTGTCTTCGTGTCCAAGTGGGAAATAAACGAATTTAATAGCAGACCCCTGGTGCGGTCTGTTAGATTGATAGGCGATACAGCCGACCTTATCTACGCGCAGATGACGAGGTTTTTTACCACGGAACCTTAAGTGAGAATTGTCTTCTGTATATAATTGGATTTTTATCTGTAGGAGATTGAAACATGGTGGAGTGACTTGATTTTTTGACGCGCGTCTTTTGATTGGTTAAAACAATTTAACTTTTTGATGTGCAGTCTTATAACGTACAAGTTTCTAATTTACATATTGTTTGCTGCAAAAAAATAAATGATAACACATTATAAACCCGCAAGAAACAAAGCGTTGCGGCAGACCAAGAACCAGATGGCGTGATGAGCTCGACAATACCAGCCGGAGTGGAGCACCATAGCACGGGACCGCACACAGTGGAGGGAATGGGGGAGGCCTTTGCTCAGCAGTGGGACATAGCTGGCTGATCATAATAACAATAACATTATAAAACAATGTTTATTTACATCATAAACCCCGAGAATTTACTATAACAAAAGATAAAAAACGACCATACCCATAATTTGTGTAATTGGAGATTTAGTGACATTAGGTATATTGTTTTTATAATGATTAGTAGTCACCTATATGTATTTCTCAAATAAAATAAAACATTTGGCAATCCGATAGATGTGTGATGTTGAAGTTTAAGCAATTATTTTTAAAAGGAATTTCCAGTTATCATTTCTAAAACTAAATCCCCCAATCACTTAAAACTCAGAAACAATATTATTTCCGATTATCGATTTATTGAATCAGAATTAGATCTTTTACGAGACCGCACTATAAAATTATTCTCCCGATTCTTGAAAAATAAAACAAAGCACGCTAACTAGCTATGCTATAACATTTGGCGTTTATTACCATGTCGTAAAGCTGTTTATTGTCTGGCAATAGTTGAATAGATACAATTTGTTGGTCATTTGTCATACATCGGGTCAGAGGGTGCTATTCGTCGTCGGTTAATCAACGGATGGAGAAGATGATCAATTGTGATATGAGGAGCGAGTTGAATGTCTTTCTTGGGAGTTTTTGACCTGTGTTGTACCAAAATACCCACCTGGGAAGGTATGTCTGATTGATGGCAACGTGTCAGTATGTTGAAGTGTCTTGGTGTCGAAATTCAGTTTATGATCAATCCTTTACAAATAAGAGGTTATATTCTTTAAAAATTTTAAGAGGTAAAAAATAAATATAAATCAAATTACTTATTTCATCATTTAATTTGATTACCGTACGCAAAATTGATTCATACGAAGTTGATTTATATCAAGTTATAACATGTTGATCGAAAGGGATTGAACTTCAATTAAAATAATTTTACTTCATACAACCCTCACAGCTCAGTTGGTAGTAGCTCTGCCTTGTGCGCCGTAGGCCGTGGGTTCGATCCCCACCGACAACAAACATTTGTGTTATTTATGAACATTAGAATAGTTCTCTGTCAGGATGTTATATAATATTATATACGAAAAATAAGTATTTAAAATTACTTGGTTTCGATTCGATATCAGCTATCTGGTTCCCATAAGCACCAAACTATGAGGTATATGTAGGTGCATATACCTCATAGTTTGGTGCTTGATGGTCAATCAACAATGTAGCTGGAATGTCCACTAATATTTATTTATTCAATTCAATATACCTTTTGAAATATGTGGATTACATGCTCCTAAAAAATATCCTTATAATAGTTATATCCTATTAACCTTATCAAAACGCCGTCAGTAGGTTAGTTCGATGTATACATGACATGTAATAATGTATTCGCCATGCAAATTAACGTATAGTTATAAACACTTGTTCGGCGTGCGAACGTCCTCGTTTGTGCATAGGACGTGCACGGACCAGTTTGTTTGTTTCCTCGATCCTTTTATAAAAATCGTACGATTCTGTATAATCCTTATTAGAACACATAGACAACTATTTATTGTTACCACACAGAAAATCTGCCAGTGGTCTCAAACGGTAAAGAAAGACATCGTGAGGAAACTAGGTATAGTGTTCTAGCACCTGCGATGGTGCGATTGTATTCCAAATGTGACAGGCTAAATTTAGAATACCAACTATTGCATAATGCGGGGATGTGTTAAATGGAACACTTTTTTATTAATGTATTGGAAAACCAACAGGTTTTTATACGATACAGAAACGAGAGAGCCAGTTAAATGTTTTCACGGATAAAAATTATTATGAAGACATGTGAGCGCTGTATTCTACAGTATATTTTAAAAAATGATGGAGTGGTGAATATAATGTTATAAATGTGTGTACCTCTGACTGTCTACTTAGACATCGTCCAATTACTTTAAGTTTGTACTCGGTTCTAAGAGCTCTAAGTTGATATTATTATCCATTACCCCATGCAGGAGATCGTTCGTTGTTGATTCTTTTTTTACGGAGAACGAGAACAACTAAGCTATAAAGATAGTATACTTAGGTACTAAGCATGTCCTAAAGCGTATTTTAGTGATTCATACTGTTTGAAATAAAACGAAATTTAAAAATCCTTTCACTATACTAATAAAACTATAGTTTTTACTGACATAGAAAAAATAGCATGTAATAAAAGTCGCAAAAGTCAACCCTATTTCCATTTCAACTACAACTAAATCCATTTGTCGCCTTGTCTATCAAACAACATTTAATAGACAATGCGAGAAACATCCTACATTTATCGGATCGTACGTGAAAATGGAAACAGAACCGATTAGTCACAAACACAATCACGCATTTACAAAACTCCAGCTATCAGAAGTTCACGACTTGCAATAATTATCCTACCGGACACAGTTTATCTTATACAGGGTGATTCGTGTACGGCATCACTGCAACAACAGAATCACGATGTATATGACTAAACCTAATCTTCGAAATAGTCTCAGAGTTGAGTGAGATACGAGATACATTTTAAATTCCATTATTATTATAAATGTGAAAGTTTGGATGTTTGCTACTCAATCATGCCAGTACGGCTGAACGAATCTAAATGAAATTTGGCACAGAGATAGATTATAGTCTGGAATAAAACATACTTAGCTACTTTTTATCTCGTGGGAATACCGGGATTCAAAACTAGTTATAACTGGTGAACCCATTAGAAAAAGCAAAATAAATAAATGTTAATATAACAAAAGAGTTTTTGTTATATTAACATTTAAAGAGTTTTTGTTATATTAACATTTATTTATTTTGCTTTTTCATAGTTAATTAAATTGTCATAGTTCACTAGAATTGCACATATAATTTTCGGCATCTTCATAGTAGGCCTGTAAAAAAAGATTATAATATATAGGTAATACAGAAAACAAATACGGGGTTTTTTATTTTAATTTAAATGATGGTTTTCTATTATATAATAAATAAAATAAATAAATAAATAATGCTGGACAATCCACACAGCACTATCTAGCCCCAAAGTAAGCTATTCAAAGCTTGTGTTATGGGTACTAGATAACTGATATATTTAATACATTATATACTTACATAGATAGATATATTTTTTTTAATATACATAGAAAACACCCAGACCATCGGAACAAATTTCTGCAGATCGTACACAAATTTGTTCCAAGGCGGGAATCGAACCCGCAACCTCTTGCGTCACAGGCAGGCTCTCGCCACAGAGGTAAAAAAATAATAGAGACCAATGTTTAGCAATTATTATGATTACTGTGATTATTACTATTCTACTAGCCCATGGTGTCCCATTCTTGAGCAAAGGCCTCAAAAAATACAATAAAATAAAAATACAATAATAATAGAATGTATTTAATTGAATTTATTAATATTTATCACCAAACAATCTTCATAATATTACAGTACTTTCTTTTTTTTTTCATTTAGCATTTAGTACTTTTTTTTGGGGTTTTTATAAATATCGGTATGTTCATGTGGTCTCTTAGACTACAATAAGTTTTATTGTAATCATCTATAAATAGAAATCGCGTAGTAACTGTGATTAACAAAACTAATAATCGTGAGATCTCTGAATGAAAGGTCAGTGGTTGGATGGCGGGCTGCGAACAGGTATGCAAATACAAGTACAACTTGTAGTAGGTACATGTTAACTACAATTCTACTACTATGCCAATTTTTTATACTACTATGGTACTGATGGTACAAGCAGATAGCCCACTTCATGTTAAGTGGTTACCATCACCTACAAAGCATTGCCTTGTAAGTCACGCACGATGGGAGCGTGCCCTACGATGCACTGCCCTGCGTCCATCAACTTGGGGCATACCGATGAAGCCTCATGTGCCTAATAATATAAGGGGTATAGCCAGAGACACGTCCAAAGGTTTTGGCTCACGCCTATTTTACAGACGTCAAATAACGGTTGGCTTATTCTAAGGAAACCAGATTTACTGTTGACCTTATAATCTGAGACTAATTAAAATGTTAACTGTGCAGTATTGAGCACGAATAAAACATTATATTACATCAAAACTAGCTTAAAATTGTGTGCCTAGATATATTTCTTAAGGCAAGGACAGAGCAAGAGATAATGTAAAAGTTTGTAAGTATGGATGGATGGATGTTTGTTACTCTTTCACGCCGAAACAGCTGAATGGATCTGGATGAAACTTTGCAGAGAAATAGATTATAGTCTGGTATTGCACATAGGTTTTTTATCCGGTGGGAATACCGAGATTTAAATCTGCGCGGGTGAAACCGCGGGGCGCAACTAGAAAAATCATAAGTACGCAAACCAGAAAAGCATACGCAGCATTTTGAATAGGAAAACTTGTATCGATAAAAATAAGAACAATGAAGGACAAAGGGTTTTACTTATGAATAGAGAAAACCCAATGTTCATACATCTTCTAGGACATAACATCCACGACTACCTTACATAAAGACAACATTGAATGAAAAGTTGGAGACAGCGAGGCTGAAAGCTAGGATTATCCTCCTTAGATATCTTTTAAAGATCTTTAATGTATAGGTCAAGTCACGTAAAAAAACTCTGGAAGGAGGGGGATGTGTGTTTTTTAAGCGCAAAAATATCCCCTCCACTGCTTTCCAGCGTTCTTTCTAAATGACGTGACCCTACTAGACTAGAATAAAGACTGAAAAAAGACCGGTGTAAATATAAGTTTGCTGTTGGACGAAACCAAGGTGCAAGAGTTAGGTATAGTTTAATATGAAATTGTGTTTTTTTTATCATTACTATACATAGTATAAAACAAAGTCGCTTTCTCTGTCTCTATATCCCTAGGGATATAGGGACATAGCTATATATGTCCATAGGTACCTATGTATGCTTAAATCTTTAAAACTACGCAACGGATTTTGATGCGGTTTTTTTTAATAGGTAGAGTGATTCAAAAGAAAGGTTTGTATGTATAATACATGTATGATAGATATAGTAAAAAAACAATATGCACCTGTGCGAAGCAGAGGCGCGCGGGCGGGCGGGTCGCTAGTATAATAGTTTAACAAGAAATTGTAAGTTTTTTTATTTTTTATAATAGACCAAAGTCACAGAGCCCTATAAATGAATGTAAAAACAAAAATGGCGCACGAAATTTTTAATACCTTGTGTGATAATCGTCACGTTTTCAAATGGTTCGATTTGTATTACATTTTATTACACGTATACCTGCCGACTTACTAAATTGTTTCCTGTTACTGATATATTTTAATTAGACGAGATTGACCGATTTCTTTGATTACCGTGAACTTAGAACAGGGCAACTGAAGGTCTGAAGAGATAGATCACTCCATACTTCTACAATCTGTATTGCAGTACATGTTTTCAGTCTGAAGAGTTTGTTTATCCAGGGGTATTATTCTCTACTAGTTGCGCCCCGCGGTTTCACCCGCGCAGATTTAAATCCCGGTATTCCCACGGGATAAAAAGTAGCCTATGTGCTATTCCAGACTGTAATCTATCTCTCTGCCAAGTTTTATCCAGATCCGTTCAGCCGTTCCGGCGTGAACAACAAACGTCCATCCATACAAACTTTCGCGTTTATAATAGTAGTAGGGTTATGTATCAGCTGTAAATGAGCTAGCTGTTTCCTGCTGCGCGCTGTTTTAATTGACTAGTGACAGAGCATTTGATTGTAATTGCATTATTTAATGATAGAAAATTTATAAAGGACTGCCGCTTTGATGTTATTGAATATTAGGGAGTGTTTTTGTGAGACTTAACTACTCAAGTTTTGTGAGAAAATTATCATTTTAACAAAAATCATCATCATCAGCCTACAGAAATCCACTGCTGGACATAGGCCTCCCCTATCCATCCAGGAAGAACGATTCTGTTAGCGCACACTGGCTTAAAGCACGGTAGGTATTCCTCCAGATCTTATAATACCAAGTACTAACTCCAGACTCTTTAAGGACATCTAAGGGGGTAGTCAGAGGTACGTCCAAACATCACATTTGGCACATACCCACGCAGTAGTAGGTACTCCACACGTGACAGGTTGCAGGCTCATTGCCGCTGCTAGAATACTTATTATGTAATAGGATAAAGTACCAGGAGAACAGAAAGGATAAGGAAGTGCGAAAGGTAGCTTTGCATAGATTGCTCGTAATACCAAGTACTAACTCCAGACTCTTTGAGGACATCTAAGGGTAGTCAGAGGTACGTCCAAACATCACATTTGGCACATACCCACGCAGTAGTTGATATTCCACACGTGCCAGGTTGCAGGCTCATTGCCGCTGCTAGAATACAATATGTAATCGCATAAAGTACCTGGAGAGCAGAAAAGATAAGGAAGTTCGAAAGGTAACTTTGCATAGATTGTCACTGATAAATTCCGAAGTGACGTCGGTTCGCTCGGTCACTATGCATAAATAATGTGGTCTGTCCGCCGTATGGTAATCTCTTCTGAACCTCTTGAGATTTAGCTCTTTTTGTTGACCGGTGGTGTCCGAGTATACACGGTGTCCTATAAGTGGTCCTCTAAGATTTAAGAGCTTAGGCCCTTATTAACAAAAGTCGCTAAGCATGCCAATAGCTTATCAGACTGTGTCTGTTGCTGTCTTTTCTCATTGGCACGAAAGTGACAGTAACAAGAATACTCTATAGAGCCGTTATAAAATGACAGAGTTTGTGAATAAGAGGGTTAAACTCTTAGCTATATAGAACCTTCTGCTTGTTTTTGAAACAAGCAGAAGGCCTACCTGATGTTCAGTGGTAACCATCACATAAAGAGCTCTATACTTAGTGAAACCGACACAAAAAGACACCCTGTATGAGTAGGGGTAGCTTCACCCCGCATAGGGGACGCGCAATGCATCGCGATAATATGCGAATATATCAAAGACAAGTGTTTTATTCAGCAGTTGTAATGTAGGAGAGGACATGATGTATTTATTGCTATCGTCTTGTCTTGTGGGAGTTTAGTTTGCAAGATAAGGCACTTGAAAAGGTAAAAGAATAATTTAATAGAAATATTTATTCACAATTAATAAAAACGCAATCATAAGACACCAAAGTGAGACATCCAAAGAAATTTTTAAATTATAAATAGCCATTCTTTCAGATGTCTTTGGCTTAAAAGAGGTAGGTACTGAAAGGTACAATTAATTTCTTGAGGAATTATAAATTAAAACTTAGTTTAAAATATTTAACAAAACCCATTTGAGTTATGATTGCAAAAGTTAAGGAATATAACTTAATTTTTTTTTAATACAACTGGTTGATGGAACATGCAGATGGCCCACCTGATATTAAGTGATAACCATCACCTATTCATCAACAAATCATTGCCTCGTAAGTCACGCACGATAGAAACGTGCTCCAATGCACTGCCCTGCGTCCATTAACTTGAGGCATACCGATGTTAAGCCACATGAGGCTGTAATTACACCGGCGACCACACTCTTCAAACTGAAACACAGCAACGCTGCTTGGCGGCAGAAAAAGGCGTGGTGGTAGTACTTCCCCAGACGAGCCCTTCACAAAGAGCTTTTCTAATCATCTTACTACTATTACAAACGCGAAAGTTTGTAAGTATGGATGGATGGATAAATGGATGGATGTTTGTTACTCTTTCACGCCTGAACGACTAAACGGATCTGGATGAAACTTGGTAGAGAGATAGAATTAAGTCTGGAATAGCACATAGCCTACTCTTTATCCCGTGGGAATACCGGGATTTACCTTATTTATGTAAAACCACAGGGTGCAACTAGTGAATTCATATATATTTTCACTAGTTGCGCCCCGCGGTTTCAACCGCGCAGATTTAAATCCCGGTATTCCCACGGGATAAAAAGTAGCCTATGTGTTTTATTCCAGACTATAATGTATCTGTCTGCCAAGTTTCATTCAGATCCGTTAAGCCGTTTCGGCGTGAAAGAGTAACAAACATCCATCCATCCACACTTACAAACTTTCACGTTTATAATATCACAAGTAGGATTATTTCAATACATTCTTCTCATGAAAAAAAACAAGCTCCTACAATATAACCTCAAGTCGCGAAAGCCGTCAAGCAGATAAGTGAGTGTTGTCAACAGATTTATCGATGAACCGTTATTTTATTATTTTCGTTGTGAAATCGATCACAATATAAAAAGCCAGAGGATGCCAAAGCAATGACTGACACAACGCAAATAGAATCGAAACACTTAGTTATTTATTTGACCGCGTATGACGTATTTTATATCGATATTGAATCAAGTCGTAAATTTTACACGATATTTTGATGAGCTGACGTCACTGATGTAGAATTTCAGGACGGGTAATCTCTAATGGTCGAAGAAGATGGTTTCAGATCTTTTGATAACTCATTCGATTAAATTATGTTGACGCTGCGAAGGCCATTGAGCTAAAAAAAATTTTTGTCGTGTTACTAATCTTTCGGAAGAGTGTGGTGATAGGATTTAAGGTGTGCCTCAAGGAGGACTTTACATGTTTAAGAAATTTAGGTTCTACGACATGCTTGTTTCTTTACGATGTTTTCCCTCACCGTTTACGAGTACTGGTGATGAATGACAAATAAAAACTGAAACATCTTCACGACTTTGATTCCCATCCACGCAGTAGATATCCTTTCAAATCTCATACCTACTACCAAGTACCAAATCAAGAAGTTCTGAAGGTATAACGGGTTAGTCAGAGGTACGTCCAACTATATTTGGCATATACATACCTAGGTAGGATATAAAGTATTTAGTTCATTGTGGGTTTTAGTCGTTGCACCGATAATATTATGTCTTATTACGACATGGTAGTAAAGACATAACGCTGTGGTACGCTTCCAAACACAACAACAGAATCCGAGGGATAAAGCTCGAGTCCAAGCACTAAAGCTTAGGTCTTCTTCTTCTTCTGAAAGCGGTGGCCGGTATATAGCGACCATAAAATATCATAATGCAATAAATAATCATAATTTTATTGTCAACACCCTTTCAATTTCAAAAGGGTATTGACGATAGAATTTTGTAGATTGTTTAATGTTCAACTTTTAAATGTCCAAGTTCTTAGTATAGATAGAGTCATCATCAGTTCGTCGACGTCCACTGCTGGACATTATGCCTTTCAAACTTCCAGTAAGAATGATTCGGAGCGCTCTCTATCCACCGACATCCCACGATCTTCACAATATTCTACGTCCATCGGGGTGGAGAGTTCCGTTTGAGAACCTTCGTTCCCCAGTGGTTGTCAGTTTTTGAGCTATATGAAATACCAATTGACACTTCACTTTGTACTTGCAAGGTGAAGTTTCAATTGGCATTTCACTTTGGTTTGTTTATGGACATCCTCTTTACTTAGTATCCTTTCTACCTCGTAATTAAACCCCCAGAATTAGCTCTCTCTTTAGTGCAAAAAAGATACGGCCGTCAAAAAACGATAACATATTCCTGGAAACTTGGGTAAGTCTGGTCAGCGATTATCGTCAATCAAATATTGAAACAACAAGGCAGGCGGACATATCTGAAACACTCCGATGTTCTGGGAACCGAATGTTTGCTTGGCTTAAAATATTTTATAAATACATTATAGGAATGTTTCAGTCGAATCTGTTGACTTGTTTGAAAGAAGAATGGAAACTTTTTCACTTACTCATACTCCTACTCATTTTATGATACAGAATTTAAATAACGCTCGTTTGACAGGAAAAAAATTGAGACAAAACAAACGCATATTATAGAATATAATATGAGTATCTCAATCTCGGGGAGTCTACACGAGCGAAGATTATCAACCTTACTCACTAAACCTAATTACCTATAGCCTGATTAGCCTAAGAAATGTGGCATACCTTCCATAACATTGATCGTCATTTCATTTCATATTATTTTTTCTGTGGTAATAAACAGTAGGCTTAGAGGATGCACATTAAAAAGTCGCCAACACCAGTAGGGCTAATTTAATAAAGAATGAAATTTCTTTGTTTTTTTTTAACTTTTTTCAGTTAAACATAAATACATCTTTTGTATGTTTAGCTGAAAAAAGTAAAGCAATAGTACAAAAGAAGACAATTTTACGACTAACTTTGACATAATCTGACTGAAAAGTCAAATGATATGGCCAATTAAATTTGCCATATCATTTGACCAATGAATTATACCAATAGTTACTTTAAAAAATATGGACAGATATTGTTGTGAAATGTTACTCATATATAAATAAATAAATAATGCTGGACAATCCACACAGCATCATCTAGCCCCAAAGTAAGCTTCAAAGCTTGTGTTATGGATACTAGATGACTTATATATTTAATACATTATATACTTACACAGATAGATATTGTTTTATTATACATAGAAAACACCCAGACCTACGGAACAAATTTCTGCAGATCATACACAAATTTGTTCCGAGGCGGGAATCGAACCCGCAACCTCTTGCGTCGCAGGCGGACTCTCGCCCGCTGCGCCACAGACGTCGTATCTGAAGGTATTTTAGTATTATCTTAATACACATAGACATCCATGGACGTCCGATGTCGAGTGGCACATAAACGTCTTATATCGACACGGCCGCGATACAACACTTGGCTCGTGCTCAAATTGATATTGAATTTATTTTCAATTTTACCGCGCCCTCCTTAGATGGCCAGAGTAGGCTTGATACAGAGGTAACTGTCAGTATTGGATGGGTATATTTTATTGTTGTTCTTAATTTGAAACTTTTGTCAGAGTACACGAGCTTTAACAGCCTACGTAGCTCAGTTGGTGGTAGCTCTGCCTTCTGCGCCGTAGGTCGTGGGTTCGATTCCCACCGTGAACAAACGTTTGTTCTCTGTCTGGGTGTTATATAATATTATAAGTATGTATTTACAAAAAAAAAGTATATAAGTAGTATATCAGCTATCTGGTTCCCATATCACAAGCATAAGCTTAGTTTGGGGCTAGATAGTGCTGTGTGGAAAGTCCACCAATTTTTTATTTTTTTTTTAGTCTATGCTGTTGACCTAAATGTCTATACTGGTAAAGTATTTGGTTTTGTTTCAAATGCCTACAAAGGGGTGAGTAGTTGAGCACGCTTCTTAACTTTTCAGGAGTAAGTACATTATAATGTGTACTGCGTCTGCAATGCCTACGTAGTTATGGATTACTTTACAGGTGTGAGCCGTACAGCTAATACTTATTATATAATATTTTAATGCAAACCAGTCTATAGACCCCATACTTTTTGATATGAATAAAGAACCTACTTTTCAATCTATAAATCAGAATTTTTGTTCTACTGTTTTTATTTGAATCATTTTTTTTCTAATTCCTTACCATTGTCATGTGACGCTGAGGAATTGGCTGACCCCAAATCAAGTGACCGGGAAAAATACTGTTTCTTATCTTTCGTATGTTCTACATTTTAATAGTCATTGACAGTAAATTCTCTGTGTCTACGTACTCTGCGCGGTTGACAGTGAACAGGCGCCACCGCGGATGCGAGCGTCAAGCGCTATTTCTGGTTGCGCCCGATACACCGCGCCATCCTCTCAAGCTAGTACTGGGACCATGCTCTCCACAAAGCAAGGACAAAAAAAAAACAAAAAAAACACATATAATAATATTTCCTCAAGCACGGTAACTATCCCATAAGATATTTTTATAGCTCGGACAAAAAAAATACTTTTTATATAGAGACAGGGTGTGAGTACAGCTCTTTAGTCACCTGGTCCCGAAAAGTAATAAATTAAAGGTATTGGCTCTTTATTTGACTGTGCCCGGAGAAATTTTGGCCGTACGGGAACAGTCGACCTAATCTATAACTTATTACTTTTTGGGATCAGTCAAGTAAACAGCCGTATAGAGTGGCTGGCACGTTGTTTTTGATTTTAATAATAATTTTGCATGCATGTTTTTTGAAATTATGGTCACCCCAGCCCACCTCTTAGCCACAGAGATTGTCCTGTAAACAAGTGCGCCGATGTTCGAACAGATTTTAAAAATCTTCTTCCTTCCTAAATCTGAAATAGATTTTTAAAATCTATTTCAGATTTAGGTTAAACTTACCTACGGAGTCATCAATGCGGCTTTGTTCAACTAGAAAACGTCGGTTTAGATATTCAGCTTCAGTAGAAAGAAAAATTAGCATCAGAGTGGTGCCCGCAAGAGCCAAGACGTCGCGGCAGACCAAGAACTAGATGGCGGGATGAGCTAGACAGGTACCAGCTGGAATGGAAGACCACAGCACAGGATCGCACATAGTGGAGGAAATGGGGGGAGGCCTTTGCCCAGCAGTGGGACATAAAAGGCTCAAAATAATAACAATAATAAAAAATTAGAATGACAATGCAAAAACTTTTGATATAATAACATTTTAACAAAAATACATGAGCTAACAATCATGACGTACCAAAACCTGCACCATAGCCCTGTTATTCATAATCCCTGACATTTTATAGCGGCTCTATAGAGTATTATTGTCACTGTCATTTTCATGCGAACAAAAAGAGACAGCAACAGACTTAATTTTTTTATTATTTTTATAGTGTTAAACCATAAGGAAATCACAAAGATTAAAAGATTGATTTTTTGGGACACGTTAAAATCTTTTAGCAACAGACTTATCGGTCTGATAAGCTATTGGCGCGCTCAAAGACCATTATGAATAAGGGTCAAATTGTCTAACTATGGTAATCGTAATCGACACAGATGAGGGAATATGTAGGATGGTAATGGCAAAGATGGACTTAAATGTAGTACAAAAAGACACTTGACACTTGAAACCTAGAATATCCGTCAATGGGCTTCAAGTTAGACATAGGTAGAAAACACCCGTTCAAGTTAAATTGCTGAATTTATCTTATAAATTGACTTTCCCGGAATAAAACATGGATCATTCAAACGAAATGCGATTTGAGAATGAATTGTGGTTGTCACACGTCATTCTATCGCATTGGCTGTGACGTCAATCCAGTCGTGATGGTGAAGTGTGAAGGAGTTACGAAGAAAAGAGTTTCGTTACAGTGTTTTTTTTTTTCTTCATAAAAGTGTAAGTTGCAGTTTTTTTAATTCATCACTTACTTAGTATTTATTGATTGTGAGTACTGTTAGCAACAGGGATTAAAAAATTCCGGATCTCGGACCCCAGGATTTGGCTAATTCTGACAATTTCCTGTGCTAATAATAATTTTTATGAAATAGTTATTTACGTAACCCAAAAACAAAGGGATTTAAAATCTCACAAGCAATGAAATCTATCGAAAATGTTCATAGCCATTTTGCTCTAAGTACCTAAATATCGTATCTTTTCATATAGTTTTTATAATTAATCACAGAAATGTTTATCCTCGTTGGAAATTGAACCCACAACACCCAGCGCAGAAGACAGAGCTACCAAGCGTCGGCTGAATGGTTATTCGTTTTAAGGTATATATTTTAAAATGTCACCCTTACCAAGGAACCCTAAACCATAAAATTCACGCGCCATTCGAACTGCAATAGATACAGTCAGTACATGCGTCAAAAATATCACTTCCGCGTGTCAGGGCTGTCTCTAATGCTCGGTGAATTTTGCATGTGAATGCTTCACGCTACGCGGGGGCGGTAATATGACAAGTGACAACCCTAGTGTTTACAAAATGGATTTGAATTTAGAATGCATTGTAGTTTAGAACACAGCGTGTACAACTTGAACGGGCGGCTAAAAATGGCGTGTTTGTCCTAGTGGTCAACTTTTAGGAAACTTAATTTTTATTATAGCACCTTTCCACCGATATCATATCGAATATTCTTCTTCTTATTGTGTCACTAGTTTTTTTCGAAACAGCTTGGTGAAAGGATTTTTATGTGCGCCTCAAGAGGCTCCCTTCGAGCACTTGACACATGTTAAAGAACATAATAGGTTCTATAAAACATGCCGGTTTCTTCACGATGTTTTCCTTCGCTGTTTGAGAGTAATGGCATTGGGTCCATACAGTTCTGGTGCGTTATTCACTATTACCAATCCAATCGCGTTTGCGTTTAGATCACGTTATGACATCACACGGTCAGGGCAAAGTACCTCTTATGTGATAAAGAATAATGCTCAAGATCATGTTTTGACGCTCCGCGGCTTGGGGCAAGAAATCTCCTATGTCATAGAGAATAATGCCCCAGTAGAGGTAGGCCAAGGAAAAGATGGCTGGACCGTGTGTAAGATGACATGAGTCAATAAGGAGCGACTGATGACAGGTCATAGAAGAGAGTGGAGAGCAAAAAAACCTGCTGTGCCGACCCCCGAGAAGAAGAAGAAGAATCGGGATAAGGACGGAAGATGATGATCAAAGTTTATCTACTCGTTCCGCACGTTCAAGAGAACAATTCTACCGTGAGAGCGCGGCCCTACAATCGGCTCTCGCAAATCGCCTGATACCCAGTGATGAGTCTTACGCGGCTGGCGATTACAGTTCGCACTTTCTACTAACTACGAGTAGGTAGGTTAACAATGGTTATAGCTGGCAAATTAGTTGAACTCTGAAACTAGTCGGCAGAGGAAGACGGGGGAATGCCGATCACGTAAGAGAAAAATGCTTTATTTGTTTTTCATTTGTCTTAGGTTAGTTTTGAGGTTTAGAGACTCGGCCTGCTCAAGCGTTACAGCCCCTACGCGGCAGCGTGCTCGCTGTGTTTCAAGGCACCTTATTTAATAAGTTATTGGAGTGAGCGAACCCGACACGATCGCCATTACCCCTGCTTCCCCTATGCATCATGTTGTACTGGCAAAAGTTATTTGAGAGTAGTAGAGGTCCTTGTGAAGGGCTCGTCCGGGGAAGTACTACCACCACGCCTTTTTCTGCCGCCAAGCAGCCACGCTGTGTTTCGGTTTGAAGAGTGTGGTCGCCGGTGTAATTACAGGCACATGAAGGCTTAACATCGGTATGCTTCAAGTTTATGGACGCAGGGCAGTGCATCGTAGGGCACGTTCCTATCGTTCGTGACTTTACGAGGTAATGCATAGGTGATGGTTACCACTTAACATCAGGTGGGCCATCTGCTTGTTCCATCAGCCTGTAGTATAAAAAAAATATAGTAAAACACTGATGGACATTTTGACAGCCTTCACAGCTCAGTTGGTTTTCGGTAGGCCATGGGTTCGATGACCACTGATGGGTGTTGTTATTTATACATTAAAAGTATATGGCTACAACAAAACATTAACCAATAAGATATTTTAAACTTTTAGTGACAGACATTGATCGGTTTAGACCAAGCTTAGATAACCCATCAAGCAA
This sequence comes from Plemyria rubiginata, assembly GCA_963576535.1. NCBI lineage: Eukaryota > Metazoa > Arthropoda > Insecta > Lepidoptera > Geometridae > Plemyria > Plemyria rubiginata. Next base: position 8,440,057 of record OY754923.1, read on the forward strand.
TACATTCGGTTATTCGCCATTTTCCCAAATTATTCAAACATAAACATTTCTGATACAAAACATCTGCTACAATCCAAAACAATCAGACGTAAAAAGTAGCTCAATAAAAAACAGATAACAATAGAAAGAACTGACATGGGGCGAAGATCCCATACAAGAGTAAGTCAAGTGCGACAATAATGTTACGATTATGGCATTTGTATGGCTTTTGTGGGGGAGCGGGATGTCTCCTCGGTGTGTGATGGCTTTTTGGTAGATCACGGATGGGGTTTATGGGGAAATTAGGTGGTGTTATGCTACCAGATGGCTCGATGAGTCTTGGTAATATCATCATGATTTGAGTTTAGTTTCCGAGTAAGGATGTTCTTTTTTTTGGTCTCAGATTTAAGGTGTAGATAATGTCTAGTTTTGTCAAAAAAAGGTTATGCCAATTTAATCATAAGGATCACTTATCGAGGTATTTATCCTTCTAGTCTTAACACCTTGGTGCCACTTCCTCCAGTTGCTTCGCTTAAACAGACAAAAAACTCTATTAGTACCGTTTTTAGTGCGATCCTTGTTTTACTAAATCCTACTACTATTATAAACGAGAAAGTTTGTAAGTATGGATGGATGGATGGATGTTTGTTACTCTTTTACACCGGAACGGCTGAACGGATCTGGATGAAACTTGACATAAAGATAGATTATAGTCTGGAATAGCACATAGGCTACTTTTTATCCCGTGGGAATACCGGGATTTAAATCTGCGCGGGTGAAACCGCGGCTAATCGAACTGAGAGGCGTAGTTACTACAAAAATACGAGTATTTGAGTTTCTATCTTTCCAATATTTGTAAAATATAAATCGTGTTATAAACAGAAAAGTCCTGTATATTTCTTACCTTTTGACAATCTGGAATCTCTGGTATCGAATATAATAGAATATAATAGTTCTTTATTTAGCATCAGTAAATACAGTGAATAACACAAGCCTGAAAAATAGAATTAAAAGGAGAGTTACATTAATAGTTTTTTGCAGCTAAAGGCACAACATACACCTAAATGTATACCTACCTATGCTAAAAAGGTTATCAGCTCAGCATAAATGTTGGGTGTATATACTCAACGCTGATTTTTAGCTGAAACCAAGGAGGGAGAAGGTAGCAGTAACCAAAAAACAACCCGTTCATAAATTAGTAGTATTGTTGGTATCGATTATGCCAATCGATAATACCAGCTTACTTACTCTTATTGTACGAAGTGCTTATTACCTAGAGGAAACCGAAATAGTTTATTTTGGCTTAGCCGGAAACCGATCTCTTCCGTCATGAAATTATACGTTTGAAGCATGATGTTAAACGACTTTTGGTCAAAAGTCTTGGACAAGCCAGAACTGGACGCAACTTGTGGATTTGGCTAAGTGTATTTTTTTTTATATTTGATAGACTGTCCTTTGGCTACAATCTCACCTGATGGTAAGCGACGATGTGGCCGACGATGGAGCAGAACGGTCTAGAAGACACCTATTCACTCTTGCCTTGAAGAGGCCCAAATTATAGCGATCAGGAAAGACAGACGACGGCAATGAGTTCCACTCCTTGGCGGTTCGCATAATAAATGTGGACGCAAAGCGCTTAGTGCGAATGGGTGGTATATTTACCAGGTATGGGTGGTACTGAGCCGTACGCCTAATCGTCCTGTGGTGGAAAGGAGATGGAGGTATTAAGTCGTGCAGTTCCTGACACACTCACAGTGTATGACTCTGCCTACATCGTTTTGGTTTAGCAAACAGACAGAACGCAAAATGGTAGGTACAAGTCATCATTTTCCTGCTCTTATCCCACGCTGGGGAATAATATCCGATGGGGAATAAAGGTTCTTGAATGGCGACCACGAACAGGAAAGCGAAGTGTGGGACGCCCTCCTACCCAATGGACTGACGACATTGTTAGGATCGCGAGTAGTGGGTGGATGGAAAGGGCTCAGAATCGTTCTTCCTGGAAGCGGATAGGGGAGGCCTATGTCCAGCAGTGGACTTCTGTGGGCTGTTTATGATGATGATGATCCCACGCTAAGTGGGGTCGGCACAACAGGTTGTACTCCTCCACTCTCCTCTGTCATTCGTCATCTCGATGCTCACTCTTTTCTTACTCATGTCATCTTTCACAAAGTCAATCCATCTTTTCTTTGGCCTACCTATCGAAAACCATCCACATTCATATCGAACACTCTTCTCGTAATATGACTTTCTTCCCTCCTCATGACATGCCCGTACCACGCTAACACACAAACAAATTTCAAAACCACTAAGCGGTAATAGGGTGCTTCATGTCACTTTTAGTGTGCTTGTTGGTCGCGTGGAAGTGGCACTAGAGTCACCAAGACGTTTCAAGGTGATCCTTGTGATTTTGTTGATATTTTGACTTTGACTTTTTCCAGTATTTGAACGCCTGGTTGTGTCCATGAGTACATGTTTCAAGTAACACCAGTGAACGATCACCTCGACATTTATAAGTACACAAATATAAATTAAAAACACTGTCGAGTATCTATGATGGATCACAACACGCACAATAGGTCAACCACAAACCATTAGAGCATTCACAGTTTATAGTACTGTCGAAGAATTTCGGTATTAAGGTATGGACAGACGTGCTTATTTTCAAGCCAAAAGCATGATTTTTCGAGCCTTGCTGAATAAAAGCACGTGTGAGCAGGTCGTGCTAGTAAATAAGCATGCTTATTTGGTCGTACGTCGGTTGATTTTTGAGCACGTGTGTCAGTACCATTAAGGTGTGTTAGGAGTATGGAGCTTCCCATTTTACCTACCACTTGCCGATTTGGGTACTGAGGCGATTAAGGCGATGACAACACCTAAAATACCTCTCGCTCGCACGATTCGACATTTTGAAAGATATAAAATCACTAAGCCCAATTTTGAAAAATCGCAAACAACCATTTTGTGCAATCACATTGCACACAGTTTTGTAAAAATCACCAACCATGTATCGATCAAAATGAAATTTTTACTGAACTGTGCGCAATGTGATTGTGTCCAGAATTTTCTATTCCAAAAACATCATGCTCAAGCTTTTCACCCGAGATAGCAGAGCACAAATCCAGCATCACCGTAAAAAGCGTGACGGTTGGCAAGCATCCCCAGACACTTGACGTCTCAATTGTCTTTGATCACAAATACTTGAATTATTCATCGGATGGCGACGGGCGCCGCGGCCTCATAGATCAAGCCTGCAGAAGGGACTATTGACCTTAATTATAAAAAGATATTTCAAAAATTTGTTATTTTTTAAACAACGTGCTCATGGAGCAAGCAGATGGTATAGATGGGTTGTGGATTCACACTTTACAAATTTAAGTTCACTGAAAAACATTAAACAAACAATAAAAAGGGATCCACAATCGAAAACGTCTTCTGTGCGTACATTTTTTAATTTTTTTATTTATTTTTAAAAAACATCTTAATTAATTTTGAAAAAATTACAATCATACAGACTTCTCAAACACCCATCTGCCAAACAAAATAAGAATCATTAAACTTAATTCATAAATTGGCTGTGTAATTACATACCTAACTAATCTTATCGCATGTTAAAAATAAGGAGCATCTATTCAACTAAACTCTTCTTTTCATACGTCTACGCAACAATGGATTTACATTGTGGGGGTATTTTATTTTACCACGTATTTTGATATTCTAACAAAAACTCTAACATGCTTCTCGTATATTATTAAAAAAATGCAAAATTTTCAAAGCTTGGTACATCACCAAACCAATTCAATGCTTAGGGGACATTTGGCACGACCAGTCAGGATAGGGTTTTGTTACCAACAGATCTGAAAGGATATCTACAGTGCCAGGGTTTAGAATCATACTCCCTACTCGCCTCTTACCCTGACTGGCCATGCCACCGGTTTTGAATATACTTTATAAATAAAGTAAATTACCTAACTACGTTTTTTCAACCGGATCTAAGTCAATTTAAAACATTTTATCATTTTGTACAAAAACATAATTACCAACAGTTATTTTTGGACGGTTTCAATGAAACTTGTACCGTTCGCTTTGGGCTAGTAATTTGCTCGGCTTTTGAACTCCTTTTTGAATTCTTAAGAAGATTAAAAGAATCATTAAGGATTCTCACTTGAGCAGTGCGTTTGCTAGGGACAGGAGATTAAAGTGCGCCCTTTGGCGCTTCGTTGACTCGAGAAAATCTAATGTCCGCATTTTCCGCTTGTGAAGCTACTTAATTTACAATTTCTTGGTTTACACATTTTATTATTACTAGCTGACCCACCGCTCTTTGCACTGGGTCAAAAAGCTTCAACAGAAATATAATCTTTTCCTAATTGAAATTATGTTCATAAAAAACATGAAAGGAAAAGCGTTTTATTGACCAAAACAGAAACAAATGCAACCGAATTGGTGTGTTTTCTTACTTGGTATTTTAAATGTAAAGCTAAGTCAAACTCAAAATACGTTTATTCAATCAAATCACAAGGACCACCTTGAAACGTCTTAAAACTAGGTGACTCTAGTGCCAGTTCCACTCGACCAACACCGAGAAGAACAGGCAACAAACTCGGGTTGGTATTTATCGCTCTTTTGTATGATCCACGTTACAATGTAATAAAATACGTAGACTATTGAAGCTATATAATACAATATATAAAACTGAAACTGAAACAGCTTCACGACTTTGATCCCCAGGCACGGTAGATATCCCTTCAGATCTCCCAGTACCAAGTAGGTACTAATTCAAGATTCTTTGAGGATGTCTAAGGGGGGTAGTCAGAGGTACGTCCAAACATTACATTTGGCACATACCCACATTTTGCAGTGGTTAGTATTCCATACGTGACATGTTCCATACGTACAATATATATAATACAATAAGTAATCTAACAAAGAAAAGAAAAGTAAACAGATTCATAAAACAGCACACGCTTCAAACTAATAATATAAAAAAAAATATGCTAAACATTGACTGTGTGTCTGAATAACAAAATAAGTTAAATTTGTTTCAAAATTTCTGTTGTTTTCATCATCATCATCATCATCATCAGCCTCAAGAAATCAACAGCCGGACCTATACTACTCCCATAATACATTTCCAGTAAGAACTAAAACGATCTCCATCCACCGACTTCCCGCAATGAAGGGTTATCCTGTTTGAAAAGCAATAGTATAAACAGAAAAAAAATTAAAGTAGTGAAGCTCTTTGTGAAGGGCACGGCCGGGGAAGTACTACCTACCACCACGCCTTTTTCTGCCACCAAGCAGCGTTGCTGTGTTTCGCTTTGAAGAGTGGGTCGCCGGTGTAATTACAGGCATATGAGGCTTAACATCAGTATGTCTCAAGTCAATGGACGCAGGACAGTGCATCTTAGGGCACGTTCCTATCGTGCGTGACTTACGAGGCAATGCTTTGTTATAGGTGACGGTTACCACTTAACATCAGGTGGGTCAGCTTGTTCCATCAGCTGGTTGTATAAAAAACCATTGTATTTAATTTTTTTTTATTTCTCGTAGTTTTTACCTACCAAAATTTAGTTTGTTCTCAAGGTCTAAGATACATTTATCTACATAATCAAGCAAACCTTACAACACTACACTTATAATTATGTATTATAATAACACAGGATAATATAATTTTTGCTCTCCCCAAGCAACCCCCGAGGCTTTCCTTTGTATTTTGTCAAATGTTAATTAAGAACACTTTGTGTGTGTCTGCACGTCTTCTGTAATCTCAAGACACGGATTATCTTTGAAGATGCTGTGCAAATCTTCAGCCTTTTTGATGAGATAAGCGAGTAATTATTAAATCATTGTAACGTTTAAATGAATACGTAATGAGTATGGCCCTTTAACATTTATGTGTTTTAAGCTGATGTTGATTTTTATGTTCAAGTGGGAATAAATCAAAATTTCGTTTAGTTATAAGTTGTTAATGTCTTATTACATTTAGTCAATTTTAGTTTAATATCAATTAGGCATTAATTGTAATACGTTTTATTTTACTCAGGCCAAATAAAAAAGAAGACGACATTATTACCATTTACCAGGTACCTCTAGAAATCCTCAAAGGTATTAGGTAGGTACCTAGTCTCCCACTGAGACATACATACATAAAATCACTCCTGTTTCCCATTTAAGTAGGCAGATAACATGGAATCCACCTGCTACGATCCTTATACCTCTTTCGCTTCATTCACTCACGCTATATTATGAGGAGATACATCATTCCTGGAGCTCAAAGTCTGACAACTGTTTCTTTTCAGTTTTCTAATATGAAGCTTGATTTCACATTACAAAAATGTGCTAAAAATAGTAGCATTAGGAACTGGAATTCGTCAAAAATCTCCTCTCTCCATAGAAGTATCTCCACGCCTCAGTAACTCGTAGCTCCATCTATTACCAGCCGCCGCAAACCTCAGACTCTCGCAAGTGGGTACAGTCTACTAAATTATTATTCTAATCCCATGCAACGCAAATCTTATAACCAAACAGAGGGTGGTTACCGCATAGTTTGTCAAGCCCTAATTAATAAACTAACGGGCCCCGAGGCTATGTCTTTGCAATTCAGTTTTGCGTAGTAGGCAACTATGGTACGTATGCTGTGAGTTTGGCTCGTATTCTAAACGAATTTTTTTATTTAGAACTGCCAATAGTCTTTGATAAAAACTCTGTTTGAGTTTGAATTCTCGATATTAAAAAAAATCTTTGCTTGAGTCTTAATTAATAGAATTTAGGACTCAAACGAATACTTTTAAAATACTCTTTTCTTCTTTTTTTACTAATGTTTTTATTTATGAACAACTGTATTATATCAATGTCACGTACAGTTGTATCATTTATATCGATTATCCATTTTTTCTTATATACCACTATTATCTCCAGCAGGAATTGCGTGAGAATTCTAAGCTGACTCAAATCTAGTTTGTGTGAGACAGCTTTCATCAAAAGTATTGTTAATTTGATGTCGGATGAGTTGAGGAAGAGATGACTGCGACCTAAAATATATGTTTATGTGGAGTCTTCAGAAATGAAAGATGATTTAATTCGTGAATTTCATAAATTGAATCTGCGCACTATTTGGAGTAGTGATGACATTGAATTTCCCGTTTATATTAGGTTACTTTAAACCATAGACAACTAGTTGCGCCCCGCGGTTTCACCTGCGTAGATTTAAATCCACGGGATAAGTAGCCTATGTGCTATTCCAGACTATAATCTAATCTCTTTGCCAAGTTTCATTCAGATCCGTTCAGCCATTCCGGTATGAAAGAGTAACAAACATCCATCCATACTTACAAACTTTTGCGTTTATAATAGTAGTAGGACGTGAGTAAGATTCATAGCTTTTATCAAATTAGCAGGAAAGTGTAGAGGACTTTGTTTGGAGGGACGAAGTTTGAGGGGCTTCATCATCGAAGATTTTGAGATCAGTCGATTCACTTTTTTGAGTACTTTTCTGTAGAGCTTATGGGAATCAAACCCACTGCCTAACGCAAAAGGCAGAACTACTATTAACTAAGCTGCTACGTCTGTCGCTATTCCAACTAATCTTCTTTATTCAACAACAAATTACGTTAAACGTAAATACCTCGAAAAACCTCTGGCTCGATCAATCACAGCAAGCAATTAAAAATATCTCAAACAAATGACATGTTAAATCCCACAAGCCGTTTTGTCAAATATAACAGCCTGTTATTAAGTACTGGGAAAGAAAAAATGGCATCATAATATATAGGTGCACAGAATCTTGATGAGTTTGTAATGGCGTAATTTTTTACAGCCAAAGATTTGTACCAACTGAAAGAAGTGAGTTATTCGACTCGAAGTGTGGCAGGCAATATTTTAAGACGTTCCAAAGGTTTGAAACTGAAGCAGCATCAAAGTCAGTAACTTTGATGCCCAGGCACGGTAGATATCCCTACAAATCTCTTAGTACCAAGTTCTAACGCCAGATTCTGTAAGCACGTCTAAAGGGGATAGCTAAAGGGAAAAGAGATATGTCCAAATATTACATTGGCACAAAATGTTTAATCATAATTTGGGGTATGTACATTTATTTTATGTTTGAACGTACCTCTGTCTACCCCCCTTATATATCCTAAAAGAATCGTACCTATAGGTTCTCTGAGCATCCCCTCAGAACATTGCAGACGAAAGTTGAAACAGCATCTAGACTTTGATCTCCAGGCCCGTTAGATATCTGCACGGACGTCCCGCAATATGGTGTATTGTACATTGTTCCCCTGCTAACCTCACCCCAGGGCACCCAACTCCTTAAAGTAGCAGAGAAGGACCTTGGGTTGGTGGCAGCAATGTTCAAGCATCCCTGATGGTGATTTGGAGCAGTGTTGCTGTGTTTCGGTTTGAAGAGGGTGGTCGTCGGTGTAATTATAATTACAGGCACATGAGGCTTAACATCTGTATGCCTCAAGTTGATGGAAGCAGGGCATCGTAGGGCAAGTTTCTATCATGCATGACTTACGAGGCAATGCTTTGTTATAGGTGAATGTTATTTATCATCAGGTGGGCCATCTGTTTGTTCCATCAGCTAGTTGTATAAAAAAAAGATGAGAAAGACCAGATCAGCTTCTGCAGTCCAGTTTTGTGCACTCTAATATGAACTCTAATAGTCATTAACATACTGACCATCGCCCTATTATTAAATCATATCATTACAGTCATGACAATTAGTTGGCATTCCCACGGCAATGAATTGAACATGCCACTTAATAACAGCTTTGGTTTTCGGAAGATTTTTCATTTTACCGCTGGAGGTCAGAATGACGTCGAGCTTACTCGAATGTTTTTATAGTTTTTTGTAGCACTGTACCACAAGTCTGTTTAACATTTTAATTTAATTTATTTTATTAAATCAGACAATTTTGGTCCATATTTTAATAGTCAACTAACAGGCTAACTTATTTGCTATGTTAGTACCTATTTATAATAAAAGCAAGAACCAGGTAAGCAAGTTTTTTGTGGTTTCATTCGGTACCCGATCCCACAGTCTCATGATAAATGAAACTATCGGATCAGGACCCGAATGCAAGACTTCATTACGGGCTCTAAAAGCTGCAGCCGCAGATTTTAGAGTGTCGTAAAGTTAGACCTTTCTTTTACTTTTTTGTATGAAGATTTGATAACATCTATCGGGCGTCCTGAAATCACAGTCCTAAGAGCCTATTACAAAAACAGAATATGGTAAACGATACTCAGACTTAGAATACTGGTGTATGTCAAATCTGACGAGTTGTTTTTGAGTTAAAGTATGAGTGTATTTTCGATTTTTCTTGTTATTTTATTCCGTCAGCAAGTATTAAATTGTGGCTCCTAAATAATAGTTTAAGTTTATATTCTAATTTAGACAACACATCCTTTTTACTCATCTATCTAGTAAAACACTGATTTAATCAATGTATCTTAGCTTCTGATAATAAATGAACCGTAATACAAACTGAAGGCCTTCACCCAAAACGTCCTCAAAAGAAAAAAGTTGTTGAAAATATAAAACTCCTAAATAGGTAATCAATCTGTACTCAAACTTTAAATTTTTATACTTTCAAATTATTTATTATTAACGATGTACTAGTACTGATAGAGGAAATAAAGGCTATTTTATTTATTTATTTAATACAAACTCGTTTATTGATTATTCATAGTTCAAAATAATACTCAATAATTATGATATTATTCGATCGGATCTTTTGATGCGACTAGACATCTCAATAATTATGTGAAATGTGTTATATTTAGTAAATATTATAGGTAAATATTTAATTCAATAGTAATAATAATGACCTACTCCGAAAACCACGGTCAGTAAAACAATAACAGACAACAAAAAATCTGTAGGCTAACGTTATTCTAGTCGAACAACTTGCCTCAAGTCATCGTAACAAGCATTGTTACTTTTTAAGCCGTAACCGATTATCTACAGACAAGTGCGGCAATCCACCCAACGTGCCACTCTGAGACGGAAATAAAAACAATCACACATTTTTCCTCAATGAGTTTATTGCGCCAGAACAATAAATGAAGCTGATCATTATAACGTTTACTTTCAACATCGATTACGAATCTACACGATATCATACCGTACGCCAAGTCAATTAATATTTAAAATATTAGAGTCAGTATTGCACTTACTCCACAAACCCCAACTCAATACCAAAGCGGTACACTATCCCTAATAACTTACAGTTCGTGGGATCGATAATTACGATAATATTTGTCTAAATATCACAAGAAAATACAAAACGAAATACGAAATAGAATTAACACAATTCAATATACAACAATTAAATATACAAGAGTCTATCGCTCGAATCTTTGAAAGGAGTGGATTCACCAGGTCGAGCGCGGGTAGCGGCTGCGTCATGACACCGGGACGTGGTGCTGGTACATTTGCTCCTGACGCTCGCACAGTGACGTCATCTTCTTGAAGGATTCAGAGGTCTCTCGAAAAAGCAGCTGAGCATCGTCGCGGGGGCGGGCATGAGCCGCGTCCAGTCTCCCCGGCGATATGACTGGAGGCGACGAGGCCGACATCGGAGACAATGACTCCCGAGCTGACTGCGCCCCCGCTGGCGCGCCGTAAGGCCCGCCCGCCTGCGGCACTCCATTACCCATCAAAAACGGGTTCGTAAAAAAACCCCTCTCGCCAAACTGTGGGAACAAACCCGACTGCAGCGCGGTCAAGTTTCTACTATAGAACTTCATCGTCTCTGTAACGTAACTGGGAACCTGAGATGGGTCATCGTTCCCGCCGTATCGTAAGCTTTCGAGCGTCGATGCGAGCCCTTTGATGTCAGAATACAACTTGTTCAATAGCTCCGCGTTTACTTCAAAAGGGGCCCTCGGGTCTCGAGAGTCGGGCGAGTTAGTGGACAATAATCGTCGGTGCAGATCTACGTTTGAGCTGTGTCGGTCCCGACTCCGGCGGGAAGGGAAGGCGGCGTCGCAGCCGCTCACGTCGCATGGGTGGAGGAGTTTCAAGTGATCATTTCTGTAGTGCATTCGCAAAGTGAAGTGATTTTGAAACACTTTGCCGCAAGCGGTGCACCGATCGGGGTTTTCATCGTCAATTGGGATTTCGAGATCGTTGAGGTCGTCGTTTCTGTCGCTGCTGGCGGAGGGTGAGCGCGCTCGGGCTAATCGCTCCTCGATGGCATGCAAGTCACTCCCGCTGTCGCTTGGCGTGTATAGATCGGAACGCAATCTCAATCCTTCCCGGATGACGCTCGGTGCACTAGATTCGTCATCGGATTCACTCTCGGCTTTGACTCGTGCCACCGATTCCGGGTCGACAGTAGCGTCTTCGCCGGTCTGAAAGGGCTTCCATTTTTCAGGTTTTTGCTTCTTTTGAGAAAGTGGCTCTTCGTCTGCTCGACTAGAACCGGGGGTGGAGAGATTTCTAAATAAGTCTCCGTGAAATTCTTCGTCGGATACGTTATATTCGTTGTTTTGAGAACATCGTGTGGGGTTGCCGCTCTTTCGCTTGCGTTTATTTGGAACTAGTGAAGTTTTATCGTCCGAGGCGGTGGGGTCAGTGCGGGTGCTAGCGCTCTCGGAGCGCTCAGCTGTGGATTTGGTATCGTCTTTGTTTTTATTTACACTTAAATCTTCAGGTTCGTCGATGTAGTTTAGTCTTTTTCCTACAGGAGATTCACTCATATCAACACTTTGTTCTTTGATTTCGTCGTCAGAAATATCATCGTTATAATCACTAAAATGGTTGGATTCTTCTTCGTGACTGGGAGGAGACTTCACAAGGTCTAGCGCCCTACGGGACGGCTCTTGCGGCGGGGGTGGCATATTTCTGTACATCTTTTCGATTTCACTGAAGTTACGGAGGTCATCAAGCGGCACTCGCGGCGGCAACGGAGTCATACCAGAGGCGTGCGACATCGATGATGGCAGCCGCCCTGTAAGTTCGGGCGGCAGCAGCGAAGGTGGTGGCAGCGGCATCCGCGCTAGCGCTGGTAGCAGCGGGAACGGCTGAGCAGATCTGCCGTCATGCGCTGAAATCTTGCGACGCACGTGGGGCGAGTGAAGCTTTGGATTAGGATTAGCACTGTGTCGGTTGCGCGAACGTCGAGAACTAAACATCATTGTGCATCCCTCCACCGTACACTTGTGCATCTCGCGTAGGTGAACCGCCGAGAAGTGAATTTTCAGTGCACCCTTATCACAAAAAGTCTTGAGGCAGACGTTGCACTGCACTCTCTTCTTGCCAGTAGCGGGGTTGATGAACTGGACGCCGAGGCCGAGAGGCCAGGGCGCCGGCAGCGGGTCGCGCCGGTCGTGGTACTCGGGCGATCGACGCTTGTCGCTCTTCTCATCGTCGCGGCCACTGAAGCTGGCGCCAAGTTTTCTGAAGTCGAAATGGGGCGTGGGTTGGCTCACTCGGGGCATCATAAAATAGTCCAAGCCGGCCGGTAAGCCGGGAACCGCACCGAACTCTTTGCCCTCCATCACGTCACTGTCATAATATTAGTGGAGCGCGTATTGCAAAGCGGGTGGCTCACGACGCGGCCGCTTTGCGACTGAGGACGTGCGACACAGGTGACCGCGCGCGGGCGGCGCGCGACACCAGGCGGGCGTGCGGGGGCGGCGGGGTGCGGGGAAGGGGCCGCGGGGAGCGGCGGGGTAGGGGGGCTCTGGTGGGAGGAGCTCGTGCTGGGCGGAGCGGATCGATGCTCGGTGGGGACAGACGACACTCGCGCTCACACCGACCACTGTAAACACTCGAGAGCTAAGCATGCCGTTACGTAACTAGCTACGTACGGCCTCTGCAGATGCCTACATGACTCCGAGATGTAATCCAGACAGGGCTCATTTCCGCCGGGGCTTCTTATTTTAAACATCTTACTTCCTATCAGCTAGCTCTATATCCTGGACCACTTTACGTGCCGACTCAGTTGATACTCAAAAACAAATTCGTTTGTGATCAAAGAAATCTGACTCCACCTCAAAATAGGTTTGATTTCTAAGAATAGTTTGGTTTATCAACTGTTTCTGAGTTTCCTCTAGACTATGTATTTTATTGTAGTTATACCTACCCGTACCTGTCAATTACCGCTATTCCTTCTCAGAAGTCGGTAGCCACATCTTTCAGGTGTACAAGTAGGTATCTACTATACAAACAACACCTTCACACTCGAACTCACAAGTTTGTTCAGAAAACAAACGGGCTCTACTTTAACTCTGCTTCTGTGGTGCAGCCGGCAGAGATGCGGGTTCGATTCTCGCGTTTAGGTTAATGTTCATTTGTATGCTGGCGTTTAGACCGAAGATGCAATGCAACTGATTATCACGATGTAATGTCTAATGAACTTTCTAAAACAGCACCATCTACGATGACAGGACGTCTAAGGGGAGCCCCCTTACCTAGACGTCCTGGAACATGAAGTTAAAAATCGTTGATGTACGCAGAACAGTGCATCCTATACCTAGTGTACATCCTAGCGTGACTTAACGGGGCAATTCTTATTGAGATGGTTACCATTTAACATCAGGTGGGCTATCTGCTTGCTCCATCTAGTTGTTTAAAAAAGGTTGCATTTCAGACAGTTTAACTATCATTATGATCCAAACAAGAATTCTTCTAATAAGTTCGCTTTAATAGTTTTTTTACTTGATGGAATGATATTGATAAAAAATCAAAGAATTTTATAACTATCTTCTATCTTCTAAATATATATAACTCAAAGGTGACTGACTGACTGACTGACATAGTGATCTATCAACGCACAGCCCAAACCACTGGACGGATCGGGCTGAAATTTGGCATGCAGGTGGATGTTATGATGTAGGCATCCGCTAAGAAAGGATTTTGATCAATTCTACCCCCAAGGGGATAAAATAGGGGATGAAAGTTTGTATGAAACTTTGAATTCCTTGGCGCAAGCAAAGCCGCGGGTTCAGCTAGTGTAAGTATAAGTTTCTTTAAAAAAACAATTGACGCATGACTTTACAAGTTTTTTTATAATTGACCGAACGTGTAATGAATATTATACCTACCTAATTTAAATAATGGAAACAATTAGTGTGTGTTTTAGATTAAATTATCTACTTACATAAAATAGAATGGCGTCGGTTTCTTTGAAACTGATCTTTAATTAGACACTGCTAGCGCCATCTATTGCGTCAAATTTGAACAATCTAACACTTAATAAGGTATTACCTATAGTGCGCGTCACGCAAAAAAAACGCCAGTCGCCCAGCGTCAAAACCCCATAAATGAGTTAAAAAAAAGAACGCTGGAAGAAACGAAAAACTTACATCTGGGTTCTTATTATTTTTGGTATGACCTTTTTTACATAATATTAACAACTACTTGCCCCCCACGGTTTCACCCGCGCAGATTTGAATCCCGGTATTCCCACGGGATAAAAAGTAGCCTATGTGCTATTCCAGACTATAATCTGTCTGCTAAGTTTCATCTAGATCCGTTCAGCCGTTCCAGCGTGAAAGAGTAACAAACATCCATCCATCCATACTAACACACTTTTGCGTTTATAGTATGGTAGGAAGGATAGTATAGTAGATATAGTATAGTAGGATTAATACGCGTAATGTGCTTAAAAGAAAAACAACAGGTAGATAACTTGCTTCTACATCACCAAGATCCGAAATGAATAATTTGTGACCTTTTATTATAATAGATCCTGCACCTAGCCTTTCGCGTCTCAGTACAATTCCGCTCAACCAGAGATCGTCAACATTTCTATCAAATTGTTTATTTAGATTGTGTAAAAACTAATTCAGTAGAATTTGTTCAATCTCAACGATGATATTCCCGATCAATATCTGTCGGGTGGATTGGTCTGTTGGCTGTCGTATCGCACGTACGCGATTATTCTCAACTCGGAAACGGTTACAATTACCGACTATCGGTACACGACGCGTAAACAAAGGGCGTGGTGCAAGTGAAAAGCGGGGATTGGGGAAGCTATAGCTTCCCCATCAAAAGTCACCTGAACTGACACCTAATAGCTGTCATTTCAAGCGACCAGCAGTGCATGTACCGTTCTTATCGATCGCTTAATTTGACATTTAGAATCGTCAAAATTCGTTAAAAATGGTTTTATCCATTGTTGAAACCATTTTTAACGAATTTTTGACAATTCTAAATATCAATTAAGCGATCGATAAGAAAGGTATTTGCACTGCAGGCCTAGAAGAAAAGGCAGTTGTTGTGTTACGGATCCAGGAGTGAACTATTTTTTTTTTAATGCAGGACAATCCACACAGCACCATCTAGCCCCAAAGTAAGCTACTCAAAGCTTGTGTTACGGGTACTAGATGACTGATATATTTAATACATTATATACTTACATAGATAGATATTTTTTATTATACATAAACACCCAGACCAACGGAACAAATTTCTGCAGATCGTACACAAATTTGTTCCGAGGCGGGAATCGAACCCGCAACCTCTTGCGTCGCAGGCGGACTCTCGCCCGCTGCGCCACTGAGGTAGCCGAGAAGAACTTGGCTGAATGAGATGGGTATTTCTGGATCTAGTGGGGGTCACTTGAAAAACGCTATCAGCTTATGGCGTGTCCCGTGCCCCAGTCACCCATATTAAACTCTCAGTTTCGCGGTGCGTAACATAAACACGATCTCTTTTTGTCCTAAGTGATCTGGCTCTGGTCAACGTTGATTTTTAAATCTGACTCGTGGAGTTTTTACACTGGATTCTTTAAAAATTTATTTTTATTTTTGTATGCTGCTTCTCTCAGATAATGGGACTGTTAAAAGGGGAAGACTGCAATGTACGTATCTCGATCAGATAGCTAGCGATTTAGATAAAGGCCAGGTCAAGAGTATCCTAAACCGACGAGCATGTATATTCGCGGTATCTGCCTATACCTCTATGGCCTGAGTTGATTCAAGTAGCAAGTACCAAATAGTAGAGACAAATAGTAGAATCAGTGACATCGATCTGAAGAACATAGGTACCTAACTAGTAGCGCCATCTAGTTCAATATTTCTGATAATAATTATAGCAAATAATTAAAATGATTCCAATAAGAATTATTTGTATAAAATTATTGTGCGAATTTTCAAGATTACATAGAATTAACTACTAGAATCTGTTATAGAACCATTGGAAACAAGATGTTGTAGATATTTTACTAGTTTTAATACAGCATAATATTGATAAATTTATAATCGAGTAACTATGGATAAACCTAACTTACGATTTAACCGACAACTAATTTAAACGTTTTACTATTGTTATCTTACAAATAAATCATTCCCAACTGCCACGCATTTGTTATTAAAACCTCTTTTAAACCCAGCAAGTGTTAAACACTGTTTGATATGTAATGTACCTAGTCTTATGCTTATAATAACGTGACCCAGAAATACCCATTAGTATCACAATTTACACCCGCTAGTCTAAAAGATCCCTAATGCCACGGCCGACATATTTATTTTAAAAGTCCGCATTATGTTTGGATTAAACATATTTTTGGATACACTTGCACACGACACTGAAGTGTACATGTTACTAGTGAACCCTCGGTACACTTCTGCCAAATAAAAGTGTAGCCACATGCTGTAAGTGTACGGGAATAGATCTACTTTGATTAAAGACATGATGTGTACAGACGGTATTAACCAAAGAGAAATGAAACTAAACATTGGTAGGTACTATCTTGTCTGTTTAGTTCGTTCTTGTAGGATGTACAAGATGATCCTTTGGTAGGGTTTTAAAAAAAGTGAAATCTACTAATGAAAAAAATTTACGCAAACATTTTGGGTATGACAAAAGTTAGATAGATATATTTACTAACAGTTTATGCTTCTAGATCTGAATTAAGTTAATTATTCTTCAAATAGGGAGCATTCTCCCTTAAGGGGATCAACTCGTACACCTTTCCCCTATAATTCCTTTGGGGTCACCGTTAGATTTTTAGCTTGCATAAGTATTGAAAAGTTTTACACACAGAGTACAGAGACTGAGTCTTTTCATATTAAGTATTTACGAAATTATTTAAGGAAACATTTTACAAAACAGTATAAAATCCTAGTAGACCCGTAGGAGTAGGTACTTAGAAAACCCGTCTTCAATCACATTTAGTAATGAAAACCGAAAAATACCACAGAATAAATAATAATAATACTGTAGAACTTAAAAAACGCAACATGTGTCAAGTGCTTACAATAACAAGTTTACTGATGTTGATTTGTTCGCAATGTCTAATCCTAAATTTAAGAGATAGAAGACCTAGATTTGAGTGATAGAATGAGGAATAGTGTTATCAGAGAGAAATGTGGAGTGCGAGAAGACGTAGTGATAAGGGTAGAAAAAGGTATGCTAAGATGGTTTGGGCATGTAGAGAGGATGGATGAAAGAAGATTGACGAAAAAGGTGCATCAGGCGAGTGTGAATGGGACTGTTGGGAGGGGAAGACCTCGGCGGACCTATCTAGATCAGATAGCAGATGTTCTAGAGAAAGACCAGGTCAAGAGTACCCTAAACCGACGAGCATGTATGAAGAATGTTATGAGAGTGAATGAAGCGAAAGAGGTATGTCAGGATCGTAGCAAGTGGAAATCCGTGGTCTCTGCCTACCCCAATGGGAAAAGGCGTGATTTTATGTATGTGTATGTAAATTTAAGAGAACTTTGAAAAATATGCTACTTAATGTCTGTTTAGACAATTATTATTACAAATATTATTATTATTACTATAAAAACATTTTTTTTTTATTACAAACTTTTATTGCAACATAACTTCTTTTTTATTTCAAAAACTTAGCTTCACAACAACTTCAATTATTCTTATTTATCCTTATTAATCCGTGGATAACGTAGTGGGTTGTACATTTACTCATACAATCTCTAGTAACAATGAGTAAATTAAGATTACAATATATCAACTGTTTGTTATTCCAAATAAAGTAAAGTGCTCGAAAAGAGCCTCTTGAGGCGCACTTAAAATCCTTTCACCACACTGTTTCGAAAGAAACTAGTGACACGATAAGACTAAGAAAAATTATAATAAAAATAAGATCAGCTGAATGTAGATTTTTTGTTTGTCTTTGTTCTATGTTCAATAAATAGACAATAACGATCTCACTGGCGCAGCGGGCGAGAGTCCGCCTGCGACGCAAGAGGTTGCGGGTTTGACTCCCGCCTCTGAATAAATTTGTGTACGATCTGCAGGTTTTATTCCGTTGGTCTGGGTGTTTTCTATGTAGGTATAATAAAAATTTATCTATTGTAAGTATATAATGTATTAAATATATCAGTTTATCTAGTACCCGCATAACACAAGCTTTGAGTAGCTTACTTAACGGCTAGATGGTGCTGTGTGTTTGTCCAGCATTATTTATTTATTTATTTAATAGAACGTGCCATACGGTGGATCGCCCCGCGTCCATCAACTAGAGGCAAGAGACACAAATGTGCCAAGCATTGCTTTACTCAACATTTCGACCAGTGTTTAGCTAAACACTGGTCGAAAAGTTGAGTAAAGAGTTTAGACTCTAAACTTTAGAGTCTAAACACTGGTCGAAATGGCAGCTTTTGACCAATGAGTATCAGATATCATGTCCCAAGTAATTAGTCCGATCAATACATAACACTTTCGCATGCACGGTCGGGTAAACCTGCGTGTAGCCCACGCATCCGGTCGCAATGGCTGCGGACGGAAACTGAAAAACAAAAGAAAAAAACAGTGAAAAAAATTGCGAAAAACAATTTTTGCGTAGTGTCGTGATGTGTGACGTCACTCGTGTTTCCTCTTGGTACTGAAATTGATGTACGCTTGATTCTTGATACATGAGTACGTTTTCAGCTACAAAAAATGCTACAACAGTGCCAGTACTTCCAAACAGTGGAGGAAAACATCGTGAGGAAACCGGCATGTTTTAGTACCTAAAAGATAACATCAGTATGCCTAGATGATGGAAGCAGGGCAGTGCATCGTAGGGCACGTTCCTATTGTGCGTGACTTACGAGGCAATGCTTTGTTATATGTGATGGTTACCACTTAACATCAAGTGGGCCATCTGCTTCTTCCATCAGCTGGATGTATAAGAAAAGGAAATTAATAATAAATCGTTTTAATTGATTAGATGTTTTCATTACTTTTTTTAAATCGTAATTAATCCACTCAGCTAAAATTTTCCATAGTTTACTTTAAAATACCGAAATTACAACGTTGTTAAACAGAGCGTGGCTATCGTGTTTTGGTACGATCACGCAAAGAACCTTACCGTGTCGCATCCTTGACAGAATTTGATACAAATATTTTAAGCGCAGTGGAGCTCTTTGTGAAGGGCTCGTCCGGGGAAGTTCTACCACCACGCCTTTTTCTGCCGCCAAGCAGCATTGCTGTGTTCTTGAAAAGTGTTGTTGTTGGTGACATCACAGGCACATGAGGCTATACATCGGTATGCCTCAAGTTGATGCAAGCAACGTTTACATTTTGGGACACTTTCAGGGGGATAATGCACAAGGGGAAAGCTCTGACTACCTGCAATGGGGTGAACCCATTGCAGGTAGTCAGAGCTTTCCCCCACTTTGAATTAGAGTTAGATAGGGGATGCTTACCACTTAATTAAGTGTGCCATCAGCTTGTTCCTTAGGTATTAAAAAAATACATCAAATAATCATAAATCACACTTACAATTAACTAGATATTTATAAGGTAACCTCGACAGAAGATCGCGTGCGCGTTACTGGGTTATTGCGCAAGCGCATCGCCTCAGTGCACAAGCGGGCCGCCTGAATCACTTCCTCTGTACACACGTCCTCGCCTTGTAACGTGTGCGTTCCCGTTGGACCTCTCGCTTTGGACGATTTATTTAAGGTGAAGACAATAGAGCTAATGTGACTCTCGCTCGCACGTTTTGACTTGTTGAAGGATATAAAATCACTACTCCCATTTTCGAAAAATCGCATACAACAATTTTGTGTGCAATCACATTGGGAACAGCTTAGTAAAAATTTCATTTTGATCGATACATGTTTTCCATAAAAGTTTGCTTTTCTAGTTTATACATAAACTATGTACACATAAGCAAACTTTTGAGTAGGAAAACATGCATCTTTACAAATTTTTACTAAACTGTGTGCAATATTATTGCACACAAAATGGTGGTTTGCGATTTTTCAAAATAGTATTTAGTGTTTTTTCATCTTTTAAAATGTCGAATGGTGCAGCGAGCGAGAGGTAAATTAGGTGTTATCAACGCCTTAATATAGCTGCGCAACGCGGTTTCATCCGCGTAGTTTTAAATCCCAGTATTTCAACGGGATAAAAAGTAGCCTATGTGCTATTTCAGACTATAATCGATCTCTGTGCCAAATTGTATACAGATTCGTTAATCGTTCTGGCGTTATTGAGGAAAAACGAGTTTGTTGCCTGTTCTTCAGGCTTTGGTTGCATGGAACTGAAACCTAGAATCTCCTAGTTTTAAGACGTTTCAAAGTGGTCCTAGTGAATTTATTGAATAAATATATTTAGACTTTGACTTTGACTACGTCGATGACAACTAAAAGATCTGAGGGCATATCTGTAGGTATGCCCTCAGATACCGTGCCAGTCAAAGAAAAGCAGCTTTTTTAGATTTTTAAATGAATAGAGTTCGGTATCAACAGGAACACACCAACATCGCGACCAAATCCGCGATGTATCATTGCTTTTACTTGTAGCATCCTCAGGGGCGTACCACGGTCCGAATCCCGTGTCGGCTCCACGCGAATTACCTAATAAATTACTGTACCAAGACTGAGCCTCGCTTTAATTGAAACTTTATCTTGGTCGCTGTAAAGTTACAATTGGCGTGGTAGTTAAATTTGTTTCATTGTGTCCTGTCATTATGTTTGGAGGTCCAGCGGATGCGATTTCGTTTGGCACTGCTCCGATTTTTTTTATTCAATCGGTGCGTTATCTAGTTGGAACTATTAAGGGTCCGGTGACAGCGGCTCGCAATTTCGAGGTGCGATTGGCTATTAGACATAGACATAGACATAGACATAGACATTTATTTATTTGCCACAAAGAACACACAACATATACAATTAGGCTTGGAATGAATAGAAAACAGGTATCATACATATCAGAAGAGAACAAAGATTAGACATATAGGTAAGAGTTTTTTACAAATAATAATAACATTAACAAGCATTGTATAAATATGGCTAGATAAAAATAAAAAAAATAACATGATACAGACGCTAAGTATTAAACATAAACCAATACCTAATAACAATGTTGTGTGCTACAGCAGCAAAAAGGTCTCGGCTCAGCATTATGCTTCACCGTCCGAAAACGGGTCAGCGCTGTTATTCTGCCGGCACCTCCGGTCCGTCACTCAACCCTATGAAAGGCAGTGCCACTGCAGCAGTTGAAAAATTTAGAAAATGACAATAAATAATAAAACAGAAATTTTAAATTTTATGAACTCACAGTATTAAATAGATAAATAAATATAAATTACCAAATGATTAACCTATGTGTGTGTGAGTGAGTTCTCCTGATTTCACGAGTCTCTTAAGAGCCAGGGAGCACAAGAGAACCCACCCATGTGTATATAAAGTAGGGGTTCAGTTAGTGTCTTTGTGTATGGGTGTGTTGTGTATTATTGTGAAGTGTGTGATGTTGATGTGTGAATGTGGGGGAGACTGTATGCAAATATGTATGTGAGTGGTATGCGTATAACTAATTATATCTTTGTGTCCGATTGGCCGAAAGACTGACATATAAAAGATCAGTCAAGATGTGAAAGGCCTACTACAACTGGTTGTACCAGGCAACCCAGTTTTTTGCAGTTGAATTACGTGTTTTTGATACTGTTTTTTAAAAGAATATTTAGATTTAAGCTGGCGAAGAGGTGGTGGTATATTATTCCAACACTTGGTTGCCTGGTACCGAAAACTACCCCTGAAGGCCACGGTTTTATGCTTGCAGTAGTGCAGTAAATCTCTCGTGGGTCTAGTACTATACTTAGTCCGAGAACGATTGAGCTTCTTAAAGAGGTACTCTGGAGTTTCAAATGACATGACGCCGTGCACCAACACTGCCAGATGAAGATTCCTCCGCGAGGCCATGTTGAGAGTAGATGACATGTTTAAATACGGTGTGATATGCGTTCGCGGGGGTACGTCATAACAAAATCGGCAACACGCGTTTTGGATTCTTTGTACAAGGCGGGCAGTCTTCGAAGTTAGTCGTGGTCCGTACACCAGATCTCCGTAATTAAGCTTTGACAGTATTAAAGCTTCACAGACCTTGATTCTGACGCTCTCATTTAAGAAACTTTTTATTCTATAAAGCAGCTTCAGCCTAAAAAAACAGCTCTTGGTTAGTCCTAAAATGTGACTTTCGAAACGTAGAGAACTGTCGAAAGTTAAGCCAAGATTTTTGGCCTCGTGTACTAGCTCAATACGCTGACCAAGAATGTTCACGTCTGGATTATGGGCAGCAATGCCATCAGTTATACGCTTTGAACCCAGAATCAGAAACTTAGATTTGGTTGGGTTTAGGACTAAGGCATTTTTACATGACCAGGAAGCTATACGACCGAGATCTTCGTTAACCCTTACAATTTGATTATTGACTTCTTTAGGGTGCATAGGCAGATATAGCTGTACGTCATCTGCATACAAATGGAAGTTACAATTTTTTATATGCCATGATATATCGGCACTATACAATACAAAGAGTAATGGACCCAAAATAGAGCCTTGTGGGACTCCACGATTTAAATTCCTATGAGACGATAAAAGCTGTGACCCATCCGCCCGATTAATTTTAACAAACTGGGATCGATCGCTCAAATAACTATCAAACCATTTGACAGAAGAAGCACTCACACCATAATAAGACAACTTCGATAGAAGCAACGGTACATTGAGCGAGTCAAAAGCCCGTGAGAAATCGAGTAGTACTAGAACCGTTCCCAACCCTTGGTCCTCGCCAGCCAGTATATTGTCGACAACATCCAATAAAGCTGTGGAGGTCCCTCTACCCTTACGAAAGCCAGACTGAACGTCAGGTAGCAAGTTGTTGCGTTCAACATATCTACTCAGCTGGTTGTAAACCACTTTTTCAATAACTTTAGATAAAACTGGTAGAATGCTAATAGGTCGTAGGTCCTTAATTTCAACTGGATTTGTTACTTTGGGTATGGGGTTCACCGTTGCGATCTTCCACTGACTGGGGAAGGTGGATGTTGCAATGGACTTATTTACGATACCAGTTATCAAAGATAAGGTGTGAGGCAGTGTAAGAAGGACCATGTCCATGGATAATCCATCAATCCCACGCGCATTTGTTTTGATTGAAAGTAGAATTTTAGCAACTTCTTGTTCAGACACTGGTTCTATGGAGAATAATAAATTTTCTTGGTACTTATTAAATTCAAAGAATGTTAACTGTGAGAGTGGTACAGAATTGGTTCCTGGGATGTTCAAAAAATGATCATTTACAAGATCAGGATTGTTAAAATGGTCGGGTAAATATTCATTATCTTGAGAACCTGGTAAAGCTTCCTTTTTCAAGTTTTTCCAGAGTTTTTTTTCATTATTTACCTGCGAATTTATGCAATGGTCGTAGTAAGCACGTGTTTCCCTGTAAATGCTTTGTTTTACGAAAGATTTAAGTTCTTTATATTCTAATTTATCCTTCTCTAATTTAGTACGTTTATACTTTTCGTGTGCCTCATTGCGACAAGAAACAATTCGTTTTACTGTGTCTGTGAACCATGGGGCGGGCTTGTTTTTTATTACAATTGTTTTAAGAGGAGCATGTTGGTCAAGTAAGCTCGTGATGATATTTGTAAAATAATTAACCATTTCGTCAACCGCTATTATTTCATTTTATTTCATTTCGGGGAGGTTGTTTGAAAGAATAACTCTAAAGAAACACGCATAAATACTGTTCGAACACAAATAATACAATAATATAAGGGAAATGTGCTTAAGTCAGAAATCATTTTGGTATTAGGTAAACGTAAGACCAAACATACTAATACCAAAATGATTTCTGATTCAGGCGTGTTTCCCTTATATTATTGTATTATTTGTGTTCGAACAGTATTTATGCGTGTTTCTTTAGAGTTATTCTTTCAAACAACCTCCCCGAAATGAAATAAAATTAAATAATAGCCAATCGCATCTCGAAATTGCGAGCCGCTGTCACCGGAGCCTTAAGCAGTTATGCTAATGGAATTAGAGGCACATGAGGTTTAACATCTGTATGCCTCAAGTTGATGGACGCAGGCTGTTTTATCGTGCGTGACTTCTGAGGCTGTCCTTCGTTACAGGTGATGATTACCACTTAACATCAGGTGGGCTATTTGCTTGCAGGTTGTATAAAAAAACAACCGTATGATCATCACAATTATGGTCTGGACATTCAATTTGGATCTGCTATCTTGTTGTCTGTTTTCATGATCCCGTTCGCCGTGACTGTTTTTATTGTCTATTGCTTATCCTTATTTTTGTACCTATAGGGACGTTTAAAAAACCTATCTTTTGTTCGTGGTATACGCATTTTCATAATGTATTATTTAGTCTGATAATAATAATAACATAATCTAGGTAGAACAAAACAAATAATTTGATTATGTCACCACCCCAATGAGAACAGTCTAGCAAGTCCGCCGTGAAAATTTATGGTGTTAGCTCAGTTTTTGAGCTTTGCGTCGTCAAAGCAGTCAACGCCATCTAGCGACGGCACCAGTAACATAGCGTTATTTACTTATTGGAATCTCAACATCGTATACATTACATTCATTAAAACCAGAAAGAAATGTACAGTAAACCATGATTATTGTAATAATAATTATAGGAGACAGACAGCGTGCAATTAAAAATTAGATCGATTAAAAATTGTTATTCGATTCCTGGTTGTTCTTAGTTGGAAACTGTGTTTTTCCATATCATTTTAGTTCCATACCAACCTTCGTCTTTTTTGTTTGTTGATTTTTATCGTTTGATACGTTTTAGTCAAATCAGTCCTCAATCAAGTCACGTCATTTGTTTTGAAGAAAATAGCAAGGAATTTACTCAACATTCCTTGGAAAATGGTGCCATACGAACTTTCTATTCAATTAAAAGTCACGACGATCATTTGTCAGTGGCAGTCACAGTGACATTGCACTCTGTGACACAATCGATTGAAGCACATTCAGTCATTCCAGACATTCGTTGAAAATAAGATGAATGGTTCATCATAAGAATTCGATAATTAGAGAGAAAATCATTGTTTTTGGAACAAAGTCTTTTATTTTTACTTCCATTCTATTAAATTACTCATCAAGCAACAACTGATTTTACCGCAACTGCAAACACACCTGTCGCCCTCGAATTTTTTTAGATATTATGCCCACCGCACCATAAGCTATATACAGATTTCCTCTTATCAGACTGTACTAATAGATACAGTCTAATAACCCCCGGTTTCTGAAAGCTCGATCATACTAATCGGCTGTTAAGTCACTTCCTATCTTTATATAATTTGAAGTAAAAGCTGAAATAGCAAGTGATTTAACATAGCAAGGTAAGAGTGGATAGGTGTCTTCTAGACCGTTCTGCTCCAACGTCGCGTCGGCTACATCGTCGCTTACCATCAGGCGAGATTGGAGTTAAAGGACGGTTTATTCTTTATAAAAAAAAATTGACAGCCGATTAGTGTTGATCGAGCTTTCAGACACTGGAAGTAAGAGTAAGATACTTATTGTACGATAAAAAAAATCGGAAATGTTTTTTTTTAAATGACTACCCTGCCCATTACCAGGTTAATATCAAGAAAAATGTCTAAGGGTGGCTAACAGCTCGTAATAAATGTTTTAATGACGTACATTATGCAAACACATTAAGGATATCACCCTCTTTGCGATCGGATTTGGATGAGGTGCAAGCGAGAAGCGTAAGCAAGAATATTCAAGCACCTTAACTAGGTTGCCTGGAATGTGGACTCACTGAAATGTCCCTCCCATTGTTATACTAATACATTGAATTATCAAAAATATGCATGTTAGAAAAATAAAATAATGTATGCTTAATAAGGTAAAAGTAATAAAATAATATCATGCTTAGTAGGTACAGTCACAGATAAAAGGGTACAGTCAAATTAAATTTCATAGCACGGTGTCATAAAATTATATACTTTAAATGACTTAAAAAAAATAGAATGTCTCGTAGAAAAACAAAAACCCTAACCCCAAAAATCCATCTTCTTTGTGACGTAAGCTTTTTTGTCTGAGTTTTCTGGCGACAAACTCGTGAAAAAAAATCGGCCGACTCTTCTACTTTTTTGTTAATTATATCATATGCAACAAATAAAAAAATTTTTTGATAAAATAATACGCTTAATACAAGCGTGGTGCAAAAACTGAAAGAAAGAAGTATAAATGAAAAAAAAAAATGAAAAATATTTATTTGCAATAATTAACAATGTACAGTAAGTGTGAGGCTCTGTCTCCTGGAATAGCGTCAGCTGTGGCCCAGAAGACAGTACTCTCCCGTATGAAAATATTCCTATAGTTACAGCTTTTACATACCTACATGTAGTTACTCCAACACAATATTAATACAGACATGCAATCTAATTTATATCTAAGTAATAATAAATGACTTAAATATAAATGTTCAATCGCTTAAGCTCTTCACTTGAGTAAGTATTATTTTCAAACTATCTTCGCATAGCATCTTGGTTATAATGCTTTAGCACTCAGAAATTATGAAATACTTCCGTTTGGAGTTTCAGAGCGTGGCTAATGTGTATAATGGGGACGGGGACACTTCTTTGTCTTTGACTGATTGATAAAAAAAGTTTTGCGCGAGACAGGTATTTTTACATAGTTTTATTTAGCTTGCGCTGTTTTTTTTATATTAGTTTTTTTTATGTTCGTTGCATTGCATATGAATTAACAAATAAAATACTGAAAGGAACCAGATAGTAGGTAGGTACATTCCAAAAAGTATTGTACACAAATTTAAACCCAAACTTTGCTGAAGCTTGCACCACGAGGAAGAAATCTGATATCATATTAAAAAAATATTTTTTAAATATAATTATTTTGAATATTATAACATCAAAAAATCTGTGTTCATTGCAAAAAAACAAATTGCTCTGTACACGGATCACTGCCTGCATCTCAAAGTCAGAGTCAGAGCTTTTACCAACTGAGCTGTCAAGACTGTCACTTAAAATGTGACTATCACTTACTAAGCACAGTGCTCACCTACCCTTTCTATTACGTTTAAAAAGAGAAGCCGTATTTCCTCCCTTCCCCCACGCATATATAATGACTATAGCTATTGTGATACAAACGAGCATTGTTCGGTGACGTGTACAAAGAAACAAGGCAATGTCAACAGTTTTGTTCAACAAGTTGTTACTGACTTGTCAATTTGACGTTTAACGGAAAAGCCGTTTTCCGGTTGTAAACCTTTTTTTATTTATTTTGGTCTGTGTTATAATATTTTAGTAGAACTTATAAATTATTGCATGAAATTAAAATAGATAGATAGATATTTAAGTTACTACTACTATTAGTTATTTTTGGCAAGCAAAGATTGTAGTAGGTATATTTCTTACTAGCTGAAGCCCGCGGCTTTGCTCGCGTCAGGGAATTCAAAGTTTCATACAAACTTTCATCCCCTATTTTATCCCCTTGGGGGTAGAATTGATCAAAATCATTTCTTAGCGGATGCCTACGTCATAACATCTACCTGCATTCCATATTTCAGCCCGATCCGTCCAGTGGTTTGGGCTGTGCGTTGATAGATCACTATGTCAGTCAGTCACCTTTGAGTTATATATATTTAGATTTAAGTAACGAAATAATTGAGTAATTTGTATTACGATATTCAGTTATCATTATATAGCCGCTGTTAGAATATTATATATTAGTATTCTAACAGCGGCGATGGGCTTGCAACCTGTCACGTATGGAATACTAACGACTGCAAAATGTGGGTATGTGCCAAATGTAATGTTTGGACGTACCTCTGACTACCCCCCTTAGACATCCTCAAAGAATCTTGAATTAGTACCTACTTGGTACTGGGAGATCTGAAGGGATATCTACCGTGCCTGGGGATCAAAGTCGTGAAGCTGTTTCAGTTTGTTTCAGTTTTCAGTTATCATTATGATTAACAAAAATCAGGTTACTAAGTCAGGTTTGCTGATTTCAAAATATTTTCTGTTACTAAAACAGAATTATATCAATAAAGAGCATCTTGGTTTTTTCCATTACCCTGTGGCTAACTTAACCCTCCAAATGCAAGAAAGAAAAAAACGAAGGGGAGCGGTTTAAGCTCGGAAAAAATAATAACACGGACTTATCGCATTTTCCGCGGATCCTTACATAAATAATGATAAAAGGAAATTAAATCAAAGTCTTATTACGATATTAAAAGTTTCGAAGGCGTTTTTTTAATGTCTTTGGCGTCGTTAGGGACGCATAATTCAGTCAATTTGGTAAATGGAACGATGCCGGCCAACGACGTGTTGTAGAGTTTCACTTTACTAATGTTTTAGCCGGATAATTGCGCTTATCTAGAATTATTGCGCTGAGCAAAACCAAAAAATAACAAAATTATTAGTTCTATAATGTTGTAGATACTTACACTTAGTCTTAAGGAAATCACAAAGATTGTATAATGTCCCAAAAGTTGTACTCTCGTACTACAAAACGGTGCCTAACTTTAAACAATGTCTAAAATTAGCGCTGTCTCTGTTTTCCATTACAAATTGGTAAGAGATGGCAATAGTATAAGCATAGTTAATCGTTTGACAATTTTTTGTAGTAAAACCCGTATATAATGTCAACTTTATGTGCGAGATATTTTTAAATATTTTTTTTGATAAAGAGATAAATTACTACAGCAAAACCGACTCCGACTTTTTTAGAATAAGGACGGGTAACCGTTTGTTTGTTTGCCTACCCTAGTGGGTTAGACCGTGGCTATAAGAGGGGAGTTAGGTTGTTTTAATAATATTTTTGGTATTAAACGTATTTATTAATTAGAGTGTGTGTCATTTATCGGCATTTTGATTTATAGTTTTTTTCTTGTTCTAGGTAGAAGATATAAAACACACCTTTATTATGTGTAAAAGTTACATTAGTTTATGTTTTTGACTAACCCCAGGTTGGATTCCCTGAGTGATCATGAGCGGCTAATGTTTTTAAGAAGATGTTTAAAGAAATAGGCCGTTATCAGATAGTTAGTACTTGTACTAACTCAAGATTTTTTAAATGCCTAATGGGAGTAGTTAGCCACACTTTGTAGTAGTTTGTATTCCATAAGTGACAGCTGAGGGGCTATCATGAGTTTGGTGCCGACCGCGATCGATCGTGGATCGCAACGATCTACACCGAATTTCAAGGAAATTAAACAACGGCATAATGCTAATAATATATATTATTTATAATAGGAATAATGATAAACTTAGACCGCCCATTGTACATATCTCTAGTTGTTAATCCTTGTTTTACTTGTTTTGTTAGTTTGTAAGGTGTACAATAAAGCATTTTCATTCATTCATTCATTCATTCATAATAATTATTTATTAGCAGTATAAGAATAATATATAACATTGAAATTCCTTGAAATGCGGTGTCTATCGGTGTGATCTACGATCGATCGCGGTCGGCACCGGAACTCGTGATAGGCCCTCTGCTCGAAAATAACTGGTTTGATTTTGTCTAAATCACACTAATATCATAAATGTGAAAGTTTAGATGTTTGTTAATCAATAACGCCACAACGGCTAAACGAATCTGGATGAAGTTTGGCACAGAGATTACATCATTGACCAACTTCGTGACACCGCTGACTTTATTAATCTCATCAAGCTCGGCAAGATCTGAGGTTTCGAGTCCCAGGGGCATATTCTCTATGACATAGGAGATTCCTTGCCCCAAGCCGTGTGAAGTCACAACGTGATCTTGGGCTTTATTCCTTAAGACGCAGGAGATACTTTGCCCTAACCATGTGACGTCACAACGTGATCTAAACGCAAACTCGATTTGATTGGTCATAGTGAATAACACCCCAGGTTCTGCTCTTAAAATGCTAAGATTTAAATCCAGCATATATTTCGGCACAGAAGCGCCCTCTATCAATAGTTGAGTACAAGCCGACGCGCGCCGGCCATGCGTCTTGTCTTGACCTGGCTCCCGATATCATGACGTCGTTTGTACCGAGAGCCAACGGGTTTGATCCTTGCGCAATACGTTTTAAGAGGGTACGAGATAAGAGTACCTAGTAGAGCTCTTTGTGAAGGGCTCGTCTGGGGAAGTACTACCACCACGCCTTTTTCTGCCGCCAAGCAGCAACGCTGTATTTCGGTTTGAAGAGTGTGGTCGCCGGTGTAATACAGGCACATGAGGCTCAACAACTGTATGCCTTAAGTTGATGGACGCAGGGCAGTTCATCGTAAGGCACGTTCCTATTGTGCGTGACTTATGAGGCAATGCTTTGTTAGGTGATGGTTACCACTTAACATCAGGTGGGACATCTGCTTGTTCCATCAGCTGGTTGTATGTTATAAAAAGCAGATAAGTAACCAAGTCTCTCTTGCTAAAGTATCAAAACCCTTTGCACCAGCTACCCTGGTCAACCATTTGGGAAATCTGCACGGCGGATTCTGTTTAATTTATTCGCGTGAATATTCTTAAACTATCGGTTTTGTGGCCATTGTGGCCGGACTACCTTTATTTATGCCTCAGGAGCTGCCTCCGGCCGAATTAGCTGTCCGGTGGGAATCGACATTGCTTTGGATTGCTGGTGTTTCGATAGTACGAAATTGGAGCATAAAATTGCTAAGCTAATTATAATAAAAGTGTATATTTTGTGTAATTTTTTGTGTATGTGTTTTTGTGTTAGGAATAAAAAGGCTTTTTTATTTTATTTTATTACTACATAGTATAAAACAAATTCACTTTCTCTGTCCCTATATATATCCCTATGTCTCTATGTATGCTTAAATCTTTAAAACTACGCAACGGATTTTGATGCGGTTTTTTTAATATATAGAGTGATTCAAGATGAAGGTTTAGATGTATACATGCATGATATAGTAGAAAAACAATGTGAACCCGTGCGAAGCAGGGGCACGTGGGCGGGTCGCTAGTTAATTATATTAAAAGAATCGGAAGGTATAATTATCTATGTTATTATCTAAGCGTTCCTGCAAAATACGAACAGTTTTCATACCAAAAAATTTGTCTGACCAAAACTAGAGGTATCTTTTTTTTACAACAGATATTTTCATGAAGTACCATACAAATCAATACAAAGCAACAAATCCGTCCGCTCCGTACGCAGCGATGCGGATGCGGTGGACGCGCACGTTTATAATGCATGACCGCTCGCTCGGGGCTTATAGTTGCAATTAAATGCAAGGTAGACATTACTTCTTATATCTTGACATTCAGTCGCTAATGAGTGTTTTTTTTTGGCGTCGTACCTAATGAGGGTTGTCAAAGACACCTCCACTACGGCAAAAAATTCCTATTTCACTCTGAAACTCAATTTCCAAGAAAACTCAGGCCTAAAAGACCCACAGGGCCACTAAATAATTCCGTCGCCCAGTGTCTCACAGACACTAAACATGTGTGTTAATGTGCCTGTAAGAACGACTGTTTACCACTAATAAGAAAACTCTAGTCGGACATTAACCACGAAACCCTTGGGAATGAATCACATGTTTTATTCAGGTGGTGTCAGTTGAGGCCTTTTGCCGTGGACGAGCGGGAGAAAATGTTGCGATAGGTTAAAAAAAAGACATTCAGATAGCACTGGGTCTAGTGGTAGTGACCCTGCCTTGTGATCAGGGGTCGTGGGTTCAAACCCGGTCGTCGACTCAGTCAGTTGGAGAGTCATCTTGGAAAAATATGTGTCCTGGCAGTGCTCTCAATCAGTGAAGAAAAACATTGCTGTCAATTCTGTAATTAGACGACACTAAAAATATTGCCGTCCCTTTCTAAAGCCAAGCTTTGAAACAAACGAGCTAAAAATTGAAGCAATTTAGCTGCAACTGTACCTACATTTGTCTTGTTCACGCAAATAGATCGTAAGCAGGAGCAATTGCAGCAATAAATTGACACAAATCTAGCCTGTTTTTAAGCGTCAGTAAACTGCTAACCGCGGTTTCGATGCGATGTCGTATATATTTAGTTTTTTTTTTTTTTTTATACAACTAGCTGATGGAACAAGCAGATGACCCACCTGATGTTAAGTGGTAACCATCACCTATAAACAAAACACTGCCCCGTAGGTCACGCATAATAGAAACGTGCCCTACGATGCACTGCCCTGCGTCCATCAACTTGAAGCATACAGATGTTAAGCCTCATGTGCCTGTAATTACACCGGCGACCACACTCTTCAAACCGAAACACAGCGTTGCTGCTTGGCAGCAGAAAAAGGCGTGGTGGTAGTACTTCCCCGGACGAGCCCTTCACAAAGAGCTCTACTACTCTTAACTCTAAAAAAGTTACACCCTTATTAATCGTATCGTGCTCGAACTAGTAAAATTTTAGCTAGTCACGGTAAACGCCGTTTATGATTTATATAATTAAAAGGTCTGACAACTTCTGCATAAGTACAGTCAGCGACGTAACTAGTTTAGCAGTTTCAGTTTTTAAATGCCCAGTGCTCGAAAGAAGCCTTTGAGGCAAATTAAAATCCTTTCATCACACTGTTTCTAATGAATTGGTGACATTACAAGAAGAAGAATGAGACTACGCCAAGAGATAATCATTTCAGTACACATCAGATTTACAAGGCTCAAGGTGATAATGTACTTAGGCTCTATTTTTTAACCTCTATTTTTATGTGTTAGTTAAAAAACGGTTGGACATATTAACATAGCAATAATATTATAAAAATACAGTGACAAGTGAGTTTATTTATGAAATATGTTTAATTTAGGTACTTACAAACCTAACCACAAAGACAGGTTGAGTGGCGGCCATTTTTATAGCACCTGCGTTTCATGTGTAAACAATTTGCTCGCAGTGCCAGTTGAAAAAATTACAAAAAAAAATTTTTGGAGATTTTTTTTTGTATTTTGAGAGAGTACTGACTCTCAAACGGTGAAGGAAAACATCGTGAGAAAATCGGCATGCCACACAACCTAAAAAGTTCTACAACAGTCGAAAGGAGCCTCTTCGAGGCGCACTTAAAACCGTTTTACCACACTGACTGTCTTAAAGAAAGAACAGAAAGGAAAGAAGGAAGCTCGCCTTTTGTACATGACTATAATGTATTTTTCGTGTATAATAAAGACAGAAAGAATAAAGAAGGAAACAGTGACACGAAAAAAGAGAGATTCGTTTACTTTTGCCTCCGACTGTACCTATGTGCGGTGTGCTCACGAGGTTAATGAACTGGGTGATAGTTTTACTCACATTTACGAATGATTTAATATTTCAGCGAGTTTGTGTACTCCATTTTGCAACTTCGAGTACCTGAAATTCAGCAAACGCTTTGCTTCTACTGTTATAATTAACAGCCAAAGTGTGGAACTCTTTATCGGCGCCTGTTTATCCGAATGCCTATAATTTGGATGTTTTCAAGAGACGAGTGAATATGTATCTCTCGAAAAAATAACCTAGGTCAAACCTTTATTGTTTCTACTGTCAAATTTATTAATTACTAGCGATTCGCCCGCGCGCCCCTGCATCGCACGGGTGCACATATCATGCATGTATTGTACATATAAACCTTATTTATTTGTTTATTCTTTATTGTACACAAACTGATTTACACAAAAAATACATAATAGTCATGTACAAAGGCGACCTTAACCCTATATAGAGTTTTCTTCCAGCAAACCTTAGAGGATAGAGAGAGCTGATTATAGTGGTGGGAAGGTGTACAACATACTTAAAAGAAAAACATTGAAATAATAGGAGAGAAATCCTAATAAATTATATATACCTTCCTCTTGAATCACTCTATCTATTAAAAAAACCGCATCAAAATACGTTGCGTAGTTTTAAAGATTTAAGCATACATAGGGACATAACGACATAGGGATATAGAGACAGAGCAAGCGACTTTGTTTTATACTATGTAGTGATTATTCATTTATTTTTCAGATTTACATCCATAGGTACAATATCAATAACACAACAAACACACAACTTACCTACAACTAAAATTTATTAATACTGATACTGACAATGGCGATTTTTCCAAATAACCTTTTTGATATCACGGGATGTTCATGATTTCGATATGAAGTTTCAAATTGCCCGAGTGCTGAATTTCTAATTGGAATCCTCATCAAACCTATGTCAAAGGACGCTGGACATCTGTTTGTCCGGTAGATGGCGCCCTCTGGCGTTCGGGATCATACCAACATAATGATAGAAACATTTAAATTAAACCAACCAACACCACAGAATACAACACTAGTTACTATACTACAAGTCACAGGTTAACAGGTAGTTTGTAGGTAAATCCATGGGGTATGGTACCTATAGGTAGTATGAAATGGCGGGTTAATATTGACTCAATTTTATCGGTTCATTCGGCGATGGTCCGATGATATCCCGCGGTTGTTTGAACATGATTTAAATGTATCTTTGCCTTAATAATTATCTGATTTTCTCGATTTAGTATTTTTAAATCAAAATCAGTTTTATATTGGTTTAACTGAATTTTTATTTTGAATAATCACTCATAATAAAATGTTTTATTTAGTGAATATTATGTTAATTCGGATTCATCAATGTAATTGCTAAACAGATTTAAATGAAACTTGGAATTTGACTGGCCTTACAGTTTGACTATCGTTGTATGAAGTACTAAGAAATCTTAGGGGATATCTACCGTGCCTGTAGATCAAATTCATGATGCAGTTTCAGTCTCTACAGAAAACCAAAGCTTGAAAACTATAAAGCATCCTAACACAAAATATAAAACCTGAATAAATCATCATTGAACTTCCAATCCCTTCTGGCCAACTCATCCGAAGACGTAAAGTAACTGCCCCCAAGAGTGTCATACAATTCGTATGCATAATACCTACCTACCCACCTACCTACCACCAGTTCGACCGCGAACGCTTCTCGGCCAAATCGTCCGTGAATACATTGTTTCCATTCTAACATATAAATTATATGACCTGCCACGATGCGGCATGAATATATGTATGAGAGGCAAATTGATATTACTCAGGCTCGTATGTTAGACTTTGGCTTTTACGCCGCTTTTTTACCCCGAGATAGGTTTTTTATGCGGCATAAGAAATTTGTGACTGAAATGTGTAAATTGCCGTAATGAATACGGTCGTTTTAATGGCCGCTTTCGAGATGTGAATAATATATCCTACTAATATTTATAAACGCGAGTGTTTGTAAGTATGGATGGATGGATGGATGTTTGTTACTCTTTTACGCCGGAACGGCTGAACGGATCTGGATGAAACTTGCCAGAGAGATGGATTATAGTCTGGAATAGCACATAGGCTACTTTTTACCCCGTGGGAATACTGGGCTTTTAATATGCGTGGGTAAAAAAAAGTTTCATCTCATTTTATTTCTAGGTATGCCAACGGTGACCCTATTCATTTTTCTTCTCTCACTCAAATATCACCGTTATTTGATAAACAGTTCAAATGTCACATTCATTTCAGACCCCAAACTTTAATATTCAGAAGCTACAATGTTGAAGCACTTTTAACCCTTTGACGTCCGTAATTATTTCCAATGAGTGAGCACATACCAACCGCTACGAAAACTAACATTATTGACGTAGGCAAGAGCTACGAAAGTTCGTAGAGGTTGAAATGACTTATAAAATCAAGGGACCTGTAATCCACGCAGAACTCTGTTTGTCTATTATTTTGTTTTTTAATCTTAATATTATTATTATTTTAATAACCTACCTGTATGTATTTTTGAGTTCATAAATAACTTTATTTTCTTTTCTTTCTTTCTTTTTAAAATACCGTAAAGTGGGCTATTTGGGATTAAAGGGGTTATATGCTTTCAAACAGTGAAGGAAAACATTGTAATTCGTTGTGTATCGAATGTTTATTGGGACACACCACACACCAACAAAGAACTTTTTAAAGACAGTATGGTAGCAACATACTATGGGAACGCTCCCATATCATTTTACACCACTACCATACTGTCCTTAAGGGCCCGGCGACAGCGGCTCGCAGTTTCGTTACGGCATTAGGTAAACATAAGGCCAAACATACTAATACCAAAATGATTTCTGATTCGGGCATGCTTCCCTTATATTACTGTTATTTGTGTTCGAACAGTATTTATGCGTGTCACTGGATAGTTATTCTTTTAAACAACCTCCCCGAAATGAAATAAATAATAATAATAATAATGCTGGACAATCCACACAGCACTATCTAGCCCCAAAGTAAGCTATTCAAAGCTTGTGTTATGGGTACTAGATAGCTGATATATTTAATACATTATATACTTACATAGATAGATATTTTTTATTATACATAGAAAACACCCAGACCATCGGAACAAATTTCTGCAGATCGTACACAAATTTGTTCCACGGCGGGAATCGAACCCGCAACCTCTTGCGTCGCAGGCAGGCTCACGCCCGCTGCGCCACACAGGTCGTAAATAAAATGAAATAATAGCCAATCGCACCTCGAAACTGCGAGCCGCTGTCGCCGGGCCCTTAAACAGTTCTTATTTAATATTCATTTACACAAAACATCCAAATAAGATCTCTTTCCTACCTGTATGTTGTGAAATCTGCTGCCGAAGCGTTATACAATCATTAGGGTCAGTAAGCGGTTGTTCAATACACACAGAATGAAGACCAGTTCAAATACTACTACTTGCTGATGGTCTACCTGATGCTAAGTGGTAACCATCATCTTAAGTTAATTTTTTTTAAGTTATAACAAAATATTGCCTCGTAAATCACGCACGATCGGAATGTGCCCTAGGATGCGCTGCCCTGAGTGCATTAACTTGAGGAACTGAATAAATACCCTTTGACTTTGATTATAAGAGATCTGAGGGGATATCTACCGTGCTGGATGATCAAAGTTACGAGTATGTTTCTGCTTACAAAGGTGAGAGTGCAAAATATTATTCAAACTAAAAAAATACATGATCCGTCTGGCGCCATATTCATAAGTTACACGCGTCATATTTCAAGATATAAATAACACAAAGGTGCATCCTACATAATGGCGTTTCAATAAAATAATCAACAATGGCGATAAAGCACAAATAATGCAAACATGCGCTCTCACCGCGAGTGTTAACATCTCAATTGATGCATTCAACCCATTCATTCATCGCGAAGCAGTCTGTGGAGGTAGCAGCTAGGTCACTCGACACTTAACAAGCTCAGCTGTTCGATCCCAACCGAGACATATTGTAAAAATAATACATGCCTATGGTGCCTTTTAATTTTAAAAACTGTATGATGTATATTTTTCTATGTGTTGCAAATAAACTTATTCTATTCTATTCTTTTTTAAATATTTTTGTAATAAACGTAGATGTTTATTCTTGTGTGTATTCGTGACCGACCGAGTGTTATACGTACAAAGTAGTTGAGTTTGCGTGTGGCTCGTCCGGGGAGTATTACTACCCATTTCTGCCGGTCAAAATGACACATGTTATAGAACTTATTAAGTTTATATGTGCATATAATTTTTAAACAGAAAAACACATTGGTGCACGGTCAGTTTTGAACCTACGACCATAAGATCAGAAACGGGCTGCTACTACTAGACCACCAGTGCTCTCTACTCGCTACCTACCAATCTTCAATTGACTAACCCCCGGTTTCTGAAAGCGCGATCAACACTAATCGGCTGTCAAGTCACTTGCTATCTCTATTTATTTGAAGTAAAAGCTAAAATAGCAATTGACTTGACAGCCGATTAGTGTTGAGCGCGCTTTCAGAAATCGCCGCTTTCGGGGGTTAATCTGCTTTATTTACTTGTACTAGCTGAATCTATATTAGCTGTGCTGTATTTGAAAGTACCGAACGAATGATTTGTGCGGGCGTATCTGCAGATCGGTTGTCGCAGGGTGCAATTATAGGGCCTTTATGCAAATGCATAATAAATGCAATGCATCGCTTATAGTGTGGGAAACGATTAGCTTATGGAAGACTGAGTGAGTGCTTTCATAATTTCGCCGTGGTGTTTTATTTATTTATATATTCATGTCTACCAACAGCCGTTACAACGATACAATCAAATAAACTAAACTTACATCTACGCACGTATGTACATTCAGAGCTAATAACATATTATTATTCTGATAGTTCTAAAATTATAGCCGACCTAGTTGTTTCCTTCTTTTTGAAAAAAAATTGACACCACTACTTGCTAAGGTCGTAATACTGCACCCTAATCTATTCTGTGTTCTCAATTCGAATGTTTTTATAAAAGAGGAAGTTTTAGGTACTGAGTGCGGGTAACGCAAAAACAACGCTGGAAGGAGGGGGTAATGGCGCGAGCATTTTGTAAGTGCAAACACATCCCCTGCACTTTTTCCAGAGTTCTTTTTGGTTGACGAGCACTATAACAATCAAAACTTTCGACTGAATTAACCGATTTGATTTGAAAGCTGGTGCTTCTATATTTAAATATAAGAAAGATCTGTTTTTAGTTATAGAGTAGCTGCGCCCCGCGGTTTCACACGCGCATATTTAAATCCCGGTATTTCCATGGCATAAAAAGTATTATAGCTTGTGCTATTCCAGACTATAATTTAACTCTCTGCCAAGTTTCCAAAAGATTTTTTACACAAAAGATTGCCTTCTTCTACCACCAACTACCCGTAATCGTCTTTGGTTCATCGAGTGGGGCCTATGCTTTTTCTTCCAGTTCTTAAAATCGTGAGCCTATTTCATTTCACTTAAAGTTCTTCCCCAACAGCCACTGGAAGACTTTCGTCAACAAGATTGTTTTTGCTCCCTAAAAATCATAAAATCCATTAAGCCCGACATCATAAACGAAACCCGGCGAAGATTCATTCACGCAAAATTTACTCAACACTCAAACTTCAAATCATTTTAACCCTTCTTTTAACAGCGGTCTCTTGGACCCCACCGTATAAAATTACCCCTTACCCTTCCGAGCTGTAAAATCTCAAAAAACTCCCCGAAGACATCTCGAAGACAGTCAAGGACATAATTCATGATGAAAAAGTTAATTTTCACGGGGCAGGATCTCATTTACATATTTTTGTGTACAAGTTCAATTATTTGAGTGCGCGTTACGACTCACTTTTGCTTCGGAACCCTAATAATGGTCCTGAGGGCCTCGTTTGGGATACGGAACCCTTTCGTGGAATTAATTTTTCTTAGGCAATTAGCAAGTAATGTTCGGAGGCTATTGATCTGCATCTTTGTCGGAGTCAAAGGTCGTTCTACCTTCACTTGCTTTTTATTCGAGGGTTTATTAGTTGAGGATATTGTTATGCGAAGTATCCGTCCCTAATAAATATCGAAGGCGGTTTGTTGAAGTGAAATGGGATAGACTCAAACATATTATAAAAAAAAGTTGAAGCTTATTCATAAAAATTTCATAAAAAGTATTTTGAAAGCCGATTGGTAAGAGAGCCAATTGCGTGAAACGGTGCATAAAATCAAAACTTCAGTCAAAAAATAGCCTCTGACTCAAGAGCTTGAACTCTATTTCGAATTTTCGAGTAACTCGATTCGACTAGGTACTTTTAAATAATAAATAATTAATGCTGGACAATCCACACAGCATCATCTAGCCCCAAAGCAAGCTACTCAAAGCTTGTGTTATGGGTACTAGACGACTGATATATTTAATACATTATACAGGGTGTCCCAAAAGGTTACGTAACTAGGAAGAGGGGTGATAGGGGTGGTCACAAGGGTCACCAGAAAAATAATAAAAAAAATCCCCTCTGGGTATTAAAAAAAATAAAAGGCATTTTTTAAAAAACTAAAAATTTTACGCCTTGTGGGGTGATTTTGCTCCCGATGACCTACAAATATTGGTATATTAAAAAAAATGCTGTTATGTTATCGTCAAGAACCCTTTTTCAAATTGAAATAAAAAAAGGCAAGGCGTAAAATTTTTAGTTTTTTAAAAAATGCCTTTTATTTTTTTTAATACCCAGAGGGGATTTTTTTTATTATTTTTCTGGTGACCCTTGTGACCACCCCTATCACCCCTCTTCCTAGTTACGTAACCTTTTGGGACACCCTGTATACTTACATAGATATATATTTTTTATTATACATATAAAACATCCAGACCAACGGAACAAATTTCTGATTGCAGATCGTACACAAATTCGTTCCGAGGTGGGAATCGAACCCGCGAGGTTGGCAAGGTCAGTCGTGAGGTTTTAAAATCGATATCACTGTTTATTTCCTCCTGGATGATTTTTCAGCAATAAAAAATAAAATAAATTATTTACTATCTAACTACAATTTGAAACGCAGACTCAGTGACAGGCAAGCAAAGGTACGGAAACCGCAGGATACTATATACTACTACTACTACTACTACTACTACTACTACTATATTATCCCCCAGTTTCTGAAAGCTCGATCAACGCTAATCGGCTGTCAATGCAATAGCTATTTCAGCTTTTACTTCAAATTAGATAGAGATAGCAAGCGACTTGACAGCCGATTAGTGTTGATCGCGCTTTCAGAAACCGGGGGCTAACTTTTTTTTTATTTTATTTATTTATTTAATACTTTATTGCACTAAAAACCGAGTACAAAAGGCGAGCTTAATGCTAGACAGCATTTCCTACCAGCCAACCTTAACAGGTAGAAGAACATAGGTTGGCGTGCTTAATTATACTAACATTCACAATAATAATATGGTAGCATATTTCCTAAAACTATAAACTAAATATAATATCTAATAAATAAAAAACAAATATATATATCTATCTATAATATACTTACATATACACTTAGAAAAATATAGTAAATAGTATTCATGTGGTCGAAAAATAGAAGTCATGTACAAGGCGTTTGAAAACGGGTTTTGAGGACGTCATTTTTATACTTAGGGGAAGTGCATTCCACAAGCTTACAGCCACTACCTCAAACGAATTACCACGATAGCCGGAAGAGTGTTTGGGAGTAGCTAAGCAGAGAGTGTCTGAGGATCTCAAGTCACGCTCATGACCGTCAGAAAGGTAAGAAAACTTAGACTTCAGGTACTGAGGTGAGTTAGGGTCCTTCAGAATCGAGAAAAGGAGACATAAGATTCTCATATTTC
This sequence comes from Plemyria rubiginata, assembly GCA_963576535.1. Classification (NCBI taxonomy): domain Eukaryota; kingdom Metazoa; phylum Arthropoda; class Insecta; order Lepidoptera; family Geometridae; genus Plemyria; species Plemyria rubiginata. Next base: position 8,481,311 of record OY754923.1, read on the forward strand.
TTCTCTGTCTGATTGGGAGCCACTTCAACTTTCTTCGATAACCAGACACGTGGTCATATTTACGAAGGCCGTAAACAAAACGGATACAACAGTTCAGCAGGCGATCCAACTTGTTAAGGTGCTCAGCTGTAAGATCGAGGTACGCTACATCTGCATAATCTATTATAGGGATTAAGAGGGAATTTACCAACGAAATTTTTGTTTTCTCAGGAAGAAAGTTTTTAAAACGTAAAATAGAGTGGAGACAAGCGAAAAACTTCCGTGATACCTCTTTTACTTGAGCGGACCAACTCATATTCTCATCCAGCAGAATGCCAAGGTCTTTTACTACAGGTGAAAAAGGAATAGCAATAGAGTTGAAACGCAACGATAATAGATTAGAGCGATTGACTTTTGCTAACTGGCGGGGGCTACCAATGATGATTGCTTGACATTTGTTGGGGTTGACTTGAATTCCATAGTTAGCCGACCAGGATAGAAGTTGAAGAAGGTCATCATTAAGAGCATTAATGGTATCGTTTAGGCGATCAACTTCGACATGATGGTATAATTGAAGGTCATCAGCATAGAAATGGTAGTGACATTGTAATTTAGAAGAGAGCATGTTTATAAACAAAGAAAATAATAAAGGAGAAAGTATACCTCCCTGCGGGACGCCTGCCTCCAGTTCACTCCAATCTGAAAAAACCTGGCCATTGCGAACCATCTGACGGCGGCCTGAGAGGTATGATGAGAACCACTGAAGGGATAGGGGAGATAAATTAAGATGCCTCAACACAGCCAGCAGTAGTTCATGGTCCACAGCGTTGAAAGCGTTACTAAAATCGACTAAAACTAGAACAGTAATCATAGAGGATTCCATGCTACTCCTAATATCTTCGGTAACCTTGAGAAGTGCGGTCGTAGTACTATGCCCCACTCTGAAACCTGACTGAAAGTTGTTGAACAACTCACCATTGAGGAGGTACTCAGTTAACTGCTTATGGACTACAGATTCGATAGTTTTTGACAGAAAAGGTAGAATGGAGATCGGTCTAAAATTATTGGGCAGAACAGGATTAGGAATTTTAGGCAAAGGAATAACATGGGCTTTACGCCATTGGTCAGGGAAATTTCCAGTAGACAGCGAGAAGTTAATGATGTGAGCAATGGTAGGAAGGATGTGGTCGGAGAGGAGAATTACCATTATGCGTCCAATATCATCACTTCCGACTGCCTTAGATTTAAACGATAGGAGACACTTTTTGACCAAGTCTTGGGAAACAGGCATGAAGTTAAACTGAGCAGTGTCAGGGCGAGGGAGATTGTGTATTTCAAGGAGAGTGTCAAATTTCGTGGTGGAGCTGATTTTAATAGTGGAGGTAAAGTGAGTGTTAAGTAAATTAAGATCTAGTGGGATTTCAATGTTTGATGATTTGGATTTAACTAATCCAAGGGACCTCAAAAACTTCCATATTCCAGCAGGAGTGGCGAGTTCTATTTGCTCTGCTATGTACCGGCGTTTTGTATTACGACACGCCAAGTTACAACGATTCCGTAATTTTTTATACAATTCCCAGTTCTCCTCCGTGCGGCTATCTTTGTACTTGCGGAAGGCTCGATTGCGTTTCGACATGGCTTTACGAATAGCATCCGTGATCCACGGGGTGGGTCGGTGTTTAATTTTGACAGGACGGATGGGTGCTAGACGATTAAAGATATTTATGACATTATTATTTAGAAACTCAACCTTTTCCTCCACCGTCGATAGACCCTCAACACGAACCCAGTCTGAGCTAGCTGCTACACCATCTAATTTGGTTTTATCTAATTTATTAAAATTTCTTTGACGAAGAACTAAGGGTGCGGGTTTAGGGATTCGAAATTTAAGGGAAGCATATATTAAATCATGTTTTGAAAAGGCCGGTGCTGATAGCTGGCCGTGCGTAGATATTTTATCAACATCAGAGGTTATGATTAGGTCCAACAGAGAGTCGTTTGTAGCAGTGTGATGAGTGGGTAATAGATCCAAAAGGTTAAGGTTAGAAGAGTGGACAATAGATTGTAACTTGGTAGCTCGTGTGCACGTATCTGGGTTGAAGTCGCCCATAATCAGAAAGCGAGAATAATCGGATGAGATATCTTCCAGTGCCTTTTCCAAATTAGCATACGGAATGTTAGGAGGGACATAGACTACGCCTAACACAAATTTAATTCCGATGTCTATTTCAATAAAAATAAACTCTGGAGATCCACTGTAGGCAGAAGGGGATTGCAAAATTATTTTATAAGGAATATGACTTTTCAAGTAAATCGCAACACCTCCCCCTCCCTTCTCAGTACGATCGTTACGAATTAGTACAAACCCGGGTAATGGAAAGCATGTGGAAGGAAGAGTTGGCTTTAGGAAACTCTCTGAAACTAGTACTGCATGGATCAAATCCGAGTCAAAGGAATCAAGGACATCGATAAAATGAGCCGGTATGCTTTGTGCATTAATGTGGCAGACGTTAAGATTTTTTGGGAAAGGTTTGAAAATGTCCTGCAACTCAGCGCCTAATGTCTTAGGATGATCATCTAAGCTTATAAAGGAAACATCCTCTGCCGTGATAAATGAATCATCGCTTGAACATGATATAGATGACATAAGAGAATAATATAAATACTTCTAAAAATGAATATACAACCTATATATTATAATGATATTCCTACTTAAGTAATAAAGTTTAGAACCTACCTAACAAAATAGTAGGTACAGGAACCCAAGCGTACCTACTTTAAGCAAATAATTAGGTATACTTTTACAAAGACTAAACCTAAAGTGGCCTTATCGCCTCGAATTTTGCAATAACCTATCGCCTAAAATAGTACAAAACAAAAATAGGTAAAAAGTGCTTACACAAAAAAAATATATATATAGAAAAATAACAAAAAAGACCAATATGAAAATTACCACACTAATGTAGCGTTTCGTAGCATGTAACGAAAACAAAGGAAAAAGAAAAACAAGAAAAAGGTAACTTAATACATGTAGGTACGTAACGGGGAAAAAAAAAAAAAAAGTATCTCTAGGTATGTACATAAATAGTACATACAATTAATTAAACTACATAAATATTAACATTTAATAATAAATTGTCTATGTATGTACATACATAGGCTGTATTTTAAAGTTACACAAACCAAACCAATACAGTTAAACACAAACAGCGTGAAACGGAACGTATTTCAGTGTTGAAGACTTGGATGAAGATAATGTCAATAAACCAAAAAACTGACTTGACACTGACAGACAAACCTACTTCACACCGTTCATCCGTCCGTCATCCAGCTTCCTCAGTCCATCCATCGGTTCGGTTCAGTTGGTCAATCAATCAAGCAAGAAAACATATTTCATTTTACAGAATACAAACACGACTTCCCGATGTTTTTATGCTTTGAGTGAGGGTGGTAGTGGTATTATAGCGTTGAGTGGTAGTAATTAATTTCATGATTAGGAACTTCACTCACTAGATACCCACATTACTCACACTCCACTGTATCAGTCGAAACTCAAACCATGCTGCATTAGTGCTAGAGAGGAATGACTAGCACTACTTGTTGAGCCTGGACCTAGCTACGGCGTTTCTGCGTGTATGAGGGGCCTCAACAGGCACTGCCGCCGCCGCCGCCGAGGTTCCCGCAATGCCGGCCTGCCTGGGGCTCGCTCTGGGACTCGCCCTGGGGCGAGCCGCAGCAGCCGTTCGCGGGCCGGAATCGGTGTTGGTGGTGCCTGCTTCTATTGGAAATCTAGCAATGATCTTGTTCAGCTCCTGCGCCGACGTAATCCGACTCCGAACATTATCCGGTGATTTGACGTATACGACTCCGTTGCTCGTCCAGCTGCACGTTACACCAAAGTGTTTTCGTGCACACATAAACAGATTATGTCGTGTTCGTGTGAGGAACTCACAGACTACAGCGGGGCTAGACTTCAGTAGTTTTTTCTCACCCCAGATCTTGTTTCTAATATTAACATCTGTAAAACGGACCAGTATGGGGCGGGCTCTCTGGTCATTCTTCAATCCCAGACGGTGACACAGATAAATGCTTGAAGCCTGGACACTTTTTAGATTCATATTGTTATTAATGAGGTTAATTACTGTTGAAGTGCAGTCTTCAGTGTCCGACTCCGGCAGACCATTAAATAGGAGTGCGTTGCGACGGTTGTGAGTGTCAATCTCATCAACTTGTGATGTCAGTGATTCTATCAGAGTGCGCAGGTGCTTGAGAATATCCATAGCAAACTGTCTGAACTCATAAAATTCCTGAGTTAATTTCTCAAAATTTGGCTTACTCTCCGGACATGTAGTGGGCTGCAATAGCTTCTCAAAATGAGCCATTCTGGAGCCAAGAGTCTCCTCCAGATGCTTTTGAGTATCCAGCACCTCTTGTAGATTGGACATTGTTGAAAGTAGTTTTTAGTAAGCACTATCACTGGTTGGTGTGGCCAATAGGTTATGGCAAATAAACTGTTATTGCATGTAAACAGCTGCTAGGAACTGTCCAAAATATTATGTTCCCTTGCAAGTACACTATATTAGTCCACTTTTAACACTTAAATTTTGTTTAAAAACAGAAATATAAATTAAAATAATTTAGAGCGAAATACGGTGATGTTAGCAGGTTTGACGCCTACCCGCGAAAAAAAAAAAAAAAAAAAAGGAAAAAAAAAAAAAATTTTTTCCTAAGTACATAGGTACTATACAGTACATACATAAGCTATAATAAACGAGAACAAAAATCTATGCTATTTTAGCAACAACAACAACAAAACTATTGTTTTCGGTGGGGATCGAACCCACGGCCTACAGCCTTGGTCACATATTTTATTTTAAAATACAAAGTTCGAGAGTATACATTTTACCTAATACCCTTACATTAACAATGTCACACAAATTTGTCACACCAAGTGGCTATAACATTACATGGTCTCATTACAGAGGTCCCAACGAGGGCCATCTATGGCCTATTACACGCAATTGTATCGTGCGCCATAGCCGTGGAGAATTTATAATGGATATTGATTTATAATATGACTTTGTAGAGCTTTACCCGTACACATATAACTTTCACAGTATCGCGGATACTAAATTTGTCGAGGTTCATTGATTTTTACTGATCTAACCATTTTTTTTTTACTATTTTTGTTCATTTTTCCGTGATTATCTTATAATTTGTACATCAACAAATAAGCCTATTCGGTATGTTTATAATATCACAAATTATCAACTTTTTGATGTCCTCAATAAACTGAAATTGGGAAATACAAACCAACACAGTCTCATGTAGGTCGACTATCTTAATTTTCCTAACTTTCAAGATTTTTTAAGTAAATAAATAAATAAATAATGCTGGACAATCCACACAGCACTATCTAGCCCCAAAGTAAACTATTCAAAACTTGTGTTATGGGTACTAGATAACTGATATATTTAATACTACTACATTATATACTTACATAGATAGATATTTTTTTTATTATACATAGAAAACACCCAGACCATCGGAACAAATTTCTGCAGATCGTACACAAATTTGTCCCAAGGCGGGAATCGAACCCGCAACCTCTAGCGTCGCAGGCAGGCTCTCGCCCGCTGCGCCACAGAGGTGAACCTTATGTTAGAAGAAAAAATAGACTTTGGAGGTTTAATTTCCGCTACCTTCAGGTGGGCCATCTGCTTGTTCCACCAGCTAGTGGTATAAAAAAAACCCTTACCTACTGACTGAAATATCAACATGTATGGAGTTTGAGAACAAAGTCCATTTCATCTTTGTGTCATAAACCGTGTACCTTATCATGTTTTTTGAAAACAAATATAACCAATTTCAATTCGCATGAATTTCACTGTGTATGGTATGTATTTTACTTTGACCAGCTTCCTTTACCAGTTACAAATTCAACCGAAATATATAAAAAGCATTGATAACAAAATGTACAAAACTACAAAGTTGGTCCTTTCACCTTTGAAAGCTTTGCATTCTGTAGTCCTTAAAACCTGAAAGGTCTTTCTGACCCAAAGCACACTCTAATTGAGACTACGACCCACTCAGACGTCATTGAAGACAACACGTATACATTTTAATAAATGTATCCTCAGTGAATGGAGCTTTTTATCAAAAGAGCCTTACATTATGTAAAAAATATACAAATTAAGTGTAGGTGGCTGAATAGGCCCCGAGCGGGAATAAATGAATGCTCGCGAAGCGTGTACTTTAGGGTTAAGTATACAAACTGTGTTGAATAAGATGTTGCTTCATAAATTGGGATGGGAAAGATAATGGTGACGTACCTACTTATTTATATTATTCAGCATGACGTGCAAGCTGAAACGTAAGAAGTGTGACATTTAAGAGTAGTAGAGCTCTTTTAGTGTGACCTATTTTTGCCGCCAAGCAGCGTTGCGGTGTTTTGGTGTGAATAGTATGATTGCGTTGAATTTACAGGCACTTATGGCTTAACATCTGTTTGATGGACGCAGAGCAGTATATCATAAGAGACGTTTATAATTTGCGTGGCTTAGCGAGTTAACGCTTGGTTAGGTGATGGTTACCACTTAACATTAGGTGAGCCATCGGTTACAGCAGCAAGTACTGTAAAAAAAAGTTGATCTTCAGCTGTTTTAATATGATAGTTACTTTTAAAACTCTTTTTTATTGTTTATTTTTTTAAATATTCTCTGTTTACTACTAGTACATTTGTCATTACAAAAGTGTGTACCTCTTACCAGATCTGACACAAAAGTAACTTACACAAAAGGAACCTTGAAGTCAATTCATTTTGGTGCGAGCGACTGTACGAAACCTACCTAGTTGAAACCTGAAGATTGACTCCCTAAGCCCCGGTTTTTTACGGAACAAAAGCTTCCGGGCTCCGTACAATAAGAGGAGTTACCACCCACTGACCTGCGCCCGCCGTAAGATGCGCCCGGGGCTGTCATACCTAATGTATTATCTACCTTTGTGTTTTATACACCACTATATTGTAACTACCAGAAATAATTTAAGGACTGTTTTAGCAGAGGCTACTGATTTATTTATTTATTTTATTTATTTAAACGCACAAAACACATTACAACCAAGAAAAAACTAAAACTAAAATATTACAACTGATCTGGATTGTATCGTAAATATATGTGCATACAGCCGAAAATAACATTTATGTACGTAACGAGTTAGGTGAACATTATTAGTTAATTTTAGATATAGCTAAAAACAATTTAAAAACAAAAAATAAACAGAAAAATAGTGAGTGACATTAGGTTTCAAAAGCAAAACAATTCTTTAATTGTTTTGAAACAAAAACGATTTTTATATGCATACACAACAGCTTAACCTACCTAAAAACGCAAACATAGTGAATATTATCACTATTATCTACATCTTTGTTGTAGACCAGTAGCCCACACCTACGAGTACATCTGCACACCCAACCGATATACCCATATGGTATAGGTATCATAGGTATGTATATAGCCACAGGCACCAACCACTGGTCAACAACAGAGTCATTACCTGTCCAACTACAGTTCAACTATAAGTGTAAGACACCTATCGCAAGCAATTAACGTTGTTTACATAAAGGATGCTTCTAAGGATAATAATATAGTGTCTCAATTTGGGAACAAATATGTCAAGTTCGACATTATTTTTTGCCAAATCATTATATTGGCGAGCCATTCTAGTTAAAGGATTATAATATGAAATATTATTTTTATAAGTTTGTAAAGCAAAAATATTGGCTTTGAGGGAGTTACGTGCTCTAAATTTGATATTGAGCGATATCACCGATAGCAACTGAGGGGAATCAATTAAAAAGTGTATAATTTTGTAAAGATAAATTAAATCAAAGTAAATACGTCGAATTTCTAATGATTGAACATTAAATCTAGATAGCCTTTCTTCGTAACTTAGACCTGAACGACCTGGACTTAGGCGATAAATGAGCATTTTGAGGCATTTACGCTGAGTTCTCTCAATGGCATCGGAGTGAACCTTATAGTTAGGAGACCATATCGGGCTACCATACTCCAAAACTGTTCTCACTAGAGCATTAAAGAGATATAAAATACTACGAGGCTTTTTGAAACCTTTCGTAGATCTCACGACAAAACCCAGGAGTTGGTTGGCCTTAGATGTAATATGCTGATAGTGTGGACGAAATGTGAGTTTATCATCGAACAAAATACCCAGGTCTTTGGCAACGTAAGATCGGTGTAATAAATGTCCATCGATGTCATAATGGTTTAAAAATTTATGACGCTTATTTGTAAACGATATTATAAAACACTTGTCGATATTTAAATACATAAGGTTGCTTTTACACCACTGGGATACAGTGTTTAGGTCTCTCTGTAAAATTTTGCAGTCAGCATTCCCAGAAATAACGTTAAAAATTTTTAAATCATCAGCGTACAAGAGACATTTACAGGTCAAGCGCTCAATCAGGTCGTTTATAAAAATCACGAAGAGAAGTGGCCCCAGATGCGATCCTTGTGGGACCCCAGAGGTCACCGTCACCGGCGATGAAACAAAGCCCTTCAAAGCCACTAATTGGCTTCTATTATCAAGATATGAACAAACCCAACGATATAAACTACCATGAACACCATATGACGTAAGCTTGTGACAGAGTAATTTATGATTAACTTTGTCGAAGGCTTTGGAAAAATCGGTATAGATGGAGTCTACTTGACCACATTTGGCAAAAGCCTGACAAAGGAAGTTTTTATACTCGAGTAAATTGGTCACGGTCGACCTATTTTTTATAAAGCCATGTTGCTTATCCGAGAGAAGTGGCTTTACATGGCTATAAAGATGATGATACACAAGTGATTCAAACAATTTAGCGAAGCAGGACAAAATACTTATAGGGCGATAATTTTCACAGCGAGACTTGTCACCACTTTTATGAATTGGAATGATGTGAGCGGTTTTCCATCGCTTCGGAAAAACACCACAACTAAGTGATTTGTTGAATATGATGCAAAGCGGAACTGCTAGCTCACTGCCACAAGACTTAACGAATGAAGTAGGAAGTCGGTCCGGTCCCGGTCCTTTATATTTGTCCAATTGTTTGATCTTAGACAGAATATCTGTTTCGGACAATAAAACCCGGGACAGTGAGTTTGAAATGTGGTTGTCCACTGAGTCTGATAGGCTCCCATTGCCAGCGCTATCCTCAAAAACAGAACCAAAATAGCGTGCAAAAAGTTCACATACTCCATAGCCATCCGAAGAAGACGAATTACCAAAAGTCATCATATGAGGTACATCACTGATGATAGTTAACGCCGTCAGAACTTTTAAATCTCTATCTACCACCAAGTTATCGAGGTTTGCTTTTAGCCAAAAACGTGACAAATGCTACGAAAATGGTTCCCAAAATGCTTTACAAGTAAACCTCGTACGCATTGCGTATGAGGTTGTCCTGAGAAGTATTTTCTACTACTGTGCCTATAAAAATAAAATTGGTCCCGTTTTTGGCCAAAAAACAAAAAAAAACAAGAAATGCAAAAAAAAAATTTATCGTGCTATTATCATTAGCAGCCCCTGCTGAAACAGTCCTCAATTTTTTTCTGGTATTTTCAAAATATGGGTGTATATCTCTGCAGCTTAGTCAGTTCCTCGTATAGACCATGTCTTAATAGCGTTACTAGTTTTTTCCAAATAGAGTGATTATCAGTTGGCTTCTGAAAGCTCGATCAAACTTAATAATGTCAAGTCAATCGCCATTTCAGTTATTACCTCACATTAGATAGAGATAGCAAGTGACTTGACATCCAATTAGTTTTGATCGAGAGCTAAAAAAATATTATTGCTTAACTGTGTCAATGCATGACTGTGTCCACATATATAGGTTTGCAATTTTTCTAAAATAAGATTCTAAATATAAGGTTTCTCTCAAAATGTTGAAACGTGCGAACAAGAAACATAACTTTTAGACTTTGCCTTGATTTTACTTAATTTAAACTTATGCAAAAAAGCCTATACCTGCTTAGAAAAATCTTCTGAGACCGATTTCCTTCTACTTCTTAACACCATTTTCCCTTAATGTATCCATCTAATAGGTCACTGTATACGGCAAAGCCTTACGCTCCGCCCAAGCATTAAAGTTTTCATATCCACTCATTACTTCAATAAAAAACTTACCTCGCTGTCATTGGTTGAAAGTGTCACGATGGGCGTGGTCGAAGGCTTTGTCGCCAAAAGGCGTGGCAGAGAGAGAACGTGGTTTTGTCACTGACGGTCGTAAAAAGCCTTCGGTTGGGCGGGCGGGTGTCTTGAAATGGATAAAGGATCGTACATGTCTCGATTTTCAGAGAAGGTTCTTATATATTTGATGTTCACATGGAACTGTATTATTGTATTTGTAGATACCTATGTTTCTCGAAGATATTATAGAAGCCATACTTGTATATTCTTCAAACATACACTCCCCACATTGATGTAATGGGACTGTTCTTCTTCTTTCTTTTTTATGGCTCCTGTCTACAGATATTGCTAATGCCAAGTGTTATCAGAGATTAAGTTTATAGTTACGTCAGTCCAAAGGCGATATCGGGAATAGACTGAAAATGTTTCAAATGTTTTGAAGAAGCCGCCACCATTTTCTTCAAAACCATTGACTGACTCGACTATGGGACTGTTGACTAAGAACATTTTAACTTGACATTGGCATGATTGACTGTCAGTTAGACGGTCAAGAGCCTTTGATCGAAAGATAATCATAGCTACTAAAAAACTAGAAATCCAATCTAAATTTTCTTTGTGTAAACGTTTCATACAAGCAAGTTCGTACATTTTGTAACCAGAAGGTAGACATACTTCTTGCAAGTTACTTCGGTCCGATTACGCTAATGTCTGGCTATAGAGATGGCTTTCAGTTTGACATTTGATTCCCATCCATCCTATAAATTTCTGTTACACTATGTATGTCAATGTCAATCAAATGTCAAACTGAAAGCCATCTTCATAGCGGACATTAGCGTAATTGGGTCGCTGGTTTCAGGTACAAAGTCGACCAAGCTAGGTCAATACAATAATTGCTTTGGCGAGGCGCATTAGCAAGCAGCAAAAAGAATTTTAAGATATCTTTCTGGAACATTGCATTATGGTTTGAATTTCAAGAAGGGTAGACAAGGTATCGACAAATAGAAGGGCAGATAAGGGTCGACAAAGGTAGACAAAACTGGGTTTCATATCTCAATAGTACCTACTCTCAAAATACTCAGCTTCACCATACCAGTCCAAACCAGCTTCATAGCATCTAACAAAGGCATCTAATTCACTTACGTTTTTCCCAAATAAAACTGAAATAAACGTAAAAATGGCAACATAACCACCCAAGACCGTAAAGGGGGCTCCCCCTATTTGGGTAGGGGGAATGGGGGGAAGGGGGCAAAAAGCTCAAGTGCAGGAGGCTGTATCGATCGTGAGGCGACGGGCGACATGGCCGGGTCACAGCGTTAGGGAGGGAGCTTGGTGGTAGACACAGCGTATTAGGAGCGGATAGAACATATATGATGTAACCACTCTTTATGAATAATTCTCATACATGGTTATTATGACGACTTCTGTGGCGCAGCGGGCGAGAGCCTGCCTGCGACGCAAGAGGTTGCGGGTTCGATTCCCGCCTTGGAACAAATTTGTGTACGATCTGCAGAAATTTGTTCCGATGGTCTGGGTGTTTTCTATGTATAATAAAAAATATCTATCTATGTAAGTATATAATGTATTAAATATATCAGTTATCTAGTACCCATAACACAAGCTTTGAATAGCTTACTTTGGGGCTAGATAGTGCTGTGTGGATTGTCCAGCATTATTTATTATTATTATTAACATTATAATCTAAATCTTGCTCATTAGCGTTACAAGCATAGTAGGTAAATGATGAGAAATATGTTGAAGAAAGATTCGCTCACAATAAAAAAATCAAAGCTAAACTATCAAAGAAAAAGTTTTTTTTTATAAATAGTCTGGTGTTGCCCGCTGACAACGGGGTGTTTTTTATTGTATCCCAAATCCTACTAATGTTATAAATGCTTCAGTTTGTAGGTATGGATGGATGGATGTTTGTTACCCTATAACTCCAGAACGGCTGAACGGATCTTGGTGAAAATCGGCACAGAGATATATTAATAGTCTGGATTAACACGTAGGCTACTTTTTATCCCGTGGAAATACCGGGATTTCAATCTGCGCGGGTGAAACCGCGGGGAGCAACTAGTCGTTTATAAATATTATAATCCAAATCTTGCTCATTAGCGTTACAAGCATAGTAGGTAAATAATGTGATAATAATCTTGAAGAAAGATTCGCTCACAATAAAACATTCAAAGCTAAACGGTCAAAGAAAAACCAGTGCCGCATAGTTGTTTTTTTTTATAAATAGTCTAGTGTTGCCCTCTGACAACGAATATCAACTCTAATTAAATATAAATCTAAATAAAACTCTATTTTAAAACTCTAATAAAAACTCTATTATAAACTCTAATTTAATATTTAATATAATTTGTTAATTCCACCTACATTGGGACAGGGCCCGTACTCTTGCAGCCACGGAATAGAGATTGGATTTATATTTCTGTGCTTGTAGCAGTCTTGCTACAAGAGTACGGGCCCTGTCCCAATGTAGGTGGAATTAACATGTAGGTCAATATTAAAAGGTGCTGACCAAACCTACCCTCACTAAAGCCCTGCCCTCTTATTCATAATCCCTGCCATCTTATAGCGGCTCAATAGAGTTCTGTCACTGTCATTTTCATGCCAACGAAAAGAGACAGCAACATACTTATCGGTCTGTTAAGCTATTGGCTTGCTCAAAGACCATGAATAAGGGTCCTAGTGTGCTTCAGCATCCCAATGAGTTTGATGAAACGTTGACCCTAAGCTTTCTAAGTCATATCCACCACATCGATGCTGACACGGACATAATTATTTTAATAAAACATTAAAAATAAAGATAACCTATCAAAAACTCATAAATGTACAGGTACCTAAGTTAAGTACCTACTAAATCTCTTTCTCGTAAGAACCTACACGCTTATTTTATTGATTATTTCTAACTACAACAACAGGTTAAATATAATGCAATAAATTGCGTGAACACAAAAGAAAGTCAATCAAAGAAAGACCTAATAACATTTTATAAGCGCCCGGCGACAATAAAACAATAGACAGCGAATCCCCAAAGACTATAAACGCAATAACAGCACAGATGAAATATTAACTCAAAATTGGAATACCTACAGGGACAATACAAAGTGTCTGGTAAATCATTCAGGCCGCGTTCGCGCGAACAGAATTAATATCAGTTTTCTTCGTCTCGGGCGGCAATTACACCGTTGTCCGTATCACTGCCAACGATTATGCAAAGAGTTACAAGTAGGTCGAAGAGTACAGATGGGACAAAACATTTCGGTACAGTCTGAAAATGGGTAGCCTGCCTTCAGTTGCCAATAAAACAGAAATAGCACGCAGCTATTGGGTCCTTATTCATTGAAATAAGGGTGAATGATAAAAAAATAAAAACTATTATTGTTACCCTAATTAAATTAAATAGGAACCCAATGGCTTTGTGTTAATTCTGGTTTCCGAAAAAACTGGAGGTAAGTTACCCAATTTAAGTTACTTACCTACTCTCAGTTTTTGAGAAAACCAACATTTGCATGAAGCCATTGAGCGTCTTTTTTTTTATTCGTATCAATAATCTATTTATTAAATTTGTCACTATATTTGTCTATGTATTTATTGATAAATTTTATTTCATTTGTTTTCAAGTCATGTAAAAAATGCCTGTAGATAGACCTACCCCGGTTTCTGAAAGCGCGATCAACACTAATGGGTTGTCGAGTCACTTGCTCGTGCATCTCTATCTAATTTGAAAAAAAGCTGAAATAGCAAGTGACTTGACAGCCGATTAGTGTTGATCAAGCTCCCAGAAACCGGGGGTTACTCTACCTAAACCGACTTTTCTATGACCGTATCGCCCGTCCCTCAAGAGAGCCTAATTTGACTCGCGACAACCAGCCGATTAAATTTTAATATTTGAAAAGCGAACACTCGAGACGCCTTGACGGGGACGCGAGGGCGAGGTGTCTCTCTGTTTTCCTTTGTTTTTTTACTGCGTAGACTTTTGTTTGTAGAATTATCATTGGAACAAAAATTCATGCATATTTTTTTACAAAAACTGTTCCGTATTTGTTTACCATATTAATTATCACAAACAAAGATTAGGAGCAAACAAAATAGGATGATTTGAAATTAAATTTGGAATGAACTCAGCCAAAGATTACGTTCTATTTTTGAAATCTGTTTTTTGGAACCAGTTCGAATAGAAAGTTCCTAATTCAAACTCGATCCAATTACGTGCCAGCAATATTTCGCGCATTAACTGCAATACCAAAGAGTTGTTTGCCAGGAGTTCCGTACTCCGCTCCGTAATAAAGAATGCCAATCGGGGACCTCCCCAGGGAGGGGGCTTGACCTCTCAGAAGGGGTGATCGGATGCGAATAGATTTACTGCTCTCCCAATTAGGTAAATAGCTGACGTACTTTGCCTTGCTGTTACTGTACAACTTCTAAGAGTAGAACTTTATTACCTATAACCTGACTATAGGTTATTAAGTAAGTAGGACCGTTAGTTATTCTTACTTATTCTGTGTTTTAGGGCTCTTATCCACAAATAACACAGATATGTTTTTTTACCTATGTTCGATATTTAAAAAATAGTTTGGATCAAATCGATGTTTTTGCTAAACCTACACGGTACCTATGTAATTTTTTCTCTAATACTTGGTCTTAACCTCTCAGTCCCAGCTTTAACATTCGCTTCTACAATTTTTACCAATTCGTCGCCACTTTCAAGCCGCACCAAGACCATATTTGTTACAATGTTCATAATAAGTTAAAAAAAGGTTTTACCTCAAAATCTGCATAGGATTGGCATGCGATGCGTAACCGCGGGCAGACAAAACAAAAAAAAATACAGGCGTAAAACAGGGAGCCCCTGTAATCATTTAATTTGGTCATCTTGATGATTATCAAGTTTAAATGATTTTGATACTTTTTGCAATGTCACTTATAATAAGAATCATCATCATCATCATCATCATCAGCCTACAGAAGTCCACTGCTGGACATAGGCCTCCCCTATCTGTTTCCAGGAACTACCCGCTAATAATGTCGTCAGTCCACCGGGTAGGAGATAAGAATAGATAGAATAAAAACTGTTGAAGTGTTTGATTTGTGATGATATTATAAAAACTTTACATCATTATTCTTGCGACTTGCCGACTGGGTAGTATAATAGGTACGGTAATTTCAGCCTACACTACAAACTCCATATGTATCCTCTAACTTTTATTCAAACTCGTACAGCCCCGTGCAGCGTGTTCCTCATCTCCGATACCGATATGTATCGGAGATGAGAAACACGCACACATAAAACTTCTACATGTAAGTAGTTAAAATTAGTTGGGATTAATAAATAAATTGTATTCTAGAAATTCTGAATTAAATTATGTATATTCACTCGTTCTTATATTGATCTTGTCATTCAGGAGTAAATAAAAGAGGTTCTTCTAATAACGTTTTACCTATTTCATCGTTAGTCGTTTATAAGAAAAAACTAGGTGCAAGATTGAGTTTTACACTTTCACTTTACCAAGTATCAAAATCTCTTCAGCTGATTTGTAAGTATCCAAAACACAAGCACCAATGATGGCTGTTCATTGAAATACGGCCATTATTTTAATAGGACATCCGGTGGCGAAGCCTACGAGACCGGGCCATCACTGACCAAATCCCGAACATTAGAATAATAACCGAACCAAAATCAAAGGTTTAACCCAATCTGTTCCCTAATTAAAGGGGCATAAACGCTAATTTCGTATGCTAATTCGCAGGTGTGTGATGACTGATGCCTTTGTTGGCTACTTGTGCAATACTCCTCACTTTCATTCATTAAAAGAACACAAAGCTATTGTTTTGCATGCATTAGTGGGAAAGAGTTGCTTCAACACGCAACATTCATAATTGGGAGTCCAAATAAGAAGCACGAAGTTAATACGTGCCCTGAATACGGTGCATTACCATGTTTTTCAAGTTTGTGAAATTTTTGTGGACTTTTTAACTCTTCTCAGTATAGCAGTATAGGTTTCAAGAGAAGTAGAGCTCTTTATGAAGGGCTCGTGCTACCACCACGCCTTTTTCTGCTGCCAAGCAGCGTTGCTGTGTTTCGGTTTGAAGAGTGTGGTCCCGGTGTAATTACAAGAACATGAGGCTTGACAACTGTATGCCACAAGTTGATGGACGCAGGGCAGTGCATCGTAGGGCACGTTCCTGTCGTGCGTGACTTACGAGGCAATGCTTTGTTATAGGTGTTGGTTACCTCTTAGGTGGGCCATCTGCTTGTTCCATCAGCTAGTTGTATGAAAAAAAATTGTCTTGCGTGTCTTTGTCGTGTCTTGTCTTGTGTGAGGTTGAAGTTAAGTGGATGACGAAGTATAGAAGCCCGATGGACCGATGACTTTGTAAAAATCGCTGGATGTCGGTGGATGGCGAGGACACAGTCTTTCTTCCTGGAAATGTATATGGGAAGGTCTCTGTCTAGCCGTGGACTTCTTTAGGATGATGATGATAAACATTATAAAGCTCCTAAAAGTCAGAAAGTATCAAACCCAGAAAAAAACATATCAACTTTTTTTAATGCAATCTAAAAAAAACTTTCAGAATGTCCAAAAGTAAATTTTGTTGACCTCAGTGGCGCAGCAGGCGAGATTCCGCCTGCGACGCAAGAGGTTGTGGGTTCGATTCCTACCTCAGAACAAATTTGTGTACGATCTGCAGAAATGTGTTCCGTTAGTCAGGGTAATTTCTATGTATAGTAAAAAATATTTAAGTATAATGTATTAAATATATCAGTTATCTAGTACCCATAGCTTTGAGTAGCTTACTTTGGGGCTAGATAGTGCTGTGTGCATTTTATAAAAAAAATGTTTGCGAGTTAAAAACTTACAGCAACCTCTAAATTCCCACAATTCCAATCTTTAGTAAAACTAAAATAGCTACTGGAATTCCCTAAATCCCAAGACGTGTCCAAGATCCCTTCTGAAGGGCACCACCTTCCCTGTGTGTCTGACACACAGTGGAATAGTTCTGCTAACTATTACTAAAATACTACTCACGTACACCTAACAACTATGTATGTACATAAACTAAACCATGTGTAAGCAATAAAATATTGAATTGAATTGAATTGAATATTCCTAAAAAAGTACACGATAGGAACGTGTCTTATACTGTATGCCTATCCATCAACTTGAACTTGAGTCGTAAAAGATAGTTAAGATTCATGTGCCTGTAATTTCACCGCCACCACAGGAATAGGGATTTCTCTGTTCCGTGAGCACCACACTCTTCAAATCGAAACCCTTCACAAAAAGCCTAATACGACTACGACCCAATAAATATTGTTTTTTTTTATTGTATTTCTACACCACAGAACACTTATATCCTTACATCTCACACCCGTAATACGTATGTTGTGAAATAAAAATGTGTTTTTAACCTATGATATCCAACAAAATAGGAGTGGACCGTTTTAAAACAATATTCATGACGCGCTTTTACGGCTTATAAAAACTTGAAAGACCTAAACGGGTTAAGAAGATCTCCAACTTTTTTAACCCTACACCTCACCACACGTACATGTCACACGTCATTTCGGCCGTCGCATTTCATCGCGAGGGACACTATTGACCCCCGACATTCGCAAGTGCCCATTATTTTTCCTTCCCATAAAGGTTATGGTAATACCATAGGGTTACCACTTCTCCGATGGGGTTGTACGACAGATGTTATCGCGATTTTTCCGCACTTTAAGGTAATTTGAGAGTGCTGCGAATGGAAACTGCTCGTTTAATGTTATTGATTTTGACAGTGGCGCTTGCTGAAGTCAATTTTATTTGTTTTGAGGTTAATTTATTTTCTTTACTAGTAATAATAATTTTAAAATGGAAATAATATAATAAAAATGAGGTAAGCGCAACCCAGACGGATATTATGACCCAGACATACAAAAGTATTTTTATTCTAGACACAAGATTACTGGGACTTTTTTTACTGCTATAGAAATAAGGATACACTTGATTCTAGAATCTATGGACGAAATATAGCTTTTTTTACATATTCTAAATGATATAAAAAAGCTATCGTTGTGCCTCTACTAAACAAAAATGCTCCAAGTGCATTAAAAAAGTGCACCTTTACTTTTTTTTAGGATCAAATATCCATTCAAAATCGGTAGGTATTACCAGAGAACCGTTTCATTTGTACGTAATATGAATTTGAAGGCAAGATTATATCACATAATATTCTAGAAACAAGTCCATATTCCAGGCCAAAATCCTAGGAACGTATACAGACTGCCCCACGGGTCGCTAGGTAAGTTCGTGCGAGTATTGTGAACTTATCTCTTGCATAATGGATTCGCCCTGATAGGTTTCCGTAAGTGATTGATAGCCGCCGTCCTTGTATGTACTCGCGTTTATCATTTTGATTCACACCATAGCTTAGATTAACCAATAAAAAAAAATACGTAGTCAATAGATCCGTGATGTGAATGAAAAAAGAAATTATAGTAGGTACTTCAGCTTAAGATCCTTTGAAAATAAATTAAGTTGTGAAATGAAAAATAATGTTAAATGAAATGGATTTATTCGCACGAAACCGTGAAGCAAGGAATAATTATAGTTTTTTTTATTTGGAGGGCTAAGAAAAACAGAGGAAGGCAATATTCAAAAAATCAAGTCTTACTAATATGATGTGGAGAAAGATGACGTGAGTAAGAAAGGAGTCCACTGAGTTGACGAATCATAGAAGAGAGTAGAAGAAGAAACCTTTACATGCCGTCCCAATGCATCGTAGCATGGATAGAAGATGATGTTGATGATGGTAAATAATGGAAAGGAAAGGAGCGTCTATGAAGCACATTTAAAATCCATTCACCACACTGTTTCAAAATAAACTTCAACTAAAGAAACATGTAATACGACAATAAGACGAAGAAGAACTATGCGGTGAGTATCGAATGCACAGGCCTTAGCAAAAAATGAATCTGATCAAAACTACATCTCCATTAAAATATATCAGTAGTCATGCGATGACGGATCGCCGTTTCTTTGTTGTGGTAATGTTGGCAGCGCCAGTGCTGCCAACAGACGGAAACTTTTTAATGTAACGTCATGTCGGAATAGAGCTCGAGGGACTGAGCTACCAATGGTAATGTAGTGAGATTTCTCCATGATATGGATATGGAAAATTGTGAAAACCATAAGCGTATTTTGGTATCTCTTGTAAAAATGATTTTAATAGCGTTTTCTCACTAGTTACCTACCAATGTTATGAAAAAAAAAAACTAGACAAAATACTAGTCTTCATAAAGAAGACCTTAAAATGATTCAACTAATATTGGTGTAAAAGTCAAGAGGCAACATCTAAAACCTTTGAAAGTATCCATCCAGTTAGGAACACGCGAACTTAAGGCTGGTTCCCTCTACGGTTTTTTGTATGAATAAAATTTTTGACTTAGTTAATTCTAATGAAAAATATGTTATTGTCAGTTCATTTCAAACTATACACACTCAGCTATTCACTGGATGACGAATTCGCCACTTCTTATCGGAAACAGCCGACTCACTTCCCTCACTATCTCCACACGCCACGACTTGCAATGATGAATGATCTGTCGAGAAGGGAGATTGCTGAACGATTTGGTCCCGGAAAACTCTGAAATTAATGTTACGCCTCGCGCTTCGTTAGCTGACGAAGTGACATCTGTTATATCCGACAACGGAAGCGAAACAAGGGCTAAGCCGATCGTCCGCCGCCAACTAAACTAAGTTTGTTTATCATAGCTTGCATAGTTGAACCAGTTTTCATACATCTGGCATAGTTTGTAGATACACATGTATGAAAAACTGGCTCAACTATGCAAACTAAGCTAAACTAACTTAGTTCAGTAGGCGATGAACGATCAGCTTTATGCTTTTACACATTTTTCTGTATCGAGTTAGACAGAGGTAGGTATGACCAAATATTACATACTTATCATAAGTATTTCTACAGTAAAAGTTTTCAGTAGATTATAAAAATTGGATAATATGGATGAGGTTGATCGAAATTAATTACTGGTACAATAGGTATTTTCAACCTTGTGGCTCTGTTTTTTTTTGTAATCTTCAAAATTGTATACCTATGGGGTGAAATGGTAGACCAAAGCCATAGGGACCTCGA
Source organism: Plemyria rubiginata (assembly GCA_963576535.1). NCBI lineage: Eukaryota > Metazoa > Arthropoda > Insecta > Lepidoptera > Geometridae > Plemyria > Plemyria rubiginata. The sequence goes on from OY754923.1 coordinate 8,501,630, forward strand.
TAATAGCACATGATGTGTAAAAAGCCTGCATTTTGTCTAAACCATAGCGTCAAAAGTCCTATTCAATAAGTCAACGCAAACAGTACGGAGCTAATCTACAAAATTGGTTCCAATGCCATTCTTATTCAATTGAAAAATTGACACCGAGAGCTACAAACAAAAAACCGAACCGCAGCACGCAAAACAGATTCCCAAAGTCAATTTCCAAATTGCCCGGCGACTATAAAGTCAACCCTCCTTAATCCAATCACACCCAGTCCTTGTCAACGTTTTGTTTCCTCTTTTGCTTAACTCACCACCCGAACAAGATCCCCTCGACCAACGGTAGCCGATTCTAAAACCACACAACACAAGAGTCAAGCTAGGCCAACATAAATTGGCAGCGTAGTATAAAGGAGTCAACAGCGCCACCAAAAAGACTCAAATCGTTTTACCAAAAAAAGAACACAAGAAGAAAATAATCCATTAGTTGGTTTGCGCGCAAATGCCTCGGTCGTTAAGGGGATACAACACGCGAAAAAGATCAAAAAACATTCGCATTTCGAACACGGGGATTCTATTATTTGGTGGCAGTCAAAGCTGGGGTTCGGAATTCAAAATGTGCTTAAATTCAATTCCTATTTCCGTTCCGTTTTCAAAATGTTTTTCTTTTTAATTTTCATTCGGGTCCATGGCGTGCTTGTTTTCGTCCATTCATAGTTAACGTGAGTGATCTTTTGTAGGGGCTCTCTGTGAAATTGGAGCGGGCAGTGTTTTCCCTTTTTGCCAGATCAAAATTGCCTTTCTGTCGCGTTACCTATTCGTCTTTTTAACTTGCCGAACTTGTAGCTCACTCACGATTTATACAATTTCATACGCTTTAAAACTAAGCACTTCGTTTTACCGATAAAAGTATAACAGATTTAAAAAGTAATTTTCACAGTTCTAAGCTATCAAATACTTTAAAACCCACTCGCCCCCTCGTTTCGCTGTGAAATGTAGCCTCAACATGGCTCGTGACATACATTCTAATAGTTTTATTGGGGGAATGTTTACTTAGGGCGACTTACAAGAGCCACTTACAAAAATGGTTTTGAGTTTCTCGGCAATAAAACTTTTCCTTTCGTATACTTTATGGTTTAGGCAGACTACATTTTTGTACAGTTTACGTGATTATAGAATGTTTGATGACTATTGTTCTTAGTTTCAGATGGACTGGCTTTAGAATTATTAAGATCTATGAAGTTATTTACGGAAAAAAGCCTGCAGTCGTAAAATCTTTTAATATTATAGCTGACTAAAAACTTTATTTCATTCCATATTACACAAAACAAAGTTTGTGTAAAAGAAGAGCTTAATGTTAGACAGCAGTTTCTTGAGATAAAGAGGTTGGTTTTTCACCTGTCAAGGTTGACCTGTCAAGGTTGACCTTGACAGGTGAAAAACTAACCTCCTTATTTTTCACCTATCAAAGTTAGTGTAAGTTTAGTAAAACTAAAAGAATATTATTAAATTACGTTTAAAGTACTGATTACCGACCATATTTTCATGACACATCTCCACCTTAAGTTTATGAAACTAGCATGAAACGGACACTGGCAGAATTGTGACAATCAGTCGCAGTAGCCAAAAAAGAAGAAGAAGAAGAGAATCAATTTTTTTAACTTCCTTAGTAAGTAAACTCTCCCAAAGCTTAATCTTACGGAAACATTCCAAAGCATCACTTAGGGACCCCCGAACCGGATGAATCCGGTTTTCAATTGAATCTCATGTCAGGGACGTGTCACGCGCGGTACATTACACACGAGGTCAAGATTCCGGGCGACGTCACGTGTTATTTGATAGGCTTTTGCGGGAAATTGTTTGGACAACTTTTAAGAAATGTAGGAGTCTTGTAGGGGAGATCTTCAACTATTAAGAAATCAAAAGACATGTTGGGGCGATCTAAAGATCTGCTCCTCACTATATGCTAGATTATAAATAATAAATAAATAATGCTGGACAATCCACACAGCACCATCTAGCCCCAAAGTAAGCTACTCAAAGCTTGTGTTATGGGTACTAGATTACTGATATATTTAATACATTATATACTTAGATAGATATTTTTATTATACATAGAAAACACCCAAATCAACGGTACAAATTTCTGCAGATCCTACACAAATTTGTTCCGAGGCGGGAATCGAACCCGTAACCTCTTGCGTCGCAGGCGGACTCTCGCCCGCTGCGCCACTGAGGTTGTTGATTATCATTATCATTATCAGCCTGTAGAAGTCCATGTAAAGCCATGTAAAGTGTGCTAAAGCACTGGAAGCACTGGTGGTATAGTGGTACTGTTCCCGCCTTCTGATTCTAGGGTAAACTCATTGGTAATTGGGTTCAAAGCCAACCAATGAGTTTTTCTGATCAAAATGTATGTGCAATACCAGTACGTACTCTCAAAACATGTGTCAATCAACAAGTGTTCTGTTTTGAAAGAAACTTGACCACAACATTAATAAGAAAAACGATTGTGACTCCACTCCATCCACAGACTTCCCGCGATCCTCACCATGTCGTCGGTAGATATACGTCTTTTTAAACAACATGGAAAATACCTTCCAAAAGAACTTAATACATTATCATAAAAATAAAGTATGAATAAGCTCTATTAACTTGACAAAAATTGATCGTAAATTCATTAGCACGACAATGACGCCAGAGCAAATTGCGATAAATATGAATCTGTCTACTTTATTAAAAAAATATTACCTAACAATACCGACAACAGCATTTTAACTTGAGCTTTATTTTTATAAAGGTAAAGTCACAAATGTTTTGAAGTTCTGGGCGTACTGTTTTGATGGTAAATTGAGTAGGGTGGTGCTACCAAGTCTTGTATCACGTCTATGGATTCATTTCGCGACAGGAGGGCTTGCTTAGTGGAGGAAACAATATTAACATCCAATATTCACCTTACTACAGAAGCATTCCCAGTACGGCATTTTTTTTTCTTCTACTTCCTGTTGTAACATTCGCTGGTCATCTGATGTTATGTCGTAACCCTTAGCTACGAGTACCTAAAGTAAAAGTAAAAAAGCCATTTATTCTACAAAAACAAAATTTAAAACATTTTCCACATTCATGCATAATACAAAATCAGATTAGTTTATCATAAAGGTACAATACAATACAATACAATAAGCTACGAGTATAACCAATAAAATCATATAATTTTTAGTTTTTCAAAATCAAAATTAATCTTGAAAACTGCTCCAACAATTTTCATGAAATAATAGTATGCAGGGAGTTTCGGGGGCGTATTTCGATTTAGCTAGGATTAATTTTTAGGAAATGTGGTCTCAGTGTTTTATCAGTGTTTTCAGGCAATGAAAAATATAAACGGAAAAATATGTATCTTCCTGACTTTTTTTTCCTGATTCTAAAGCGAGTAATAATACTATTACTTTTAAGCAACCGAAAAAAGCTCGATCACTACTTACAAATAATATACAGATACAGATTCTGATTACAGTACTTACAGTTTGTCACAGAAACAAAATGTTTAAATTGCGACCTCTGTGGCGCAGCGGGCGAGAGCCTGCCTGCGACGCAAGAGGTTGCGGGTTCGATTCCCGCCGCGCCTTGGAACAAATTTGTGTACGATCTGCAGAAATTTGTTCCGATGGTCTGGGTGTTTTCTATGTATAATAAAAAATATCTATGTAAGTATATAATGTGTTAAATATATCAGTTATCTAGTACCCAAGTACACAAGCTTTGAATAGCTTACTTTGGGGCTAGATAGTGCTGTGTGAATTGTCCAGCATTATTTATTATTTATTTATTTAAATAATGTTATAGTAAGTTAATATCAAGCAAGTAGATTTAACATCGTTTTAGGGCTTAATAAAAAGTCCTGTTATGTTTTTAATATCTCAATAAAAATAAATAAATAAATATTAAGAAAGTTGTGGTTACTTTTAGATAATTCAAAAGAAAACGTATGTAGTTTTCAGATGTTTATTGGTGATAAACTTGTTTGGATTTGAATGATGTTGTTGGTTGTCAGCCCTTTAACACAATCTTCTAAGCCAAAAACTAGTAATACAAACGTTTTTGCAGGAAAACTTGTATGGATCCAAATTGTTTTACTGGACTGTGTGGAGATTGCTGGTGTGCTAACTTGGTTTATTGCGATAAGTTTAGCGAAGGTATAGTGTGCGTCACGCAAAAAGAACGCCGGAAGGAGGGGGAGGGGTATGATGGCGCGAGTATTTTGTACTAGTTGCGCCCCGCGTATTCACCCGCGCAGATTTTAATCCCGGTATTCCCACGGGATAAAAAGCAGCCTATGTGTTATTCCAGACTGTAATCTATCTCTCTGACAAGCTTTATCCAGATCCGTTCAGCCGTTGCGGCGTGAAAGAGTAACAAACATCCATCCATCCATCCTTACTTACAAACTTTCGCTTTTATAATAGAGTAGGATGCGAAAACACATCCCCTCCACGGTTTTCCAGTGTTAATTCTTTTTGGTCGTCGCAACCTATTCTAGTATAGTATTCACTTATCTGTGGCAAAGGTAAGAATTGTGCTTGCAATTTTTTTTTAAACTTTGCCATCAAACTTCGCAACAGTATCATATACCTATACCTTCAAGGGAGCCATCCGAAGACTCCTGTCAATGTTTTCCGGCATCCCACAAATGTCCCGTGGTTTCTCGGAAATTTTCACCGTGGAAACTTTCCGAGGATAATATTTCACTTGTACTAATACTCCGTTGGAATAACTTTTGCCTTTGTTGTAGCGGAATTCTTTTGTGGGCATAAATTAATTTTGCGTTTTGCTTTTTGTTTTGATTGCGGATGTTTGTCAACTTTGTATTATGGGGTCCTGGAAAATCACTGGATTTCTTTATAAAAGAATGGCTGCGAGTTTTGAAAAAAATTACATCCTCGCTAAAATTCCCAACAAATATACATCATGAACAATTCGAATTAAAAAAAAATATTTCTTACCTCGTGGTTTCACCCACGCAGGTTTAAATGCCGGTATTCCCACGGGATAAAAGTAGCCTATGTGCTATTCCAGACTATAATCTATCTCTCTGCCATGTTTCTTCCAGATCCGTTCAGCCGTTTCGGAGTGAAAGAGTAACAAACATCCATCCATCCATCCATACTTACAACTTTCGCGTTTATAATATTAGTAGGATAGTAGGATTGAACTCCTACAGCGACTCTTTAAGGGGTTAAAGAGTCGCTATGCCTTATTATATATACTTTTAGAGAACATAAAAGAGCTATACTTTGAAACATCGATATAATAATATTTAAAATAAGTATGTAACGAAGAAGTATTCTAAATAGCCAATTCTTTTTTACTTATTTTCTGAATCTGTACCCATAAAAAATACATAATCTCATGGACATACCACCACTTTGAAGTCCTATCATTGCAATCGCAAAAGTTTTCACTACCAAATACCTACGGGAAAGTCAGTTGGCGCCATCGCGACATCCGGCACACAACCGACGCGTCATTTCCGCTTCCGCCGGATACGACCGCGCATCGCGAATAAATCGGCTGGCTAATTCGCACTGCACGCTATATTTATTTGTCCAACACAAAACTGACACCTTGGCACTGTGACCATTAATAGAGGCGGAATAGTTTCATGGATAAGTTTCTTTGTGTTGGAAACATTATCCTCTATTAGAAAGTGCCCCGTCTTTGTTTGTCATTACTAGTTGGCAAGAGATGGCAATGATTTATGTTTTATTTATCCTTTGACAGAATTTAATGCTGTTTTCTTATAGTCTGCGCTACACTGAATTTTATAAAACATCACCTTGCAGTGCTAACCGCTAGGACCATCCTGATTTTTACATTTGAATGACTATTTCATTGTTTCTTTCGCACCATGAGTTTCTATATAACAGAAGTTACCTACTTATAGATGCATTTGTATCGTAATCTTACATGCTGATACAAAATATTACAATAAAAAGAAGTGAAAAAAGTTTAACGATAAAATGTTTTTATTGCTGCTTTATATTTAATTGTGAGATTATTAGAAGCAGATCTAAGCTGGAAAATCTTGATCAACGAACTATTAAAACCGCGGTCTTATGGCTCGTCAGTAAAGCTCTAGTCCTTATGGCGATGACGACGGACGGACTAGAGCTTTGCCGATGACTATAACACCGCGGTTTTACTCGCTCGTCAATCAGGGGCTTTATAAACTAGAAAATGACGAATGTTGACTTTCATCTAACTTTGCTCCCAAGAGTTTGAGATTTTTTAAAACCTATACATGCATTAGGTACATTTATTTTCCACGAGCTGCATGAAAGGTACAAACAAAATCAGTGAACGTTCATGAACCGAGCTCCATAACAAACTTGCTCTGCAAACGTGCCCCGAAAGACGAAAGTTCATCAAGAAAACAAAATAGGATGTCGTTACTTCCTCGTTTGTTGTGCAAAGACACCATTCCATCAGCGGGGTGTGGAATACGCATTAACGTTCGTGTCCCCTGACCCGCGTTTGCGGAGGCGGCTAATGAACCGGCTGTATTGGCAGGGAGTGACCAACTGGCTACAAAGAACTAACTATGCCACTAGAAGACGCGTATGTACCTATATACTTTTTGTGTTTTGAAAGTATCAGGAGCCCAGAATTTAGAGAATGTGGGCCTTACTACAAAACGGTGTCTAACTTTAAACCAGTGTCTAAAATTAGCGCTGTCTCTGTTTGCCATTACGCAATGGCAAGAGATGTCAAAAGTTTAGGCAGTGTTTAACGTTTGCCTATTTTTTTGTAGTAAGGCCCTGTGTCTTCAAGACTTACTGAGATGCACAAACTATAATGATATAATACTGGCCGAATAAAAAAGAAGAAAACATTTTGGGTTATGTTACATCATTTGTTCGAAATTCGAACTATAAGTCGAACTGTAGGATGTAAAAAAAAACATTAAGTAAAAGCTTCACAACTTCGATCTTTAGATACGCTATATCTACTTGCGTATGTCTGAGGAAGTCTAAGTCAGACGTACGTCCAAATATTATATTTCCACATTTTGCAGTAGTAACCCCCGGTTTCTGAAAGTGCGATCAATACTTGTCAAGTCACTTGCTATCTCTAACTTATTTGAAGTAATAGCTGAAATAGCAAGTGACTTGACAGCCGATTAATGTTGATTGGGCTTTCAGAAACCGGGGGTTAGAATTCAATTCATTGAGTAACTTATAAAGGTAGTTACAAAATGCGTTCATGGTATTTCACCACGACCGATCAACTTTGATGCTACTCAGTAAGGATAAAAAGTTAATAAACAACGACTCATTGAACAATGAATGGATTGAAACCACCAACTAAAGCAATGATTCGGAACAAAACCTCTTTGGTAAACCATTATTCTGTAGACGTTCAAATCAGTGGCTATTACCGACACTCGACTATAATGAAAATCTCGATTTGCTTGAGATTTTGACAGAACTTTGACAGACAAACTCTGGAAATTGAGTGTTGGTAGTCGCCACTCAGTTGGTAGGAACATACTTTTGCTTATTACGATGTATACGTTATGACAGAGACAGAGAAATAAATCATAAAGAATGTTTTTAAACATAGAGTAGTAGAGCGTAGCTTAGAGTAGTAGAAAGTGTAAAGGGCTCCTCCAGGGAAGTACTACAATGCCTATTTCTTTCGACACGCAGCGTTGGTGTGTTTTGGTTTGAAGAGTGTGGTTGCTTGTGAAAATACAGGCATATCTGTGTATGCCTCAAGTAGCAGGACATAGGGCATATTGCCTCTTAATTTATGCACGCCAACCTCTTATCATCACCTGTCAAGGTTAGCTGAAAAAATGCTGTCTAGCATTACGATCTCCTTTTGTACAAACTCTGGCTGGTGCAACAAATAATTCAACAAATAAAAAAAATAATCACATCTAGCAAACCTTTTTCCTCGTGAGAAGACTGCGGACATTGGTTAATTACGCGCGATAGTCGGAGGCTCCTACGAGAGAATGATTGCTGCGCGGTAACGACGCTCTTGGACTTATACTGTCTTCGTGCTGCCATGAGAACAGCGGAGAACTGATTATCGCTCTCTCTAGCTCTTTGAAAAAATTATAAAAGTAAAGTAATATAAAAAAAGTTGGTGATTTTTCTTTCACACTACATCAGAACGCGAAATTAGTTGACTATAAGTCGCCAACAAGATGAATCGAATGCTATTGCATTGTGAAACTACTACTGGTTTGTTGTACGTTCGGAAGAACCTGTATTCAGATTAAAGGTTATTGAGCAACGAGAAAATGAGAAAGAAATCCGACGTCAAAATAGAAAAAAAAAAAACATTTCTGTAATTCACATCTAGCAAACTTTACTACTTGACAATTTATTTATACTAAATGAGAGCTATAAATTTTGTATGGAGCTGCGAAACTTCAAACCCCCCGCTAGACATCCATTATTTAGCATGTCTCCAAACTAGCTCAAACTTGCTCATTCACACGTTAGTTTTTAAAAAAGGAACACAATAAACCGTAAACTGGCAGGTTAGTTTTCAAAAATGGAACACATAATTTCAAACCGCTTGTTTCCCAGCCTTGTGTAACTAAGCACGTACTCAGTAATGTCATTCGGCAGTCCGCACAACAACTTGTTTATGGCCCGTTGTGTTGTTCGCACACTTACTATTTTCACCCTATCTGTTTACCTACTTGCACCTACTTTGGTCTGTAAATCAGCAATAAAATTTCAAAGTTCTTTTTTTAAAAGGTACTGCACACAGAGTATAAAATAAATAACATGAGACTAATTAGTATGTATGTAGTAACCTAAGTATAAAGAAAATGTACATAACAATTTTATTCTAAAATGTTTAAAGATTCGACTATCGAACGATAGTCGAATCATTTGAAGCTCGTGCATGTTACATTTACATACAATAATTTTCGCCTAAAAACAATTAGAAATCGGGCTCCGCAATATGTGGAGAGGCTTACTAGAATTTTAACAGCAGGATTCAGACAGTAAAACTAACTACGTGTTTTGCATGCCCGTTTACTCAGAATCCAGCAAAACGCTCAAATTTTCCCATTAACAAAACAAACACCATCAATCGCCCACTCCGAGCATCCATTCCGAAAATCATTAAACGCCGAAAGTTTTCCCTCAGGCCACAAGCAGGCCAGGTATCGAACAACTGCATTATTATCCCCTTCGGTACAACCGAGTGACAAACTCATAAACATTTGTCACTGGACGGACCGTCCAAGTAATTGCAACCCGCCATTACAAAACAACCAGCACAACAAGACCCGCAATGAACTCAACTGCAACATGAAATTGCAAAGGGTTACGCTGGAGAAAGGGCCTTGGTAGCGTGGTTGGCGCATTACTTATTGGTGCCCCGAAACGTTTAACCGATCCTGTTCTAAATTTGAACAAATAATTTACGAACGGTCACTCTTGACACCGCTTTAAAACTAGGGCTGTCACAAATTGAAAGCAGTTCAATAATTTCATAATAAGTATATCGTGATTGTCAAGGTTCCGAATTTTTATAGGAACTCCTTGTTGTTTCCAGCTTCTGACTCCTGCCCGTCAGTAGCCAGATTCATTTTATTTACAGGTTCATTTATTATTTTTTTATTTTTTTGGCGCCGTAGGTACCTACTTTATGTACATTTGACATTTTACGTTTTTTTTTTAAATAATCAAAAATTAGGGAAACAGGGATTCAATTGACTCGGAAGGATTAAGACAGGATCAGTAAAATTATACATATAAAATTATACAAGGTAAGGATATATTATGTACACATAGATTATAGGTCATTATATTTACAAAAATAAACTAAATTTTAATATTATTTACATACAGGTTCATTCATATCATGGCCGATATTCTATAATTAAAATCATGTCAAGAAGTTTTTATTCAACAAGGCAATATGCAACTACATAAATTTTACCTTTCAATTTAGACACAAACATTTTTTTTTTTAAATACCCATACACAAACAAAACAATAAAATATAGCCAATAGATGCAGTATTACAGTAAGTAGTATTAATTTGACTTTCTAGAGGAGTGATGGTCTAGAGGCAGCGGTTTCGCCTTCCAATCCGATGGTAAAGTGGTATCAGTGGACGGTTTTTGTATTCAAAAAATTTATGTGCTCAGTTACCTACCAGTACTCTCAAACGGTGAAGCAAAGCATTCTGAGAAACCGCCTTGTCGAAAGAAGCCTCTTGAAAAGCACTTAAAAATCCTTTCATCGCATTGTTTTGTAAGAAACTTATGACACAACAAAAAGAAGAAGGATTGGAGTTGCACATCCTACATTCCTGCCAGCCCTACGCTGCCGATGAGTAATAAAGGCGAAGTCCAACGGACGCCGCGGCCGCAGGCAGTATTGATGAGCGCGCGGTCGTCACCAACAAAACAAGTGCGCGCTTTTATCCTCTGAACAGTAGTGGAATAGACCCAACTATGGTAGCTTTTAAGTTTGGCAAGTTTAAAAAAACTACAGGGTTTTATTTCAAATTGTGTGTGCCTCAATAGTAGATAGTATTAAATAGCAACAAAAAAAAATTTAATAGACTCTTGATATGACGTAATAAATATTTTTCTTTAGGTAGGTCTAGGTGAACAAGTGTTTCCTAAAACTCTAGTGAAGTTAGTGAACCTACCTACTTCAGATTATTTTTAAGCCGCTAATAAAATCTACAAAAACAGAAAAATCGTATTTCCATGTACAAATAAAAACTAGTATGAATAAACAAAATAAATAGAATAACACGTCCATTCGTTTTATTCGGCCGAAACTAAAACCACTAAAACACCGAAAATTTCGATGATCATGCAAAACAATAAATGCTACATTGCACTCATAATCTGATAATTAATACAATTTCCGCTCTCGTCGTTTAGATAATAATTTTGTAAGCAGTAACACTGACATGGAATTTTTGTTTTAAATTAACTAGCGACCCGCCCGCGCGCCCCTGCTTCGCAAGGGTGCACATATCATGCATGTATTATACATATAAACCTTCCTCTTGAATCACTCTATCTATTAAAAAAACCGCATCAAAATCCGTTGCGTAGTTTTAAAGATTTAAGCATACGTAGGGACATGGGGACAAAGGGACAGGGACAGAGAAAGTGACTGTTTTATACTATGTAGTGAAGAACAGCTCGATTGCGTTACATTGAGCGACATAGCGACAACATTCTCCGCAGTCCATTATCGTTGTAGCATATACCGCGTAGTGTAAACCAAAATATTAATCCGTAACTTTTTTTATCACATCTACTTATTTGCACTCTTTGTTCTTAGGGAGGAAAAGTGATTTGAATTTGGAATGTTGATTGTAGGTCCAGTCTCCAGAGAAAAAAGGCCAGGGGCCTGTCTAACTTGAAGGCCAACCATGGCGATATTCTGGGTTTCAAGCGTTTCAAGTGTCAAACTTTCTGTTCTACATATCAAGTTCATCTGTGACATTACGATACTACATATTCCCTCATCTGTGTCGATTACGATTACCAGCGAGTTAGGACAATTAGGCCCCAGATGTTACGACAAACAAAAATCATAAAACGGTAGCAATTCAAACCGGTTTCAATCTCAAGACTCCAAATGCATGACTAAACAAAAGTTTGCGGAACATCTCCCAAACTAATAAACAAAGATTCTGAACTTGCAGGAATCACTGCGGTGGTCGCGCCGAGGTAATTAATGTTAGGTCGCTAGGACCCCCGTCTTTGTCTCCGATGACCGCAACGTCTTCGGGTACCAACAGACACACTTACTGCTATATTATAATAAGACTGCTACAGCTAGTCGGAAGATTACAACATTGCATTTATTTACAAAGAAAATAATGAGTAAAAGTAAAATAAAATGACTAAATACACGTGAAACAGCTGAGCTATCAGCCTTTAAGTCGGTGCCAGTTGAAGTGCTAAGTAGTAGAGCTCTTTGAGAAGGGCTCGTCCGGGGAAGTACTACCACCATGCCTTTTTCAGCCGGCAAGCAGTGTTTCTGTGTTTCGGTTGGAAGAGTGGTTGCCAGTGAAATTACAGGCACATGAATGAGGTCTATCATAAATATACCACAAGCTAGGCCAGTAGATCCAAAGGACGTCTTTTAATTCTCTCGTTATATCATGGTCAACTTCAAAATCAACTGGGCGAACTTTTTGTTCTATCAGAAATTATAAAAAAAGCTTGATTAAGGCGTTGACAGCACCTAATTTTTCTCTCGCTCGCACGATTCGACGTTTTGCAAGATATAAAATCACTAATGCCAGTTTCGCAAAATCGCAATCAACCATTTTTCGTGCAATCACATTGCACAGATTTTAGTAAAAATTTCATTTTGATCGATACAAGTTTTCCTATTCAAAAGTTTGCTTATGTACGAAAACTAGAAAAGCAAACTTTAAGGTTACTTACATTTATCATAACATTTTTTTTTAACAAACTGTGTGCAATGTGATTGCACACAAAATGGTTGTTTGTGATTTTTCAATATTGGGAGAAGTTATTTTATATCTTTCAAAATGTCGAATCGTGCGAGCGAGAGGTATATTAGGTGTTGTCTACGCCTTAAATATTTTTTTACGATTTGTAAATATTTCAATTGTATGCTCTCACTATGACAAAAATCATTTTTAAACATCCTTCTCGTCCAAATAAACGTCCACTAAAAGAAAAATGATGATAGTTCTGCACCTCAAGGTATTCCTGTTAAATTAGGTGATCCATCTAAGGGCAAAGGGCGGTAAGGGTCCAATAAATTAGTTAAGGACAGTTGGGCTAATAACAGGACGAAATGGCACTGCCAACGCCATATAACTTGCCCCCTGACAAATTACGACACTCTGTTTTGGAAACACCCTGTTGTACACAAATTCATTTCATAGCACTTTGAAATCGTGTTTTATTGGCCTTGAAGAAGTTCACTTGGTCCCGACCAGCAGTGTCATCAAAAATCATCAGTAGTTCAGTGGCATTGCCGACAACTGGAGCCTTATGCACTATGACCATTTGCAGCGCGATCACGGCTAAGACAAGGCACCGGTGTCATACTGTCAGGGCAAAGTATCTCCTATGTCATAAAGAATAAAGCCCTACATCAAGTTTTGACGTTTCACGGTTTGGGGCAAGGAATCTCCTATTGTCATAGTGCATAATGGTGAATACCTACGGAAGTTAGGCCTCATGTGCCTATAATTTCACCGGCACATACCCTTCAAATTGAAACACAGCAACTCCGGTTTTTATAAAACTCGCTGATGAAACAAGCAGATGGCCCACCTGATGTTAAGTGGTAACCATTACCTATAACAAAGCTTCACCTCGTAATCACGCACGATATGAACGTGCCCTACGATGCACTGCCCTGCGTCCATCAACTTGAGGCATACAGATGTTAAGCCTCATGTGCCTGTAATTACACCGGCGACCACACTCTTCAAACCGAAACACAGCAACGCTGCTTGGCGGCAGGAAAGGTGGTGGTAGTACTTCCCCGGACGAGCCTTTCACAAAGAGCTCTGCTACTCTTTTTAAATGTTTGCATGTAAAAGCAAGATTTTTAAATTTTAGCATTTTATACTGGTTGGTTGGTAGCTGTGTAGCATTAAACTCGCCTTTTCTTCAAACTTGGTTTGGTATAATAAAGAATTGAATAAATAAACCGTGAGGAAAAATAACAAGAAAGCCGGACCAAAACGAGCAAGAAACACAAACACGCGAATAATTTTGTCACCACCAACAGATAAATATTGTGATATTTATCGCCGACACGAGACAAAGGTCCGGGTAATTACTCGGAAGGCATAGAGGCTCCCTGTGGAGTGACGATCACGCACGTCTTAGGCCTCGACCCCATAACTGAATCGGTTATTTTAGAAAGCAAACAACCAGGTTTTTTTGAAAATAGTGATTTTGACGGGTTCGTATTCTCTGTGGATAAAAATACTTCGTAAAATGATAATACGTCTGAAAATACTTTTATTACCATAATTTAACGTTAAATGTGTAAAAAAACCATAAAACGCCATTAAACTGAAAGTTATTTAGTTTTTTTGAGTCTCGTGAAAAATTTGGGTTCACTGACATGTTCTCTTTCTTAAATAAATGATTCAACTGTAGTGCCTTACTGCCTATATTATCACCAGCACAGTAACAAAAATTGGTTTTTTTACTGGTTTTCGTAGGTATGCACACTTAGGTTTACCTGTTTGGATTCAAAACTTATAAATGATACTAATAGTACTAGTGGAAATCCGTGGTCTCTGCCTACCCCTATGGGAAATAGGCGTGATTTTATGTATGTATGTAATAGTACTAAGTAGCGCCCTGCGGTTACACCCGCGTAGTTTTAAATGTGTTATTCCAGACTATAATATATCTAAGTGCCAATTTTAAAAGAAAGAAAGAAAATACATTTATTTGACATATTTTTTGTATGTTATATATGTATATAATGTTTTGTATTATTTGTATGTACCTATGTATTTCTTTTCTTGTTGTGTAAACAAGAAAAGAAATACATAGGTATATACAAAATTACAGCTATAAACAGAGACAAAACGAAAGAAGAAACAGTACCAAAAACAAAAGAAAACATAACTGTACGCCAAAAACGCCCTGACTCAATTTTCACCAAGATCCGTTCAGCCGGTCTGGAGCTATAGAGTAACATCCATCCATCCATACTTACAAACTTTCGCGTTTATAATAGTAGCAGGATTATAATAGGAAGGATAGGTAATGTGCGAGTATGAAGTCCTTGATGAAGTCCCTAGACGTCCCGCGATCCTTACAATGTATAGACTTATCCAGGAAGAATGATTCTGAACCCTCTCCATCCATTAATTTCCCGTGATCCTCACAATCGGTCTGTCGGGTATAAAATAAATACAATTATTAGTGCTCGAAAGGAGTCTCATTGAAACGCACATAAAATCCTTTCGTTCGAAAACAAACATTTTTTTTTATTTTTTTTAGTTACTAGTTTATTTTTAGCTGTTGTTTGTTAGTTTATTAGTGACACGACATCAAACAGAAGATTATTCGGTTTTGTTTCTAATTTTCTAAGTTTTTCTAGAAACGATCGGTTTCAACGATAAGACTGCCCATTGAAAAAGATCCCCATGCATTGATTAAATCCTTTTTCGTTCATTTTGGAGTTCAATAAAGAATTTTTATTCATTCATAAATTAATAAATATTATGTAGATTAGAAAAACGAATTACACTGCGTTTGAAAAGAACCCACACGTTAAAAAAAAAGCTACGTGATACCGAAGCTAGAGCGCTATTGAAATGACTCCACATTCTGCCTTACATTGACACGAATGCGCGCGCTCTAAGCGCGAATCTTCTTCACCTATCAGGCTAATCTACGCGGACGGGTGCGCCTGCGCATAAATTCGTGCGCCGCCGCCGCGTAAACCACTCGCATCCTACAAGGGTGCCCACTCAACATGAGATGGAGTCAGAACTGCTCCTTGCCCCTATCAATATTTTTTTAACATCATTGTTATTATCTTGATTCCTGTTGCAATTAATTCTCAAATATATACCTACATTATTAGTACTTGGGCCAAAACTAAACTATTAGTAGTAGTTTTAGTAGTAGAGCTCTTTGTGAAGGGCTCGTCCGGGGAAGTACTACCACCACGCCTTTTTCTGCCGCCAAGCCGCAACGCTGTGTTTCAGTTTGAAGAGTGTGGTCGCCGGTGTAATTACAGGCACATGAGACTTAACATCTGTATGCTTCAAGATGATGGACGCAGGGCAGTGCATCGTAAGGCACGTTCTTATCGTGCGTGACTTACGAGGTAATGCTTTGTTATAGGCGATGGCTACCACTTAACATCAGGTGGGCCATCTGATTGTTCCATCAGCTACTAATCACTATTAGTAAGTAGTAGTATAAAGTGTTTAAAAAAATAAATAAAACAGAAATTTTCTATTTTAATACTTAGCTAACCCGGTTTGTAATTTCGCAAGGAAGTGGTACTGTATCTATGTTTCAGGTCCTCATTGAGTCCATCAGCTTACTCCATCCCTGTAATGTTGCGGTGTCCTACAAGGATGGCCACTCAGGCCGAGATACTGGGTATCAGGGGACAATACCGCCGATACCAAGATTCATTGTTATCCGATCAACACTTTTGTTTACTTAATGTTAAAGGAAGGTGGCGTAGACTTTAGCTTAAAACGCACTAAAACGAGTGTACATACCAACAGGTAGAGACCAAGCTACAAAGCCAAAGGAAAATAAAGCTTACGACAACGACATAAAACCGTATTGCCGATTGCGTATCCATCTTTACGTAAAACTGTGCAAAAGTAATTTCTTAAGAGCTAGAGGGCGGCCAAAAACCTTCTGACACAAGATATGACATCTAGTGTCAGCAGGTTTTCGGCCGCCACCCGTCATAGGTCTGGAACGATAACTCAATCCCTCAAAACACTCACTAGTCACAGATCCAAATGGTCTAATGGCGTCTAAACTGTGAAAATTGTTTAATTTAGGGCTGTCACTAGTTCTCTTTGTTTGTCACTGTTCACAGTTCAGATGGTAGGAGCCACCATTACAATTCCACCGAGAACCAACATTTGTTTAATGTACGTTGGTATTGGTTCTTTAGCTGGTTAATTATGGGTTTTAGAAGTGGTTGGAGGAGGCTTTTGCTACTGTGTCCACAGACTCAACACCTATACAAAAATAAAGGGAAACTACATTCTCTACTCTAGAATATAATACCTAAGGTTTAAAAAAAAATTGTAGCAGAAGGCAGAGCAACTACCATCACATAGTACTTGAGGTCGATCAACTTGATTAATTAACTTCAAAACTTTCAACTTTTTTTACAAGACAGTGAGAACAAACTAAGTGACATTGGAAACGCGCAGAAGATTTTGCACTAGGGTGACAATATTTCTCGTGGCCACCCGCGTTATCGAATTACGATTTACGATGTTGCGGATATCTGTCGATGCTCATGTCCAGCATTTTATCTTTTTACATTGCCCCGCAGAAATATTTGTCGCCCAAAGATATTTATTATACGATTGGCCATTGATACGACCGCGCGACAAACTCGGCCTCTTTTGTTTTGTTTGTATCGTGTTTATGTGTTTTAAGAAACATGCGCGTTGAAGATTTATTAAAATCTCAGCGTGTGTAATGTTTTCTGTTTATAGCGAAAATGATTTTACATTGTGGCGTGCTATTTCTTAGATGTTTCAGAAAATGTCGAGATCAAAAAACGTTTTCTTCAAGTTTATTTATTTATTTATTTCGACACACCAACAACAGATACATAATGCTAGATTAATTAATAAATTATAAAGTAGGTAGTGGTGTCAATTCTGTTGTTTAGTTTTCCTTAATTAACCTAATTTGACAGCACTAAAAATAATGCCGTCTCTTTCTAAAGAACCGAAATGACAAGGATGGCTATAATTTTAGAACTGTCAGATTAAGTTGGTTTAGGATAATGCAACAACAGAATCGACACCAGTATATGCGCTGTCACTTACAGGTGTGAATTGAATGTTCTTTTTAGCTCGTTCTGGTTTTTGTTTTTGGCACCTGTCCGTCATTCGACTGACAATCTTGCCAGTGCCAATTGATTATTATAATACTTTTTACCAAGGAGTTTGAATGCTACGTACACTTTTTACTCATACATACATTTAATTTATTTATTAAATCAGACAATTTTAGTCCATATTTTGTTATTGAACTTAAAGGCTAACTTATTTGCTATGTTAGTACCTATTTATTATAATAAAAGCAAGAACCAGGTAAGCAAGTTTTGTGGCTTTCATTCGGTACCCGATCCCTCAGTCTCATGATATGAGACTATCGGATCAGGACCCGAATGAAAGACTTCACTACGGGCAGGTCATACCTATCAGGTATGACCTGCAGGATGCTGTTGATGCTGTCCCTTATTTAGTAAATGTTTGTAAATGTGACGCTTAGGTACATTTACAAAAAATCACATTTATGTATTAGTAGGACTAGTAAGATAATTTAAAGATTCAAATCAAGCAGCGTTGCTGACTGCTGTGTTTTGGTTTGAAGGGTGTGGTTTCGGTGAAATTACAGGCACATGCAGCTTAACAGCAGTATGCCTCGAGTTGATGAACGCATGGTAGGCCATCGTAGGGCATATTCCTATTACGTGACTTACGAGGTTACCATTAAACATCAGATATGCTATTTGCTTGACCCATCAGCAAGCAGCATAAAAAAGGTGGTAGGGCTCTTATTTTAGTGCATTATTTTGTTACCAAAATAAATAAATATATCTGGAAGTTTCACACAGCACTATCTAGCCCTAAACTAAGCCAAAGATTGTAATATGAAAACCAGATAGCTGATAGAATACTTAAATAGTTTTTTAAGTACATACTTATATAACACCCAGACAAAGGACAAACCGCCAGTTCATCACACAAATGTTTGTTCTCAGTGGGGATCGAACCCACGGCCTACAGCGCAGAAGGCAGAGCTACTATCAACTGAGCAGTGAAGGAAAATCCGAGTGAAAGTATAAACTGAACGTAAGGGTCGTTTCAAATAACTCAGAGTAAATCATGGAAGCATCCTAAAAGCCCCCGCAATCATAACGTTATTTCACTGAAGAAATAGTGTCGTTAGCGTGAATGTTTCAGGTGTGACGGAGAGGTACTGTGACCCGTGAATTGCCGTGAGGGCCGAATTTAGTACTGTTAAGTGGGTGTACCGGTAGTGGAAACCGCGGAGTCCCACGTGTTTTTTATTTTAGTTTTTAGCCAAAAACGGGACCAATTTTATGGACACAGTACTAGAAAATACTCTCAAGTCAATCAACCTCCATACGCAATGCGTAAGAGGTTTACTTGTGTGCTATTTCAGACTATAATCTAACTCTCTGCCAAGTTTCATCCAGATCCGTTCTGCCGTTCCGGCGTGAAAGAGTAACAAACATCCATCCATTACAAACTTTCGCGTTTATAATATTAGTAGGATATAGGAAAGTGATATCCTAAGTCCGTCACTGAAATCGGCCATCAATAGTAACGGTCGCCCCGCGAGAGTCGTACAGTCGCGGTAAAATCATTCCCCGTCGAAAATATCAATAAAATACAAACGCGTGCGTCCGCCGGGACTCGTACAGCCGCGAGCGAATTACAAATGGCCCCAAACACCGCCCTGGCCTTTTGATGGGACACTCTTTTTAAATGTGCCCACTTAGGCGATTCCTTCATAACATCAACTAGTAACCTACAAATAGACTTTAAGATACCCATTAAATGGGCATAAAAACCATTATAATGCCAATGGGGTTATGTTCTGGATGTATTGTAACCCCTACTAAAGAACATCTTCATTCCACCACAGGACATAGAGCTACATATTTATTTATTTATTTAGACAATAATAACACAGCATTACAGTTACACCAATGCGCTATGGAATACAGACAAAAAGGATAAAGAATAAAAAGAACATACACAATAAATTAACATATAGAACTGATTCGAACACTATCATTTAGCTCACAGTACCTCATACACTCTCTACACAGAATCATTTGTTTACTACTTAGCACACAACATACAAAACATGATACTTAAATATACATAAAGGAAGAATAATCATAACAAAAGAAAGACTTATGACTGAAAAATGAATAATAAAAAACTACTACTATGTATACTACAGCAGCAAATAGGTCTTAAGCTCAGCATAATGCCTACTTGAGGCGTTTATTATCAAAACCAAAGGAAGAAAGACTACGACTCAATACTATCCATTCCTGGTTAATACCACCAATTCGCACGAAGCGCTTCGCTTCAACCTTCATTATAAGGAGTGGAACTCGTTACCGTCGTCTGTTTTTCCTGACCATTACAATATGAGTCTCTTCAAGGCAAGAGTGAAAATGTCCTCTAGACCGTTCTGCTCCAACGTAGGCTACCTCGTCGCTTACCATCAGGAGAGATTGTAGTCAAAGGACGGTCTATCAAGTCTACCATCTGCTGGTTCTATCAGCAAGTACCACGATAAAACTTTTTGGCCACCTGATATAAAATGGTAACCATCACCTAAAACAAAGCGTTGCCTCGTAAGCCACACGATAGCAACGTTATATATAGCACGATACCACTGCCCTGCGTCCACCTCCAGACGACCTCAGTGGCGCAGCGGGCGAGAGTCCGCCTGCGACGCAAGAGGTTGCGGGTTCGATTCCCGCCTTAGAACAAATTTGTGTACGATCTTCAGAAATTTGTTCCGTTGGTCTGGGTGTTTATGTATAATAAAAAATATCTATCTTTGTAAGTATATAATGTATTAAATATATCAGTCATCTAGTACCCATAACACAAGCTTTGAGTAGCTTACTTTGGGGCTAGATAATGCTGTGTGGATTGTCCAGCATTATTTATTTATTTAACTTGAGGAATAAAGAGGTTAAACCTCATGTGCCTGCAATTTCATTCAAGCAATCCATTGAGTGACCACAATCGATAGTGAACTGCTTCATTGAAAGCACGTTCTCACTAAATCGGGGGACAGTATCCCCGAGCACTCGACCTCCACCTCCAGCTATTTATTGGCCGTAATTAAAAAGAAAACAGACAAAAGGCTCGCAGCTGACTCGAACGTGATCTGAACATTTGAGTGTTAGTGATGTGACCTTTTTGTTATTTATTTATCGATGAACATAATCTCTGACTGGAAGAGATCGCTCTCAGCGATAAGACCGCCCATTGTACAGTTAGTTTTATTCCTTATTTCTTTTAGTGTACCTACTGTTTTTCTTTTATGGTGTACAATAAAGTATTTTCATTCATTCATAATTTGAAATTTATAGTTTCTGAATTCAAAAAAGGCTACAGCTAGTGTGAAGTGAAGGCTATGGGACAGCTACGTGATGCCTACAAAATGGCGACGGGATGGGATGTCTTTGGTCATAAGTCAAACAGCTAGGGTAAAAGTCTTTTAAGACTTTAAGTTACTTAAAGTTTTTTTAGCTTTTGCTAAGAACACTGATGTTAGAATGCATCATAGCTACCTAATGCCTTCGTGACCTACCTGTCACGTGACTTAGTGACCTAGGTATTGGAAGCGTCCGCAACAGCTGCGAGATGTGTATAAAATGGGGGACCAGCCAGATTATTGATGCCTATATAAGATGGCTATTTAATGGCGACGGGACAGCTACGAGATAGCGACGAGATGCCTACAAAATTGCTATAATGATGATTATTCTTTTATATCGGCTTTTCTCCATCCAAATGTTGTCTGGAAAGGATTGCTTGTTAGCGATAAGACCGTCCATTACACATATCTTTATTGTTATTATTTGTTTTCTTTTTTGTTAGTTTGTAAGGTTTAAGCATTTTCATTCATTTCATTCATAATGGTACCTTATTGTTCACGCCGATTAGCGCCATCTAGCGGTCCATGGATCAACCAATTGACAGCACCCAGTGACGGCATCTTGACGACCAAGCTGCCACTGTCATCTGTACTTCGATATACAAAAAAGCAAGAAGAAGACCTGCAGCGAGCTTCACTTCATACGTTAATACGTTGATTCGACGTCAACTTCACGACATTACAAGCAATTCGTCATCATCCGTTACACCTACTCGTTTAAAATTGTAATTAGCATCTTTATAAAATATACGTTAAATATTTGTAAAGAAATAAATTCATTGAAGACATCCCCGGCTACATCCTCAACAGTAGGAACCTAATCGTAGGCTCAAACATTGGTCCTTACGAGCCGAACACAGAAGAAGAACACAGCTGTAGCTGTGGGAAGCGTCGGTCCAGAGTCCCGTTAAGTCCTGGATCATTGGAAGAGGAGAAGAGGTGTTGGAGCAGCGGCGAGCAGAAACGGTCTGGTCATCTCACCCATCCTAACCTCTCCCATTCCAACAATTTGCGTTAATTGTGCCGTTTTCGTATTTCAGTCGCGTCATACTGTGTGCCTCACGTCGCCTGAACCGGTACCGAAAGGAAACTGTAAGTACTTTTGCCTTTTTTAATCTGCCAAAATGATAGAAGAGGAGGTTTTCCAAGCTGCTACGTCTGTTGATTCCGTTAAAATCAGAGTAGATAGGCCCGTATCCCCTAGGTTACAAGCTACCACAGTAGTTCAAAGCCGCCTCCCTGACCTCAGAAAGCAGCGAGGTACCATAAAAGCTAGATTAACTTTATTCGAAAGGTATCTCAGTAAAATTCAAATAGATGAAGTAGCATTAAACGCTACCCTCCGAGCAGAAATTGATTTACGTATGCAATCTCAAACCGTTATTTTTGAAAATTTTAATAAGGTTCAAGCTGATATTGAGCAGTTATCCGTAGAATGTGACCTTCCGGCTCAATTAGAATACAGAGAAGCATTCGAAGCTCAGTATTTTTCTCTGATGGCTACCGCGAAGTGTATATCAAACAACGCAAATCAACAAGTAGTGTCTTTTGGTTCCGTAGGCAAGCATGCGTCGATTAAGCTGCCAGAAATCAAATTACCTGCCTTCGACGGTTCATATGACCAATGGCTCGAATATAGGAACTCCTATCTCACCATGATCCATGACCGTCAAGATTTAAACTCGATACAAAAGTTTCATTATTTAAAATCATCACTTAGCGGTACTGCTTCTCATGTGATTAGTGCGTTAGAATTTACTGCCCCTAACTACGCTCACGCTTGGAATTTGCTAGAAAGCCGGTTTCAAAATAATCGTTTATTAGTGCAAAACCATGTCAAATCGTTATTTGCCACTCAGTCGCTTCAAACTGAATCACCTGCACAGATTAGGAAGTTAATAGATTCGACATTACGCAACCTAAGAGCCCTGCAATCGTTAAACGAACCCACCGATTCATGGGACACATTAGTCATTTATTTAATTGTGTCAAAACTTGACCCGTCCACAGAACGCGAGTGGGAGACTCAGAAAGGTTTACTCGTCACAATGAAAGGTAACGTCGCATCCGATACGACTAATAAGATAACGTTAGACGACTTAATTGTTTTCCTTAGAAACCGTGCTGATATGTTGGAGATGATTAAGTCGAATAGCACTAAACATGTAGCTTCATCTCAGCATACTGCTTCTAATAGGTCACACTCAATGCAAAACAATAAGCAGTCTAACTCGGATTCGAACCCGCAACCACAAACGCATTCGTACGCGTCACAAAAATTCGTTTCTAATAATAGTAACAAACAAAGCAGGTTTTGTGTTCTTTGCGGGAACGATCACTATTTATATTCGTGTGCAAACTTTTTAAATATGACCGTAGAAGATAGGCTTAAATTTATTAGGAATAAAAAAGTTTGTCAAAATTGTATTCGTTCTAACAGTCATTCATCAAATGAATGCTCGTTTGGTCCTTGCAAATTATGTCAAGCCAAACATAATACGTTGCTTCACAACATTGACAATTATACGAGCGAAGGTACGGACGCGTCTGCGCATAGCGATACATCTACGCTACCGATACCTAGCCTACACCGATCAGCTGATACGTCGGTAGGCACTGAGCGCAATGTGCTGACATGCCATGCAGCGGTACAGCCGGTGTTGTTATCTACAGCGCTCATAGATGTACATGACTCGAATAATCGCTTACATACCGTTAGAGCACTTCTTGACAGCGGAAGTCAAAATTGCTTCATCACACAATCGTTAATTAATCGTTTGCAATTACCAACAATACAGTCCACTACTCGCATTTCTGGTGTGGGACAAAGCGTTTCCCAAAGTGCTCACACCTGCAAAACAATCATACGTTCCAAAGTAAATGATTTCCATACGAAAATACAATGCTTAGTTCTTCCCAGTATCACATCAAAGTTACCTTCGTTAGACGTTAACTGCGAAGGTATACGTTTACCTAGCCATATCTCGCTCGCAGATCCTACGTTTAGAATCTCGTCCGACATAGATATACTTCTAGGTGCGGATATATTTTGGGACCTACTTGGGGAGGCTAAAATAAAACTCAGTGCTGGTCCATGCCTACACGAATCGAAATTCGGGTGGATCATATCTGGCCCTATTCGTTCAAATTATTCGTTTAACATTGACCGAGTTCAATGCAACCTAGTTCAGGTCGATTTACAATTGCGTAGATATTGTAAATCAGACGAACTTACTGTGAAGGAATCAGATTATTCGTTGACTGATTCATTCACCGTGGCCAACGATCGTTGTCGTGCCATATTAAATAAGTTAAATTAGTTATTCACTACAATATAAACAGTTAATTTTCGTTAACCTTTTTTCTTCATTTATTCGTTTGTACAGCACTTTTGTGCATATTTATTCGTAACATTATCGCACTAGTAGGCGCGCTCAGCTGTAGCCTAGACTCCAGAACCGGTTTGTTATCCGTGGAGAAGCTCGACCGCTCGCTTAGCATGCCTACGCGCGCAGTGCAACGTCAATCGTTTGATAGTAAATTCATAAACATAATAATAGTTTACCGTTGTACTCTAATTATTATCGTAAAATCGTAAATAAAAATAACATTTTATCGCTGGTATTAGGTTGTGTCATGCGATTAACTTTCGTTTTAATAAAATACATCCTGTGCTGTGTTGTGATAAACACCCTTCTAGGTTTTTGTGCGAACAACAACTTCGGGTAAATTTTATGCGTGAGAACTTGAGAAGTGGTATGTGCTAAGTAGGTACATGTTCGAGAAATTCGTATAGAACCTCGAAGGCAGAGGTACTCAGCTGATCCTACACAGGATTGTTATTTATCTTTTATCGTTTTATGTCACTTTGCGGCAAGACATATCAGATTTATTCCGTTAAATTAAAATAATTTTATCATTACTACACATTCGTATCTAATTCGTATTTATCATATTTAAATTAAATTTCTTATTTCGTTATTATCATTACATTCGTTTATTTTTATTTGTTGTTTCACTGTCATCATTTTGGCTGGTTATGGAAGGCAGGAGTCAGGTCCTTTAGTATCAGTTAGGCCGTGTATCACTAAGGCATGGTACGTGGACTTCGGAACGGTACAAACGCGAATTGAAACCGTCCCGCATTCCCGTCCTTTGTCCCTTTTGTCCTCAGATACGAGCTTCACCACTGACTCCAGCGCACATGACCGACCGTTGACGACTTCAGCCTGCGAGAACCCGGCGATCGATGGGAACTCCTACGTGACTGAGACGCTACGATCGGATGGAGCTTCACGAGCAGGCATCGAGTACCTACCTACGTGCCAGAGCTCCATAAATGCATGAAGCAGAAGATTGTGAGCGTACCTACGAGTCAGAGCTCAACAACCTCACTCAACCAGCCTCACCAGCCTGCCAGTAACGACAAGACAGTAAGCAGCAGCACAATCCGTTCTTCATATTGGAAGCGTGTATCCTGGTACTTCCAAGGCGGCCGGTATGTTCACGCCGATTAGCGCCATCTAGCGGTCCATGGATCAACCAATTGACAGCACCCAGTGACGGCATCTTGACGACCAAGCTGCCACTGTCATCTGTACTTCGATATACAAAAAAGCAAGAAGAAGACCTGCAGCGAGCTTCACTTCATACGTTAATACGTTGATTCGACGTCAACTTCACGACATTACAAGCAATTCGTCATCATCCGTTACACCTACTCGTTTAAAATTGTAATTAGCATCTTTATAAAATATACGTTAAATATTTGTAAAGAAATAAATTCATTGAAGACATCCCCGGCTACATCCTCAACAGTAGGAACCTAATCGTAGGCTCAAACACTTATTTTAAAAATGTTTGTCTGAGTAGGTATTACTTAGCAAAAGTTAAAATGGCTACAGTACAATGTATAGCTCTTATCGTATTTCCCGAGCTATTAGATAGATATAAGTTAAATCGCTTCTCTACAATCTATACAGGAAAATCGATAAGAACAGACAACACTATGAAAGAATACAAGTCGGTCGTGCAAAAGGACTTTTATCAGTCGCGAGCGATACGAATACTCCTAGATTCCGAGACGTAATTTATTGCCACCCTACTTTGCCAAGTTTATTTAACCACGTCTTTCAACTCTGCTGTACAAGACATTAGATACATTATCCCTTACACGTTGAATTGAAGAATTATGTAAATGAGTGCTGCGTTATTTTGAATCTTAGGATCTTAACACAAAGTGCGAAATTGTGTTTCCTTCCGAAATTTACGGAACCCTTTACTTGAAAAGTGTTTGACAAATAACTTTTGGGCAGTCTGTTAAATGATAGCAGTTGACCAATGATTGATCTGTTTTTTACCGTTTGATTAAACTTTGGCTGTGGTGTGTGTACCCGAAGTAGGGTCGTCATTTATTTTAGAATAGCTTCAACATGAACGTAATTAAAAGTAATACGCTAATTGTATACTATAGGTATAATACTAAGTTTATTTTTTTTTATTAATAGCTTATTTTTTTGTACTGCTATAAGAAAAGATAAATAATAAAATAAATAATAAAAAGCTTTATTATTTACTTACACATCTAATACACACTGTATACTAATACTATATTTATGCTATTTAACATGTGTTTATTTAATTTCTAAAAAAAGAGTTTAATTATAGGTGTAAGTACCGCCTAAAGCGGTAAAAGCCTCCTCCATTTGCCTCCATTTCGTTCTGTCTCTAGAAAGAAAAGATAACCGTCTAATAAAGTTTTATTAATTGTCTCACCCCTTGTAGAAAAACATTCAAAATATTAGTGTACCTACATACCGTTACTTTGTTCGCTAAACCAGAATAATAAACAATAACGCCTACCTGTGCCTACTGAAACTTCAGACGAACACATCTGCGCGTCAACTTTTCGTAGTAAAACCCACCAACGTTGGTATAAATCCTGAAAGCTTTCTTCCTGCGTTGTTTCAGCTGAGACCTCAAATCTGATCTGAAAACTTCCTTGGCCTTGGATTATTAAGCTACACGCTGAGGTGATTACTTCAGCATGTAGCTGAACCTTAATTATTATTATTGCTTGCAATTATGTAGGCAGAGAATATGTTGCTCAGTGTGGTCTGAGGTGTTATGTGTGTTTACTTGCAAAAAAACGTAATCTGGCATTATGTAAATAGAATAAAATAATAATAGAACTCCTCTTAATAATATGTTTTAGTTATTATGTTTATTGTATTATAATTATTATTTTTAAGGTTTTTAGTTTTAGTAAAGTCTTTAGATTATATTAAATGAATAAATAAGATTACCCACTTATAAAGGTAAATAACAAATGTTTTTGCATAAGAACGAAAACTTAAATAGGCAAGCCTCCTTAAATCAAAATTATTTTTTCTCATGTATTTTTTTATTGGTAGGTTGACAAACCAGCCTTTACAACAAAATTTCACAAAAATAAACATCACTACATAGTATACAACAGAGTCGCTTTCTCTGTCCCTATGTATGCTTAAATCTTTAAAACCACGCAACGGATTTTGATGCGGTTTTTTTTAGATAGAGTGATTCAAGAGGAAGGTTTATATGTATAATACATGCATGATATAGTAGAAAAACAATGCGCACCCGTGCGAAGCAGGGGCGCGCGGGCGGGTCGCTGTCTGAACGCGGCTTTCTAGATGCGAACACAGCATGCATTGTTTTATAATATTGCTCACATTACTACAGTAATTGTACAGGTCTGTTTTATAAAACCGACCGTTTTTTTACCATTATTAAATTAGAAACTATATTACTTTTCGATCGCCTACTTTCTTTTGGTTTATAGCCTCGGTGCGTGTCGCAGTCAAGTCAGCCCGATGTCGCGCGATACGGCTGAAATACAGTCGGCAGCCGCGACAAAGCGAACCATTAACCGATATGACACGACTATAAAGTAGCCTTTACTGTAGGACGATGACGTGTAGCATTGCTCGCATGGTGCTCTACTACCACAGAATAGATAATCCTACTAATATTATAAACGCGAAAGTTTGTAAGTATGGATCGATGGATGTTTGTTACTCTATAACTCCAGAACGGCTGAACGGATCTAGATGAAACTTGGCAGAGAGATAGATTATAGTCTGGAATAACACATAGGCTACTTTTTATCCCGTGGGAATACCGGGATTTAAAACTACGCGGGTGAAACCGCGGGGCGCAGCTAGTAAGACTTACGTCCGGGCGTCAGGATGATTCGAGCTCTCGTCAGACGTATTGTAGGCGAGACATGCCTTCCGTGAAAATAATTAAGGTGAACTTTGTTCGATACATAATCTACATACATAAGTATTGTGGAAGATGATGATAGGTAGAGAAGTAACGATTGAGAGACAGATGACAGTGGAACCAAATAACCTGTTGTGGTAACCGCACATTAAGTGGCAATAATTGCAGAAAGATGGGCAGGATTATGATGATGATGCTTATTTATTTACGGCCTCAGTGGCGCAGCAGGCGATAGTCCGCCTGCGACGCAAGAAGTTGCGGGTTTAATTCCCGCCTCGGAACAAATTTGTGTACGATCTGCAGTAATTTGTTCCGTTGGTCTGGGTGTTTTCTATGTATGATAAAAATATCTATCTATGTAAGTATATAATGCATTAAATATATCAGTTATCTAGTACCTATAACACAAACTTTGAGTAGCTTACTTTGGGGCTAGATGGTGCTGTGTGGATTGTCCAGCATTCCACTTGCTTAAATCTTTATACACCTCTTGGTTTCACTGTTCTTACTTCACTTTACACACGGTATTCACTGTCAATAATAATATCGTATTATTGTATTATTGTCGTACTTACGACAATATCTACTTTACGGTGGGAAGCATAAAAAGTTACCATTTTATTTGTCCCCGAAAAAAATGATTTTTGTCATCAGATTTTAATATTTATTAGTAGAGCAACATTCAGTCAGAAGCGCAGGCGCTACAATATTTCGCGGCGTGAACGCATTACGAGCGATCATTCCGCATTATATTGACTTCGCGCCGTGTGTTCGCTGTGCGAACCGGGTATCGAACCCGCGGCAGGCAGCCGATCGTTAAGCTAGGCACGGGAAAATCAATATCCGGTCAAATTATTTACGGATTTAGTGCAATAAATATACTCTATATCATTATCATAATATCTTATTATTTATTAATGTCGTTTCGTGAAAACCAATTACAAATTCGGTTTTGAATAAGAAACAGCCAAGATTGCTTAGAATCCTTACCTCAATTGCCAGGATTATAATGCCGATGGACAGTTGCAATAGCTTTGAAATACAGACGTTTCGAGACCTTCTTTTTTAAAACTTCACATTGAAAATATTCAATACATTTTACGATGAACATTTGTATTCTATATATTTCCGTCTCGAAAAGATGAATCCACATCTCTATTCCTGCCATATTGCACCGACACAGCCACTCATAACATATTATATTGTCTTCACGAAATATATTTTTATTATTTATATTATCGACATTAACATTATCCTGATAAGCGATTTTATCTCAATCTTGCATCTAGTCATGAGCAATGTTGCGGAGACTGCCATTTTGTATACATATATTTTATACAGGGGTTCTGAGTCGTGAAATGGTTTCAGTTTTTCAGATTCAGCAATACAATTTTCAACTAAAAACATTTTCAACAAAAATAATAAATAAATAAATAATGCTGGACAATCCACACAGCATCATCTAGCCCCAAAGTAAGCTACTCAAGCTTGTGTTATGGGTACTAGATGACTGATATATTTAATACATTATATACTTACATAGATAGATATTTTTTATTATACATACAAACACCCAGACCAACGGAACAAATTTCTGAAGATAGTACACAAATTTGTTCCGAGGCGGGAATCGAACCCGCAACCTCTTGCGTCGCAGGCGGACTCTCGCCCGCTGCGCCACTGAGGTCGTAACAAAGTTTTAATTGTTTAAGTTCAAAAACCCTACATTTTATTTATGAAGACGTATGTATGTATTACAACTAATAACAATAAATTAAAATCACATAAACATATACATAACACGCTGCCTAAAATGAGCACTCTGGTAAAATGATCTGTCATTTTACCCACATCATTTTTATACCGCCATCAATTTATGACTAATTAAGTAGAAACGTTTACCTCATCGCTAAACACCTCACATCAATGCCATACAAAGTATGCAGTTTTTAATACGACAGCAGATATTATTCTGAGAAACAAAATAATTCCTTTCTTGGGACCTTAAAAAATTCTAATAAAATGTCGCCATGTCCCCATAAAGTAAATGAATGAGATGAATTATGGAGGTACGGTGTTTCGCGGAAGAAGATACATTGTCGCCCGATGTCGCAACGATGATATCATGATATCACATTTTAAAAATGAATAACAATACTATAACTTAATTTATTATCTATGTCTCCAATCTTTTATACAAAAAATATGAAGGCTATGCCAGTGCTTTTAAATGGTTAAGATATTATTAAGGTATTATTTGTGCCGAGTTGGTAATTTTATCAGATCAGTGCAGACTGATCAAGGTTAAATTTGTCGCTAATGTAGATTATTGATTACTATTATTGATTATTATTATTCATTATTATTATTAATTATTATTATTGGTTTAGCCACAAAAAGGTGACAAAAAAACAGTTACTTTTGCATTTAAACATGCCACATTCAGCACAGTTATCATTTGAATAGGCGACCGCTAGAGTCTTTTTCTTCAATGCTTCGTAAGGGGGGTACTACTTCTCTACAATTAAATACATAGGTAAATGGTTACATAACGACAATATTCCCAAAACTAATTAGCAAATACACTAAAACTACCCAAATCCCCATTTCAAACAATAACTATTAACATATCCCGGACAATCCAAACAATTCCCAAATTAATTTAAAGTCACGGGACAGCCGGGACACCCGGTATAAATATTAATACTTCGAGCTGATGTGGCGCGGAGGCAGGGCCTGATTAAAGGGGCCAATACATCATATTCGTTTAGGTAGGAAAACTTATTCGGATCAAAGTGTTTTTTCCTGGATCTTTGTAATGCTTTTCTCCTGGAGATATGGGCAATGGAAGATATTATAAATCTTCAACATAACATTTTAAGATGATTTATGAAGTGCGAGCGACAAGTTTGTTTAAGAGGAGCTTGCTTCTTAGGGGTTCTAGAAGAAAAGGAACTAAGGGTGGGTAAAACCGTTCTACCCCCATTAAGTTCCCTTCCATGTCCCTGCCTTCGTCCAAACCCGTATCATATCTCCGGTGATGAATAAGTAATATAACGGTTATGTTATTAAGGCGAAGTGAAAATTATCAATTTCAGGAACGGGTCGTCTCGGGACGACCCTTGACTTCGGGCCTATTTGATTTGGCAGGGCTGTGCTATGTGCAAATCAACAATGGTTTAATAGCAGGGGGCTTACATAAATATCTTCAGATCTCTAAAGTTGCAAGAACCTAGCGTTCTTGCAACCACTAAATTTACTTCAAAATTTGGTAGTCGACTGTGGTTTTACCAACCCAAGTTTTCAGAAACTGGCCGTTGGCATGTAAAAGGCAGTTAAAAGTAAAAGATGCATTTGACAAATGACGACTTTTTACACCGATACAGGAGCCTTATTCACTATGACCATTTGCACCGCGATCACCGCTAAGACAAGGCAGCCGGTGTCATACGGCCAGGGCAAAGTATCTCCTATGTCATAAAGAATAAAGCCCAACATCAAGTTTGACGTTTCATGGTTTGGGGCAAGGAATTTCCTATTTTCTTAGTGAATAATGTCCCAGATAAGCTACACTGACGGTAATCACCATTGTGTCTAGTTATTATTTATCTAGACCCGGCGAACTGCGTCGGGTCTGGATAAATAATTAAAGTCACACGCTTTTTTTAATAAGTAAATGACTGTCAAGAATTACCTCAAAATTCGAAACTAAGACGATTTGTTAAGTCAGCTGAAAGCGTTCAAGGTTAAAGTTTTTTAATATACCTTAGTTTCTCCGAAAGAATATTACCGCTGCAAAAACAAAGTCTACGCGAGCGATGTCACTACATAGCTACCGTATCAAATAAACGTAGGTAAGTATGTGAACGTGCATTAGCCTTATCAAAAGCGACAACCCTATTCTCACCCCTTTCCCGTCATCTACACACGACATAAAAGCAATTCTGCAAATTATTATTGACGTTTTAATAGAGAGTGTGTCGTGGTGACCACTTTACTGTAGTTTGTGTGTGCATACGGGACTAAGGAACAACGTGATGGGACTTAAGCAAATATTATGGGACTTATGGTGCAAATAAGGGGTTAAGTAACCTTTAGTGCCTTGAGATTGGTCTGGAGAGATTCGGGAAGTTAGTTTAGACAGTTTGGAAGTGAATTATGCAAGTAAACAGCGGTTGGAGATGTTATTAGTGTTGATATAATTTAATATCTATTAGTATGTTATAGTACGTTTAGGTAGATAGGTTAGGTTGGGGTATTTTTATGACATAACTAGCGACCCGCCCGCGCGCCCCTGCTTCGCAGAGGTGCACATATCATGCATGTATTATACATATAAACCTTCCTCTTGAATCACTCTATCTATTAAAAAAACCGCATCAAAATCCGGTGCGTAGTTTTAAAGATTTAAGCATACATAGGGACATGGGGACATAGGGATGTAGGGACCGAGAAAGCGACTTTGTACTATGTAGTGATTTTGCTATCTGCGCTTCTAGACTTAGCGTGGAACATAGAATTACCTCATTTATAAGTCATTTCAAAGTTATTGCCAATTCAAGTTTATCACATAATCTGCCCATTTCGCCGCAGGGACACCGCGGCGACGCATCCCTACTCCCCCTAATCCCTTCTTGGACGCCAAACTAAAAATTAAGAAAATGAAACTACCTAAGTCCAGATTATTTTCTAAATAAGTACTAAATGTTCTCGTTATAGCAGTAAGTACATTTTCCTCACCTACTTTTAGGGATTTTGCAATATATTTTTTTGTACGTTATGTATTTTATAACGTGCATTAATATTACAATTTGCCATAAATACGGCTAATATGTATAATTACCTATTAGCCGTATTTATAGCAGAATACACACACACACACAAATAATATAATATATTATATAATAATACACTGACCTAGTTTTTTAAAGTAGCTACAACCACAGATAAGATAATACTATACAAAAAGAATATACCGTTCTTTGACTACAAACTCACCTGATAGTAAGCGACGATGTAGCAGACGTTGAAGCAGAACGGTCTAGAAGACCTATTCACTTTTGGGTTCTAAGCTACTACTAAGAATGTGTCCACTGGCACTTTTCTTACCGTCTCTATTTAAGGCGAGGATATCCCAGAACCCCCAACCTCCAAGACTTGCAGCACTTGAACAGCTAGATTTCGTTAGATTTTCTTCTCAGAGATTAATAATAATGAAATTTTAAATATTTTTTTTACGCAGCGCTAGTAAATTTTAATCCCTATCTTTTGATATAACTTTGACATGATTTCATGAAAAACTCTCTTAGTGATGGATGTATAAAATATCGATTTAGTGTCATCTTTATGATTTTTTTTTATCGATAAAATTATCATTATTTACGTTTCTATCTTTACACAGCGCTCGAGTACATGTTCAATTTTAAAGTTTTCGTTTTTTTTTCATGTATTTTTTTACATTTTAGTAGATTTACAGCTGTTCTTTTGAACAGCCGGTTTTTACCGGCCCGTGCCTTCTAAGGCGGCACGGGAGGTTGGAGGTTCTGGGATATCCTCGCCCAAGTGGTGAACCACTTTGTTCTTGTGTTCTTGATTAAAATAATAAAGCAAATTAATAAAACAAAAAGTTTTACTATAGAATTAATGTAACCCGGTCTAAAAATACGTCTTAATGCGGTTATTTATCCGGAAGTATGTACACAATAACCCTTTATCCGACCGCAAACACGCTCCCAATTAGCCGAGCTCATTCTCTTATTAGATCCGGGACTCGAGCAAAGACTACAGTGAACCGGATAGAGTAGGCTCCCTTCATTGAATTATACCTGACAGAAATACAGGCAGGAGCCTATATCGCAAGGTTATTTGAGCAACGTACAACCGTTGTTTATTCCATTAAAATGATTTTTTGTGTGTAAACCTCCGAGTTATTGAATTTAAAACATAGTTTAATTTTGAAATAACTGCATAGAGAAAGTTATCCAAGAGTTGCGACACTCAGACAAAATTGGGGTAATGTAGTTTAGAGAATATTAACTAAAACGGGTAAAGCCGATCGTCCGCTGCCAACTAAACAAAGTTAGTTTATCTTAGCTTGCATAGTT
Organism: Plemyria rubiginata; assembly: GCA_963576535.1. Taxonomy (NCBI): domain Eukaryota; kingdom Metazoa; phylum Arthropoda; class Insecta; order Lepidoptera; family Geometridae; genus Plemyria; species Plemyria rubiginata. The sequence continues at coordinate 8,535,947 of OY754923.1, forward strand.
GAGCTAGTTTTCATACAAGTGGCATAGTTTGCGGTGAACGCACATGTATGAAAAACCAGATCAACTATGCAAGCTAAGCTAATTTAACTTAGTTTAGTTGGCAGCGGACGATCGGCTTAAAAGTCTAAAGTCCGGTTATTGAAAATGTAGGTAACGGACTAACTTATAGTTTAGTAAGATTTTAATAAATTAATTTCATCCCCACCATCTGGATGGCTGGTTCTCCTCAACTACTCGTTTTTCTGGGTCGTTTTTACCTCGAACGAGTAAGTTGTGGAACGAACTTCCCCCTGCGGTTTTCCCTCGGAGTTATGACATGGGGTCCTTCAAAAGGCGGGTTTATCTCCTCTTAAGAGGCCGGCAGCGCATCAGCAACGCCTCTGGTGTTGCAGGTGTCTATGGGCGACGGTGACCACTTCCATCAGGTGGCCCGTATGCTCGTCTGCCAGCTTTGGCATAAAAAAAAAAATAAAAAAAAAATATTCAGTATAAGCTAATTACTTATAATGATGATTGATGTGTTTATAGAGGGTACAATGGTCAAACATTGTTCTCTCCAGTACTCCAGACCTAGTGGTATGACGTTGTATGCATTATGTAGACTGCAGTGAGATATTGAAGTACAGCCTATGGATTTGAGCTCACAGGGTAAAAGTATTACGGTTATTATATTGGTCATAAAAAGAGTAATTATTATTCAATCTCAAAAACTATAATTCCTATATATTGTAGGTAGTTCTTGAATAAATAAACTGAAACTATTCTTTATTTTCATAATAATGCAGTAAGGTATAAATATAACCACTAGAGCTTGTAGTAAACACAGCATCTCATCCTGGTAATTCCTCAGAAGGTAATGAATTTCGCCTCGAGACATCTCCTGTTGGCATGGCGTAATGCTGCATCTGTCAACCCTTTCTTGTAGGGTGGACTTCCTTTAGCACTGCTACCATACTCTATCTGTGGAGTGGACAGAAATATTCCAATTTTCATCGAATCTTGAGAATTTTCGCAAGGTTATTTGGGCAACTAACATTTGACCAACCCAAATATATATATATGACTAAACCCAAATAACATTCCATGAAAATTATTTTTTGTATTTTGTTAAAATATTCCATAAAACACAAAAATTATTGAATTTAAACAATAGTTTATTTTTGAAAGTACCTACCTAAATAAAGTTATCCAAGAGTTGCGACCGCTACACTCAGACCAAATGGGGTGATGTATTTTTTTTAAGTATAAGGAATATTTACTAATACTTGATAAAAAATATGAAATCTCTCTCTACGAAATATAAGCCAGCTCTATGCCAAAATTCTTCAAAAGCTATGTGCTATTCCAGACTATAATTTATCTCTGCGCCAAATTTCATCCAGATCTGTTCAGCCGTTCTAGTGTGATTAAGTTAAGCAAAATTTTCAAATTTATCATATAAGTTTGATTTAGTGTCATAGAAAATTATTTTATTATTCTGGATATTAACTATTAAAAATGTCATCATGCTGACGTCCTATATCTTAGAAAATTGTTTTAAAGTAAAAAAACTTAAAACATTAAAAAATGGGATCATCGATAAGCGTTTTTAGGACAAGAATGAATGAAAGGTATAGCTTTATAAAAAAATGAAAGAGCTTCACTACTTTGATCCCTAGGCACGGTAGACATCCCTCATATCTCTTAGTACCAAGTACGATCTCCAGCTTCTGAGGACGTCTTCAGAAGTACGTCCAAGCATTACATTGAATCGCTATTGGAGTTAGCCGGCCTTAAAACCTTACAAACACTTCACTTCGCGCTCACTTCAGCTTCTTAGTGAGTATCTAAGTGAGTAGGCACTTACCTACTTTATATTCACATTCCGGTTTCAATTCAATAGTATTTTGGGTCCTTCAATTTGAAACCGATGTTTGCGTCCGAATAAGAGGTCTAAAATTATGGTCACCGCTGTTAGACTGTATAAATAATTCACTTCATCAGTGTATATTGTGCTATCTCATAATGTTTATCCAAAATAATAAACATTTTAGCGAGTCTTTCTTTGCGATTCATGGTTGTTCACACTTGTATCAATAGGGATAATTAAGCTTCGGAGTATAGGTACCATACCACTTTTATTAGGTTATTGAGATCTTGTTATCTATGATACGAAGGTTATTTGATCGTTAAAGCTGTGGTTTTAGCGAGACAGCAAAACTAGAATAAGTTTTACTTACTGTATCATCGTCGACTCCTAATTTGAATGCAAATCACACACAAGCTTTCAGAATTTGCATACAGCGCTAGCGATTAGTTGCCGAATCTCGCCAAAATGATTTACGCCGACAAGAGCCCTCCGGCCCAGACGAGACATTTAATTACCCAGTAATTTATCGCCCCATTCATCCGACCACTCTAGCCCCAACATTAAAAACTTAAAAAACCAAATCTATCCCCTTGATTACAAGCTGTCACGTCGTAGGATTTTTTCTAAGCCCTCCATTCTAATTAGTCACGTTGGTTTCGTAGAAGCGAGTCTTGAACATCCATTTTCCTAAGCGAGCTCTGTAATTGGCCCCCACCTCGAATGTTGCCAGCCGCAAAATTTATTGCTTAATTACCTCAAGAAAACTCGTCGTACGACCATCCGCCGACAGATGTTTTTTACGCGCGGAAAAACAAAAACGGCTTAAGAATGACATTAATTAATTCTTAATGAAATTCATCTTCACCCCAGCTTGTTTTAAATTAAACGCTCGATTTATTGCTTGTACAATTTGTCGGTCGCACCCCGAATAATTACACGAAAGTCGTTTGTTATTACATTTATTGGTGACAAGTTGCGCGGACACCTTGTGAAATTGACAAATTACGTTTATTGATAAACACTACAGGCAATAGTAAAACTAGCCAGAATGGCCAATGAGAATAGAGTTAGCAACACGGTTAGTATTTCCTTTGGTAGTGATCTTCAACGGCCGTTTGAAACAGAGGATTAGGGTCATCGTATCTGAGATAGCTTTCGTCAGATCTCATGCTATCCTGGTAAGATTTCTGTGGAATGTTGTAACTGTCACTGCTATCATGGTATTGATGGCTGTTGATCAAATTCCTATTCAAATTCCGGTTTGGGTTTACAACAGGATTCCTTGTCTTATCTTCCTTTTGAGGTAGGATTGGCGTCGGAGTGACTTTGTCTTCGGTTTTTTTTTCTTTAGCAGCGGTTCCAGCGGGGATGAGATCTCTATAGTTCCTCTCTTCTTTCCTCAGCGGAGAATACGGGTATCTGTTTCTAAATCTGTAGTCGTAGCGACCATTTCTCGCGTAGATATCATCTGGCCTGTAAGGATCCACAGAGTACCGGTACCTCAAGTCTACGCTCGGTGGAGTTCGGACCACTTCAGGAAGGTGCGCGTAGTAAATTATTCTCTTTGGCTTTCTTGGGATAAAGTTATCGTAAGGCTCATCGTATCGGTCAACTCTAGGTCCATTCACAGGCTCCATGACGGGAAAATACCGTCTTCGGTCGTAGGTGTCGTAGTAAGGATCACGTCGATACATGTCATCAGATATAGGGTAAAACCGTTCGTCATATAAAGGACGACGGTTGTCTTCAGGGTAGAATATAGCTTGTCTCGGATATACAGGCTTGTACTTCGACCTTTCATCCTCAGGTCGAACAAATTCGGTTCGTATTTCATCGGTTCGGGTTGCTCTTTGTATGGACTCTTTATCGTTGCGTGATTCAGAAGCTTCTAGCCCTTTGTTTTGGGTGACGAAGTTCACTCGCGGCATTCTGGAGTTTATGAGGTCTCCTGAAGGCTGCGGGGGGGTGAGGATGTCACCTGATTGGGAGTCTTGACCAGGGAACGGTAGTTTAATCCAGTTTTCGTTCGACGCCCTTGCTCCCCTGCCGGTTGGTTTGTCTGTTACTCGTTCCGTAGTTTGGTACAACGGTAAGGCTTCTTTGACCTCGTTCGTGAGGGATATCTTGGTGGTGGGGTCGTCTTCAGGAGGCAAGGGGCCGGGAATCCATGGAGCTGAGTTCACTTGCTGCTGATTCGAGTGGACGTTGTAGAACTTTTCTTCTTCGATAACTCCTCGGCGATCACGAACTGGGTCCGAATCTAAGTTGATCTGCTGAAATTGAATAATAATCTATTTATTTACTACTTCAGAAGGTTATATTTCACAGAACCGATGATTAGAACCAGAACAGCAGAGTAGTGAGAGAAGAGACACTGCCAGAATGGTCAGGGCAAAAGTTTTATGACACAGAAGAAGATCATACCAACTAGACTTTTGACAGAACTGTTTTTATTTTCCTTACTTAAGAATATTAGATTGAAAACAGACATTAATAAGGATAATTATACAATATGGATAACTCTCACCTCATTATGTTCTTCAAAGTCGCGGCGCAGATCCAGGCAAAGCACAGCCTGGATGGCAGACAACCACAGAACAGCGATGTAACTCTTCATGCTAAGGTATTTCTCAAATACTGAAAATAAATGAAGAATATAATCAGTATCTTAAATTGTTAGAACCGCGGGAAGTCGGTGGATGGAAAGAGCTCAGAATCGTACTTCCTGGAAACGTATAGGGAAGGCATGTGCTGCAGATGATGATAATGATCTAAAATTGAAAAAAAAAGAACTCATGACGTGTCGCATCTTTATTTCTGTACAGATTTTATTATTTACAGAGATGGCAGATTATTTACAGTTTTTATTATTAATATTCCATACCTCAGTATGGTCATGTACCATGGTATGCACCTGCATAGAAACTTTGAGCTAGCTAGGGAAAACATAGTTCCCATAGCTTTAAATACAAACATAAAATAAATACCTACTTGTTACGTGTAACCAATAAATGCAGACGCTAACTTTTTTAATTATCGAACAGAGAGGTACAGCTCTAACAAAACTATACAATTAAAAACATTGCGAACTACACAATACGATTTAAAACAAAAACTATTCTTTACCAAAATCATTAATATTTTTGTTCATTAGAGCACTGACCGCTACAGGAAGTGATGAAATCAGCGGAAGCTGGCAGCTGAACCGTGAATATACCAAATGACGACCTCGGTGTTGCTTTTTACCGAATTTGACATAAATACTAAAGGTAATATTACTATAATATCGCAAACATGTCAATTCTGTTGTACGAAGGTAACGTATGGTCAGCAGCAAAAGTAGAAGAGTATTCTATTATGTCTCTATAGAAAATCTTTGTGATTTCCTTATGTGTAGTAAACACTATAAAACTAATAAAAAAAGAGTATATTTCTAAGTTTTAAGGTCTAAATTTTGTAAAGCCAGAACTATTTGTGTAACGAGACGCTGCAATTTTTCTTTTTTGACATTATTCGTGCAAATCTAAATTGTTAACTTATTTTATTTACTTATTCAATAAAACTTAAGGCTCCGGCGACAGCGGCTCGCAATTTCGAGGTGCGATTGGCTATTATTTCATTTTATTTCATTTCGGGGAGGTTGTTTGAAAATAGCTCTAAAGTGACACGCATAAATACTGTTCGAACACAAATAATACAATAATAATTATAAGGGAAACATGCCCGAATCAGAAATCATTTTGGTATTAGTATGTTTGGTCTTACGTTTACCTAATACCAAAATGATTTCTGACTCAAGCACATTTCCCTTATATTATTGTATTATTTGTGTTCGAACAGTATTTATGCGTGTCACTTTAGAGTTAATCTTTCAAACAACCTCCCCGAAATGAAATAAAATGAAATAATAGCCAATCGCACCTCGAAATTGCGAGCCGCTGTCGCCGGACCCTTAAATCACAGTATTAATATTACGACACTGTGAAACCTAAGGTTTGTGTCGATGTTGGCACTTACTCGAGCTGACTAAATCTAGAGAAGGTGGTCAGTAGTGTGCATTGAACAACTCAAATTGTAAATCTTCTTTCTTCTTTGTTATGGCTCCTGTCCAAGGAATTTGAATACTATATTCCTTGCTCTGTTAATAGATAATACTATATTGCCTTGTCTTTATGTATAGACAATCTTGCCAGTGTCAAGTGATTTAGAGATTAAATACTCTTTGGAGATAAGTTTCTAGTCACGTCAGTCCAAAGTCGATTCAGTCATTTGTTTTAAAGAAAATGGTGTCGGTTTTCTTCAAAACATTCGAAACATTTTCGGTCAAATCACGATATCACTTAATACACTTTCATTCCACTTTGCGCGAAGGCCACAAGTAATGTTGGTTAAAAAATAACACCGAAATTACACAACAAAACTCAAAATAACACTAGAAAACCAATTAAAATGAAAATGCTATGTTGCTACGTAAAATGACAGAAAACGAATCCATTGTAAATCTTCTTTTGTCACTAACTGTAGCTTGTACCTACGAAAATACACCTGCCAAATACTTATAACTATGCTCCTGCCGCTTTCCCAGGATGGAGCACCGCAGATAACGTAGGTACCTTTTTATTCTTCCTAAAAGCCAGTAGGTAGGTACGGTTCAAAAGGTTGAGCTGATTCCCACCGATTTTCGGTCCTTTTACATTTCATTTAAATAAATGAATGTTTATGCAAATTATTCAAAACAAATCCGGCAACAAAAGCCCATTGAAAATACAAGGTAATGACAAAAGTCCCAGGATACCACGGTTAGTCAGCACCAGACAAAATGGTAATGACAAAACCCAGACTCGCAATACGAAATACCAAATACCAAGAGCAAAACGAAAAAACTATCCTACTAATATTATAGCATAAATTGTGTGTGCGCAATGCCAGTGCTTGCCCAGTTGCTCTTAAACGGTGAAGGAAAACATCGTGAGGAAACCAGTTAGTATTCTAACAGCGGCGATGGGCTTGCAACCTGTCACGTATGGAATACTAACTACTGCAAAATGTGGGTATGTGCCAAATGTAATGTTTGGACGTACCTCTGACTACCCCCCTTAGACATCCTCAAATAATCTTGAGTTAGTACTTGGTACTGAGGGGATATCTACCGTGCCTGGGGATCAATGTCGTGAAGGTGTTTCAGTTTTCAGTAATATTATAAACCTGAAAGTTTGTAAGTATGGATGGATGGATGTTTGTTACTCTTTCACGCCGAAACGGCTGAACGGATCTGAATAAAACTTGGCAGAGATACATTATAGTCTGGAATAACACATAGGCTACTTTTTATCCCCTGGGAATACCGGATTTAAATCTGCGCGGGTGAAACCGCGGGGCGCAACTAGTAGGTAATAATATAAAACATTAGTCCGACTATATTCCGTGAGCGTCGACTAGAGGGGCTCTTTGAGAATAGAATATACTATATACTCGTACATATATTAGGCAAATAGCCCATCTGTGGATCTTGTTTGTTAATTCTTAGAATCGCTTACTTTATTCCACCGAGAAACAAAACTGAAACAGCTTCACTCACGACTTATCCTCAGGCACGGTAGATATCCCCCCCACAGATCTCATAATACCAAGTATAGGTCGCTACAACCAAAAAGAACGATGGAAAACAGAGGAGGGGATGTGTTAGCGCATACAAAATACTCGTGCCATCACACCCCTCCTTCCGGCGTTCTTTTTGCGTGACGCGCACTATACTAAACTCCAGATTATTTGAGGACGTCTATAGGGGGTGTCAGTAGAGATCGAGATCCCACGTTATCATTTCGATGCACATTCAAATACCTAACCTACCCAAAAGAACTAAAGAAATCAAGCTATCCAAATCAACAATAGACTAGTACAATAGACTAGAATGTCCCATGGGTTCGCCGATAGTTCGTTCCGCTCCAATATAGAATTGTCTATTTACTATCAATCACCGTTATTTACGATTGTTGTTACTGAAAGCATGTGATAGGCGAATGACCTAGTTAGACGATCACGTGAGATCGATCGCAATCAATAGATGGATGAGGTGGGTCAAAGTTAAAACCAAATAGAGTGGAATATATAGATGAAAAAATTGTCGCGCATTAGGAACGTGTGGACAAAGCAACCATGCTTTCCGTCTAAGCAACTCCATGAAAACTACATAGCACAAAATGCTTATAGCACACATAAAATTGACGACCTCAGTGGCGCAGCGGGCGAACCCGCCTGCGACGCAGAGGTTGCGGATTCGATTCCCACCTCGGAACAAATTTGTGTACGATCTGCATAAAGTTCCGTTGGTCTGGGTGTTTTCTATGTATAATAAAAAATCTCTATCTATGTAAGTATATGTATAATGTATTAAATATATCAGTCATGTATAATGTATTAAATATATCATTAAATATATCAGCCATAACACAAGCTTTGAGTTGCTTGCTTTTGGGCTAGATGGTGCTGTGTGGATTGTCCAGCATTATTTATTATACATATTTTATAAAAATAGATTACAAAATAGTTTAAAAAAAAGTTTTAAAGTTTTATGAACAGATTAGAAACTTAGTCAGCGGTAAGAAAGTCGCTAGTTTCAAACTTAATTTATTCACTTATTTTTGTGCCAAAATATTTATATACTTGATAGCAAATAATAAATCTATTCGTCATGAAAAGTTCCTGGTTTTCGATTTGCAAAGCGATAGGTACAGAGTAGGTAACTGCCTACAAAAAGGTCAGAATATTTTTTAAGACTAAGCTCGAATCACACATGTCGTTACAACTCATTTATAAATGGGATTTAGTATGGAATTAATACAGAAAAAACAAAAAAAGTATATCCTATTCTACAAAAGTTTGTGAGTTTGTATATGGTGGTTGATAGGGTACCAAACAAACTTTCGCGCTCATATCCGTAACATCTGAACGGGTTTCGATAAAACTTGGAATATTAATAGTTCGTGTCCTAACTTACCACATGCTACTTTTTATCTAAGTGAGATTCGCGGCGTATGCATATTAAAAACTAGCGACCCGCCTGCGCGCCCCTGCTTCGCACGGGTGTACATTGTTTTTCTACTATATCATGCATGTATTATACATATAAACCTTCCTCTTGAATCACTCTATCTATTAAAAAAAACCACATCAAAATCCGTTGCGTAGTTTTAAAGATTTAAGCATACATAGGGACATAGGGATATAGGCACAGAGAAAGCAACTTTGTTTTATACTATGTAGTGATAGTGATAGTGATAAATCTTACCTTCTCATAATCCTGTCCGCAATGACCAGCAGCCGCGGTGTTCCAGACAGCAATGGTCAGTAGTTATGGCAAGTCCCGGCGACACGCCGACTGAGCTTATTGTATTTCCATACAATCGGGGGACAATCGGTGCGCGTGTCCATTCACAGATTCTAATCGAAACCACAAGCTGTGTCATTATCTCTCGCTTTTTTAAGAGAGAGAAAATCATGTCTCACTCTGGGAGAGTATAGCCCAGTCATATTAGGGCTTTCACCTCGGAATGAAAGATAATAAGCTGCAAATTGGTATGAACCTTTGTTTTGTCATTCTAAATGTTGTCTCAAAAGTCACAATCGTTATCGTGTCCGCGTCTCAAGATATTCAAGGTCAAAGGTCACAAAAATCGGTTTTTCGCGAATATCTGGCTTCCTATCGGTTAAATGAGATTTGCATTTATTATAAAAGTTGTAGGCTATAAAATTCCCTACAACTTTTGTTTAAACTTTTTTTTCATACGACCAACCGTTTTGAAGGTAGAGCGCGAAGTGCACATCGTACAGTCATATACGGCCTAATGCAAGGTCAAGCGTGAGTTATGGTTATCAGTACGTTATAAAGTCAATTATTTACTTGGAAATTACGCGTTTTAAAGAAAAGATATATAATGTCGTGTTAACTTAAAATAAAACTAAAATATATAATCCAGAATTAATAATATTTTATACTTAAATAGTTAAATATGAATAATTATATATAAATAATCAAGTTACTTACTTTAATTAAATATAAATAATAATAGTTAGTACATAAATAATAGACATTGTTTAATAATTAGAATTTCCAAGTAAATAATTGACTTTATAACGTACTGATAACCATAACTCACGCTTGACCTTGCATTAGGCCGTATATGACTGTACGATGTGCACTTCGCGCTCTACCTTCAAAACGGTTGGTCGTATGAAAAAAAAGTTTAAACAAAAGTTGTAGGGAATTTTATAGCCTACAACTTTTATAATAAATGCAAATCTCATTTAACCGATAGGAAGCCAGATATTCGCGAAAAACCGATTTTTGTGACCTTTGACCTTGAATATCTTGAGACGCGGACACGATAACGATTGTGACTTTTGAGACAACATTTAGAATGACAAAACAAAGGTTCATACCAATTTGCAGCTTATTATCTTTCATTCCGAGGTTGACCCCTTTTTTTACCTAATATGACTGGGCTAGTATGCGATGTCCTGCATTCAACTCAGTGGCAATGCATCGTCGAATAGTCACCAGACGAATTTGAAGTCCCCGTTTTTTTTCACTGCGACTCTCGGTGGTTCGCCTTTACAAATCCCTCTCACCTCATGAGGAGATTTCTTGAAATAATAAGGACATCCCCTGTATTCTCTACCTACTGGGCTGAGGCTATTATTTTCATACCCCAGGCTAACAAGTGGAACCCTTTATCGTGCGACTTCGTCGGTTTTTCTACCACGGGCGAGCATCACACTGCCGCTTGCCAGAAATGGCCACAATAGTAGGTAATATACAAAGACAAACCAGTTTTTTCCTGCTGAAATGATGGAAGTTAAAAGGTACGTAGAAGGCATAAAAACGATTCTCATCTCTCATTGTTTTAATTATTATAAGTGTATGTATCGTGTGTGTCCAAAATAAATGCATTTTCTTTCTTTCTTTCTTTCATCCAACATGTGTTTTTTTAGTTTTAATAATCGAAACCTTTAGATTTAATCGTATTAAACGTAGGTTGTCATTATCGTATGACAATGAGGCAATGGAAACGCCCACACAGTAACTGTAGTCTGTTAAATGCTTTGCTATGTTCAGCCACCTCTAGCAAACATAGTGCCCACTTCAATATTTGTCTAATCTATAGAAAATCGAATAATATCAATATAATCTAATAATAGCCTATCAAATAAAATCATGTGTGTGAATAGGTAAAACTTGTGCTATTGTTAGGTGAATGCTGAAGCATGTAAAGATTTTCGCTATTAAAAGAAAACAAATAATTTTTGAGTATATTAAAAAACTTTAATACTATTATTGTTCACTTTAAAATAATCCATTTCAATAGTAAATGCACTCCTGCAGACCCCAGTGTTAAACAACAGAATACAAACAAAAATGTGCTTAATTGAACTGAAAATAAGGACGTCCGTTCAGAACTAATTTAAATAAGGCATCGTTGTTAGCACAAGATTACGCGAAGCTATATCGAGATTGTAAGAATACTATCATTCAAGTGTGATTCAATCTTGACACATTTAAGCTAAATTTGAACACGTTCAATGTTTGAAAACAACAAAACAACACCAAATTTTGAAAACCTCTTTCACACAAAAATTCTCCAACATCATATTTCCAGTAACGGAGAAATAAAAACAAATGACTAAATTATTTATTCATAAACTATGTAACGTAAAAGGCGTTACAACAAAAAACTCATATCAGCACCCTACCCGCCTCGGTTTATGAAAGCGCAATAAACACTAATCGGCTGTCAAGTCACTTGCTATCTCTGTCTAATTTTAAGTAAAAGCTGAAATAGCAAGTGTAAAGACGTAGATTGAATGCGCTAGTTTGACCTTCGATTTACATAACTATTCCGTTTTTCTCGCTCAAAATACTAAAAGCCACCATGAATTCTACCGAACGCATTTGCACTCTCATTGCAGTGATCCTTGTGATTTTATTGAATTATCTTTTGACTTTCAGATCAACATACCTTCCTAACTAACAGGAATAATATCTTCTGTACAATGTTTAGCGTTTTCAAAGGTTATCTCGTTGTCAGTAAGTTTTTGGTAAGCCGCCAGATGAACGTTACTGAGATTTAGTAGCCTGATGTTGTCGACGAGACAGACTGCACAAAGCCATGGCATCTTCATTCAACCGAAGAATTCAGAACGTCGCTTCGTATCACGATGATTCTTTAGAACTATTTCAGTAATAGCAAAATTATTTACTTTAGAACTAAAAGAAATCTTTGATTTATCTTTTGAATGGTGGATACTAATAATTTTATTGGCGAGCGTTGTTTTTTACGACACACAGACAGTCTCCCACTGCACCAGGAGTGAGCCCTACGTACCTACATTACCAGCAGGCTAATCACGTAACTTTTGTTGCATTCAAAATCCGGTTGCCCATGTCAATTTTGGCAGTTTTGCCATCGCAACAAAAGCTACGTGATCAAGGGGCAGATTTCGGTAAATCATTTCAATTATCTAGTTCTTTTACTTTGGGGCTAGATGGTGCTGTGTGGATTTTCCAGCATTATTTATTTATTTAGTTAAATAAAATAATACTGGTGACATAATAATAATAGGATAAAAAATATATCATTATAACGTAATTGCGGGCAACACTGCAATGGCCTTACAAGAATTGAATGGAAAGAGGATAAGCGCTGTGTTGAATGTTGTCTTCAAACAGGACTAATCACGAATTTATTTGACTATAATAGCGTGAACGTATAATACATTACGGTTGGATATAGACGTTATAACGTAATAATGGCGATGAAAACTGGTAATGTAACACTCCCTTGCACATTCGAACATTGTCATAGAAGTTAAATGATTGAACTTATATAGGTAAAATCACACACAATTCACGTCATTCATATCTTCTTCTTTTATTTATGGCTGTTCAGTGGCCGATAGGGGTTGGCACAAATTGTTGCCAATGTTTTTTTATATTTGATAGACTGTCCTTTAGCTACAATCTCACCTGATGGTAAGCGACGATGTAGCCGACGATGGAGCAGAACGTTCTAGAAGAATCACTCTTGCCTTGAAGAGGCCCAAACTGTAGTGATCAGGAAAGACAGACGACGGCAATGAGTTCCACTCCTTGGCGGTTCGCATAATAAATGTCGATGATTGTTATAGAGATTTAAAACATAAAAGGGGAGATGAGTACATACCAAGAAGGGAATCTATAAATTGATTCGTTAAAATGATACTATCTTTCACATGTTGAAATGTGAGACCGAAGTTACTAAGCAGTTGTCATCGCCAGGCCACAGATTACATATTAAATTCGTGACAAAGTCCTGTGCACAGTGAATTAGAAGACAGCTAGGCTAGTAAGTTATTCCATCTGCGCCATCGCGCCCGGTCCGGCCGGCTCGTTGCCTTCGCGCTTCTTGGAGCCAGAGACGATGTCGTCGATCCGGAGGAGAAGGATCGCCGTTTCAACCGCCGTCTTGTATACCTGGAAAGGAAAAAGCAATTAAACCCACTGTTAGTACTAGGGTTTTTGGTTGCAACGTTTTTGCAACAACAGTAGGTATTTTAGCAATTCTTGACGTCTTATTTATCTATGGCTAGTGTGGATTACTGTAGAGCAGGTATGGCCAACCGGTCGATTGCAGCTATTAAGTAGTCCAGTCGAGTGTCAAAGCAAAATTTGTACCAGTTCGTTTTCAATCGCCGTTTGTCCAAATGAACCACATGATGTTTCAAAATGAAAGATTGCATAGGGTTTCGTCAGTAAACAGGAGTTCTTGGGTTTAATCAAGTTGGCCACCCCTGCTGTAGAGTATTAAATTAGAGCTCTACTACACTTACACCCGAATACTCAAACGCAACTCAGATTTGAGCATGTCTCAAGTCGTGGTTTTGTGACAGTTTTTAATGAAATTCCGTCAAAAACTCGTCACATGAGACGTGTTCAAATCTCAGTTGCGTTTGAGTATTCTTTCCCCTTGAGGAAAGTCACTCATTATCTTTTCGAATCATAACGTCAAAAGCTTTGTGTGTATTCCATGCCGAATCCGATGCGGAAGGAATTAAAATAACCGTCAAGTACTGTACTACTGTAGTTTTTTTTTTTTAATAAATAATGCTGGACAATCCACACAGCACTATCTAGCCCCAAAGTAAGCTATTCAAAGCTAGTGTTATGGCTAGATAACTGATATATTCAATACATTATATACTTACATAGATAGATATTTTTTTATTATACATAGTTGTGCTGTACGGACCTGCAGTTTGACGGCGAGCGGCTCCCAGATTCCCTTGGCGGCCATGTCGACGATCTCGCCGGTCTCGCCGTCGATGCCGCAGCTGGAGGCGCCGGCCGCGTGCTTCGCCCGCAGCGCCGTCAGCGTGCGGATCGTGTTCGCGCCGCAGTTCTGCGCGAGCGTGCGGGGAATTATCTCTGCAATGCGTACCAATACAATTAGCTTCTTACCGGTTTTCTAGGCTTTGGTCGCGATGAAGTGGCGGTAGATTCTAGTATATAAGACGTTTCAAAATGATGCCTGTGATTGTACTGAATAAAGACCAAAGATTTAGAATTTAATGCATATCAAAATCTTTATTCAGTACAATTACAGGAATCACGTTGAAACGTCTCGTCGTCTATCAATATCAAAATTCAATTCAATAAAACAAATTCAATAGATGCATACAAATTCAATTCAATTTATTTAAATCAGACATTGTCCAATATGTCCATAGGTTGGTAGTAACATTATAGTTTCATTCGGTTTTGCCTGATGAGCTCGACTTTTTTAGGTGCAATCGCGGATTCAAATCAAACACTACCATATTCCATACTAGTTGCGCCCCGCGGTTTGGATACAATCATCATCATCTCAGCCCGGTGTCACCCACTGCTGGGTATAGGCCTCCTTCATTTTCTGCTAGCCTCCTCTGTCCTTTGCGTCTCGGGTCCAGGTGTTTCCAGCGACCCTTACGATGTCAACCCATCGCGCTTTCCGTCGGCCTAGATTTCGTCGGCCTGATTTCGCCCACCATTTGGTCAAGGCTTTACTCCACCGGCCATCAGCACAATAGCTGATTCAAATCAATGACTCGATGTACGCAAACTAAGTAATATTGAATTACCTAGCGCCTGTGCGACCGCGCGGTAAGGTGTGTTGTGTGCCGCGTTGGCTGTCAGAGCTTGAGACACCGCCATCTCTACGGCGCCGCCGCCCGCGACTAGTCTGGGGTTCAGCACCTGCAATCAAATTACGAAATGAGGAACATTCTTCCGAAAACAGTTTCCTTATGGATTCATAGATGGCGTTGTACGACCAGGAAACGAATAACTCCTCAAGCACCCACTACCGTCTTCTATGATGCCTATTTCTTTTTTTTTATTGCTGGACACAGCACCATCTAGCCCCAAAGTAAGCTACTCAAAGCTTGTGTTATGGGTACTAGATAACTGATATATTTAATACATTATATACTTACAAAGATTTTATAATGTCCCAAAATAATGTTTTATAATGTTGTGATTTCCTTAAAAACACTATAAATCTAATAAAAAGTTATATACTTAGATAGATATTTTTATTATACACTCACTAGGGATCCCTAATTTTTTCCAGTAATAAATGTAGCCTATGTTACTCAAGGATAATGTAGCTTTCTTTGGTGAAAGAATTTTTGAAATCGGACCAGTAGTATTTGAGCCTATTCAAAACATACAAAAATCCAAAGTTTTCCTCTTTATAAGATTAGTGTAGATAGAAAACTCACAGACCAACGGAACTTTCTGCAGATCGTTCAAATTTGTTTCGAGGCGGAAATCGAGATCGAAACCTCTTGCGTCGCAGGCGGACTCTCGCCCGCTGCGCCACAGAGGTCGGAAATTTTTTTTTATTAAATTTTTTAATTGGACGTTCCCATTGCATACTTACCAAGTTCTTGGCCACATGCAGAGCATCCTGCAGATTCCTCTCGATCTCATTGAGCACGTCCTTAGAGGCGCCTCTCAGCAGAATAGTGCACGCTTTAGGGTTCTTGCACTCGGTGACAAAGGTAAAGTACTCGTCTCCGATCTTCTTGATCTCGAACCGGCCGGCGCTGGTGCCGACGTCAGATTCCTTCAGCTCCTCAGTGCGATTGACGATGGTCGCGCCACATGCGCGCGCTAGGCGGTTGTTGTCGGTTTTACGTAATCTGCGGACGGAAGAGTGTGAATCTTTATTTATATTTTTTGTTATTTTTGTGAACCTATTTACTGAACAATTACTTTACTGTAAAATTACAGGCAACTACTTTTTAAACAAAACTTTTTAACAAAAAGAACATAACGTGTTTGTTCTCTCATATTTACAAAAAGAACATATTAGATATATATTTACCAGCTTGATTTAGATAAGGGGTAGAATCTATCTACCTGTTAGTGCTGTATGGTGGAGGCTAGGTATTGGAAATAAAGCTTTTTTTTTATAGTTCTGTGTAGAATAAGCTCCACTTTTAGTGGCAATGCTTCAACCTACAAACGCTCTATTGGCTTCAGTTGCAGTCCTACCACCCCAGTAGACTAGTTTTAATAGTAGAGCTCTCTGTGAAGAGGTCGTCTGGGGAAGTACTACCACCACGCCTTTTTCTGCCGCCAAGCAGCGTTGCTGTTTCGATTTGAAGAGTGTCGTCGCCGGTGTGATTACAGGCACATGAGGCTTAACATCAGTATTCCTCAAGTTGATGGACGCAGGGAAGTGGAAGCATCGTAAGGCACATTTTGTCGTGTGTGTCTTACGAGGCAATGCTTTGTTATAGGTGATGGTTACCTCTTATCATAAGGTGTTAATAGTTTAGATATGTTTGGGCTCAGCCTACCAGCATTCCAGGCTGAGGCCCAGAGATCCCTCTCACTTGCATGCCGCACTTAGTTTAAATTTTTTAGTTCTTCTTATGTATTTTTTTTTGTCTTTTGTGTACTAACTACTTTGCATGCTCCTTACCATGTCAATGCTGTACACACCTGTAAGTGACAGCGCATATACTACCTAATTTATAATGTACTAACTAATCTAGCATTATGTATCTGTTCATTCATTTATTCGTATGGCAATGTGCAATCGTTCTATAAAATATAATTATTATTTAAATGTTTTTAAATCATATTTCTGAACGATTGAGGTGCTGTGAGGTTGTTAAACAGGTACAGCAGCCAGAAAGTTGTCGAAATAAATAAATAAATAAGGTGAGCCATCTGCTTGTTCCATCAGCTAGTTGTATAAAAAAAGAGCAATTGAATGTTGACCTGCGAATAGCGGTGATCCCTGCCTTCAGCAGATAGTGCTGCGCCAGATCGGAGACTCCCTTCTCCGTGAACACGATGTCCGGCTTCACTGCGATGATCTCCTCGCATTGTCGCTGGACGTGTTCCTCCTCCAACTGCAGCAACTTCGTGAAGTCCTGCAACAAAGAGTGACGTTTGTATGACACCGGGATATAAAATCATATTCTATTCTTTATTCTAGCCTTTTGAGTCATTGGGTTTCGAGTCATTTCATTGTACTTACATAAATAACTGTACCTACATAAATTTTTGCACACCTCTGAATGGTAAAAATATGTGAAACTTTAAAACTACTGACATCTTTGAAAAACATGGTTGGTACAGATAGTACCATGTTTTTATGCAAATAAATGAATTGATGGATTGTATTAAAAAGTTGAAACATGTAAAATAAAATAGGTAATTCCATCACGACATAGTATAAAACGAAGTCGCTTTTTCTGTCTCTATGTCCCCATGTCCCTTTGTATGCTTAAATCTTTAAAAGTGTGCAACGGATTTTGATGCGGTTTTTTTTAATAGATAGAGTGATTCAAGAGTAAGGTTTATATGTATAATACATGCATGATATGTGCACCCGTGCGAAGCAGGGGCGCGCGGGCGGATCGCTAGTTTATAATATTAGTTAGATTATTTGCATGCCATACCTGATCTCCAAGAATCTCGACATTGGTCTGACTCTCCCCCTGCTTGTACTCCAGATTGCAGTCAAGCAGCACAATGCGCGGGTTCTCGATGAAGCGCCGCATCTTGGGGTGTGTCACATCCTTGTTGATCATCACTCCATTCAGGACTTTGGACTCTTCGATGGTGCCGCCGGGAATCTTCTCGATTTTTGCGTAGCTGTAGCAAAAAAATTTAATTAAATAGTTACTTCACTATCACTACCATATCGGCTTTGTTTTATACCTAGTATAAAACAAAGCAGTTCGTCGTTTCTCTGTCCCTATATCCCTATGTATGCTTAAATCTTTTATAAAATAAATAAATAAATAAAAATATAAAATATAAAATAAATAAAAAAACTATGCAACGGATTTTGATGCGGTTTTTTTAATAGATAGAGTGATTCAAGAGGAAGGTTTATATGTATAATACATGCATGATATGTGCACCCGTGCGAAGCAGGGGCGCGCGGGAGGTTCGCTAGTTGAAGATAAAGCCTGGTTTATCTACTTTGTGGTTGCCATTCTAGAACTTTCCAGTAGTATGAATTGCCTCTCCAACATGCTAATTTCGTAAGCTATGTACATAGGAATAAATGTCTCATTTATTTATTTTAATTTATTAGGTTCTTTATCTTCACATTTTGTATTTCAGATTCTATCACTTAACAAAACTATGTAGGTATGTTGCTATTGAGATCCCTAGCCTGCCAATTCACATGACAAACTGTGTTCTTCTGATTAATGAAAACTTTTGAAAGTCCACTCACTTCTTGATGTCAACTTCAACCCTGCCATTGTCATTGATTGTGACAGTGTTCACAGCATCCAGTGAGATGTCCACTGCGAGGTCTGCCCAGCGGCCAATGTATTTGGTGCCTACACATGAACGGATCTGGAACATTTTAGCTTGTGATAAGTAGTTTGTATTTTCTATTGAAGTTGTTTTGTTAATAATAATTTGGAGAAACAAAATAAGATAGAAGTAATTACAAATCAAGAGTATTATTTAGTAGGAGTTTGATTTCAAAAATAACAAGATATATTATTACTTTTTTTATTCCAGAATGTCTGGCAGTAAAGAGATTAAGAAAAGAAAAATTCATTTAAATATCTGAACCCTACTTTAATTTACTATTCAGGTAAGAAGTTTGACTTACCACTTCTTTTACTTTTTCTCTGTCATTCAAGTCAACGGGCACTGAGATCTTGTCTTGCAGTAGTTTGATAGCATCTTCAAGAGCCTGGCGGTAACCTCGGATGATGACTGTAGGGTGGATGTTCTGTGTCAGGAACTGTTCAGCGACTGCGAGCATTTCACCGGCAAGTACAATGACAGATGTGGTGCCATCACCCACCTAGAAGGCATTGTTATTGTATAAAGTAATAACTAGTACACATTTACAAGATAATAAAATAACTTGGACCCATTGAAAAAGTATGTAGAATTAACTAAATCTATTTTAAAAATAGAAAAAACTATTTAATTTACTGTGGGTAAAACGACATAGGTGCCAGAAAAAATTGGGTAAAATTATAACCTCTTCATCCTGTGTCCTGGCGATTTCGATCATGAATTTGGCGGCCGGATGCTGCACTGTAATTTCTCGAAGTATTGCATTGCCGTCGTTGGTCATCACGATACCGCCCATTGGATCCATCAACATTTTCAGCATCGCTTGCGGTCCGAGGCATGTTCGAATAATGTCCGCTATTGTCTAAAATAAACATAACATATACAATTTTACCACTGGATTTTGACAGTTTTACGAAAAATAACATGTATATCTATTTGAACAGTGATTCTTACCTTTCCAGCGGTTATATTATCCAGTTGTACCTTCCGGCCGGACTCACGCTTCGTGTTTTGGCCTGCAATAATTTTATCATCATGAACTAGAACTCTGGCACAAACTATTATATTTTGAGCAAGTAATACTTACTCAGGACTACAATCGGCTGTTGGCTAAACATTTTGATAGAATAATATCGAATTTACTGTCCTGAATCACGCACAATACAAATTCTTTTGAGAAAAAGATTTCTCACTCACTGACGGACGAAAATCGCGTGGTGGATGGTGTTGTCATGTTCAAAAGGCTACTATAATTTGGTAGATTTGGATTTCGAATAATCCAAATCTAATAGCGGTGATATTAAACATTCCCTGTATGTATAATAATTAGATAATTACTAAAATGAATGTAATACGTATTCCGGGAACATTTTTATTCAAAACAAATAAATCTGCAATATTTTTTATTGACAAAAATCAAACAAAGAAAGAAAGAAAATACATTTATTTGACATACACAACAAGAAAAGAAATACATAGGTACATACAAAATTACAGCTATAAACAGAGACAAAACGAAAGAAGAAACAGTACCAAAAACAAAAGAAAACATAACTGTACGCCAAAAAGGCCCTGACTCAGCAATTGCTGCTTAACAAAGTAGGTAGCCTACCTTGCCAAGCAGCGCTGGTTTTCAGTCAGAGCCTTGAGTAGGATGACGTCACTACAGAAGAATATGACGTAATTAATAACAAGCAAGTTGTTACTAAAATCATTACGAAAGTCAATTCGTAATGATTTTAATAATAATATTAGAAAATCTTTCTAAAATTAAGAAGCTTAATTTATTTAGAAAGTTTCACACAAAACAATGTAGTGCTAGGAGGACTTGATGCTATTAGCATTATCTACCAGTCTTCCTGGATGTGCAAAATGATGGTGTGGCGTGTTACACCGTTGCGAATGCCTTTTAATGTGCTATTCCAGACTATATTATTATGCCAAATTTCTTCAAGTTATGTTTAGCCGTTCTGAAGTTATAGAGTAACAATCATGCATCCATCCATCAATCAATCCATCCATCCATACATACAAACTTTCGCGTATAAAATATAGTAGGGTATATTTGAGAGAATAGCTTAAATCTCTACATACTTTACACATCTTTGATTTTCGAATGTGCTAGGAGGAACGCTTGAATATAAGTATTTTAGTAGTTTGTATAATTATTTAACGGCAACATTATGCAGGTTTATTTTTCGCTCTTTGATGTGCAGGCTATGGTTTGTTATGACCATGCTACTATTTTGTTTCTTTCCTTGAAGAATGTTTCTGCATCGATTCCTAGATGACGTTGTACGCCCCGAAAACAAGTTTCCTTGCTTTTACAATTTCATTCAAGGTGGAGTGGAGCGGTGGCGCAGAAAACAGAACATAAAATATCCTGCAGAAAATCTTTCGGACACTGAAAAAGCCATGATTCCGTAAGGATATATGTGTTCTGTGGCCATGATATCCAACCTATTTGCGTCTTCGAAATGTTTTAAAAGTTTATTTCAAACAAGGAGCGCAAAAATTCGATTTTCAAAACTAACTTCGTTTAACTTTACTAGGTAAAACATGCCAAACCAAGACAGGAAGGTGATGAAATAGTCCTATTTTTTTATACTTACCTACAACTTGCTGATGGATTAATCAGAGGGCCCACCTTATGCTATGTGGTAACCATTACCTATAATAACATTGTCTCGTAAGTCACATACCTACCTACCAACGATATGAACCTTGCCCTACGACGACTACCCATCCACCAACCTGAGGAATTCAAATGTTACGTCTCATGTGCCTGTAGTTTCACAGGCAATTACACTCTTCAAACCGAAACAGCCACGCGGCTTGGCGGCAAAGAAAAGGCTGACCTGCACAAAGAGTCAAAGAGCTCTACTCTACTTACTCGTTTTTAAACTTAGGACATTATTCTCTATGACAATAGGAGATTCCTTGCCCCAAACCGTGAAACGTCAAAACTTGATGTTGGGCTTTATTCTACATAGGAGATACTTTGCCCTTTGCCAATGCAGCCGTATGACACCGGCTGCCCGTATGCTGCGGCATAGTGAATAAGGCTCCTAGATAGTAAACCTTGCAAAGTTTAATATTTAAAACAGGCTGAGAGCAGAGACGCCATGGGAGCAGTGGATGACCATATGGGTATTTATTGCTCTGCGTGAATGGGATATGGTAGAGGCGAAAAGAATTCAGGTGAATACCTAGTAGTCAGTACCTAGTAGAGGTAGGTCCCTACCTAGGTACACAGGTGTGAGAAAAAACAACACATTTGTTTTAAATAAGTTGATATTATATTTATTATGATTTATGCAAAGTAGACATAATAATTTTTTTAATTTTAATTTTTAGTAGGTACCTTGCCATTATTTTTATATATATTTCTAGGTACCTACTTCTGTGATAATAGATAGTTATATAGATACTTACAAAACAAGATAAGTACAAGTAACATTTTTAATCGATTGAAAGATAGCCTACCTACGATTCATAGAGTACCTAAGTAGGGCACAAATACTAAGATCATTTTCAAAATTTCTATCATGGCACGCAGTTAGTACCTTCTACATGTTAGTACCTATAATCATTGATCGAAGACCTATAGGGATCATCATAAGCATAATTAAGAATTGCTTATCGAGAATTTATTTTAATTATTAAAAGATAATTAAGGGCCTTACTACAAAAAAATAGGCAAACGTTAAACACTGCCTAAACTTTTGACATCTCTTGCCATTGCGTAATGGCAAACAGAGACAGCGCTAATTTTAGACACTGTTTAAAGTTAGACACCGTTTTGTAGTAAGGCCCTAAGTGTCTAAATTCTTGATAAACTCATAGGTAGGCGGGATAACGAAAGTCCTACATGAGACATTTTAAGTATTTTAGTAAAATTTATACATATTATAGGTATTCAGGTAATAGGTACCTTAATTTACTATTATTAATAATAGTTAATACCTTAATTTTGTAGCAATATTAATAAACAAAATGACTAGAGACGCATCAATTTTAAAGGCTAATTTAATAACTTAATCTATGACCTCATCATCATCGACGTCAGAACATTCAACCTTCGCATCCTCATCCTTGCTGACTTTCTCCTTTCCATTATGTGCACTGTGCACATCATCGTACACGCGCTTCAGGTTCCTCATTATGTACGAAGTTCCGTTTACCTTCCCGGAATTATGGTCTAAATACTTCTCCGCGCCTTCAGCTGAACCATTGCTCCGAACTGGCACGGAAAAAGCCGAGACATGTCGTGTCCTCTGCCCAAAGTCTCTACCCAGACGCTTGTCCAATCCTGATTCTTCCGGGCGAACTTCCGGGGCCACATTCGTTTCCGCTTCCATGCGCTTTCTGTCATAAATGTGCCCTGACACGCGTAAATCGATGAAGAAGTTGAGAGGGTCGACTCCGAACTGAGGGTTATAGAGAGGAGGGTACCACATCGGCGGAGGTGGGGGCAGAATTAGATTAGGCTGAGGGATGTTATCCTGAGGGCTACGTCCAACGCACGGCGCTGGCTTAGGCAGTTCCTCTGTTCCGACGTCCACGAAAGAAGATAGTCTGCCTGGTGGCACTGGGCTAGTTGATTTGGCGTGCTCTATCTTCGGCGACAAGACACGCGGAGACGGCTCTCGAACTCGAGGATGCTTATCCACAGTCAATTCCAACGGAACTTCTGGCCGAGTGTCGACCTCCTTCTTCTCTTCTTCCTGTTTCGGCCAGTCTCGACGCCAATCTTCGTTTTCTGCGAAGTATTTATTGTGAGTGCGGCGCTTGAAGCGGCGTTGATAGTGCGGCGGGCGGCATCCATGGCGAGCGTTTACGAATGACCTCAGCATTTCACTGAAGAAGAACGCATGAGGCTGAAGCGGCAGCGCGCTGTAGAGATACGGAGGAGTAGCGGCTAGGAGTCGCGACACGAGCTCCGTGTTCCTCAGTTCCCGTAGCTGCGTCTTGGCAGGGTTCTCCGGGGCCGGTTTCTCCTCCTGAACAGACATCTGAAACAAAGGAAAGTCCATTACAATCTAAATCAATCTGCAAATGACGAACGGGAACCCTTCGGGAATCGGACTCTTGATGTGAATGGGATGCGGTGTGAGTGAATGGGGTGTCTTGTTGGGAACTTTACACAGTCCGATAGTCTGACACCTAAATAACCTAAGTATTTTTGTTTGCCATGTTTATGGAGGACGGTATAGGTACAAGATGGAATTAAATGGATATTATTTGATTCGTATGTATTTGAAGCTTGTAATTACGTAAAACCAAACTCTCCTACAAACCGCTGGTTTCTGAATGCTCGATCAAAACTAATCGGCTGTCAAGTCACTTGCCATTTCAGCTTTTAATTCAAATTATATAGAGATAGCAAGTGACTTGACTGCCAATTCGCTTTGATCGAGCTTTCGTGTAAATGTTGTCTCAAACATCGCAATAAAATCGTGTCGTATAAAGAGCAGTGTAGCGTCGGGTGATTACTGAGAACAATGCGCCTCGCGCCA
Source organism: Plemyria rubiginata (assembly GCA_963576535.1). Classification (NCBI taxonomy): domain Eukaryota; kingdom Metazoa; phylum Arthropoda; class Insecta; order Lepidoptera; family Geometridae; genus Plemyria; species Plemyria rubiginata. Next base: position 8,560,182 of record OY754923.1, read on the forward strand.
TTATCCGAGTGGATGGAGGAAGCTGCACTTGTGCAGGGATTTATCTCGCACTTTGAAGGCATGTAGCTGGTGGAACTGGAATTAATATACATAAATCTAGATCCACCAGCTACAAGCATTATTTAATAAACCTATCTATATGATACATGTGGCTGACGTCATGTACCTCTATAACATAATCCCTGGCATTTTGTAGCGGTTCAATAGAGTATTCTTGTCACTGTCACTTTCATGCCAACGAAAAGAGACAGCAACAGACTAATCGGTTTGATAAGCTAAATATACGACGAGGATCACATAAAAGAAGCGGTAGGAACCAAGCTTAGTTTGCTTAGTCCGGTAACGCAGTCGGGTAGTCGTCAGACGATTATTATCAGCATTATAATAGTCCATTAGAAAAAAAAACGAGTTTGTTGCCTGTTCTTCTAGGCTTTGGTGCTTGGAACTGGCACCTAGAGTCACTCATTAGACTTTAGACACTCAACTTATGTAGAAGAGGAATTAGATTATAAATTTACTGTCTCGCTGCAATAAAAAAAAAATCTTTGCTTTATTGAATGATATCAGCACCAAGTCTTCGATTTTCGAATCGGCAGGACGTTTTTGTTTGGAGAGTCGTGAGTTCTTAGCACGCCCGATGGTCATCGGATCATCGAGTCTGCCGAAGTCTACCGAAGCGATTATGATATTATTATTAGAATGTAATGTAACTATTATAAGTAAGTATAAGTACCTGATTCATTTATTGTTTTAATATTGTGTAATGTTTTTGACCACCTTTCTTATAACTTTCCTCGTGCACCTGCAACCAATCTTCCATATTCAATCCTCTCCATCCAAAGGTTGTCTGAAAGAAATCGCTAGCGCTTAGCGATAAGACCGCCCATTATACCTACTACTTTATTTTTATATTACTAAGGCTAAGAACTCACGAAGCGGTTTTCACCCGTGCCCGCCGCGGTTGCGGGCCCGCAGCCTTTGTAGAATACAGATATTTAAGTAAAAAATTAAACCACATTTCACGACGCGTTTTACGCCCGCGGCGTGTGCGATTGTTTGCGGCTCCCGCTGCACCGGCAGTCATCTTGTACCGGCGGCTTTTTGTGCGTGCGTAACCGCACAAAACTCCGGTCTCGTGAGTTTTGAAAATAAAACTCCATTCCGCCACCGCGGCGGGCACGGGTGAAAACCGCTTCGTGAGTTCTTAGCCTAAGTGTTATTTTTTTTCTGTAAATTTTGGTTTTAAAGAATTTTTCATTCATTCATTCATCATTATGATATTATGATGAAACTAAAACGCAAGTCGACTCCAAAGTCTACAAAGGTTACACACGAAACATTTCCCGCAATTTTATATTTAAATGAAGGCTATGCGCGGTACACTCGGCTATAGGATGCAGTCTGTCGACATCGATTTTTCAGCTCACCGCTGTTTTATTGGCAATATTCGAATGACGTGTATCCGCGCTCCATCACGGCGAATTCGGTTTCCGAATTCATTTTTTGCGACGAAAGGATTCATCAATTCTTTATTTTTGAGGGTAGAAGCTTAATACTTTTTTGTGAAAATTTACGAAGTTTTCATCCCTTAAAAATAAGAGATTTTAGAAGGAGTTGACTGCCCACAAATTACATAGATTGGCTTCATTGGCAGATACACTGATTTGTTCGATCATTCGCAAAATCTGTCTGTTCTCTCACTTTCAGATAACATCACTATCACTATCACTACATAGTATAAAACAAAGTCGCATTCTCTGTCCCTATGTCCCCTTGTCCCTTTGTATGCTTAAATCTTTAAAACTACGCAACGGATTTTGATGCGAATTTTTTTTGATTAGATAGAGTGATTCAAGAGGAAGGTTTATATGTATAATACATGCATGATATGTGCACCCCTGCGAAGCATCGCTACTTCTTAGGCATATAAACTGAAGATAGTTTTATTATATTCATCCAGGTACAAGTTTACCCGTTTCCAGTTCTGTTAATTTAATAAAGCTATCTCGGGGTAGGTTTCCTTCAACCAGCACACGAATGTATAATAACTACAGCTATACGGACTATTAATATGGGAAACGGGATCCCTCAATGATAGGAATTAAATGTGACATTACCATATCAGTGAATTTGAAGTGAAAGCGATACATCGGATTTGTATGACAATAACGAGTGGGTGCGCGAGGGGTGGGTGGTGAAGATATCAGGGTTGTCAAGTCTGATTTACTTCAACTTTCGACTACAACTTTTGTCAATAATTATTATGGATAAATCTTTAGAATATTTATAAAAGTACGGGTAGTTTGCTAACTTATTTGAATGTACTCGTATTTCAAAGAAACATCTAGTCCTATAACCAACTAATATTGTTTTAAATGCCTGTTTATCGTTTAATGCTTGAACTCAAACTGTATATACCTAGTACTTAATTTATAGTTTTAGTTGAATAAATGTATTTTCATTCTTTCTTTCTCCTACTTTCTATCGTTACTGCGTATTGACGAAAATTCTACTACTTATACTAGATACCATTGACACAACAAGAGGATTCAATTTCTGTTATTTTGCGAAGCAACCATTTTTTTTTTTCAAAGAGTTATATTTTGTTGTGTTGTGTAATTTTGGTGGTATTTTAAACAACAATACTTGTGGACTTAGCACAAACAAGTGTAAGCATTTGGAATGAATGATTTAACCGAAAATGTTTGAAATGTTTTGAAGAAACCGCCACCATTTTCTTCAAAACAATTAACTGACTCGACTTTGGACTGATGTGACTACAGAAACATTTATTTCTAAATCACTTGACACTGGCTAGATTGTCTATAGACAGGAGCCATATAAAAGAAAGAAGAAGACAGTAAAAACAAGATCATTATCATCACTTATTCCGACCGACTTGAAATGTGGTAGATAGATAGATAGAAGATAGAAAATACTTTATTGCACACAACTTAAGGATACAACAAATAAACAAACTTAAAACTAAAAGTACAATGGGCGGCCTTATCGCTAAGTAGCGATCTCTACCAGACAACCGTTGGATGAAATGGACTCAAGAAATTTAGAAGGGGTCCTTGTGTGGTGTTGGAGAAGAATGGAAAACATCAGCTGGACAGAAAAAGTTACTAACGTAGAAGTATTGAAAAGAGTAAACGAGGAAAGAGCCAAAACAGAGTAGAAGAGGAAAGATGATTGGCCATCTTGTAAGAAAATGACAGCTTTATACGAAAAATAATCGAAGGAAAGGTACCTAGAAGGAAAGATAGGCAGGGGAAGACCTAGGTTAGGCTACATGAGCCAAACAAAAGCGAAGGTTGCCGTCATGTCTTACAAGGAGGTCAAGGAGGTTGCCTTAAAGAAACACCTGGAGAGAAATGCATCAATTACGCCGACAATAGCAATGCTCTTAAATTAAAAGAAGAAGAAGATTCCGACCGAGTGTCAACCCTACACTACAATAAATTCAGAGTGGCGTATCTCTATTCAAACAGTTGATTCGAAGCGTAGCAAATCTTACGCTCGCGACGATGAGCAAACATGAACACCCTTTGCTGAACGACGAACGTCTGGGCATGTACTCGTAAGAATATTACAACGATAAGTCTAAATGACTGATGTAATATGTAATGTTGCCTGAGTCGTGGACATTTTTCTGGTTGGGTATTTATATTCTGTCAGTTTTCTAGAGGGTATATTTTGGTAATTTTTATAATTGGACTCATTTATACTTGGACGTATTCCCGATTGAGCGTTTTTATAGTAGGGTTAACTCTTGGACATATTTCTTTTTTGACATTCAAAGTCAAAGTCAAAATATGTTTATTCAATAAAATCACAAGGACCATCTTGAACCGTTTTAAAACTAGGTGAGTCTTAAAACTAACATTAGTCGTGCAAATAGTTTTTTTAGATTTAGATTCATTTATTTTATTCCATTAAGCATAGCTTGTAAAGTATGCTTGTATATACAATACAAACATACTTTAATAAATAAGGAAATAAGCTAAATAAATTTCATAAATTAATAATTTTAATAAATTACTGATTTGGATCAGTTGAGCTATCTATGGATCGTTTGTAGTCTGCAGATAGCTCAACTGTTTCATATGTATTTTGTATATTTTGCACATTTTGTAAATAATTATAACTATTACTTGTAATTTTCTTTGTAAATAAAGAAGCTAAATAAATAAATAAGGTTATCTAAGTTTGTATGAAAATTGCTTCGCGCGAACAACGTCGCATAGGATTACACTACTTGTACAATAATATATTATTTTTAGGTACCTACACGGCACTATTTAGGCATATTCTGTCTTATAAAAATATATATTTTACTTTATGAAATTTATAGCAGTATTTACAAAGCAAAATATGGTATAACCAACCAACCATAACATCGCTACAAAAAGCCTACGAATTCGTAGCACATCTACAGATGTAGCGTTCATAGATGTTATCTAGATATTGTGACTGTTTATTTTACCGGTTTTATGGTACCGAACTGAATAAAATCGAAAAAAGAACGTTTCGACAAACGAGTTTTTTTTAATTATTGGAAAATGCACGCCGACTGAAGTGGAAAATGAGAGACCGGATGGTTCAATTATATACATTTATTTTTATTTTTATGCTGCGCTTTCATAGTTGGTTCTTTGAATGTTCTTGTAATATTTGTAATAATTTACAGTTATTTTTGAGATGCCTAATAAAAAAACATTAAATATAACATAAAAAATGCAATTTAAATGCAAATTCAATAGAAAATAAAAATCATCGTATTCATTGTAATTCCCAAAAAAAAAATTGATGGATTTTCCACACAGCACTATCTAAGCCAAAGCTAAATATGGAAACCAGATAAAAAATATGAATACCACGCTCGCCACACGTTCACCAACTCATACTACATTCAGACCGCACCACCACTCTGCAAATAGCAACGAGTACCACAGATGCAGTTAAAATACATAAAAAATTCAATTAGGTGGCAAACCCGCTGGCAATGCGTGGATTTTAGCGACAAATTCTTTGCCAGATTTAGCACGCTAACATTTTACATTCACGCTATTTTGAGCCTTATGTAGTGCATTTTTACCTTAAATAGGATGTAAAATGGTAAAGTGCCGTTTTTGAGGTGTTTCACGTCACACGGCGAACGTTAATTTCCATATTAAAACCGTCACAAAGGAAGCAGATTCAAAAACCACATCGTCGTTGGGGGTGGGTTAAGGATCATATCATTTTTGGATGCGGTAATGCGACTGCCGCCGTTTATGTTTTAAAATATATTATAGGTACTAAACAAATAACTTATATAGGCTCGGAGTCGGCACCTGACTTTATATTTTTTTAGTAAAAATGTCATCTCGATCGATGATCAATAGCCAGTTTTCGTACTTACACAAACTTTTCAATAGGAAAACATGTATCGATTTTTTTTTGTTGTAGTTACATTATCTTTTAGTTAGTTATTTGCCTAAACTAACGTAGGGAGGCACCTCTATGACAACATTGGTGGTTGCACGGGATGAAATACGTCATTTTCGTTATTCTATATTTTAATTCTTATGGTGGGTCACGAACCCATATAAAAGCATTTCATTTAATTTCAAACATAATTTATAAAATATGTTTAAGACTTTTCAGCATTTTCAGCAACAGAACATTGAGTACCATATCCATAACACGGTTGTTCAGCATCTTCCCACATCCGAACCCAAACAATATTGCTCTCAGATACCGGCTGGGTATGATAATCGCGTCAAAACGCACGTGAAGTGCCGCCGGGGGTGGCTACTACCCCCCTCCCTTCAGAGGAGGGGTGCTAAGCCGATGACGGCTTTAAAACGTACCCGATTATCCGACCGAGTGTACTTTTGTATGAGCTATGATTTATTGCGGTCTACCGACTTTCGGTCTTAATGAATTGGGATTAAATTATGGTGGAGTAATCACCTTGTTTGAAGGTAATCGAAACGAGTGTGGTTTTGAGGGAGTCTGATACAGGCTAAGAAAAACAATGATAAATAAAATCTATTGTACCTGAATAAAGTAATCAGCATTGCTTATTGAATTTGTCAAGATAGGTAAGTACAAAAGATATGACAGCCCATTTTAGAATTCCCATAGTGATCCCATGAATAGATATAGCTATCTATCATCTATTCATGAGGACTGGAAAGGCCACTACAAACCACAAATGACAATTATGTAATGGTTACCAAATTAGCATTTAACTTTTTTTAATTTATTTTTCAATCTTTTACATATACAATTACGTAGTACAAGTCTTAATGGCATATTTTTTTCAGAATTGCTATAACATACAATTATTTTAATTCGTCAGAGAGCAATGAAAAGCAATAAGAGTTAATTAAACAACCTGGTACTGAATGACAAATCAAAAACAATATTCAGAGACTGTACCTACATAATTCTGTTCAAATAAAATTTTTCGTTTTTCAAATGCACGTCGGCCGCATAACAAGGAGAGGACGAAACGCGGTGTATTTTTTAGAGTGCCAACCATTACCAAACTTTTTCAGCTTTCAGGATACCGTCATATGAAGGAATCGTTATTTATATGAATAAATAAAAGTATATTCTTTTGAAAATAATAAGTGTGATGAGTGAACTAACCAATAACAGTGTGGTGAGTGTGTGAGTGGAAAAGTCTAAACAGTGACCACCAAAGCTACTACACAAGGTGTAGTAACCAAAGGATCTAAGATTCTTATGTAATAAGTTACAAAACTAGAAGAAAGCTGGCTTAATATCAATACTTTATTTTCCTTAATTTAGGTCTTCTGGACGTTTTAGCAATACCTATGCCTTTTATATGTAAGCTAGCAATTATTTTTATCTCATACATAACATCTTACTAATTATTACTAGATGATATATCGACGTACGCGACAATACAAGTATAATTACTTAAGGCTCCGGTGACAGCGGCTCGCAATTTCGAGGTGCGATTGGCTATTATTTCATTTTATTTCATTTCGGGGAGGTTGTTTGAAAGAATAACTCTAAAGAAACACGCATAAATACTGTTCGAACACAAATAATACGATAATATAAGGGAAATGTGCTTGAGTCAGAAATCATTTTGGTATTAGGTAAACCTAAGATCAAACATACTAATACCAAAATGATTTCTGATTCGGGCATGTTTTCCTTATATTATTGTATTATTTGTGTTCGAACAGTATTTATGCGTGTTTCTTTAAAGTTATTCTTTCAAACAACCTCCCCGAAATGAAATAAAATGAAATAATAGCCAATCGCACCTCGAAATTGCGAGCCGCTGTCACCGGAGCCTTAAGAGCAAACATTTTCTCATATATACTTTGTTTCACTTACAGATTTGCGGAAAAAATATGCAGAACTCTCGCGGCCATGACGCACACAGCCGAATCAGATAAAAAATAAAAGTTTGCAGCCCATCCATCTGTTTGACGACTGACATAGGCTTTCAGGTGCGTTGCTTGGAACTTTACAGTGCAACGGTTTTATATTCGTTTGAAAATGGAACCCACTGCGTTCCATTTTCAAAAGAGTATAAAACCTCGTATTTAGATACCAGTGCATAATTTAGAATTGGAAAATGTTGTTAAGATCGAACGCCACCTGCTAAAATCACGTTTTTTTTGCAATTTTCTTAGTTTTCTGATGTAGACATATATTTCTACTGAATAAATAAACTGTGTTTTAATTATTGAATACATTCGTTCAAACATTCATATTATCAACAGCAAGAATAAATAGAGAAATTAGAATAATTCAGTAACAAAAACGACCATGAAAAAGCCTTAGACCCTTTTGGAGGGTTTGATTTAAAAGTAACAATTGTAAGAACATTGGGAAAAATTTGTTCAATAACCTACATGAGAATGTTTTTTTAATATCATCGAAATCATCAACATCGCACCGAAATGAACCTGCACCGAAAGATAATGAAACCCGGATTCACGGCACACTAATCAACCAACTCGCTCGACCAGAAATCTGAATGTAGTCTATTTCCTAACGAGATCTGCGCTTCGATACGGGAAAGAACGAATGAGCGAATGTAATGACGCTTGAATGAACGATCGAGCTCGTTCTGGTTATTTGCTGACATAGGGAAATGAGTTGTAAGTGAAAAGACGAGGTCTCTTTTGTGTTTTGACCGATTATTTGTTTTTTTCTTCACTAGCCCCCGGTTTCTGAAAGCTCGATCAACACTAATCGCCTGTCAATTCACTTGCTATTTCAGCTTTTACTTCAAATTATAAAGAGATAGCAAGTGACTTGACAGCCGATTAGTGTTGATCTAGCTTTTAGAAACCGAGGGTTAGTTTGACGATATTTATAGCTTGCTTTTTTACATATTGTATTAAAGAGTTTGCACTTTTCATCTTCATTAACACATTTATTTCTTTATTTAAAATCCTAACTAGGCCATTGAATTCCATCAGTAGATTCTGTACCTACAGGTTGGTAAGTAAAGAAAGCTAACAGCCGGTTTATGAAAACTCGGTCACAACTAATCGGCTGTCAAGTGACTTGCTATCTCTATCTAATTTAAAGTAAAAGCCGAAATAGCAAGGGACTTGACAGCCGATGAGTTTTGATCGAGCTTTCAGAAACGGCCTTTTTTTCGCTTAGTTATACATCAGAGGTTTAACCAGCAGTAGCTGACGATGTCGATAATTAATACTAATAGTATATGTTTACATCGAATTAATTATCTATCTGTTTACATCGAATTAATTATTTAGTTTAATTATCAAACTCCGGCTTCAGAGAAGGGGACACTAATACATTGTTACATCTTCACTGCTTCATCAAAGTCGCATAACGACCACATCTGTAATTAAAGCTTCATACGACATTCCGTTGTTGCTGAAAATGGCCGACGTGGATACGTACAGTTATTATTTTAAGTATAGATACATATATCTCAGTAGTCGTCGCTTACCATCAGATGAGATTGTGGCCAAAGGACTGTCTATCAAATATAAAAAAAAAAAAAGATTAAATGTAAAATTCTATCATCATCGTCATCAACTTGAATAAGCGCTAGATATAAGCCTCCTCTATTAACTTCCAGGAAAAAAAAAAGAAAAATAAGGGCTCTCCCCCACAGGCGCGATAAGAACGAGCGCTTGGATTTCCTACATCTCTAAACTGACTGATATTTTTTGTATATCTTGTTTCATTTCAGGCTTTGGATGCGTGGAAATGGCACCTAGCTAAGATGTTTCAAAGTGGTCCTTCTAGTTTTGTTGGATAAATATTATTTACTTTGACATTACAAACTATATAATTTAATAAATAATGTTATCACAAACTCATTACAATGATGTTCCAAATTTAAAATAAAATTATCGTAATTTCTGTTTCGCGTGGAAAAACATGCACAGATTTTACCGAAGTAAAAGCCTTCTCTGCTTCTTATTTCATAGCATTTTTATCGTATTCCCTCCCTCCACCTCATAATAATAAAAGCGTTATCGTCTCGCTACACAATGGCATGCTGTCTTTTACATTCCGTCAAAGCAACAGTACATGAATGTACTAAATACAATCGTTAAAACTTAAGATTACCTGGTTTAATGCTTATTGCTTACAGTAAGTAAGTTAAATCTTATCCTAGAATCGTATGGGAAAGACTATTTCAGGCTGTAGAGCATGATAAAATATTTTTCAATACATTTCTAAGCGTTCTATTTTATCGAAATTAAAATTACCACCAAATTATACCAATTAAAAAAGAAAAGTTTCTAGTAAACGTTAACGTTTCTGTCTGTAAGGGGGGGTCCCCTTAGACATCCTCAAAGAATCTTGAGTTAGTACTTGGTACTGAGAGATCTGAAGAGATATCTACCGTGCCTGTGGGGATGAAAGTCGTGAAGCTGTTTTTTTAGTAAACGGGTTTTCAACTGAGAGTGGCGCATCCATCTTTCACACATCCACATCACCGCTTTCAGTGGCGGTATCGTGGTTTCTTTGTGTCGTAGGTAATAAAGGCAATGCTACGCCTCTACGGTGCTACGACTCTACAGTGCTACGACTCTACAGTGCTACGACTCTACAGTGCTACGGGGAGTATGCTACGGAGACGTAGACGTAGCTACATAGGACATACATAAAATGTAGGAATCATTCCCGAAATCCCCACTAAGAAATCCCCACTGGTGGGGATTTCAATATTTTTTTCCTTTAATCCCCACTGACTACGTCGTAGCATGCTACGGCGTAGCAGTGGGGATTTGAGGAATTTATTTTCCTCTAATCCCCACCAAGTCATGAAGTCGCTATTATATCACTTTTTTAACATTAATATTATTATAATGACAGTCCAAGTTTAGTTCTAATTAAGTTTCATCGAGTCTTTCTGTAGGTACATAAGAAAATATTCGAAAGCACACTATGCATGCCATTGTTTTAAAAGTCTAAAAATATTTGCAGCTGGTTTCCATCGAACCAAAATACATAAATGAAAGACACCGCATAACAATAGAACATACCAGACAGCTTATCTATTGATAACACTTGACAGCCGCACCTCATTATTGGTCAATTAGACAAAAGGGTTTATTGCTTAAAACCTTCTATGGGACAACCTGACAATGACAATACTGGCTTGTGATTGGCCGAAACGTACCTAAAGTTTACTGCATTGTCTAGTCCTGGTTAGGCAGATAGTTATTCCCGAATTTCTTATCAGTTTGTTTTAAATCTTCGTATGTGTTAGACTAAAATGGCAACTAGTTCATCTGGTAGCGGTGACGAGCTCAAGTTTATAAAAAAGTTGAGTGCTACTATATTGGTGAGAGCAGGACATCAATATTGCCTAAAAAAATAATACAAAAGTGGTGCTAGTATCTGGGAGTGTGTGCTTCGAAAAAAAGAAAAGTGCCGTGGATCTGTAACCATAAACGTAAGTATATTTTGTTGCAATAAATCTCCCTATTTTTCTGATTGTTAATATTTTTTTAATATTGTTAATTATTGTAAAATATGACGTGATATGATTAGGCATTCGTGAAATTAGCCGTTTGGCTGCGCGGCAGACAATTTACAACCTTAAGTAGTGACACTAAAGCCATTTTTGACAGCTAACATCTAACTTCACGAATGCCTAGATCTGTTGCGAGAACTGTAATATAGTTAATTATTGTAAAATATGATGTGATTTTTACTTTTTAATATAATATGTGTATTTTTAATATAAGTGTATGAGTCTAACATTTTTATTAAAAAAAAAAAAAACATGTAATTACCGATTGTTGAATTTACGATTTTTATACTTGTTAATTATTGTAAAATATGGTGTGGTTTTTAGTTTTTAATGTTTGTAAGTTTAAGAGTCTAATACTTTTATAAAAAAATATGATCACCGATTGTTGAAGTTTTTTATAGGTAATCTAGTTAATTATTGTACAATATGATGTGATTTTTATTTGTAACAATTTAGAGTCTGCTATTTTAATAAATAAACAAACACATTTTCTCGTAATTGTTTATTTGTCTTGTTAAAAATTGTAAAAAACATTTAATATTTTATCCTCAGTGAATGATAATTAAAAGAGTATATTATTGAGACAATTTTATTCTTTTATTTTTTCTCATCAAAATTTACCCCTTAGGTAAGTACTGCGTTTAGGTATGTATCTAATTGTAACAAGTAGTAAAGTCATTCTGCATTCATTATCTTGAAAAGAAGCGGGCCAGGAATAGAGGTATAATAAAATAAGTATTCAATAATCATGGTTATTTAATTATGTTGTATTAGGCAAGAAATGAGACTATTGGATTTATAGGTTATTATTATATAGAAAGACTTAATAAAACTTAATAAGAAATGAACTTAGACTTTCATTATAATAATATTAATGTTAAAAAAGTGATATAATAGCGACTTCATGACTTGGTGGGGATTAGAGGAAAATAAATTCCTCAAATCCCCACTGCTACGCCGTAGCATGCTACGACGTAGTCAGTGGGGATTAAAGGAAAAAAATATTGAAATCCCCACCAGTGGGGATTTCTTAGTGGGGATTTCGGGAATGATCCAAATGTAGGTGTATGATTTTTGAGTGTTTAGTAATAATTATACAGGTGCTTGGTAAGTAATACAATAATGCGCCCCGCGGTTTCACCCGCGTAAATTTAATTTCTGGTATTCCCACGGGATAAAAAGTGCCTAAGTGCTAGACTATGATCTATGTTCGTAGTTGATGTTTCTTCATGTAATGCTTCATTGGCAATTGGCATCTAGTCACTTAGCTTCAACCTTAAGACATGTCAAAGTGATACTTGTGGTTTTATTGAATAAATAAATACCTCTAGACTTTGACCTCGATTCTTATTTATCTTGTATTTATTTATAGGCCTTTTAGTTTGGCAGGTAGAAAATCCTCATAGCATTAAGCCCACCTTTTGTATACATTATTTATTCTGCAATAAAGAGTTAAATAACAGCCTTCACAGCTCAGTTGGTAGTAAGTCTGCCTTCTGCGTAGGCTGTGGGTTCGATCCCCACTGAGAACAAACATTCGTGTGATGGACATAGATTGTTCTCTGTCTGAGTGTTATATAATGTTATATAATGTTATAAGTATGTATGTACATACAAAGAAGTATATGTCAACTAATCGGGTTCCAATATACTAGGTACAAGCTTAAGCTTAGTTTGGGGCTAGATATACAGGGCGTCCCACGGATATGCCACATGGAGGGAATATTTTCATGCGATCCTTTCGATCGGTATGTTAAATATCCAGAATGATTATTTTTTTCGTGTAACGGGTTCGATTCCCGCCTCGGAGGGTTTAGAGGCAAAAAATCTGTGTGTGCTATTTTTTTAAGGTACTTTGTTATTAAGTATGACTCAGCATCTTCATAAAATATATCACTAATTTTATCTTCTTTCATCATAATCAAAATACATTATTTATCTGTAGGTATTCGCACAAAACAAAGAGACTAGAAACTAGTTTAATCAAAAATATCACGATAATTACACCAGTACTAGTGCAGATACGTATAGGCAGGTATGAAGATAATTATATTACGAATTGATAAATTGATATCAATGTAATTTTTTATATAGAACTTCCATTTGCAATCTAATGCCTCGGAACAAATTTGTGTACGATCTGCAGAAATTTGCTCCGTTGGTCTGGGCGTTTTCTATGTATAATAAAAAATATATATCTATGTAAGTATATAATGTATTAATAAGATCAGTTATCCAGTACCAATAACACAAGCTTTGAGTCGCTTACTTTGGGGCTAGATGGTGCTGTGTGGATTGTCCAGCATTATTTATTATTATTTTATTTATTTAAGTACTATATTCCATCTACAATATTCAAGGTACTTTCCCTCCATGTGGCATATCCGTGGGACGCCCTGTATAGATAGTGATGTATAGAAAGTCTACCAATATTTATTTATTTGTTTATTTAGACAAGATAAATAATTGTCACTGTTCGTTACGAATAAATGTTTTTTCTTTCTTTCATGAAGAATAAATGCATTATTTTCAAGATTTCCTCGTATAATTTGTATTCAATAAGACGTATGACACACGGGGAGTATCACGTTTCGATACACGGCCGTGCTACATGCAAACCCACTTTATTCAAATCGACGCAGTCGCTATTCGATTACATTCCCTGATTTGGATTACTTTCACGGTATATTTTATTTTGTTTGTGTATTCTCGAAGTGTCTACGTTGTCGTGTCGTTCGATCTTGGTTTGTGGTAGTTTTCACAGTGTTTATTATACATTACGAGTATACCCAAGTCAAATTTATTCAATAAAATCACTAGTACAATCACAATACAACACAATCGCTTTGAAACGTCTTAAAACTATGTGACTAGGTGTAATGATGAGCTTCAACCATCCTAATATTATAAATGCGAAAGTTTGTAAGTATGGATGGATGGATATTTTTTGCTTATCAGTTTTTCGGCGGTTGAATTTTTTGTTTTTTAGTACTTTTATTCGGTTTTATTGAGTACCTATCATATTACGAAACTATGAGTAGGAACCATCATAGATTATTTCACGGACCAGAGCGCCAATTCCATGTCAGATTCTATAATAATAATAATAAATAAATAAATATAAATAATGCTGGACAATCCACACAGCACTATCTAGCCCCAAAGTAAGCTATTCAAAGCTTGTGTTATGGGTACTAGATAACTGATACACTTAATACATTATATACTTACATAGATAGATATTTTTTATTATACATAGAAAACACCCAGACCATCGGAACAAATTTCTGCAGTTCGTACACAAATTTGTTCCACGGCGGGAATCGAACCCGCAACCTCTTGCGTCGCAGGCAGGCTCTCGCCCGCTGCGCCACACAGGTCGCCATTCTATAAGACCTTAAAGAGTTCTTCATAAAATAACCCACAGGAATTGAATGAGCGCCCAGCCTCTGAATATACATGAATACGGCAAATCTAATGAGCAAACAGAGAGAGATAGTCTTCGTTTACTTTGTCGCAAGCTTATACCGAGATAATTGAGTGAGTGTAATTACAGAATTTTCGAGGAAAAAAGTTAATTGGAATGAGGAATGCGAAAAATACTTGAGCATCCTACTACTACTGTAAACGCGACATTTTGTAAGTATGGATGGAAGGATGGATGGATGGATGGATGGATAGATGGATGGATATTTGTTACTCCTCCACACCGGAACGGATCGGGATGAAACTTGGCAGAGAGATAGATTATAGTCTGGAATAGCACATAGGCTATTTTTTATCACGTGGCAATACCGGAACCGCATCCGCAACCTCTTGCGTCGAAGGCGGACTCTCGCCCGTCGTCAATATTATTATTAATTATATTCCATTATTATACTCATAGAATATAATTTTTATGTGATTGTATGGGAGCTTTAATTATCTTGACATGATAATTATATTATAGTATCTTCGTCATCTGTGATGCGCTTTAGTGCCTACTTTACCAGTAGTCAAACTTAATAACATGCGGGTAGTCGATTAGAAACCGCGTTAGTCCGTATGAATAAAGCCGCGTTCACAATGGGCGCGCGACAATGCCGGCGCGCGGGAAGCCAGCTGAAAGGTTTATTGTTTACGCGGGCGGATGACGTGAGCACGCGCCTTTACAGTGGGACGTGGCTATGGAATACTAGAAGTGGCTTGGCTACAGCCATTGTGAAAAAAGCATACGAATAAAATATAATAAAAGTTTATTTAAGTATGTGTTACACCCTATTTCAAGAAGAGTAATAGAAAAGAAGAAAGAAAGAAAAAATATTTATTAACCCAAAAAAAATAAAACACATACAAGAAGGTAGGCAACAAAAAAAAAGAAGGTATTAATAAGAATTAAAAAGAAAAAAATGACAGAAAAAAAAACAGTCCTGCGTGGTTTGGGTTAACAGGTCCCTGGCTCAGTATTTGCTGCACCGATACCCTTTTTACAGGTAACGGCGCAGCACTGGTATTCTGCCAGGGCCTTGAGCGGGTAACACCACGGGTAAAAAAACAAGATATATAAAATAAGCATACCTAAAAAAACATTAATAAACTCTTAGCTAAATCCGATGCAGTCGCGCCATCTAATAACAATACTATACTTAATTGGCACATACAAAGTATTCAGTCAGTCAATGTAGGTACAACAAAAAGTCTAATAGAGTATTAAGAGTAGTGGAGCTCTTTGTGAAGGGCTCCTATCATTCGTACGAGGCAATGGTTTGTTATAGATGGATAGAAGATAGAAAATACTTCATTGCACACAATTTATGGATACAACAAAAAAAAAACTTAAAACTAAAAGTACAATGAGCGGCCTTATCGCTAAGTAGCGATCTCTACCAGACAACCGTTGGATGAAATGGGCTCAAGAAATTTAGAATATTTAGTTATAGGTGATGGTTACCAGTGGTAACCATGGTGGTAACTTACCATTTAACATCAGATGGGCGATCTACATGTCCCATCAGCTGGTTGTATAAAAAAACACCCGTGTCATACATAATTAAATAAACTTTTCAAGGTTTAAGGCCGTCTTATCGCCGTCTATCGTCATCGAACATGGGACATTATAATATCATATTGTTATTTTGTACATTTACATCTATTTCATACCTTAGTATTAAGTGTCATTTCCGCCAGGTACAGACAAATTCGGTCCTAACGGAAGATCAGCGTGGGTTGTTACCAACCCGCATTATGCTGAGTTAGGTTCCATTTTGCTGCACAAAATGCACTACCATAGGTATATTCCAATATTGTAAAAATAATACATGCCTATGGTGCCTTTTAATTTAAACTGTTTTATGTATATTTTTCTATGTGTTGCAAATAAAAACTTATTCTATTCTATTCTATAAAAACCTTAGCTATGTTGCTTCGCAAAATCTCAGAAAACGAATCTATTTCTAGTTTTTTTTTACTATATATTTAAAGGGTTTTGTCGCTGGGCGACCACACTGCCCTATAATACATAAAAAAACACCACATATCAACCCACTTCTAGTTATTTAAGTTCTTGTGTAAAATCACAGAGCTCCACAATAATGAGTGACAGCGGGAACTCTACGCCCGACGGCGGACGGAACTGAATGCGATGATATTATCTGTGGGAATGCAAATGATAACGAAAAATGCATGTTTTAAAATGGTCTACGGCTTTAGCTAGGGAAATTAACGCTTGAAATGGTCTACGGTTTTCGTAGCAGCCTCGTAGCCTCGTAGCACATGTATTTGAGTGTATTTGGATGAAATTATGTGCCTTATTTTGTTTAACAAGTAAACACAAAAAAAGGCATTATACTATACGAATTGGAATAGGGGCTGCTTGCCATCTATGCAGTGCAAGTACCGTTCTTATCGATCGCTTATTTGACATTTAGAATCGTCAAAAATTCGTTAAAAATGGTTTCAATAATGAATAAAACCATTTTTAACAAATTTTGACCATTTTCAATTTCTAAATGTGAAATTAAGCGATCGATAAGAACGGTACTTGCACTGTTAGAAGCTACGAAGACTTCCACTTCCAAGTTCTAACTTTAATGATTCAGTCGGACAACAGATCTGTTCGTTGTAGGTACCTAACCTACATTACCAAACTAGGTGGTATTAATTCATAAATAAAAGCAATTGATAAAAATTAAACATAATGTGTCTAGTGCTCGAAAAGGGCCGCTTTGGGGCGCGTTAAATCCTTTCATCAAACTGTTTTGAAAGAACTAGACGCGACTAGAAGAAGTATTTTGCTGAGATACGATATTATTATGTTTGTCGTACGTAGAAATTGTACTTTCTTTGATCCTACTAATATTATAAATGCGAATGTTTGTAAGTATGGATGGATGGATGGATGGATGGATGTTTGTTACTCTATAACTCCAGAACGGCTGAACGGATCTTGGTGAAAATTGGTACAGAGATATATTACAGTCTGGAATAACACATAGGCTACTTTTTATCCCGCGGGAATACCGGGATTTAAATCTGCGCGGGTGAAACCGCGGGGTGCAACCAGTGTGCAATAAAGTAGTTTCTATTATATTTATAGAGGTTTAAAAGAAAATCGGTTATCTATATAGATTATCTCAGCATTTTTAGTCAAAGTCAAAGTCAAAATATGTTTATTCAATAAAATCACAAGGACCATCTTGAACCGTCTTAAAACTAGGTGACTCTAGTGCCAGTTCCACGCGACCAACACCGAGAAGAACAGGCAACAAACTCGGCTTGGTGTCTATCGCTCTTTTGTATGATCCTCGTTACAATGTAATAAAAATACCTACACTATTGAAGCTATATACTCTTACCAGACAGATTGTTGGAAGTACTGTCAGACAAAGCTCTAGCAAGCCATTCAAACCCTTAAAATTTAATCGTCCAGATAGTATGTCTTTTAACAAAATTAGCCGTCGTTCAAACAATGGACAATCCGGCCATTCTCGTCAAATATCTCGGGTAGATCTTAATCCACCCTCGCGACCACCCCCGAGCTAATAACGTGATGTTGCCTTTCACATTGGGGTAGTTGAAACGCTAGACTTTAGGCGTCAGCGGGTTTTACGCTGATCACTTATTTTTTATCCCTCTCCTACTAATATTATAAATACGAAAGTTTGTAAGTATGGATGGATGGATGGATGTTTGTTACTCTATAACTTCAGAACGGCTGAACGGATCTTGATGAAATTTGGCACAAAGATAGATTATAGTCTGGAATAGCACATAGGCTACTTTTTATTCCGTGGGAATACCGGGATTTTAAAATTACGCGGGTGAACCGCGAGGCGCTGCTTGTACATCATAATCATTTATTCATTGCTTTCATATTGTAAGGCAGTGCGGTTCTAAGATGGTAACAAGTCCAAAACATGAGCCCCGTTTGAGCATTACAATGCTTATGCCCTTCTAAATGGCATCTAGGGGTAGGTTAGCTCTAAAATTAAAAACTTATCTAAAAATAATATACCCACATAAGTAACCTTTGCACGGCTTCAATTTTGAATGGACGTAATAATACCTTTTGTAGCTGAGTTTACTTTCTAGTGCTTCCTTATAATTATATAAGGTGAAGAGAGACTCACATCAATCAATTATCAATTTTAACAACTCAAAAACTAGACCAGGTAATCACAAATTTTTTGGTTGATCTTGAAATTTAAATATACCTACTAGTAATTTAGTTGCGGCTCTAGATTTATGCTTGACCACATAAAAGTAATGACAAAGTTTGCCTTAAATCTCAGTTTTAATCTAGGAGCAAGTCGAGTCTCTTATAACGAACGACAGCCATCTTGAATACCTACAAAGTTAAACCCTTATTGATAGTTTTAGTCCAATCAGTTTACATCAACTCCTGTACTAAACTGACCTCAAGTATTGGCAAACAACAATCCTCTGTTCAAAACATTCACTTTCACACACAATCGATTTCAAGCAACCAGTGTAAAATCGTCATAGGCCACAGAGGTACGGCTATACCTACGCACATTAATAGTCAAGATTGTCCTTGCCAGTGGCGACGACAAGTACCCACTTGTCAGTCACACAGTTGACATAGGTACTGTGTATGATTTATGTACACTTGATGTAGACGTGACAATGGACGCTGGCCTCTAAGTTTAATTACTTACTGGAGCCTTATTCACTATGACAATAGGAGATTCCAAGGAGATTCCTTGCCCCAAACCGTGAAACATCAAAACTTGATATTGGGCTTTATTCTTTACTAGCTGGTACCCGCGACTTCGTCTGCGTACTTTTAATCTCTTCATCTCTTTTTTTCGCAATAAAAGGTAGCCTATGTTCTTTCTCAGGGTCTAAAGATTGTCTGTGCGAAATTTCATCAAAATCGGTTGAGAGGTTTAAGCGGGAAAGCGTAACAGACAGACAGACAGAGTTACTTTCGCATTTATAATATTAGTTGAGATGACATAGGAGATACTTTGCCCTGACCGTATCACACCGCCTGCCTTGTCTTAGCCGAGCTCGCGCTGCAAATGGTCATAGTGGATAAGGCTCCTGTCTTTAGGATACAGTGATATTGTGGCCGACTGGGGCTGCAGGAGGGAAGGTGGAATAACTTGAATTTTACTAGTTTTTTTATTTAGATGCATCGATGGTAGTTGGTGCTCAATTGACAGCCTTCGTAGCTCAGTTGGTAGCAGCGCTGCCTTCTGCGCCGTAGGTCGTGGGTTCGATTCCTACCGAAAACAAACATTTGTGTGACGAACATAGATGTTTGTCCTCTGTCTGGGTGTTACATAATATAATAAGTATGTATATACCTACAAAAAAAAGTATTAAAGTAGTAACTATATTATCAGCTATCTGGTTTCTTTAAACCACAAGTTTTGGCTTAGTTTGGGGCTAGATAGTACTGTGTGAAAGTCCACCAATATTTATATATAAACTGAACAAGCATATTTACAGTAAGATAAAATCATGAACCATGACTTATTTATTAGTAACCCGGTAATTTACATACGAATTCTAATAACAAAAACCCTTAATTATATCTTTACTCTTACCGAGCCTCTTAAGAGTAGTAGAGCTCTTTGTGAAGGGCTCGTCCGGGGAAGTACTACCACCACGCCTTTTTCTGCCGCCAAGCAGCAACGCTGTGTTTCGGTTTGAAGAGTGTGGTCGCCGGTGTAATTACAGGCACATGAGGCTTAACATCTGTATGCCTCAAGTTGATGGACGCAGGGCAGTGCATCGTAGGGCACGTTCCTATTGTGCGTGGCCTACGGGGCAATGTTTTGTTTATAGGTGATGGTTACCACTTAACATCAGGTGGGCCATCTGCTTGTTCCATCAGCCAGTTGTATAAAAAAAAAAAAAAAACCGACCGAATATCAGCGTAGATAGATAAAGAGTTATCTATCTATCTATATCTAGCATTATTTGTGCGATAAATAATTTTCCAACATTTTACTTCCAAATTGCAACACAGCAAATAAAACTTTTATACCAACGAAAAACAATAATATCGTCTTACCTACTTGTTGCTTAGATCCTAACAAGAAAATGATCAACCCTTCACTCGCCGAACAATTTATTGCCGTCATAAATATTAAAAAGTTTTACCGTAAATCTCTGTGATATTAATAAAAGCTGGGGCTAGGCGCAGGCAATATTCTTGTAAACACTTCTTTGATCTGAGATTTATTGTTACTATTTATGACGGTACAGGTGTACTGTACGATGACAACACAAGGTTCCTTGGTTAATACATGTAAGCTGTAAGTTTCTTGCATGTTATTCTGGTCTATGAGAGGACTAGTGGTCTATAGGAGTGGCGGCCTTGCCGGCTTATTCCGTTTATCCACCCTGAACGCACTTCATTTCAAATTATTAAAAAATATCTAAAAACTTTTCACAAGGACCAAATATTAATAACGAAGGGATTATAAGCGCACAACGCGGAGAGGCAAACAAGAAATCAAACCCTACACTTTTGAATCACAAACGAAGCTTTGCGGGTGGTCGAAAACGAAAAACAACGAGATAGTAGCGCGGACAAATAGATGCGAAACTCCCCACTAGGTGTAACGACACTTCCTATCCTATCCTATCATTTTAATTATATAATTTACGTATATGCTCGAAAGGAGCCTCTTCAGGCGCACTTAAAATCCTTTCACCAGAAACTAGTAATACGACAAGAAGATTTTAATTATTATATTGTTATATAAATATTAATTATAAATATAGTTATAGGATAGGAAGGGTTCGGTTTTTTATTGGTCACATAATGACATGAATTTTATTATTCGGCTGGAGCATAAATAAATTATATTTATTGAAAAATAGATAAGCTTATAATATTCATTATTGCCTAAAATGCAGTTTAGCATTTTCTCCCATTTAACCTTTGTGTAATGTGGAGTGGGTGGTGGTGGTAGTGCTTTTATAATACAATGAAATAATAATTGCTCTTCTATGCATTTCTGTTTCGGTTACCTACTCTATGCCCAAGTCTCCATGGAAATCAGAGGAAAGCGACTTTTGATTCATTAGCGCCATTCTTTCGAAGACGCCGGGACGCCATTAATCCCCACCAACAATACGGCGTCGGAAAGATGGCGGCTTTTATTGGGACATATCCGGTGACGGAAAGGATTAATTTTCGTTTATTAATTCCCTTGTTTGAGTTATAAAACTTTGCTGTGAGTTTCTGCTTTATTTGTGCGAATTGGCAATACAACAAAAATGTGGTTGTTACTCACAGTTTGATGGATCCTACTAATATAATGATAAGAAATATTATATACGCGAGTTTGTAAGTATGGATGAATGGATGGATGTTTGTTACTCTTTTACACAGATCCGTTCAGCCGTTACTGAACGGATCTGGATGAAACTTGACAGGGAGATAGATTATAATCTGGAATAGCACACAGGCTATTTTTAACCCGTGGGAAAAACGGGGTTAATCTGCGCGGGTGAAACCGCGGGGCCCAGCTAGTATATTATAAACGCGAAAGTTTGTAAGTATGGATGGATGGATGTTTGTTACTCAATAACTCCAGAACGGCTGAACAGATCTTGATAAAATTTAGTGTAGAGATAGATTATAGTCTGGAATAGCACATAGGCTACTTTTGTCCCGTGGAAATACCGGGATTTAAAATTTCGTGGGTGAAACTGCGGGCGCTGCTAGTTACTTATAGTTTTTGAAGCATATTTTTATAACAATTAGTAAAATTATTACATAAGTACATCTAAATAAGTACCGTACAGTTTTTTAGTAATTATATTTTGTCATACGACTAGTTTCTTTTGAAACAAGCCCCTTTTGTGCACTAGACACGTCATAGATAGCCTATGTGCTATTCCAGACTATAATCTATCTCTCTGCCAAGTTTCATCCAGATCCGTTCCGACGTGAAAGAGTAACAAACACCCATCCGTCCATATTTACAAACTTTCGCGTTTATAATAGTAGTAGGATAAAGAAAAACTTCATCTTAGTTTCAAAAGTTGAAACTTTTGTTGAGATTGTTTTGTTATGATAAGTTTCTCTGTAGTGTGCCAAAGTGTCAGATTATTATCTTATCACAAGCTCTTTGTAATATTAACATCCATAATTCCGAGGTAAGTCTCCACCGTAAAGTTACCCATCAAACCGCTAATCAAAGTTTTATTTGTTCAAAAGACATCTTGTTGAGAAGGGGAGTGCTACGAAATTCTGGAATCTTCTAATTAAAACCACTCTCATTGGAGCTTCACTGGAGGTAGCCAAATTGTTTTTTAAACAAGCTCTTTTTAATGCTAATTTCAATTTAGGCATGATTGTTTCCTAAATTTGAGACAATTAACATTTATTTGTGAAAGTCGGTATACCTATGTATGTTTAAATTTTTTTTTTTTAACGGAATTCTGATTGGTGGTTAGTTTGCTATTATTACCTTATTCTACATTTTAATAGGTGATTCGTTTAGAAAACTTAGTGTTAAGTACATAAGTAATAATGTCGGAAAATTTTATTTGAATGAGAATATTTTATTGTTTAAAACATAAAAAAACTGAGTTTTCCTATAAAAACATGCTAAATATGGATTTATTTAAAAACCTACTGTATAAATATATCAGTTATTTAGTACCCATAACACAAGCTTTGAATAGCTTACTTTGGGGCTAGATAGTGCTGTGTGGATTGTCCAGCATTATTTATTATTTATTTATTATTATTATAAAACCCGTTTAGACTAGTCGAATATCGGCTTTTTAAATCCTTAAAGAGTAAAACCGCGGTCTTATGGCTCGTCGGTAAAGCTCTAGGCCGTCCGTCGTCGCCATAAAACCTGAAGCTTTACCAACGAGCCATAGGTACCGCGGTTTTACTCGCTAGTCGATCAGTGCCAAGAAACATGGAGTCTAATAGCAGCTGTCATATTCAGAACACGACACCACACACTCAACAATTACATTGTCAAATTTGTCAAGTTGTAACGAGGAGCGCACATTTTATTGAATGGAATTATTGGGTGTAGAACAAAAGATGCTAAAAAGTGAGGAGGGGTGAATGGTTGCAACCCCATAGTTGTAATGATATTAGTTCGTAACCTCATATTAAGTGTGGGGACGACCCTTGGAGCTCTTGTAGTGCAGGAGAACGCGGCGATCTTTGATAAATAACTGACTATACTGATTAAAATTCATCCCACCTATTAGACTAGTGGCTCTGGGAGCTGTAGACCTCGCGAGCATACTAAAAGCGAGCTATTTGAGGAATGTAATGTGCAAGTGCATTTTCCGTTTTGTGGTTTTTTTGATCTTTTTGATTTTTTTTGCATCATCCCAAAAAATCCCCGACGACAAAAAAAATCTAATAAGTCATATAACCTGTGTACCAAGTTTCGTCTAGATCGGTTGAAAAATGCGACCTGTAGAGGAGAACAGACAGACAGACAGACATCCGGACAAACGCATTTTTGGCCAATGTGGAAACTAAGACGCTTCGCTCGCTTCGCTCGCTCGGTCAATAAGTATTGGTGGACATTCCACGCAGCCCTATCTAGGTCCAAACTAAGTACCTAAAGTTTGTGCTTGTGCTCACTAAAGTAATTCAGTTTCAAATCTAGGCTTTGGTCGCAATGAACTGGAGGTAGATTCACCTAGAACATAAGACGTTTCAAAGTTATTCCTGTGATTGTACTGAATAAAGACCGTTTTGATTTTGATTTTGCTATGGGAATCAGATAAATAAATAAATAAATAAATAATGCTGGACAATCCACACAACACAATCTAGCCCCAAAGTAAGCTATTCAAAGCTTGTGTTATGGGTACTAGATAACTGATATATTTAATACATTATATACTTACATAGATAGATATTTTTTTATTATACATAGAAAACACCCAGACCACCGGAACAAATTTCTGCAGATCGTACACAAATTTGTTCCAAGGCGGGAATCGAACCCGCAACCTCTTGCGTCGCAGGCAGGCTCTCGCCCGCTGCGCCACTGAGGTCGTCGAGATAGCTGATAAAATACTTATTGAAGTTCAATTCGTTTAATCACAGGCGCGGTCAAAGTCAGTAAAAGCAAACCAACTCCCAAGGAATTTGATACCAACTCCCAAACTACAGAAGAGAAACTGCTTGTGAAGTAATTTGTACGTACACGAATAATCGGTAGCCACACGACGACATGACAGGGGGACAAAATGTCCACTAAATGTCACAGACGTGGCAACTCTGATAACTACTGCGATTTGTCGCGGTATTATTGCGGCGACGAAATGTCATGCGGTCGAATATGGATGACAAAATGTCGTTGCGTTGTTTGTTTTTTTGTTGTTTAGCACAATAAATACAAGTATTTACACAATGTGTTTTTTGACGACCTCAGTGGCGCAGCGGGCGAGAGTCCGCCTGCGACGCAAGAGGATGCGGGTTCGATTCCCGCCTCGGAACAAATTTGTGTACGATCTGCAGAAATTTGTTCCATTTGTCTGGGTGTTTATGTATAATAAAAAATATCTATCTATGTAAATATATAATGTATTAAATATATCAGTCATGTAGTTAGTACCCATAACACAAGCTTTGAGTAGCTTACTTTAGGGCTAGATGATGCTGTCTGGATTGTTCAGCATTAAAAAAAATGTACAAACAAATATTTATAAAAAAAAACCCGATTGCCCGAACTAAAAAATGTAAACAAGATTAAATTTTAAATTATAGTAGGTACTTTATGTACTATTGGTAGTTAAATCCATTTTTAAATGTAAAATCGCATGAAGACGGAGGCTCGAATCACATAATGATCTAGCAGCTTTCTGACGCCTCCGACTGACAACCTCTCAAAAGGTCTAAAATGTGCCACTGAGAATCCTTTGACGGGTGTCAGCCCCTTAAAGACTTACGGTCTTGCTACAAAACGGTGTCTAACTTTAAACAGTGTCTAAAATTTGCGCTGTCTCTGTTTGCCATTACGCAATGGCAAGAGATGTCAAAAGATTAGGCAGTGTTTAACGTTTGCCTATTTTTTGAGTAAGGCCCTAAAGGTTTATCTACCGTGGCTGAAGATTAGAGCCGTGAAGCTTTTTATAACGAATTCTGACAATAATATTTCATCATAGTTATTCAAATGATAAACGAGATAAAAAAAATTAAAATTCCCGAGAATGCATTGCATGATTGACAGATCAGGGTCGCGCGGAATTATATTACTCTACCCCACCTCCCCATGCGGAGGGGAGAACGAATACATCGGATAACGCACTCGAATTTTTGTGTTCATTTAAAAAATCGAAGAAAATGCTGCGCCATCAAAAATTGTTAAACTTGTCTAGCGATTCGATACGACATACATCGAATGGATTTAATATTTTTTAATTTAACAATTATTGTAACCATGTTCAGATTGCCAATTGGTCACTTTGTGAAGAAAAAACTGCCCAATATTTGTGTGAAATAAAAATACTAAAAATGTATGCCGTTTAGAAGCAGTTACAAGATTTCAAAGAAAACAAAGCTTTAATATTTTTTTCATATTGTTGGAATAATTTCAATTAGTCAAATAAGGAAGTAGGTCTATTAAACAACATATATTTTTTTTTGTACATTTTTATATTTACTTATCGAAGAGGATTTACATTAAAAAACCCCCATTTGGCAGATAGTTGTTAAGTATATCATCATTATCATTGTTATATACTACATAGTATAAAACAAAGTCGCTTTTTCTGTCCCTATGTCCCTTTGTATGGTTAAATCTTTAGAACTACGCAACGGATTTTGATGCGGTTTTTTTAATAGATAGAGTGATTCAAGAGAAGGGTTTATATGTATAATACATGCATGATATGGTAGAAAAACAATGTGCATCCGTGCGAAGCGTGGGCGGGTCGCTAGTTGTTATACATACAATTGTAACTGGCATCAATATCATCATTGGCCTTCAAGAAAGGTCGATCAAATCTAATCAGCTAGAATAAAACCAATTTTGTTTAAATACAAGGTTAAGTAACTTGCTATCTCTATCGAATTTGAAGTAAAATCTGAAACAGCAAGTGACTTAACAGCCAATTAGTTTTGATTGGGCTTTCAGAAGCCGGCTGTAGCACTACCAGTTGTAGACCTTTTCCTTCCTACTTTATATTCTTTAAAAAGCCACTCGCAAAAATTAGAAAAAAATTGAAAAGTAATAAAAACCCAAATGAGAGCTTTCAATCATCCGCTGACAACACCGCGGGTGGTACCCCCTCCCCCTCTGTGACGTCACATGAGATTAAAAACTTTGTTGCGCTCTCCCACGCAAATTAGCATTTTCGTCCCGACCGTATTTGCATACTGAACTCATTTTTGGCTTTGTTATTTTTACCACCGGGAATTATAATAATCGGAATAGTCAAATAATGATGACTACCTACTATCATCATCATAATCATCACAAACGTCACACATAGTAGGTACCTAATGTTCGAGGATGTTTATTAAGATTAGGTTTTAATCAAACCTAATGCCGCGTCCGCACGCTTGCCAAACCTCAACAAGCGCCCACAAATTCAAACGTGTGGATAGAGTGTTTGCCATGGTTTGTGAAGGTTTGCAAGCGTTTGTAGCCGTTCCGAACGAGTGTCGGTTTTTTGACACAAATCAAAGGGAATTTGCCGCAAGCGCTTGCGACGCATCCACACGTTTGTGCGCGCTCAGTTTGGTTTGTGTACTGGAGGCAAGCAGACGTGCCGACGCTCGCACAAAATGAGTGGTGAATGGACGAATGATGACATCTTCTATTTTCTTGAATGTTACCAGGCTGCACCATGTATTTGGGACCCGAGTAACATGGATCACAAAGATAAAAAAAAAGTAGCTGATGCGTGGAGTCGCCTCAGTAAATCATTGAATAATATAATCGGCATAATAATATAATAATATATCGGCAATAGCCGATACGAACTCAACGTCCGCCATGCTTGCCTGTACAGAACACACTAACTCACTCGCAAGCATATGGATGGCGCTGTTTGATTCCCTTATTCAAGCCAAACGTTTGTGGAGGTTTGGAGTTTGCGGCAAGTGGCAAGCGTGCGGACGCGGCATAATGTTTTGCGAGTACTGTATCAAACTATTATGAAGAACTAAAATAACTTTTTGCAAGAAAAAACAACTTTTAATGCACTGGATATTACACTCATACTGTAACTCAACAACTACTAGCCAGATCTGACTCAAATTTAAATGGGACTATATGATAAGCACTAGTTTTCGAAAAAAAAAAGAATCATCGAAATCGGTCCACCCAGTATTTAATCATGAGGTAACAAACATAAAGAACAGTCGAACTGAGAACCTCCTTACCGTTTTGATTTTGTTTGGAGTTTTACTTTACTTTTTTTTTTATACAACCAGCTGATGGAACAAGCAGATGGCCCACCTGATGGTAAGTCAGTCAGTAGTCACGTGTCATAGTAAGTAAGTCACGCACGATAGGAACGTGCCTTACGATGCCCTGCTCTGCGTTCATCAACTTGAGGCATACAGATGTTAAGCCTCATGTGCCTGTAATTATACCGGCGACCACACTCTTCAAACCGAAACACAGCGTTGCTGCTTGGCGGCAGAAAAAGGCGTGGTGGTAGTACTTCCCCGGACGCCTTCGCCTTCGCCCTTCACAAAGAGTTCTACTACTCTTAAAACCTCCATAAAATCCTCCACTTCCATAAAATCAGTACCAAAACGTAGCACAGTCTTCTAAAATACGAAGGACAATCGGTTTCTTAAATGATCTCTACCACAAATAATAATTACGTACTTTCTCTGAATCATAATACATTAGGTACCTGTTAGCTATACACATTCTACAAAAAAAAACGACTAAGACAAATTGTACTGCTAATTTGCAGCCTGGAAAGTCTCATCTATTGAGCATACAAGACTTTATCTGCATAATGGCTATACTACTTGCGCCCCGCGGTGTCACTTGCGCAGATATAAATCCCGGTATTCCCACGGGATAAAAAGTAGCATATGTGCTATTCCAGACTATAATCTATCTCTCTGCCAAGTTTCATCCAGATCCATTCATCCGTCCGGCGTGAAGGAGTAACAAACATCCATCCATCCATACTTACATACTTTCGCGTTTATAATATTACTGAGTGGCAGGTAGGTACAATCCTACATTGTACCTACCTGCCACTCAGCCTCTTTTATAAAGCTTGTCGATTTTAAAAGATACTACATTATTCAGTGAAAGTTAATTGAGAAACGAGAACCGACAATGCCACTGTAGAAAAGCAAAAGCAAAAAAATAAATAAAAAAGTTCCCTCGAGACTTGCGAAAAGCGAAAAAGAATCATGTTTCATTTTAAAAGTAGCTTCACTTCTTTTCAAGGCTCCATTTTCTCTTTTATCACTATAGGAAATGTATGAAACCAAGGTTTCATCTATAATCCTGCTAACATTATAAACGCGAAAGTTTGTAAGTATATGGATGGATGAATGGAAGGATGACGTTTGTTACTCTTTCACGCCGGAACGGCTGTTCGGATCTGGATGAAGATTGGCAGATAGGTAGATTATAGTCTGGAATAGCGCATAGGCTACTTTTTATGCCGGGGTTACCAGGATTTAAATCTGAGCGGGTGAAACCGCGGGGCGCAACTATTTAATATCATATAGAGGAAAGATTTGATTGTTTGTTTATTTGTATTGATTAAGCTCTGATATTACCAGACCGATTTGAAAATTTCTTTCAGGGAAATTATGGTAATGGGCGGACCATAAAATAGGTAAATATTTTTGGACTTTTTCACTCAGCGCTAGTAACTTCCAAACTAACCCCCTGTTTCTGAAAGCTCGATCAACACTAATCGGCTGTCAAGACACTTGCTATTTCAGCTTTTACTTCAAATTAGATAGAGATAGCATAATGTGACTTGACAGGCGATTAGTGTTGATCGCGCTTTCTGAAACCGGGGTTAGTTCACTGTTCTGCTAAGAGAAACAGATATTTATATACTTTTAAATAACTTATAGTTAAACTGACAAACGCTGGGAAATTAAGGTTTCAGAATGGCGTCTGCTAACCGGTGTTATACCGATGTTATAAACCTGTTGTTGGTAATACATACAGTACGTTGCGATGCTACGTAATACCTATCCATCTACCTATTCTGTGTAATAGGTTGGTAATCGAACCCCCCTACTAGCTACCCTCACCACTACGCCTCGGGCGCCTACCACAGCTGTCACTTAATAATTTAATTGTTCACTTCCCTCCCTTTCCACGCCTTTTAAATCACATTATAAGTACCTACCTACGATACTTTTATCTGGGTTGAAAACTTCATATTGGAACACCTTTTGTGTTGAAAGATGAGTGAATGTAAATTTTCAATCTATGGAGACCCAAGTGCAACCGCGCGTGACGGTAACTATTCTGGTTGCGTTCATTTTTCTATATTCCATTCATGTTATTTTTCGTGAATAAAAATAACCTATTTCTAATCCTAGACGGGATTAGCAAACGAATTAAATGATATTCTTGCAAAGTTTTATTCCAATCGCTATACCAAACCCACCACTAAATTAATGTTATAAATGCGATAGTTTGTAAGTATGGATGGATGAATGGATGGATGGATGTTTGTTACTCTAGGTATAACTCCAGAACAGCTGAACGGATCTTGGCACAGAGATATATTATAGTCTAGAATAGCACACAGGCTACTTTTTATCCCATGGGAATACCAGGATTTCTATATGCGCGGGTGAAACCGCGGGGCGCAATTAGTATAAAATATTTTCTGCCGAGTTGGTCGAACCCGACCATTATAATAATAGCCATAGGAGATAGGTTATTCAATTCGTGCTTTGTATGGTGATGCAATTTTATAGCCCGTTAACAAACCAATTTTTAAGTGTTAGATTTTATTTTTGAAATCAAAATTTTTGTAATATTTTTTTTATGCACAGGCATTAAAAAAAATTATGAATTGATGATGAACCTTACAAATAAATTTACTGTTAATTTATTATCTTGTTCAAAATGAATATTTTGTTTCGTAGCAAACCCATCAATAAAAATATGAATTAAAAATATCTCGAACGAAAAAACTTACCTCGTCAGCTGATCGCAAATCACCACACTTCAACTTAGAACTTGGACCAGTGTGCTCCCGACGGCAGTTAGTCGCACACTGAATTCCATAACTGATCCTGAGCCGCCCAGCTTGGGTAGGCGGAGCCTTAGGTGGGCGTGGCGAGACGAGCCACTTAGATTTTCAGGAATTATTTTCTTGGCGCAGCAAGATGAGACTGGTCAGAAGTAAAGTGGGCAGCTGATGCTAATTCTGGCTTTTATAGGTAAGTTCTCTAAAGAGATAATCTCGATGTAGTGACAGGATGACAGGCTGATAGGTACGGTACGGTCAGCGACAAAATTAAATGGATCTGTTTGTTTGTAAGTCGTCTGCTATTAGCGGTGCTATATCTTTTTTATTTCCCCTTTTCGTTAGGCCTGATTTATATGGACTGATTATTGAGTCCATACAAAGCTTATCTATAAAAAACCCAGGCTCGCAATCATCGATAATGATGATTACGAGCCTGGTGTTTTTATAGCCTAAAGAAGTCCACTACTGGACATAGGCCTATACGTTTCCTGGAAGAACGATTCTGAGCCCATTCCATCCACCGACTCTCCGCGAGGTCCCAACATCGGGTAGAAGAACGTCCCACGCTTCGTTTTCCTGTTCGTGGTCGCCATCGCCATTCGAGAACCTTTATTCCCCAGCGCGGTTGTCAGTTCTTCGAGCTATATGACCTGCCCATTACCACTTCAACTTGCTGATTCTGGTGAGCTACGTCGGCTACCTTTGGTTTTCCTACGGATTTCTTCGTTTCTGATTCTATCTCGTAGTGAAACTCCCAGCATAGCTCTCTCCATAGCCCGTTGTGCGAGTTTGAGCTTGTTGATGAAGCTACCACGCCTCAGTTCCATTATATAAAAGTCATGAACAAATAAAAAAAAAATTCAGACCACTAGGTACATACATCCTATCCTACTACTATTATAAATGCGGAAGTTTTTATGGATGGATGTTTGTTACTCTTTCACGCCGCGGCCGGGACGGCTGAACGGATCTTGATTAAACTTAGCAGAGAGATAGATTATGTATAGAGATCTATAATCATACTTTTTAATTCATCCTATATATTTATATAGGATATAGAATATTATTTTTTATACAACTATCTGATGGAAAAGCAGATGGCCCACCTGATGTTAAGTAGTAACCAACACCTATAACATAGCATTGTCTCATAAGTCACGCACGATAGGAACGTGCCCTACGATGCACTGCCCTGCGTCCATCAACTCGATGCATACAGACACCCTTCATACCGAAACACAGCGTTGCTGCTTGGCGGCAGAGAAGGCGTGGTGGTTGGTAGTACTTCCCCGGACGAGCCCTCCACAAAAAGCTTTAGGTACTAGGTACTCATAGCTATATTTACCTACAGTATTGTTCATATCAGACTAGCGGCCTGTCCCATGGACAGGCTTATCGCATGGGTGGATAATTTTTTTCCACATTTTAGGATATATATAACTCAAAGGTGACTGACTGACTGACATAGTGATCTATCAACGCACAGCCCAAACCACTGGACGGATCGGGCTGAATTTTTGGCATGCAGGTAGATGTTATGACGTAGGCATCCGCTAAGAAAGGATTTTGATCAATTCTACCCCCAAGGGGATAAAATAGGGGATGAAAGTTTGTATGAGATTTTCAAAGTAAACGAGCGCGAGCAAAGCCGCGGGATCAGCTAGTTTTAGGATAAACTTAGACTTAGATAGAAACGCGCCCCGTTGCCCGCGAATCTTTTGAATGGAATGTCTGATATAAAAAAATCCAGTAGTCATTTACAGGTATTGAAACAACCTTGCATACAATAATGGTCTGATTTTGGTCGGAATTTCTATCAACTTTTAAAATATTGAAAAGTAGTTAAAGTAACATACAATAGTTAGGTAGACATAATGCTATCGCTGACTTCTAAGTAGATATGTAGGTTTTCTTTTGTAATGTAGAACATTTTTTTGTTCTATCGTCAATAGTTTCCGCAGCGCATGCGATGAAAGACATTTTATATTACCCCTTGGGTTACATAAGTACTAATTGATGTTTTAGTAGGGATCCCAGCGGATCCCTAATTTTTTCCAGTTATTAATGTAGCCTATGTTACTCAGGAATAATGTACCTAACTTTCTATGCAGATGGAATTTTGGAAATCGGACCAGTAATGTTTGAGCCTTTTTGTTACATACAGAAATACAAAGCTTTCCTCTTTACAATATTAGTGTAGTAGATGTAGAAGTGTACTTTTGATTGGAGACCTTATTATTTTATGCAGGTAGGTACATTGAAAATCAGTATTTTTTTATTTTTTTTGTGGCTAACTTACTTAGTTTTGGAAGTCTTTGCCGTTTTATTTTTCACACCACAACGTGCGCCTGTTGTTTATGTAAATAGTTTTAACGTTTTAGGAACAAATACCTACGCAACGCCTCGTAAAATGTTGGTAACACCAATAACAATATGTAATCCTACTCCTATTAATTAATCCTACTTATCCTACTTCTTACCTAAATTATAAACGTGAATGTTTGTAAGTATGGGTGGATGGATGGATGGATAGATGGATGAATGGATGGATGTTTGTTACTCTTTCACGCCGAAACGGCTGAACGGATCTGGATGAAACTTGGCAGAGAGATTGATTATAGTCTGGAATAATCCATAGCCTACTTTTTATCCCGTGGGGATACCGGGAGGGATTTAAAACTACGCGGGTGAAACCGCGGGGCGCTACTAGTGTATTATATCGCATGCTTTGCCTAGTTTGGGTCTAGATGGCGCTGCTGTGAAAAATATCCACAATTTAAAAAATAAGGTTACATAATACATAACATTAGGCCAACGCAACGTGTCGTATCTTATTATAAGCTTTGCCTAGTTTGGGTCTTGATGGCGCTGTGGAAAATATCCACTAAATTGGTCATAGTCAGTCTTCAGTCACCTTGTTTACGGTAAACCCACAGAAATAGGTATAAGGGTTTTCTCTATTCCGTGGGTAAACCTACCAAAATAATAATTAATTAAGGTGTGTGTGAGTAGATGACATGATTGGATAAAATAAAGCAAAGCAGCCTTCTCTGTCTTTGTCTGTGTCTTTGAATACCTACCTACCTAACCTAGGTACCTACTTAGGTATTAGGTACCAAGATTCCTTGTTAGGTACTTTCGCCACAGACGTATAAAAGACGTAGTAAAAGCTTTCGCATAACTTTTGCCAGCTCCCATACCAAAATCTCACGCACGGTAGCCATCACAGAGCAGAGTAGGTACTTACTACCTTTTTAAATACTGGATGGAAGTAGGAAGTAGTCATGGGCGAATATCCGTTCATGTCGGTAGCCCATTGATTTTATAAAGTTGTGCTATTTTTATGCTCTAAATAAGTATTGACAAGAGTAAACGAGGAAAGAGCCATTATAAAACAGTTGAGAGTAGAAGAGGAAATATGATTGGCCATCTTGTAAGACATGACAGCTTTTTAGGAATAATACTTATTCGAAGGAAAGTTAGAAGGAAAGAGAGGCAGGGGAAGACCTAGGATAAGCTACATGAGCCAAATAAAAGCGAAGGTTGCCGTCATGTCTTTTAAGGTCAAAGAGGTTGCCTTAAAGAAACACCTGGAGAGAAATGCATCAATTACGCCGACGAGAGCCAATGCTCTCATACTAATATACTAGAGCAATCTCTAGTATATTAGTATTAGTAGAAGCTATTTTTGTGGTTGGAGAGCAACCAGGATTATTTTAATTTATTTTATTAAATCAGAGCCATCTGTTGATATATCACAAGTACTACGTTCGTAAGTAGTACCGTACGAGTACTACACACTGTCGTAGGTCTAAAACTAGGGCACACGAAATAGAGGTAAAAGACAGTGACGTCTCCACATCTCAAATTCTCAACAACACAACACTGCCACAGAGGAAAGCAAGCGACCGACCAATCAATAGTCCCTGTACGTTCCGTCGTCATGCGCAGATGGCGTCA
This sequence comes from Plemyria rubiginata, assembly GCA_963576535.1. Classification (NCBI taxonomy): domain Eukaryota; kingdom Metazoa; phylum Arthropoda; class Insecta; order Lepidoptera; family Geometridae; genus Plemyria; species Plemyria rubiginata. Next base: position 8,594,818 of record OY754923.1, read on the forward strand.
CTACAGCAATTTCTTTAGTCAAAACTTATACCAAGTACAAATTATAATAAAAACTTTTGTAGTAACTTTGTTTATAATGTCCTTATTAACGCCAAAAATAAATAAAAACAGCAAAACGTATAAGGTGAAACATCAATAAACCACATAGAATACTCAAATAATAAAATGTACCTCTCATGACTCGTTCTGGGCTAGCAAGCAAGTTCATCTTCACAATAAAATTGAGGTCGGTGAACAGTTGAACACCGCCATCTTGCGTTTTCTCTATCAACTTGACTTGTAGATGGTTTACTATCCTGCAGTAATTTTGCGTTTTTGGTGTTCATTGTAAATGTGAAGAAGCAAAGTTATTGAAAATTAAACCGATCATAGTTTTAGATACTACCGTAAGTACATGAGTAGGTAGATGAAATCTTTGTTGTGGTGGAAAATTCAATGGAATTGTTACAAAAAATGTGGCTTCATGAAGCCGCCTTGTTGGCGTCCTTCTATCCGCGTTATGTCCATCAATGATTACGACCTTTCTAACATTACTTTTACTATTACCTATTTACTTACTGTATTTAATATTTAATTCCAGAACCAAATGTCCCGTATATATCTACCAATGATCAAGTAAATGGTCACAATGCCCGACCCAAAGGAAGTGAAAGTAGACAACTGGGGGGTCTACTTCCTCCAGAGGCTAAAGCACTTTTTCAACCGAACTGACTATTGTGACCTGACGCTGCAATTCCAAGATAATGCTCAATTGAAGGTACACCGGCTTGTACTCAGTGCTTGCACTGAGTACTTCGAGCTACTAGAGAGAACATGCGAGATGTACGAAGACTGCTTGGTTATGCCTGACGATCTGCAAGCAGATGTAGTGGTGCCCATCGTGAACTTCATGTATACCGGCCAACTGGAGTTTAGGATGGACATTCTTGAAAGACTCCATGCAACATCAGAAATCATGAACATGCCTGTGCTGACAAAACTTCTAGACTCTCATAGAATAAGGCACAGGCATGGTCATAGCTATTCAAAATGTCATCCTAAACCACCAAGTGTAGTATCAATTAAAATGCCTTCAGTGGAAATAGTCTCAGCTGCTCCTAAGCGTTCTTTTGCCAAAGCATTTGAGAGAAATGTACAAAATGTTGTAAAACTAGATAAAAAGCAAATTCACCCTTTGAATAAGCCAAAAGTGTCTATGAATGTGACTAATGGGGGTATTGTGTATCATTCTTCATCTCCGATCCCATTAGAAACACTTGATAAAGCAAAATCACAAAAGCTTGTACCAGGTGAGCCTCGTCCTACCAGATATGAATTGCCTGAAGAATTGGATACAGACAATATTTTTGAAAACTCTTTTTGTAACATATCTTACACGTCTCAGCCGTTGATGGTTCACCCTGAAACCACAAAAAAGTATGCTAAACGTCCCAGACAAGAAAAATGTCAAGCATCAACATCAAAGAAATCAAGATCTGCTATCCTGAATATTGTAGAGTGTAAGAAAATTGTAAAGGAACAAGAAGAAAGCTATTATGATGAATCAGAGTCAGTTATGGTCTCTGATGAGACTGAAATGTTTAAACCCACTTATGTCAATGTTAAAACAGAACCTGCCAAGGACCCAAATAAACTTTTTGATCAACTATTGGATCAAAGTGAAGAGTCAGCTAAAGTGACCATTGAAACTACTAAGAATATTAAAGCTGGTGCAAATTTGGACCATGCTAAAATAATAAGTGAAGTTCTAAAAAAATATCCTCATTTGGTAAAGAGCAACAAAAACATCAAGTTGAAAATTTTTAATAACCCGACTACTAGTAAAGGGGTTAGTAAGAAACAAAAAGCTTCTCCACTGCCAGGAGTGGACAAATGGCAAAATGTAAAAGCTGAATCTACTTCAGATTTCACATATGAAACTGATGTATTGGATTCTAAGCAAGCAGCAAGATTGATTGCATTAGGAGCTGAAAATATAGAAGGTCCATGGATATGTCTCATATGTGGCACTCCTGGTAAAGCATTGCATTTTACGAGCTATCATAAATTCCGACGTCATTTAGTAGAGGTGCATAATGAGAAGCCAGTCTTGAATATCTGTGAGTATTGCGGACAAAAAATGTGTAAAAGAAACCACTTGTTACATCATCTGTACTCCAAGCATGGTGTGGAACCTCCACCATCATACAATTTTCCAAAATGCTCACAATGTAATTATATTGCTCTGACAGAAGCATTGCTGGTCAAACACAAGCTATCCCACAATGAAAACAAACATTTCCGTTGTAATGTGTGTCCTTTATCATTTGCATCATCAAATCTTTTATTGTCTCACATACAAAGTACTGGACACAAATATATAGCTGACAGAAAACTCGGTCATCAGTGTATCTACTGCTTGAGGATATTTGTACGAGAGAACAACCTATATGCTCATTTGAAAACGCATCACAAAACAGATGCTTTAAGGGATGGTATTATAGATGAATCTGATGATGAATCTAAAGATGAGCCAGTAAAAACAGTTGTTAAACATGAACCAGCACCAAATGATTATGAAGATAATCATATGGAATATCACCTTGAGCAGAAAGCTGATGGTAACATACAACTCATACAAAAAAATGTTAAAAAAGAATCCACAAAACCAAATTTAAAACAAAAAATTTTGAATTCTGAGCTTACCTCAGAACTACCAAAAGCACCAACTCCTAAATCAAAAATAGTTCAAAATATTGAAACTGAACTAAATGAAGATCAACATATTTCGACATTTAGTGAAAATAATGAGGAGATTGTAGTGATTGATAATAATGAGTTTATAATGAGTGGTAACCGCTTAATATTAAGGAATGCATCTAAAGAATCCTCAGAAGAGTACATTTTATCTGATATGATAGGTGAGAAACCGACAGAGAATTCACAATCTCCAACAACATCCATGGACTATGCATCTATACTTAACTCTAATGAGAATATGGAACAGGCTAGTATCATACTTAAAGATACAGGAAACCTATCTGAATCTATTCCTATTTATGTATCTAATGAAGAAGAATATAAAGCTCTTATGTCATCCAACCATAATATTATATTTGACTCTAGTGATTCAAACAAAACACTGACTGTTTTAACTGCACCTGATGCTGCCACATTAGACAATACGAGAATAAATTTGGATAACACCCAAAATAATGATATGATGTTAATTCATGAAGCTGCATACCCTCTTAGTGTAACTGAAGCAGTAGCTACAGACAACTCTAATATTGTAGTTGTATACAGTCAACAAGTTGGTGATCCAAGTAAAGAGTATCAATTACTCACCACACAAGCATTAGGGCCACAATATGCTCAGTCTTCTGCTATCCTAACTCAAAATTATGATACTGTTAGCACATCCTCTCCAGTTATGAGTGCACACATACTAGACTCTCAAGTTGCGGTGTGGCAAGGTGACATCCAACAAAATATAGACAATCAGCACACAGAAGTCAGTGCAGTTCTTAAAAGTATTGTTCAAGGTGAAGAAGCGAAACCCACAAATGCTCTAGAATCTATGGATGATATGAGTGATCTTCCTCAAGTGGAGATAATTCCTGTACCAGATAACTTCAATCAGAGTGAAAACATAAACAGTGAACTTGAATTGATACAAGACTCAGAAAATATGCCTATGGAAGTTGATGTTCCTCAAATTGCTCCAATAGAAGAAAATACTGTATCAGTAGAATCAATTCCTGAAAATAAAGAAGAAGCGCAAGAAGTTATTAAGGAAGCTGCTGAAGAATTAAAACAATCCGATTCCCAGGAAATAGCAGAAGTTCCTGCACAAGTAAATACTGGGGCTGAGCAACAACAAGAAGTTATAAGCATGGATGTTCAGAGTTCAGATAATAATGAAAATATTATAATTGATAGTCAAAATTGTGACACAAATGAAAATACCTTAGACATTCAGAACTCTGATACAAATGAAAACATTATAAGCATGGACACTTTGACTGAAACTCCAGAGATGAATATTCAAGACCCCATAGTAGAAACGGAGAATGTAGCAAGCCCAGATCAGCCAGCATGCTCTGAAAATAAAACATGTGTATCTGTGACTGTTGAACCAGTTCAGGCTTTGCCTTCTGCATGGCAAGAAAACAATGCGGAAACACCTTCACAAAATTCCACTGAAGAGTCTGAGGAACATGAAGAGGTGGAAGAATCGGTAGAAAATATTCAGCAAGAGTTGAAGAAACAAATCATTGAAACAAACATTCCTCAAAATCAAATATATGCCTCTGAAAAGCTTGTTTCTGCAGTGGGAGAAGATAAGTCGGAAACAAGCAAAGTAATAGAACCCCATGTAAAAATATCCTCTCTTTTAAATGATTGGGATGATAACGATGAATCTCAAGAAGACAGTGGAATGGTAGAAAAACTGTCTACAGATCCAATTCAAGAAATAGAAACATCTGAGGACCAAAATCCTGATATTGATGCACATGAGGTGATTCCAGATAGTAAACCGAAATATATTTCAGTTAATATCTCTTCTGAAACATTGCAAAATGAAAGTCAATCAGTTGTTTCTGATAATGATGTATTGAAAAACATTCAAATTGATCCAGATAACAGTCTTCCTCCTGAAAACGAAATTGTAGGTAAGAAAGATAATATCAAGAGTTTGGTTAGCGATTGGGATGATGATGAAGAAGATACTAAGGAATGATATCATTAAAAACTGTTTAGTTACTGACAAGAATAATTGGAAATCAGTATTCTGTATCTTTTTCCACAGTCAGTAGCAAATATGTAGATTACTCATGCATTAAAATGTATCAATTTTGACTGTAGTTAATATGTAATTTGACGACCTAAGTGGCGCAGCGGCGAGAGTCCGCCTGCGACGCAAGAGGTTGCGGGTTCGATTCCCGCCTCGGAACAAATTTGTGTACGATCTGCAGAAATTTGTTCCGTTGGTCTGGGTGTTTGTATTATGTATAATAAAAAATATCTATCTAAGTATATAATGTATTAAATATATCAGTCATCTAGTACCCATAACAAGCTTTGAGTAGCTTACTTTGGGGCTAGATGATGCTGTGTGGATTGTCCAGCATTATTTATTTATTTAATTAAATAAGTTTAGGTAGGTACCTGCTTAAAGTTCATCAACTTTTTTGCAGATAGGCATAATGTATATTATAATTAGGTAACGTAATTGTTTTAAGGGTCCGGCGACAGCGGCTCGCAATTTCGAGGTGCGATTGGCTATTATTTCATTTTATTTCATTTCGGGGAGGTTGTTTGAAAGAATAACTCTAAAGTGACACACATAAATACTGTTCGAACACAAATAATACAATAATATAAGGGAAATGTGCTTGAGTCAGAAATCATTTTGGTATTAGGTAAACGTAAGACCAAACATACTAAAATTCAGTTCCGAACAAATGAAAATTGAACTTTTATGATGTTGGATTTTAATGTCTTTTCACTGTGTAAAGAGGTACTTACCTAGTATTTAATAGCTAGGTAGCAAAGTTAAACCTATTATGTAGTTGCATTTATCTTTGTACCTATTAGCATTGCAGCCGCACCGATCCTACAGCGAGTGTTAATGTACCTACATGTCAAATTGAATCATTTATTTAAGAAAGAGAACATGTCAGTGAACCCAAATTTTTCAAGAGACTCAAAAAACTAAATAACATTCAGTTTAATGGCGTTTTATGATTTTTTTACAAATACATATACATATAATGTTAAATTATGGTAATAAAAGTATTTTCAGACGTATTATCATTTTATATATAAGTATTTTTATCCACAGAGAATATGAACCCGTCAAAATCGCTATTTTCATAAAATCCTGACTTATTCGCTTTCTAAAATAACCGATTCAATTACCTTGCTGTCAAATCACTTTTCTGTCTGTTAATGTAGGTATTTATGGCTAAATACTCATGAAGTTGTCATGAATAATGATTACTGAAATATGATTTATTAGATGCACTTTGCAGCTTAGGTATTTAAGTTATTAATTAAATAAGAATAAATTGGGCTACTGAAAGCTTACTTACTGTCTTTTTATTATTATGGTATCGGATCTCTGGTAAAGAGAACTAAACAAGATAAAAATGCAAACACCTTTGTATGTATGTACAAGAATAATGTTTAATAATTTAAATTATCAAGCAAAATCTCCCTCTTGTCTGACAAACTTTAGAGAGTTAATTTTAAAAGTAATGATTGGTTTTCGGTAATAAGTACACATATTGCTTTCTTGGTTTAACCTGTGTGCAAACTTGTCTTCACACAAATCAGTCTGCTAATATTATTGAACATTTATTATTATCTTAATTTTACATGACAAGTCAGTTACAACACATAAAATATACTGGAACAATTTAGTTCATAGCACTGTCAGCAACATACCCCAAAAGATGTTCCATGGTGGTTGATGGCTGATTTGCGAAAAGCGGCCACTGGGAACCACAGCCAGGATTGCATGGGACATTATCACTGGATAAAATATGTGCTACTTGTTTGAAAACTGACAATAGAGCCTCCACCCTACCATGTATGTGGGTGTAATTCTAGTAAAAAGGACATGGACTTATTCATGAAAAAAAAAACTAATACATTTTAAAACAGACACAAGGATGTTAAGCTATAATATACTAGTCTGGAAAGGCATACATACTTATTCATAGCCCTTTTAAATTGGTCTTTGGTCTTATATTATAAAGTTGCAGTTTGTTTGCTGTTAAACTTTATACTTTAAGACATAACCTTAGCATAGCTCTACTGGATAACCTACATGGAATTACCTAAGTGGATAGGTAGGTACGTACCTAGTGGTGCAGGGTGGATTTTTGAGATGTGACAGTAAGGGTAGGTACCTTCCTTAACCTTTATAGTTACAGAAAAACATTCTTAAGAATGAACGATCAAAATGTACAATGGTTAAAAAGCTTGTGAATGAGTGTTTTGTAAAAACAAATGACTAATTCCTGTAACTTTTAACTGTTAAGGTCCCAGCCTGCCCCATCTCAAAAACCACCCTGTCTGGCAGCAACATACATAAAGAAATGAATCTTCTAGAAAGAGATATCCACACCAATCATCTCCATTTTACACTATTATTAACATTCTCTGAATATTATTTCAAGTAATATGTATTCTGAAATTTACATGAGTTACCTACTTACCTCATATTCATAAGAGGGTTTCTTAGTGGTGCAAGTTTGCTGATATTATCATTAATTAGAATAATGTAGATTAAATGCAAGAATTAAGATCTCTACATGCCCTAATTTTTTCTGGGACCTCATGCCTCTGGAAGATTATTGTTCATAGTTTATAATTTGACATAATATTATCTCCAGGTAGACAAGAAAGTCATGAAATGTTGAGAATTGTAGAGCTTGAGGAGAATAGATACAGAAAAACATGAAATCTAACAGTTATTGTGCTAAAAAGTACCTGACACCACCTTAAATCATACACAAGTTAAAAATCACTCCATTGTGGAGTTGTCATACTTTAATATTTATACAAACCATTTAAGTGTTATATTGTCTAGAGTGAATTAAAGCTTGCATCCTAAACATTGACACTGTATTCAACAATCTAAAACACTTGAATCAATACATGCTTGAATTTTGCTGCATAATCCATAATAAAATTAATGTAATGCTGTTTGCTTCACATTCTGCTCAACATTCATTTTATATCTTATAGCAAACAGTATGACAAACAATATTTACAAAATAAATTATAGTATTTACAGGAAATTATGCAATCATTTTATTGTCTATTCAGATATAGAGACAAGTACATACTTCACCATATAGGAGAGGAAAACAAAACCAACAAGCACAAAGAGATTTGTCATTAGGGACTGGAGGTTGGACTGCTCAGAAGACACTTCAACTTCAGATGTGGTAGCACCGGCTTGCAGCATTGCTTCCTGGCGCTCCTTCAATAGCTTATCAATCTCTTCAACATACTCAGGAAATAACTCGCAGAACATTTTGTTTTTAATGTTTATCTCTAAAGACTCCAAGGCTAAACATCTCTTCTGGTAATCTGATGTTTCTATAGATCCGAGTGTAGGAGTCTTCTCTAACATGAAGCTCAGGAGTCCTGTGAGTATTGTAGAAATCGACCACGCTGGATTCCATGTATCAGGGTGAAAGTCCGTGATGCTGAGGCACAACCGGGTGTTAGTTTTGAACCTTCCGTTTGGAGTAATCATGTAAATAGACGGCGGTTTGAAAGGAAACTCTCTGGGAAATATTATTTTTCCATGGTAATATCCGCCTTCGTAAGGACTCTTTTCCGGACCCTTTACTACATAATGCCACTCTAAAATGTTGGAAGGAACTGGTTCTGCTGTTACGTAGGGCACAGGATCATTCTTTAGCCGAAGATAATCTTGCTTCAGTCTACTTGTGGCTCCAGTCACTTTTGTTTTCGACATCGTTGGTGTACGACACGTAGAGATTTTCAATCAAAAATGTTTTAGGTAATCGTTTACAGTATACGAATGCAGATACAAATGGGGTAGAAATAATCAAGTTTACGTTGATTTCTAGAATTACGCTAAATCTCGAAAAAATAAAAATACGACCGATTATTTTCTTGCATAGGACTATACTTATAAATCTGTGATTGCATTCGCTCGTTTCGTACGTCAAATGTCAATTTTGCCGAATCTTTCACTGTCATCATCAATTGATGGAACTGATTCCAAAGAGTATACAACTGATTCGTTTTTTGTTATTTTGCGAAGCTACTTATTTCATCTCAACTATTATATTTTTTGTATGGAATCAAAAAAATCTGTCCTGCTGCAGAAATGTAGAAGCAAATAATAAGTAATCAGTGCAGTCTTCTTCGCTCAGCGCTAAGTGGAGAGCTCTCCACTTAGCGCTTATTAGCTTCAGGTTCGATTTTATTGCGTCTTTGCAAACTTTAACTTCAATGAATGAGTCAATCAACAATGGGTTCATGCCTGGGCACCACAAATTTTTTTTTGGACCAGGACTCACAGTAAAAGACATTCGCCTTTGGCATGAAGCGGCATAACTTGAACTTGAATTGTGGTATTCAATAAACTATAACATAGCAATAGTACATGGCTAATAAGCTATCTACATAGGATACACGATATCTCGTTGAATGGCTTGCCTTGTTTAGCTATCACCAATATTATGTACCTACAGACATTTATGTAGATTAGAATGTAATTGGACATACATTTTTTCTTCAATTTACTGCATCACAATAAACCACTTTAGCCCCTTTAAAATAAAACAAGCAGTAGGTATGTATTTCTTTTATTTTAATTAAATTAATTTCTTTTTAAAATATTGCAGATACAGTTTTTCTACAATATACTGCATTACAATAAACCACACACAACATAAATAATAATAACTCGCATAACTTTTTAAAACAAAATTTAGATTGAGTGAGTCATATACCATTCTAAAATTCTAATTATTATTACTAAACATAATCACCAATCAGTAAGAGGATGGTAAAGATAATGCTACTTTATAAAAGTAATCTCACAACCATGCATCTCAGTCACGGTAGCCATCCCTTTATATCTTTGAGGATGTCTTATAATTTTAGCAAAACATTCTCCAATGATTTTACTTCTAGTCTGTTTCTCAAGAATCCAAAAAGCAATAGAAAATCTATTGTCTGTAGCCTGCCTATGACTTGGACAGATAAAAACTTGCTCTAGAAATACAAGTAAAAATTGTAGTAGCAAAATGCAGTTGTATTATGTTGTGTCAAGTGCCACAGTTGAGCAGCATATTCCTGATCTCATGGTTAAGTTGCTTCAAGGTGTCTTCATTCGGGTTGTCCAGTCGAACCAGACTGTCACGTTGTGCTATCAGCTCGTTCAGTCGCTCGTTCGTTGGGTTTCGGGGAACATTCCTGAAAATAAACGTAATTTAGAAAACTGAACTTTTTTGTACTGATGGAACAAACAGATGGCCCACCTGATTTTAAGTAGTAACCATCACCTATACATGCATTGCCTCGCAAGTCACGCACGATAGGAACGTGAACGATATACTGGCCTGCGTCCATCATCTTGAAGCATACTGATGTTAAGCCTCATGTGCCTGTAATTTTAATTTTTTTTTGTAATTTTTTGACGACGTCAGTGGCGCAGCGGGCCAGAGTCCGCCTGCGACGCAGAGGTTGCGGGTTCGATTCCCGCCTCGGAACAAATTTGTGTACGATCTGCAGAAATTTGTTCATTGGTCTGGGTGTTTTCTATGTATAATAAAAAATATCTATCTATGTAATTATATAATGTATTAAATATATCAGTTATCTAGTACCCATAACACAAGCTTTAGTAGCTTACTTTGGGGCTAGATAGTGCTGTGTGGATTGTCCAGCATAATTTATTAATTTATTATTATTATTTATTAATTACACCGGCGCGACTACACTCTTCAAACCGAAACACAGCAACGCTGCTTGAACGAGAAGATATTTGTGGGGTGTCCTCAGGTGTCAGCCTCTTAAACTAAACAGTAAGTATGAGTTTAACTCACTTTAGGTCATCATACATGTCCATTCCATCCGGTCCCGATGTACCTGAAACCAAAATGCCGTTTTTATAAACCTTTACAGTTAGTAGTAGTCTAGCTCTAGCTACTCTAGCTACTAATTTAATTCAAACCATGTACATAGTTTGACATTTACTCATATTTTCTTATATTTTTAAACAATGATGGACTGTTTCAGCAGAGGCCACTAATGATGATAGCACGATCAAAACATATGACAGGTGGCAAGCCCATCGCCGCCGAGTCGTGACATACACATACAGTGTCGTATTTTTTGCTCGTCAGGTAAACGTACCTACATGTACGTACGGTATGGTACTTAGTTTATACGGGATTATTTGGTATTCAATAAAACCACACGAATCGAGACACAGCAAGAATAGTTTTTTATTCAAGTCGGTATTTGCACATCACCTCAGCCTAGCTACCCGCAATTCGCTAATAATAGTTGAAACACTACAATCCTCCACCGTTAATTATGACTAAATCTATACATACAGAAAAGACTTACCTAACCTATCTAGGTACCTACCCTAGTTACACATTGTTGAGCTAGGTATTTATTTATGATCGTGATATTTCTTACAGGTAGGTAGATACACCTAGTTACTTACTTAAATAATAAACATAAAAAACACTCTAATATACTATAATAAATTATCTATCTACCTATTAATCTTAGCACAATATACTTTGATGAACAAAGATCTTATCTAGTTAATCGATTTCTAGTCCAAACCTAACCACCGGATTACGTAAACGCTTTGATGGTTTATTGTTTGGATCAGTCAAGTTTGTTTCGGTACCGGGAGTTGCAGGCATAGGGGGTGGTTCGGCAGACAGGGTCTGTTCAGGCTCTGCACCATTGCCTCTCTCTTTCGCTCCCACCACGGCCGACGGTTCGGTTGGGACCGATGGTGGTTTGGTTGCGATTGATGGTGGCGGTTCGAACGCCGTCGACGGTCCTAGGCCGACTTCGCCGCCAATGCTGGCACCCGAGTCGCTGGGAAACACACATGAGCTCCTTCGCTTTAACTGATCGATATGTCTATGCGCTGCCGATCCATCGCGAGTTTTGACCGAGTAATCATTCCTACCTAATTTCTCAATGACTTGCCCATCTGACCACTTGGTATCATCGTTAAATTTCCTATACCACACAGGATCACCTGGATTTAAACTCCGGGATTTTTTTGAGTTTTCGCTTGTTACTAATTCTTTATTCCTCAGTTTACGACCGTGATCCGGCTTTATCATGTCTAGGCGCGTTCTCAAGCGCCTGCCCTGTAACAGTCGAGCAGGGCTTTCACCGGTTGTACAATGCGGAGTGTTATGGTAGATCAATAAGTACCTCTGAATCGCAAGCTCCGGGTCGATCCCTTCGCGGCGAGCTTTTTTTATAACGTTCTTAACAATTTTTACGGCGTTTTCAGCCGCTCCGTTGGATGCGGGATGGTATGGGGCGGAGAACATCTGATACACGCCATTATTTGTCAAAAAATCTTTAAATTGTTTACTGGTGAACGGAGGCCCGTTATCTGATACGACCTGTTTAGGTATGCCAAAACGTGACCAAGACTCGCGCAACTTAGCTATCGTCATCTCAGCTGTAGTCCGCGTCATTTTAAAAGCCTCAATCCACTTCGACCTAGCATCAATAGAGACCAGGTAAGTTTGACCCTCAATGGGCCCTAAAAAGTCAAGATGGATCCTCTCATACGGTGAGTGAGGCCACCGCCAAGGCGCGGGCGGCGCGGAGGGCGGCGCGGGAGCTACCGCCGCGCACGTGACGCACGCGCGGCACGCCGCTTCCACCGCCTCGTCCAAGCCAGGCCACCACACGTAACTGCGAGCGTACGCCTTAGTCTTTACGATACCCATGTGGGGTTCGTGTAGTTCACGCAAAACTGACTGCCTACATGATTGGGGAACCACAAGCCTATGGCCCCACATGACACACCCGATCTCGACGTACAGTTCGTCTTTCCTCGAGAAGTATGGGTCGAGCTGTTTTACGTCGATCGCCTTAGGCCACCCGTTTTCGATATAGTTAAGCACACGACTCAGTAAAGGATCGCGAGTCGTTTCCCGCCTTATAACTTCGCCATCAAGAAGCATTGCGTTTGTAGCAAAATGTAAATAAGTTTGCTCCGGTAGCTCCTCCGCACACTTCTCGCTGACCGGCAACCGCGACAGAATGTCTGCGCCATTATCATGCGTACCTACGTATTCTATATCGAAGGTGTACGCGGCAAGTATCAACGCCCAGCGCTGCATGCGGCTCGCTGCCATAGTAGGTATGTTTTTGTTTGGTCCGAAAATGCTAACGAGAGGTTTATGATCCGTTATTAGCCTGAAACGCCTACCCAATAGATATTGATGAAACTTCTTAACACAATAAACGATAGCTAGCGCTTCGCGGTGTATTTGCGCGTAGCCTTGTTCCGCCTTAGTGAGTTTCCTGGACACGTAAGCAACGGCGCGTTCCTCGCCTCGCTCGCCGCGATCCCGCTGCGACAGCACGCCGCCGATGCCTACAGCGCTCGCGTCACACGTGAGCACCAGCTCGCGAGCCGGGTCGTAGTGCGCCAGCACATCACTACTCATGAGCAGCTGCTTCACCCGGTCGAATACCCGCTGGTGCTGGCTGCTCCATTGCCATCGTGAGCCTTTGCGAAGTAAGTCGTGCAATGGATGCAGCATTCCGCTGATATTCCGCACAAATCGAGCGTAAAAATTTACCATTCCTAAAAACGACCTCAGCTCGGATATTCCTTCTGGACTTGGCATGTCCTTAATGGCACGAAGTTTTTCTGGATCGGGTCGGATTCCGTTTTTATCTACAATATAACCCAAATACTTGACCTCCTTGGCTAAAAACGAGCACTTTTCAAGCTTTATCTTTAGACCTACTGAGCTTAACTTTTTCAAAAGCGTTTCTAGTGACTTGAGATGCGACAACCTATCCGGCGCTGTAATTATTAAATCATCAGCGAAGCACTGAACATTCGGAATATTATCGACAATGCTGCTCACAATTCTTTGAAATATTCCACTGCTAGAAGCTAAGCCATATACAAGACGATTATACTTAAATAAACCTCTATGCGTATTTATGACGCAGTATTTTTTAGACTCTTCCGACAGACAAATCTGATTGTAAGCTTGAGACAAATCGATCTTAGTAAACTCTTCTCCCCCCGCTAAATTCGCGAGCAAGTCATCGATCTTCGGCAGCGGATACCTATCGATCATCAGTGCGGGATTGAGCGTTACCTTAAAATCGGCACATATGCGTAACCCACCGTCACTCTTGTTGACCAGCACCAGCGGCGTTGCCCAGTCCGAGCAGTCGACGGGTTCAATGACCCCGCTGCGCAGCATCGCGTCGAGCTCGGCGTCGACGCGCTCCCGCAGCGCGTACGGCACCGGCCTCGCGCGGTGGAACACCGGCGCCGCGCCCTCGCGCACCCGCAGCGTGGCGCACCCTCCCGTGTACCGGCCCAAACCGCCGCTCCATACTTCCTTATATCTGTCGAACATTTCATCAACAACATGTTTAACCGGTTGCAATTTAAAATTACATGATAGATTTGGGTAATGCAAAATGGGTATCTGAATACCTAATTCCGCGAGCCATTGCCTGCCTATCAGCGATGTGACGCCTGTATCGATAACAAAAAGTTCTAGCTCCTTTTTACATCCATTATATTCTACACAGGTTGTCATGCATCCTAAGGGTCTGACTTTGGATTTACCATCATAGAAGAGGAATACATACTTCGATTTTTCTAACTTCATACCACTGAATAAAGTGTCATATGTTTTTTTGCTAATACACGAACCCGGCGTCCCCGTATCTACTTCCATTTTTAACTTACGCCCACTCACTAGTAAATCGAGACTCACCGGCGTGTAATCTCCTAATGACATTTGAAACATTGGTTCCTCGACCTCTGCCTCCGAGGCCGAGTCTTCGCTGCTGTTGCCTGTCGGCCGCACAAAGTGGTGCGCCTCCCGACAGCGTCCTTCGCTGCTGCTGCCGCCGCCACTGCCACCGCGCTGTGCCTCCGCCCCCTTACCGCCGCCGTACGTTTTAGAAACGTCTTTGTAGGGGCACACTCGCCGCAGATGACCCTTGTTCCTGCAGTTGCTGCATACATAGTTCTTGAACCTGCATCCGTCCGTAGGATGCTGCCCGCCACACGCCTTACAGGCATCCGCTCGTCCCGCCGACGGGGCCGCTCCGGTGCCTCCGGTGCCCCTTGCTGAGCTGCCATACCGCGCGCCGCGCGCTTTGTTCGCCCTGATCGCATGCATTGCGCTCACCCCGCTGCTAGATGCCGCCGATGAGTCCACGGCTGCTGCATCTCTTTCCGCAGCCTCCAGGGCTGTTGCCAAAGATAGCGCCTTTGCATAGGTTAGATTGGGCTCCGAGAACAATCTCTGCCGTATCAAGTCACTACTAACTCCACATACAAACTGGTCGCGCAAATTATCCGTCAAAGTTTCTTTGAATTCGCAATCTTTTGCTAACTTTTTTAACATTGCCAAATATTGGACGATGCTCTCGTCTGCTGCCTGTCTTCTTTGTCGAAATCTGTACCGTTCCGCCATTATGGATGGCTTTGGTTGCAAGTGGTCTCGCACAAGTTTTACCAGCTCATCGTAGGTGAGATCAGTCGGCTTCTTTGGATTTGCCAGATTCACCATTAACTCAAATACTTCCTCACCAACCAATGCAATCAAGGTCGGCAACTTGAGTTCATCCTTGATAGCATTTGCACGAAAATACATGTCGACACGTCCACAGTACAAAGTCCAGTTCCCCGTATTTATGTCAAATTCTTTTATTTTACCAACACCCATTATTGCAAATCACTCCTGGGTCTTTGTTGTAGGTATATAGCACGTAAAATCGATTTACCGTCGTCGCCAATAGTTTATACGGGATTATTTGGTATTCAATAAAACCACACGAATCGAGACACAGCAAGAATAGTTTTTTATTCAAGTCGGTATTTGCACATCACCTCAGCCTAGCTACCCGCAATTCGCTAATAATAGTTGAAACACTACAGTACTTACACTACTAAATCATTAATTGCTATATTGCTAATGTGTTAAATATTTATTAACTAGCGACCCGCCCGCGCGCCCCTGCTTCGCACGGGTGCACATATTATGCATGTATTATACATATAAACCTTACTCTTGAATCACTCTATCTATTAAAAAAAACCGCATCAAAATCCGTTGCGTAGTTTTAAAGATTTAAGCATACAAAGGGACAAGGGGACATAGGGACAGAGAAAGCGACTTTGTTTTATACTATGTAGTGATGTAAAGGACCGATTCATCAATGATCAAAAGTTTTCGATGTAGGTATATTAGATCATAGATATTTTAAATCTTATTTACTAAACAAATGTTAAATAGTAAAAAATATGTACTTACTGATGATAGAATGCGAGTCCAAGCCGGGTGTGTTTGCTAGTATGTCGACGTAGAAGTCATCTTTCAGCTTCTTCATGTCGATAGGATTCTGTTTCGAGTCTGCCTCGTCGTGGTCCTCGATTGTATCCAATCTGACACAAAGAATAAACATTCAAAGTCAAAGTCAAAATATATTTATTCAACAAAATCACAAGGACCATCTTGAACCGTCTTAAAACTAGGTGACTCTAGTGCCAGTTCCACGCGACCAACACCGAGAAGAACAGGCAACAAATTCAAATAAATAACTATTATGCAATGGTTTGTGTAAATATCAGCCTTCACAGCTGAGTTGGTAGTAGCTCTGCCTTCTGCGCCGTAGGCCGTGCGTTCGATCCCCACCGAGTTTCGAAAACATTTGTGTGATAAACATAGATGTTTGTTCTCCGTCTGGTGTTACATAATATGATAAGTGTAATGTATTTACAAAATCCAAACTTTAGTTTTTAAAAACATACTTATCATATAACACCTATATTTCAGCTTTTACTTCAAATTAGATAGAGATAGCAAGTGACTTGACAGCCGATTAGCTTTGATCGAGCTTTCAGAAACCGGGGGTAAGTGAATTTACCAGAGCCTTGAATGCCTAATTATTTATGATAAGGTTTTAAAAAACCGGGGTAATTATTTGTATGTCCAAAATAATCCTTCTGTATATGTATGGTCTTACTAACCCCATTTCCCCCAACTGCCGTCGATCCTGCTTCAGTTGCGTGAGCATTTGCTTCCTCGTATTTAGCTTGATGAGATGAAGCTCCCTCACCGCGCGGCCCCATTGTTCCTTGAAGAATGACTTTGACTGCACCGCACTGTCCAACTTTTCCTCTAAACACCGCTGTTAACATAAATAACGTATTTTACTGTGGTTTACACATTTTTTTACAACAAGTTATACACAATACTCTGGGGCGTTATTCTAATAATATAACGAATAATATAAAATACTAGTTGCGTCCCGCGGTTTCACCCGCGCAGATTTAAATCCCGGTATTCCCGCGGGATA
Source organism: Plemyria rubiginata (assembly GCA_963576535.1). NCBI lineage: Eukaryota > Metazoa > Arthropoda > Insecta > Lepidoptera > Geometridae > Plemyria > Plemyria rubiginata. Next base: position 8,611,921 of record OY754923.1, read on the forward strand.
AAAAGTAGCCTGTGTATGTATGTAGTATTCCAGACTATAACCAATCTCTCTGCCAAGTTTCATCCAGATCCGCGGCCCGATTACGCTGATGTCTGGCTATCGAGATAACTTTCGGTTTGACATTTGATTCCCATCCATTCTGTATAATTGCTATTACACTATGGGAATTAAATGTCAAACTAAAAGCCATCTCGATAGCCAGACATTAGCGTAATCGGGCCGCCACTCAGCCGTTCCGGCGTCAAAGAGTAACAAACATCCATCCATCCATACTTACAAACATTCGCGTTTATAATACAAGTAGGATTGGTCATAAGCAATCCAATCGCGTTTGTGTTTAGATCACGTTGTGACGTCACACGATTCGGCTTGCAAAATATCTCCTATGTCATAGAGAATAATACCCCGGTAGTAATAAAAAACCACAACAACCGGTTATTCAGCTGTTTCGTTTCTAGACATTTTTGCCAAGTTTGTATCTTCGGCACGACGAAGAAGTAAGTAAAACGAATTTATTACCAATTCTTGTATAAGGCTTGCAGTTTGATCTTTCGTCAGTCCAGAGTATTTGCTTTCGACCTCTTTTTCATTGTTCTTCAGATTATTCTGAAAACATAAGTGTACAACATCACAAATAACGAGGGCGCCTAAAACAAATTTCCTAAAAAAAAGATTAATCGGTTAGTTATTTATTAATTTTCAGGACTGTGCATTACTTTGGCTTTATGAAACTCAAAGGCTATTATTAGAAAAATTATTACTCTTCAGAAATTAAAGATGGCGGACGGCAGCCATTCTGTAAAAAGCTTGAATTTTTTTGGAATCCACATCTGGCATTTCCCAACTGGGATGGTTAGTATTTAGTGATCGTGTGATGGTGAACGAGTGCTAACTGGTAAAATAATTTCCCCAATTTTGGATTTGTATCCCCAGATTTTTCGAGAAAGAGTGAAAAGCAGAAATAACGGATTTTTTTCAAAATTTCCACGAAAGAATAGAACCTACAGAATATACCATTTCCAGCTTTTGTCTTTATAAAAATTACCTTCAAAACATCGACTTGTTTCTCCAACTGCTGTACTTTTATGTCCAGCTCTTCAATCCTCATGTCCTTGAGTTTGAGACGGTGGTTCATATCGTCTTCCATCTTCTGTGAAGCCTCTCTTAACTCCTGGTATTTTGCTGTGTAGTGGGCTTCCAACGCCTTTTTTGCGTCTAGCAGCTGTAACATAAAAAAATGCTCTTGCATGCTGTCGTAAGACTACTTCATCATTCATTTTAATAGGAGAGCTCTTTGTGTATATACCAAGCCGAGTTTGTTGCCTGTTCTTCTCGGCGTTGGTCGCGTGGAACTGGCACTAGAGTCACCTAGGTTTAAGACGTTTCAAGGTGATCCTTGTGATTTTATTGAATAAACATATTTTGACTTTGACTTTATGACTTGTCCTGGGCAGTACTGCCAACATGCTTAGTCCTGCCGCCAAGTAGCTTCGCTGTGATACCGTCCGGTGAAATTACAGGCACGCGAGGCTTATCTGTACGTCTCAAGTTGATGCATCGTAGAGCACGTTCTCATCGTGCGTGACTTGCGAGACAAGCTTTGTGATAATAATAATAATATAATATTGCTGGACAATCCACACAGCATCATCTAACCCCAAAGTAAGCTACTCAAAGCTTGTGTTATGGGTACTAGATAACTGATATATTTAATACATTATATACTTACATATATAGATATATTTTATTATGTATAAACACCCAGACCAACGGAACAAATTTCTGCAGATCGTACACAAATTTGTTCCGAGGCGGGAATCGAACCCGCAACCTCTTGCGTCGCAGGCGGACTGTCGCCCGCTGCGCCACTGAGGTGTTATAGAGGGTTACTATTTAACATCACGTGGGCCCTTTGTTTTTCTAGCAAATAGTATAAAAAGGTGTACCTTCTTCTCTCTTTCAGTGTTCCTATACCCTCTCAGTCTGAAGTCATCGGTCGCTGTACTCAGGTCAGCCGCGAGGTTGCGGCATTGTTCAATGCCTTTACTGAGTTTAGATTCTAGCTCGATGCGCTTCTTCATCCATTCCTTCGATAGTAGATCTAGGTGGTAGTCCTCTTTGCGCTTCAACTGAAAATGCAGACAATTTTAGGTACATTGCAGTTATCAGTGGTCTCTGTGGGTGACAGTAATAAATAAATAAATAAATAATGCTGGACAATCCACACAGCACATTTAGCCCCGAAGTAAGCTACTCAAAGCTTGTGTTATGGCCTATGGGTACTAGATCAGGGTTTCCTAAATGATGGTCCGCGGAACCCAGGGGTTCTGTGGAAGGGTCACAGTTGTTCCGCGGTCTGCCCGAGAGTTAAATAAAACATTTAAAATTTTTCTAACAAAAAATTTAAAAAAAAATCATTCTCCGCATTAAACATTACATTGTACTTCTTTTTTCAATAAATGTTTTGCAATACTTATATTAATTATTTCTCATTTATAATTTGTTCTTTCTCCCAAGTCTAACCTGCATATATTCAAACTACACGGTAAATTTATCAAACCCGCCATCTAGGGTTCCGCCAAAAAAAGTATGATCAATTAGGGTTCCCTGGCCAAATAAAATTGGGAACCCCTGTACTAGATAACTGATATATTTCATACATTACATACTTACATAGATAGATATTTTTTATTATACATAAACACCCAGACCAACGGAACAAATTTCTGCAGATCGTACACAAATTTGTTCCGAGGCGGGAATCGAACCCGCAACCTCTGCGTCGCAGGCGGACTCGCCCGCTGCGCCACTGAGGTCGTCAATATTAACACTTACTTGATGTTTAAACAGTTGCTGTTGCTTTTCCTTCCAGTCTTCCAGCTCATCTACAAACCTCTGCATTATCTGATCGCGGTCACCTGGTGGTAACGATTGCTTCACATTTTCTGAAAAAGAAATTAAAAAAAAATAAGGTTTCTCAACATGGCTTATGTTTTAGGATTTCCTATTTCATTGTATCGGAAAATAATATCGGCTCTTTAGTCGAGCCCCGAATAGTAATAAATTAAAGGTAAGTACTTATGCATTTTTCAAATCGGTCTGGTAATATGAGAGCTAAATCAATACAAAAAAACAATCAAATCTTTCCTCTATGATATTAACTAGTTGCGCCCCGCGGTTTCACCCACGCAGATTTAAATCCCGGCATTCCCACGGGATTAAAAGTAAGTAGCCTATGTGCTATTCCAGACTATGATCTATCTCTCTGCCAAGTTTCATCCAGATCCGTTCAGCCGTTCCGGCGTGAAGTAGTAACAAACATCCATCCATCCATACTTACAAACTTGCGTTAGATAACTGATACATTAGATACTTACATGGATAGATATTTCTTATTATACATAGAAAACACCCGGACCAACGGAACAAATTTCTGCGGATCGTGCACAAATTTGTTGTCGGGAATCGAACCCAGTCGCAGGCGGTCTCTCGCCCGCTGCGCCACTGAGGTCGTCATAATACTTAAACAATAAAATAACTGTCATAAATCAGACAAAAATAAATACCTACTAACCTTTGTTTTGGCACACACAGGTATCGCTTTTGCTACCTTCAAGTTTTACAGGCTCCCTGACAATAAACAAAATCTTTATCATAAGAAAATCAAAATCTTAGTACATTTTTAATTATTATTGATTGATTGATTGAAAATACTTTATTGCACATAATAATAACAGTACAAAGGCGAACTTAATGCTATAAAGCATTATCTTCCAGATAACCTTTGTGTATTGTGGACATAAGATGTGTCAGTAGTGCACATGAGAGGAAAACGTAGAGATAGGTACATTAAACCTAATACATTTAAAAAGTTGTAAAAATTACATACAAAATCTAAATATGTATAATAAAATAAATAAAACAAACTAAATAGTACAAACATACATAACTATACATATAGGTATATATAATATAATATATTATGATAGGAATATGATAATGTAAATTCAAAATTGCTCATTCCTTCAGTTTGCCAAAGAGATGAACATGGATTTTAGCCTTGAACACCTCAACTGAAGTAGCTACGCGATTTGTAAGAGGAGTGTGGTTCCAGAGACGAGTAGCAGTAATTGTGAAGGAGTTGCTATAGGCTGAAGTCTTATGCTGCGGAGTTACCAATTGTAGTCGCTGGCAAGAGCGAACTGGTTTGTCGTCTGCATATAAGGGCGTGAAACGCTCACTAAGGTAATGGGGAGACATAGGGTTATGGAGAATGTTATAGAGGAGGGTATTATCATAAGTCATGGTGCGTTAGTAGGAGTAAGCCTGTTTTCTGATATAAAAAAATATCTTCGCAAAATTTTTGCAATGGTACTGGTCGGACAACAACCGATTGCGATTTTACTTATCTACATTCAGTGATTTTTTTATATATATCTTCAAAAATGTTCAACTGCCTGAGCGAGATAGCAGCGCGCGGTAATCTGGGCCTTTAGGATTAGGACTATTCCACCTTCGGTGATGTCTACAGTGCCTGGATTACACTAGTAAGACCTATTTTTTTTTAAGGTTACGTCATCTCTGTGGTTGTGATTTGAATACAGAAATTACCTTTCTCCAGGAACAAAAGTCCCCGAATGCAAGATATCCATTGTCTCACTCTCGTGCATAGCGCTGTCTCGCTCGCACTGGACCTGCATATCGCTAGTGGCTGGTCGGTCGCGGGAGAGAAGCAGTTTCTCTTGGCTCTGGGCGAAGGAATCGCACATCTTCTTAATTAGGTCGGCGATTTCATTCGTTTGGAGAATCGCGTCGCCCGATGCGTTTTTGTATCTGAAAATAAATAAATAAATCCTACTACAACGCGAAAGTTTGTAAGTATGGATGGATGGATGTTTGTTACTCTGTCACGCCGGAACGGCAGGACGGATCTGGATGAAACTTGGCAGATAGATAGATTATAGTCTGGAATAGCACATAGGCTACTTTTTATCCTGTGGGAATACCGGGATTTAAATCTGCGCGGGTGAAACCGCGAGGCACAACTAGTATTAAAAAAAGCTTTAATGTAGTAAAAATTATAAAAAAAAAGCTGTATCATATGTAATTTGAACATTTTGTAAATACTTGTATTATCGTAATTTTCTTCGTAAATAAATGTCCATCAAGTCTATAAATACTTATAAATTACCTTGCAGTATTGTTAGCAGATATATTAGTGTAGGCGACACCGCCCAGATCCCGGTCTAAGTTGGTGCAGCTGCCACTTTTGCAGTCCAACACTTCATTCTCAACAGGTTCCTTCTTCCGACCGCTCAGCTGTGTCGCGGACCGAGCGGTTAGGATTGTTGGCTTCTGTACATAATAAGGCGCTGTTTTTAATAATATCTTATATATATCCTATAGTAGCCTATCGCCCAGTTTCAGAAAGGCCGATCAACGCTAATCGGCTGTTAAGTCACTTGCTTTTTCAGCTTTTACTTGTTAGATAGGGATAGCAAGTGACTTGACAGTCAATTAGTGTTGATCACCCTTTCAGAAACCGGGGGTTAGTGTTTCAAGTATAAATTAACTCGAACAAAGCAATGTGTAGTACTTATCCGCTGATCTAATCTCCTTAAGCTGGAATAAACTTAATTAGACTTCGACACGTGTTTCACTTCTCTACGAAGCATCTTCAGGAAATTGACCCGCTGTGCACCGAACGTGTTACCTCGTCGAGCGCTGAGCTGAAAGTGAGTCAATTTTTTTTTTTTTTTCGAATGGACTATAATGCTGGTATAATCGTATGACGATTGCCGACAGCGTTACCGGACTACTGGCGAGCGCGGAAGGCGCTCTGCCATACAAAAAGGTTTATTGGCAACAAACGCAAGGGCACCACTTAGGTACGGACCTCGGCTTGGGCTGTTGCCGGGGAAGAGATAAGTCGGAGAGAATCTTCGCCCAGAGGGGGCGTTAACGGGGAATGCGTCTTCGACCCCTCCGGAGGGGTCGGTGTAGGTGTGCAGTGTTGATAGTTACCGGGTGCGATGAGTCGTCGATCACCACTGCGTTAGCGGCGGTGATCTCGTCATCTGGGTCACCTAATACGTGTCTAGGTCTACGGAGGGTACGTTTAGCGGGCGGCTCTACTGGATAATTTGGTAGTGCGGTCACTAGCGGGTTCGGATGGTGAGCGGCCGAATCGTAGAAACGCCGAGAGGCGGTTTTCATGAATTCGGCCAACGACTCGAGATTGACATCTCTGTGAAGATCGATATTGCGCATGTACGGTGGAGCACCGGTAGCGATACGCAAAAATCGATTTTGAACTGCTTGGAGGGTGGCCAAGTGGTTAGAATGAGCGAAAACTACAGAGGAGTACGTCATGATAGGACGTATGCAAGCTTTATAGAGCGTCACCTTATTTCTAAGGGACATCTTGCTCTTCTTGCATAGAAGTGGATGTAGACGGCCTAGTATGAACCTAGCGCGGTTGCGTACTTGCCGTACATGGCGAATGAACGAGAGACGAGAATCAAGGATCACGCCTAAGTATCGGGCTGACTTTGCCCAGGGAATGGGCTCGTCGAAGAGAGTGATGGTTTTGGGATTGCGGTTCCCCCTAGTGAAGTACACGGCGGCACTTTTCGTAGGGTTCACCTCTATCCGCCATTTGCGGAACCATGCAGCGAGTGCATTGAGAGCTGATTGCAGCCTTATGCACACCCGACCGGTGTTCCGGTCCGATGTGTACAAGGCTGTGTCGTCAGCGAATAGGGCTATTTCCACCTGATGGGTGCGGGGGATATCGCTGGTGTACAGCGTGAAAAGGAGGAAAGTGAGTCAATACTCGCCCGCCCCACTATTTATACCTGCGCCGCCAGGTAGCCGACGTGATCTTGTGAATGAGAGGAGATCCTCTCATTCACTAAATAACAATCACACTTATAACATTTTACATACCTGCGATAAAGGCTTTAGGATGTCTGTATTAGAATGTTTAGAAATTACAAAACACAATACACAAAACTACACACTGTTGAATGAGCAAAACACATTCACAAGATCACCGTTGTTACGTATTTTTTCGAACGGTGCTGTAAACAACGATCGACCGTCCGATGACTCACCAACAACCAGTCACTAATCGTCGGCTACCTGGCGGCGCAGGTATAAATAGTGGGGCGGGCGAGTATTGACTCACTTTCAGCTCAGCGCTCGACGAGGTAACACGTTCGGTGCACAGCGGGTCAATTTCCTGAAGATGCTTCGTAGAGAAGTGAAACACGTGTCGAAGTCTAATTAAGTTTATTCCAGCTTAAGGAGATTAGATCAGCGGATAAGTACTACATATTGCTTTGTTCGAGTTAATTTATATTTAACAATGGACTTCCGCAAAGTCACGCCTGAGTCAATTAACTATCTTAGTGTTCCAAGGTTCATCCAAATTGGTGGCCAATGGTTAGGGTGTGATTGGGCCATTAACATCCGCCCATACATCACACATTCACTTTGAAACAAATATATAGTACCAATAATAGTAGTAATAATATATACCAATCTAATCTAACTTACACAGATTAGATTAACTAATATCATAAACGCGAAATTTTGAGAGTATGGATGGATGGATGTTTGTTACTCTTTCTACCCCGGAACGGCTGAACGGATCTGGATGAAACTTGGCAGAGGTAGATCATAGTCTGGAATAGCACATAAGCTACTGTTTATCTCGTGGGAATACCCGGTATTTTAATCTGCGCGGGTGAAACCGCGGGGAGCTAGTACTATATAGGGTGTCCGGAAGGTCGATGCAAAGCCGTGAGGGGGGGGGGGGTAGGTTACGCATCTATTCAGGCTATTTTATTTTAAAAAATAATTTAAATTTTTGATTATTAAACACCTCCCATTTAGTCAGTTATGTGGATACAGATGATTGTTTTGGTGTTTATCAATTGAATACACATTATGCTAGGATAAACACCAAAACAATCATCTGTATCCACATAACTGACTAAATGGGAGGTGTTTAATAATGAAACATTGAATAAAAATTTAAATTTCTTTTTAAATAAATAGCCTGAATAGATGCGTAACGAGGTGACCTAAACCTCACGGCTTTGCATCGACCTTCCGGACAGCCTGTATATTTGTTTCAGTTAATTTATATTCCGCATTATGTTAGTAGGAAGAAGGATTGGATAGGCAGTAAAATACCTTTGCAACATTCTCCTTCGGGCCAACATACTTCAAACTCATTTCGACATCGACATACGGCCGCCTCCCTCCCTCCTTAACAACGCCGTCACATCGCAGTATGAAGCATCGCTCATGGATGGTCAAAGCACGATCTTCATTGCAGAACTGACTGAGGAAGTCTGACGTGTCATCTGTTGGTATCAGCTTTCGGAGGTCCATGCTGCAAATACCTGGGAAGGAAGCAAGCGAAAATAAGTAAATATTGAATTAAATGTACTGTGTATGTGTTTTGCTAGGTATTAAATGTTTTCGCAGCTAAGTATGTTTGTGTGTGTGTAATAAAAATCTACTAATCTTCAAATACACTGGAAAATACACTCATACTAATATAACTCACAAAACGAATCGTCAGAGGCAGAGTCGTCATATTTAAATGGGACACTTGGGAAGCACAAACATTCAAATAAAAAAAAAGAATCATTAAAATTGGTTAACTCAGTCGAAAGTTCTAAAGTAACAATAAAAAACAGTTGAATTGAGAACGTCCTCCTTTTTGACCGACTTCAAGAATAGGAGGAGGTTCTCAATTCGACTCACTACACGTCAAATCTTTGGACGACCTCAGTGGCGCAGCGGGCGAGAGTCCGCCTGCGGTTGAGGTTGCGGATTCGATTCCCGCCCCTGAACAAATTTGTGTACGATCTGCAGAAATTTGTTCCGTTGGTCTGAGTGTTTTTTAAGTATAATAAAAATATCTATCTATGTAAGTATTTATATAATGATAATTAATATATCAGTTATCTAGTGCTTTGAGAGCATAGATAACTGATATATAAACATAACGCAAGCTTTGAGAGCTTACTTTGGGGCTAGATAGTGCTATGGGGATTGTCCAGCATTATTTATTTATTTTTAGCACGGGTGCACATATCATGCATGATTATACATTAAACCTTCTTGAATCACTATATCTATTAAAAAAAACGCATCAAAATCCGTTGCGTAGTATTAAATATTTAAGCATACATAGGGACAGAGAAAGCGACTTTGTTTTATACCATGTAGTGATTTATTTATCTGAAGAGTAGTTTTTGGGTTAGAGTTTGAGTTCGAGTGTATTTTCCAGTGCATTGAAATATATCAGCTATCCTCTCTATCCTCTAAGGTTTGCTGGAAGAAAACTCTATTAGGGTTAAGCTCGCCTTTGTACATGACTATTATGTATTTTTTGTGTAAATCAGTTTGTGTACAATAAAGAATTGAAGTGGGGTTTTTTCTTGAAAGATTAATTTGAAGTCGGTTAAAAATGAGTGTTACTGTTACCAATATCATTGTCTGCGGCGCATACCCTGGCGACCACGTGCGCGCACTCGGTGAAGTACCGGCCCAGGGTCGCCAGCTCGGAAGCCAGCCGGAGACACGTGCGCTGGTTGAACTGCGCCGAGACGCCAATGCTGGACGGGGTAGCACCCACTCTGGAATTATTAAGAGTAGTAGAGCTCTTTGTGAAGGGCTCGTCCGGGGAAGTACTACCACCACGCCTTTTTCTGCCGCCAAGCAGCAACACTGTGTTTCGGTTTGAAGAGTGTGGTCGCCGGTGTAATTACAGGCACATGAGGCTTAACATCTGTACGCCTCAAGTTGATGGACGCAGGGCAGTGCATCGTAGGGCACGTTCCTATTGTGCGTGACCTACGGGGCAATGTTTTGTTTATAGGTGATGGTTACCACTTAACATCAGGTGGGCCATCTGCTTGTTCCATCAGCTAGTTGTAAAAAAAAAAAAATATTATACCACTAGTTGTACCCCGCGGATTCACCCGCGCAGATTTAAATCCCGGTATTACCACGGGATGAAAAGTAGCCTATGTGTTTATTTATTTATGAAAAAAATCGACAGCTCTCAAAAAACACTGTGCCTACTTAAATGTGTAACTTATAGCCAATTACGGATTTACATTATATAAAATAAGAAATATGTAACAAATGTTGACGACAGTTCTATCTATCATGTATTTTAATGAGATACCTTAAGGGTCCGGTGACTGCGGCTCGCAATTTCGAGGTGCGATTGGCTATTATTTCATTTTATTTCATTTTGGGGAGGTTGTTTGAAATAATAACTCTAAAGAAACAAGCATAAATACTGTTCGAACACAAATAATACAATAATATAAGGGAAATGTGCTTGAGTCAGAAATCATTTTGGTATTAGGTAAACGTAAGACCAAACATACTAATACCAAAATGATTTCTGATTCGGGCATGTTTCCCTTATATTATTGTATTATTTGTGTTCGAACAGTATTTATGCGTGTTTCTTTAGAGTTATTTTTTCAAACAATCTCCCCGAAATGAAATAAAATGAAATAATAGCCAATCGCACTTCGAAATTGCGAGCCGCTGTCACCGGAGCCTTAATACAATAATAAGGACTGATTTAGATGAATATCAACAAAACAATATAAGAAACAAGCATTTAAAAAGAAATAGGTTTGTATGTATCATGTGCAAACATAACTATTAATATATCATACATCTGTGTATTTAAGTAAAAGTTACTGTTGTGTGTGTGTGTTATTCCAGACTTTAATATATCTCTCTGCCAAGTTTCATCCAGATCCGTTCAGCGGTTCCGGCGTGAGAGTAACAAGCCTCCATCCATTCATCCATCCATCCATACTTACAAACTTTCGCGTTTATAATATTAGTAGGATTAAAGCTAATACAAGAGCTAATGTACCTCTCGCTCGCACGTTTCGACATTTTAAAAGACATAAAATCATATATGCCATTTTCGGAAAAGTGTAGCTATCTATAACATTGACTCATACCCATAGCAAATGGGCTGAATCCTACCAATATTATAAACGCGAAAGTTTGTAAGTATGATGAGATGGATGGATGTTTCTTACTCTTTCGCGCTTCTTTCGCGTTTCTTACTCTTTTGCGATTAAACTTGGCAGAGAGATGGATTATAGTCTGGAATAGCACATAGGCTACTTTTTATCCCGTGGGAATACCGGAATTTAAATCTGCGCGGGTGAAACCGCGGGGCGCAACTAGTGTCGAATAAATTAAGAGAAATAATGTATAATATTAAACGATCGACCAGCGATAACATGAAAACCTTATCATGCAATATAATAATTGCAATAAACAATACGAGTATGAACATTTGTCGCCAAAACGCTGTACTAACCTGTCAGTCATAATGTTGTGAGTAAACACAGAGTATTTCACATAGCAATCGATCTCCTTTACTGGGGTGCTATCAGGCAGTAACTGCAATAAATCAAATGGGTTTTGTTAAAAAGCGGTGATTTTAAGTGTTAAATAATGGTGGACTTTCAGCACTAAGCAAACTAAGCCGAAGCATGTAATATGGAAACAAGATAGCTGATAATAATACTTTTTTTTTGTAAATACGTACATCCATACACACCCAGACAGAAAACAAACATCTGTGTTCACAAAAATGTTTGTTCTCGGTGGGAATCGAACCCGCCGCCTACGGCGCAGAAAGCAGAGCTACTACCAACTGAGCTATGATGGTTGTCAATCCTTCATAGCTCACCACCAGGTCCACCGTCACAGGTTACCACCTAACATCAGATGGCCTAGATACCTAGGATCTGCTTGTGGCCATGTGCGAGCTACACTGTGTGGCTGTAGCAATTGTGAACCCTACTTGCTACTATTATAAACGCGAAAGTTGGTGAGCATGGATGGATGGATGTTAGTTACTCTTTCACGCCAGAACGGCTAAACGAATCTGGATGAAACTTGGCAGAGAGTTAGATTATAGTCTGGAATATCATAGGCTACTTTTTATCCCGCGGGAATACCGGGATTGAAATCTGCGCGGGTGAAACAGCGGGGCGTAACTAGTAAAATTATATGGACACTACTACTGAGCCTACTGACATTGTTTTGTTACGAAATAGCTACCAGATCTAAGTTCTCGACTGCGCCGATGACAAAGCACAGTATAAACAGCTGGTTTCCGCCGCCAATGCGGATAAGACCCTCGTCACACAACAACTTCGGCTGGAGATCAGGCGAAGATGCAGTCTTCTTACTCTCCGCTATGTATTCATCTGTGAACAAAGATAAATACATTTTTTAGCACATTGGACCTATTATTTTATGTTTTGACAATCCCACCAATCCTACTAATTGATTGAGTGAGCGAAGCGAACGAAAATCTTACAATCAACTTGGGCGATTTGGCATTTTGTGTGTATGTTTGTATGTTTGTCAGACGATAACTTGAGAACCGCTTATCCGATCTGCATGAAATGTGGTATGTCGATAGCTTGTACTTGAGAAATTTACTGATAAGTATATGGGTAAAATCGGATGAGGGGTTACTAAAATATAGGGGTTTTTAAGGGGGCAAAAATTAAAAAAGTTAAGCAAAAAAAATAAAATTACATGTCATATGAAAGGGCTTGGTTTGGACATTCCAAAAGCATTTTTATTTTTTTTTCTGGGAAGCCTGGTTTTTGAGATACAACATAAAAGTTAAATTACGATAACCAATGACCCAAGAGCTCCCATTTCTAAGAGTTTCGTTGGCTACTGGTCAGCTAATTTCTTTGTTTTTTCAATGAATTTTTTTTTGAAAAAGATTAGGAAGGTACTTGGTTCTCATAAAATGGTGATAGTGACCTGTTCTGATGATGGAGCCAAGGTCTGTTTAACGGAACTCTTCAACGGAATACTTATTTAGTATGTGGCAGCCAGATACGAGTCCAAACACAATGTTTGGTCGGACTTGCCTCTGACTACCACTTACTTATATTTTCGGAGCGTTCGCGTCGCGTCACGAAATCTCAGTTCGGGGCGAACTACTAGTATTATAAATGCGAAAGTTTGTAAACATGGATGGATGGAAGGATGTGTTACTCTATAACTCCAGAACGGCTGAACGGATCTTGATGAAAATTGGCACAGAGATATATTATAGTCTGGAAAAATACATAGGCTACTTTTTATCCCGTGGGAATACCGGGATTTAAATCTACGCGGGTGAAACCGCGGGACGCAACTAGTATTATAATAATATATTTTATTCAGACACGAGATCAATTACATAAATTCCTACATCTAAAACAGATTACACAATACCCAATAAGATACACAAATCGCAAAATTAAATTAAATAGTAAATAGGTAACCTAAAAAAAAGTGTACCTAAAGTTAAAAAGAAGAAGTTACATAGGTGATACATAAGGTGTGTACTAATCAGGATGCTGGTTGCACCCACCGACCGTCTGTTCTGGGAGCCTATCTGACAGACTTGCTATGATAGTATTTTTACACTTGCCGACTCAGGATATTTTAGCGATGCGAGTTCTTTGTATGGCGTTAAGGCCCATTTATATGATGCCATTTTCTTGTACGTACAAGAGCAATAGTCGCATGCAATAAATCAAGCGCAATGATGACCTTCAAGAATTGCAAGCAACTGTTTACATGCTACTAGTAAAAAAGTTGAATGATAATTATTATTGAATGCAAATCTTGACAAGAAATAATTGCAACTGTCATTTGTTTACACCAATACGATTATGTTTATGAGATTACTAGTAGCGCCCTGCGGTTTCACCCGCGTAGTTATAAATCCCGGTATTGCCACGGGATAAAAAGTAGCCAAAGGAGTTCTTCGTATGGAGTTAACGCCATACAAAGAACTCGCATCTCACTCAACTAATGAAATAACTTACTCAATGATAAGAGCATGTTTCTGAGCGCGGGTGGGTTCCTTGTGGAGTAAGTTGGGTATGCAATCTCATTGCTGTGAAACATACGCAGTTCATTTCTCTGGAATTAACAAAACACTCATCAATCACAAAACTTCCTCTTCTTATTGTATCACATGTTATTTTGTAACAGTGTGGTGGCTCTCTTCAAGCACTTGCAACATGTTCTAGGACATGCTGGTATTCTCACTATGTTTACCTTCTTCATTTGAGTACTGGTACTGTGTACAAACATTTTTGAACATGAAACGTTTTTTAATATGGAACAATTTTGAACATGGAACATTTTTGAATATGGAACAATTTTGACATGGAACATTTTTGAACAAGGAAAATTTTTAGAACTAAGTAGTTTTAATCGGAGACGGAGCCGCTAACTCGAGACCACCAGTGACTGTTAGCAGTCTTCTTCTTCAGTGTGGTGAAAAGATTTGAAGTGCGTCTCAAGAGGCTCCTTTCAAGGACTTGACACATGTTATAGAACTAGTTAGCATTTACAAAAAATCCCGGTTTCCTCACGATGTTTTCCTTCACCGTTTGAGAGTACTGGCAATGTACACAACATTTTGAACAGAAAAACTCATTGGTGCACGACCAGTTTTGAACCCACAACCTTAGGATCGGAATACGGGGCTATACTACCACTAAACTACAAGTACTCTCAAAAACTTTATTAGCAGAATGTAGTGTGATAAGGCCCACTGGTAAAACGCGAGCAAAGACGCTAACACATACAGAAGCTAACACATACACACAGAGCAGAGTGATCAGACTAGGTACTAAACAATTTGACAAAACCGGCTGAATACAAGTCAGCATCAAAATTAAAAGTCAAACTCACAGGTGTTGGAGTATTTGTCCTATCTTCTATGGATAGGCTCAGCATGAGCTGTGGATGGCAACATTTCCCCTCTGATTTTACTCCCAACAGTTTATGCCATGAATATTTAATCTGAAAGCATTTTTATATAGGAATCATGAAGGTTTCATGGTTATGGTATAATTTTTTGGTAATATAGGTCGGTTATTTAAAGCGGGCACATTCAGAGTACTCTCACAAATGCAATTTTCACTATACAAATAAAATGTATGTTCAAAATTTTTTTTTTTAAATAGACAATCATAATAACGCGCGTCGATTGACACGCGACTGACGCAAATGGCCAAATGCAAAAAGATCATGCTATATTTATGAGATGTAGCAAAAGCAAAACAATAACTGTTTTTTTTATGTAAAAGATAGACAAAACGGGCTAACGGCCCACCTGATTGTAAGCGGTCACCGTCGTCCGGGGCAATGTCAGTGCATTGCCTACCCTGAAGGACTTTATTAATATTTTTCTTGAAGCTTTTCATGTTAAATCTTGGCGGGAAAACCTCTGATGGTAACTCATCTCCTGTCTCTGCTAACTGTCTCCTTCATACTCAGTTACTACCACTCAGTACTAAGTTTGACGGCGCGAGACAGAGACAGACAGACTATTCTTAATGCCGATGCAGTGCAACTTCACACCAGCCTTGCGTTTATTCACAGACACTACGCGAGCGCAACATGTAAATGTGTTGAATGTGCCAGCTCATGTTTAAGTGACCTATAATGGTTTAGTTTTTGGTTGTGGTAATCAAGTATCATGATTTCAAACAAAACCTTGGCAATTACAAGAAGTAGGTAAGTATCATAATCTGCTATCTGGTTACAATTACACCCACATTACAAGCTTTGCTTAGTTGGGGCACCAGCCACTGTGACAGCCATACTGCTGTGTGGAAAGTCCATCAATATTTATTTACTTTTCTACTTACATCTACTATCTTATTGGAGGGGCATGGCTGGGCACCCAGAAGACTGAGCAACAGGTAGCCAACTTTGTCCTTTTTTCCTTGAGTACCCATTGTAAACACTTCCACCTTAACTGGAACATTCTGGACACGGAGACTGACAAAAAAGTTCAATATTAGCTGATGATTAGGTATTTTAATTAATTTAATACAGGTACCCAATGTGTGCCATACACAATTAGGGTCTGCATGATGGTTATAACCTTGCATGCATAACCACAGGCAAACCCTAGCTTGTATGAGATAAAACTGTATGGTTATGGGTACTGGGAAACTCGTTTATGCCTGTCGGCTAAGCATGCAAGGTTATAACCATCATGCAAACCCTAACATTATGGCCTCCATTTTATGAATAACATGAGTAGACTTACAGATAAGTCTTTATTCATTGTAATTGAGAACGAATTAAGTTTTGATTTGTGGTTAATGTATACCTACTAACCAAGATATTAAAGTACCTTTTCGACTCATTTATAATCCAATAGTAGAATAAAATAGATGTAATCTAAACCTTCGAAATCTTCTTTTATCAGCTTCCCAAACTAGCTCTGCGTCAAATACAGGGGCATGAGACGGCACCACAGGATCTGTCTCCAACATATAACCATTGAGAGACCCACTGACTATGAATGGGATTCTCAAGAAGCCAAACCCAAGCCCTGAAAAGTAAATACTAGGTAGAGATTTCAGATTTCCATTTCCATACAAATTACGAAGGCTAAACGAATTTTCTTACCCTCTTTGACGTGCAAGACAATTTGAATGTTAGGTCCTCGAAGTTCATCCATGACTTCACACAAACAAAATATTACAAAAATAAAAATGTAATGCAATGCAACTGTTTATTTACTTTCGAAAATTAAAAACAAGTAACCGCCACAGACAGAACACGACGGCGCGGCCATCCTTGGGCGCGGCGCGACGTTTACCCACAGATAGAATAAAATAATAATCGATTACCACCGTGTACTCTGGATGCCTGTCCTTTTGCCAAGTCATTTTCAATCTGACTGATTGTTGTGCTGTGTTAAGGCGAGGATATCCCAGAACCTCCAACCTCGGTTTTTGAACAGCTGTAAATCTTCTAAAATGTAAAAAATACATGAAAAAAAACGAAAACTTTAAAATTGAACATGTAGGTACTCGAGCGCTGTGTAATGATAGAAACTTAAATAATGATAATTTTCTCGATAAAAAAAAACATTAAGATGATACTAAATCGATATTTCAAACATCCATTATTATTAAAGTTTTTCTTGAAATCATGTCAAAGCTATATATAACTTATATTTAATTATATTTAAATTTATAGTATAACTCTGCAAATATTGATCCTAGCGTAAAAATGATCATGAATTCATGACCAAACTTGTGAGAAATTAAATTTCCAACAACTTTGCCATTACCATTTTTGCTCTAAAGTTGAAAATTAACGAGTTATTTCAGAAAAACGAAAAAATTGAATTTTAAAACAAGATGGCGGCGAACCCTCTACCGGGATTAGTTCGAAAATCGAGATTTATACTTCCAACCACCCCCCCCCCCTGACGTTTAGAAAATAAAATCATTCCCCGGAATTTTTTCTATTTCATGCTAGTTTTATGTCTGCCCCGACTGGACTATACATACCATACAAATATAGCAGCTACGATGCGGTCCGCGTTGCTCTACCACAGATAAAAGAATACTATACTAGTACAGATACCCCATCCCATACATTGAAACGGTCCCGTCCTAAGTCGGGCTATTCTTCGGGCTATTTTGTTTTGCCCGCAAATCTAAGCAAAATAGCCCGCACAGCCACTAGATGTCGCTAAGTTGCGTTGCGAGCAAGCGGCCGGCATTTCGTAAAATGCACTTGCAACCAATTTATGTATTTTTTTTATTATGTAGATATGACATTGGTAATTAAAATATGTAATATTACATACATTATTAAAATGCCAGAACTAAACGCAAAAAAATCGTTTACAGCAAGTAGCGCCATCCATCAATACACAAAACTAACTTTTGGAAGCAAACAACAACGTAGTACAAATTACAGCCACCAGAAAAAGTGAGATCAATATTGATTTTCAAAAACATAAAGAATTTGATAATAGCATAATTCCTCATCTTCCCGTGCTTATGGGAGATTTTTTCACAGTATAACTCAGGCTATTCATGACCATAATTCTTCTTAATTGGACTAAAACAAAAACCTATATTTCAATCGAAACCTGTATCGCCATCTATTGAAGTCTATTTGGAACTAAAAAACTGTTCCTAGAGATGGGTGCCCATGGCTCTACTAAATCCTACAGTAGGTACCTAATACCTATCTTGGTAATACTTGGATGAAAGATAACAAATCAAATCAATCACACAAATCGGCTATTTAATCGTAGGAGTACCTACCTAGTAGAGCTTATAGAAAAAGCGCTCGTCCGGAAAAGAACTACCTACCACCAGGCTTTTTCTTTTCTGCCGTCATGTCAAGCAGCATTGCTGTGAAGGATGGAAGAGAGTAGTTTCCGTGAGCCTCAACTAGATGGACGCAGGGATGTGTACCTATCATGTTCGTGAGACACGCGGGGGTTCGATAATATCGTGCGTGACTTATTTTTTTTAAGTGATGTTTATCACTTAACATCAGGTGGGCCATCTGCTTATTCCATCAGCAAGTAGAATAAAAATAAAACGACCTGAAAGTCTAGGCATAGGCCACCCCTAGGACACAATAGGTATTGCCGTTTCTTCGGGTGGGGGGCGACTGCTTTATGCTACGTCTCTCCCCGATTCGTTGTCGCTTCGCTAATCGAGTCTTTTTGTCTCAGTTGTCCTTTTTGAGTCAGTTCTCCTACAAGATGAATCGAAAGTGCGAAATCAGTCAGTCTTTACAGATATACCTATAGCAAATTTTCAGAGTTATTTGGCGACCATAATCTATAATGTCCTCGTCAACAACATGATCACCGTTCCCAAACCATGATACGGCTCTCGGTTAAGTCGGCTTCGGCTTGGCATTGTGTCAATCAAAGAGTAGTAAGCTAGGTAGGTATCTGGGAGAGGTACCTATTCAAATTCCTTGCTGGAGAGATACTTATCTATTCATTCATAGTTAACCTAGTTAGCTCTCTTCTCTAGATACACGAGTAACCCTTTTGGAGATTGAAATTGACCGACGCGGCAACGAAACTGTTTATTAAATTTTCAGTAGTATACATAATAATAGCGCCCTGCGGTTTCACCCGCGTAGAAGACTGTTATTTTTGAAAAGATTTATTTTTATTGTGACAAAATTTTCAGAGATTCACGGTTTTCCGATAAATAAGTAGGTATTTGTTAAATCTTAGGTTTTTAGAAAAAATAAATAAAAATTTAACGAATGAAATCATAGATAGAAAATACCAATTTTATGACAAATATGCTTTGAAATCAATGAAATTTTGAACCAACACAACAACACCAACAAACAGACGAAATAATAATAATAATGGTAAACAAATCAAAACAAGAGGAGCCGCTGTTGGAACGGGACTGAAAATAAATATAATTTATCTAAGAATGGATAATGTATAAAAAACTGCGCTGGTTTTGGAAATAAATAATGAAGAAGTTCATAAACGAATACAAAGCTACAAAATGTAAATCGGAAACGGACTCTGCTACAAGGTGAGAAGAAAATCGTTGACCGACTTTTTTAAAATTCAAACAATCAAAAACAATGTAAATAAATGTAGGTTAGGTACGTGTGTGTTCTAGAAGTGGTATTGTAGTAGATTCACAAAATCTAGGAAATATAGGTACCTACGATACGATTGCCGAGTTGCCTGTGACCGGGTAGCGTGACCGACCGCGGCGGGCTAGCCGAGGCGAGGCGAGCGAAAGCATAAACAAGCTAGCTAGACTCTTGTTGTGTGTTGAACGACTACGACGACGATACGAGGTCGCTGCCGCGAGTTGAGTGGAGTGGGTGGATCACCGAACCGAGACGAAAAGTAATTTGAACAAAAAACCAAATTCAACTCATTGCGAATGCCGCGTTGTTCGTGATGTTTTGTTTGACCGCACAATATATCGGTGCTCATTGTCGGTAGGAAGTTTTTACGACGTACCTACAGAGAGACGATTCGTTCGCCGGTTCTCGTCGTACCTACCGTACTTGCTTTCGGTATAGAACTTCACTACATGCTAGGCTTGCAGACAATTCGTGATTATTATAGTGCTGCAGTGAAGTTAGTAAAAGACAAAAAGTGGATTCATTGCAGGACATGGGAGTTTTCAAGTGGCTGCGCCGGTAAGCCTACAAACCTGTTGTACCTACTTCTTTACCTGTTGCGCTAAGTTTTGTATGAATACCTAGGTACATCAATGTATAAACTACGATACCTAGGTAGGTAGGTATCTAGTACCTAAATCAAAATAAATTGTATTCCATTTGTAAACAACTACACATTACACGTATTAGCATTATCTGTAAAGCGTTAGATTTTATTTTAATATCTAGATACCTCGTTTATTTACTAATTTATGAACGTGTTGTTGTTTTTTAGTTACGGCTACCCTCTCCCTCCTTGGTTTCAGCTGAAAATCAGCGTTGGGTATTAATATACCCAACATTTATGCTAAGCTGATAACCTTTTTAGTATAGGTGGGTAGGTATAGTGGGTATGTACATGCTGTGCTGCAAAAAATTATTAATGTTACCCCCTTTTTAGTTTATTTTTACAGGCTTGTGCTTTTCACTGTACCTTTTTACGTATGCTAAATAAAGAATAATTCTATTCTATTCTATTCTATTCTAGTATTAGTAGCTACAGTTACACCTATAACATTTTATTTTATCGTCATCTATCATGCTTCCATGGTTCTGTCGGAGTGTACCTACCTAGATAATAAAGTAAGGGATAAAATTATGTAAAATATATTCAGGTTGGTATGTACTCACTTACCTAACTTCCTGGGTAGGTATTTTAATTTACCCACCCTGGATAGGTACTTACCTACCAAATAAATATCAGGGCTTAGAAAGAAGCTAGCTCTTTCCTGACTCGATCAAAATGTGGTAGGCAGGAATAGGTACCTAAAATACTCTACCTCTACTAGGTAGGTAGGTACGTCACAAAGATACCTAGGGTAGGGTGGCAATTAATTTCTATAGACCTCACTAGTCATTAAAAGATGAGAGGCACTTGGGTTTGTGACTTGCAAGATTATTGTAGGAGGTACCTACTACAAGACCGGGGTCTAGATGAGTTCTGCTTTCAGTTTGTTTAATTATGCAAATGACATTAGCCTGACAAAAGTTCACACCAGACAAATATATTATATATTTCATTATATTTATTATTTATTTTTCACTTTTTCGCGAAAAACAAAAATACCTTGAGCTTTAAATAACATTTGCATAGGTACATACAGTTTTATCTATCTGTAGGTGTTCCACAAACAGAATGTAGATTTGGTCTAGACTAGACCCTTAAGTATGCACTTTATTAAGCCTCATTAGGCACAACCTTGCTGTATGTGCTATGTAAGGTAATGTAGTAATTATTACAAGCAGAAGAAAGTACATCAGCAGTGCAAGTACCCTTCTTATTGATCACTTAATTGACATTTAGAATCATCAAAAATTCATTAAAAATGGTTTTTACAATGGATAAACCCATTTTTAACGAATTTTAACCATTCTGTTTTTTTTTCTTTTCTATTCTGCTTCTTGGCAATCTGTTTTTAGAATAATCAATACAATAATCCAATATGCTGTTCGATTTGTCTATCTGTTTCATTTACTAAGTTTTGTAGGATTTATGATTATTCAAAATGTCAAAGTAAGCGATCGATAAGAAAGGTACTTGCACTGCAGGTCGGCCATTTGCTTGTTGCACTTTAACACAAGAAAAATGTAGCTCAACAACAGGTACCTACCTAGGTACACTACCAGTATGATGTAATATGGGCAGTGCTTCAAAAATGTTTAATCATCTGGGATTTAAACTCTTTTCATTCCATTTCAATGGTGAATAACAATCTATCATTGTTGGTAAAGTATTGTGCCATTTGGTGCACTTTAATTATGGCAATAAATACTTTGAATGATGGACATCAATCTAATCGGAACCTAGATGGTTCCATACGATAGATCCATCTAGGTTCCGATTAGATAGATCTATAGGTACTTCAGCCTACTGTGTGTTCCATCTAGGTACATGACATACCTAGGTTGCCTAACCTATTACCTTCAGTCCAATCTTAGCTAAGTAAGCTGCTGTGGTATCTTGTGGTAACTTGATGTTGTTCTAGGATTAATTATTCTGATCAACATCATGATGATAATACTTTACAAATATTCTGGAATAATAAGAAGGTAGAATTTTAATCATCAAAACAAGTTTTCTATCAACAAAAATATAACTACTTAGTTCTCATACTTTTTCCAATGTTTTTAAAGGTTGTCAGCATTTTTTTTTTTTTTAAGTATAAACCGTCCTTTGACTACAATCTCACCTGATGGTAAGCGACGATGTAGCCGACGTTGGAGCAGAACGGTCTAGAAGACATCTATTCACTATTAAGAGATTTAGATTATAGTGGTCAGGAAAAACAGACGACGGTAACGAGTTCCATTCCTTAGCAGTTCGCATAACGTAGCTAGAAGCAAAACGCTTAGTGCAAATAGGCACATAGCATCTTAAAATTGGAAAAAAAATCTGGGGATCCCCTACAGAGACAGGAATATTTCCCAGGTTGAAAATCTCGCCTTTTAAGGTGAGATTATGCTCTATGGTTCAGGTAGGTTTGAAAGTAAATATATCTATTTTAACCCGAAGATGAGTATTTAACCCATGACAGGTACCTAGGTTATAGTGTCTCTTCTACCCATATATAGGTATGGTAGAGTAAACCATGATCATGGAAAAATGGCCTTAGTCTGCCTACAGCTTTGTAGCTAGGTACCTAGGTACTAACTAGTCGCACAGCACGTGAAGCAAAAAGATTGGAATTCGATCTTCCATTCGTGTCTGCTGGGCATTGAAATGTTCGAATACATTAGGTACCTTGCTAGATTATGAATGAATTCACTTTCGGAAGTAATACTATTCGCACGACTTCAGACTTCATAATTTACTAGTAGCGCCCCGCGGTTTCACCAGCATAGTTTTAAATCCCGGTATTCCCACGGGATAAAAAGTAGCCTATGTGTTAGTTCAGCCGTTCTGGAGTTATAGAGTAACAAACATCCATCCATATATCCATCCATCAATACTTACAAACTTTCGCATTTATAGTATTAGTAGACTAGTTGCACCCCGCGGTTTCACCTGTGCAGATATAAATCTCGGAATTCCCAAGGAATAAAAAGTAGCTTAGGCATGTGCTTTTCCAGACTACCTATAATATATCTCCCTGCCTAGCTTCATCCAGATCCGTTCAGCCGTTCCGGCGTGAAAGAGTAACAAACATCCATCCATCTATCCATCCATCCATCCATCTATCTATCCATCCATCCATCCATCTCTCCATCCATCCATCTATCCATTTATCCATACTTACAAACTTTCGCGTTTATAATATTAGTAAGATCTATAGATCTACGTAGGTAGGTAAGTACCTAACTATTTCGAAACCCAACAAAAGAATACGAACTAGCTTCATCGTGATTGATGCCTCCATTCTATTAATTAGGTACCTAAGCAGTAACTATAGATTTTGTCTGAAAAGTTTTGACTCTGCAACCTCAGATTCAATTGAAATTTCACTTTCACTAAATCATTTGTGTCCAGGTACGGTCAGCAATAAAAGTAGATGTACTTCCCGTTTGTAAAGTTTGAATGCACTTTTTGATCAAAGATTTGAATGTTAGGTACCTACCTACCTCTTCCTACCTTAACAAGCTCAAATCTTTTACCTCGTTTCGGCAAATCCATCATTTACCTGAGTACTTTATTTATATTTATTTTATTTACTGAACAAAATCCACAGCTCTAAAGTAACATAGGTACACCTAATGAGTGTAGCTGAAAGACATATTTTTTTAATTATGTAAGGAGTAAATTAGCGTAAGGAGACAGTGATGATATCTATGTACCTTGTTAGGTACATGATAGACTTAAACTACTCCTTTCCTACATCCGTGTCTATGTAGGTACCTACCTAACCGATAATGATAGCCTGTTCTCCTACTATGTATACATATCTTTTTCTATGAGTCCTCTTACCACACACTACGTCTCAGTCGTCATGGATAGTGACATGTGAAACCACTTTACACAATAAACAATATCCAGATGAATCCTAGAATCGAACCCTCGTTTCAGGCTAGTCAAAATACCTACCTACCTAGTCCTACTAGCGTTTCACTAGCTCATGGTAACCATCAAAATACCTACCTTATCAGTTAATATTCCGACAGCTTTTATGTAGGTACAAGCTAAAAGCATTATCTCCATGTCACTCAAAACATTGATTACCCTTTCGCAAAGCTTTCTAGGCTAATTAATGAAATTACGTAACTTATTGTTTGTATTTGCCTTTTCCGTTCAACTTCCGGATACGACTGTCTAATAATCGTGTTATCATTAATCTTATCTTCTTACATCGGAAATGTTAGACTGAGCTTTTATCTCTAGGTAACTGTTTCGTGCTATTAGCTAACAGTCTCTTTGTTCTAGTTGTTTCTGCCCGTTCTACTTCTGACTTCTGTGCATGAGCGACACTCAAGCATGTTATTATTAAAGATTTTTTGTTAGGTTGTCAAAAAAAATGTTTTGCTCGATTCAAACTTTAGCATCTTCATTGTGAACTAGTTGCGGTTTCACCGTTGGTTTCACGGTTGGTTTCACCCGCGCAGATTTAAATCCCGGAATTCACATGGGATAAAAAGTAGCATATTTGTTATTCCAGGTTATAACCTATCTTTCTGCCAAGTTTCATCCAGATCCGTTCAGCCGTTCTGGCGTGAAAGAGTAACAAACATACATCCATCCATACTTACAAACTTTCGCGTTTATAATATTAGAAGGATAGTCCAAGCAGTACAATAAAACAAGACAATGTACCTGTGATTTCAATAAATTAAATTCTTTCGACAATGATTCATTATCTTAGTTTTTATCAGGGAAGAGGTTTTTTTAGCCTATCGAATCCGTAATCGGTAAAAGTGTATCGAAGTTCCAACTTCGTTCATTTGTCTGATTATTTATAAATCGTTTTTGCGGAGCAAAAAACGCAGGTCTCTGAAAGGTCTTTGATCATTGTTACCAACACAGCACGACGTGTTTAGTCGTCCAGTCACAATATGAACCTAAATCAACGGCATAATCATAAGATCCAAGCTTAAAACAAAAAAAATATTACTAATAATTGTTAAATTACTTTCTTACATTTTATGCAGACCAATTTCACTGAATACTTTTAGTGACTTACAGACACTTACCTACAGATTATTATCTGGGTCTAGTAAGATACGTAACTTGCTCCTTTTTTTTTATTGCTATATACCTATTCGTTTGACTGCCATCTCACCTGATGGAAAGTGAAGATGCATTCTAAGGTGGAGCGCTTAGCTATAATCCTTTGTTTTTACTGTCCGCCAGTTACTTACTGCAGTTCAGATTATAAAGTAGGTATTAAATATGAATTAAATTCTGAACGGATATTTCTAATTGCATAGCAGCTACACAATTAGTCATAACTCATAAGTGTTATGTTTTTCGAACGCTGCTGTTATGCATAGTCAGCCAATCCGAACAGGAACATTCATTATTCCTAGTGTTTTTCGAGCCCAATTTAGGTACCTACATATTTCATAGAAATCTATAAGCGTTCATTAATTAGCGCTTGTTTCTGCAACTTTTTTGAGAAGAACAATGCTCACCACCAAACCAAACAGCTATGCTCTTTGACTCAAAGTACAAGAGCGCAAACTTTTAAAAGTACTGCAAAAACACAAACTTGTTAGTAAAAAAAATATAACTACCTAAGTACTTACCTATACAAGATAGTTCTAGGGTCCTAAGAGATTGATTACGAATTCTAGGCAAGACTAAAAAACAGCGCCTGGTCTCCGGACTAGTAGTTGGCTTTTTTTAACTATGCTGACAAAATCCAGCCCACTATTTCCTAAATCCACTGGTTCATATTAAATAATAGTTCACATCTCTAGTTTCATTTTATTTTATTTGTTTATTTTTTTATGTTTGGTCGTAGTATCTTTTTTAACTGAAATTGTCGTATATAAAATGTAATGTGCCTGTGTAGTTGAATAAACGTATTTTCTCTCTTTCTTTTGAATTTCTTGATAGAGGTATGGTACCTACTATATTTTGAACAAAGTACGTGTTCAACCATGCTTATTTTCAAAGTCTGTAATATTGTAAGGTAATTTGGAGGCAATATTCCGTAAAGGCCAACAAGTGGACCAAGTCGGTGACCCGGCTGGCGACACTCCCACGGTTTTGACCGTTTTGCCTGAACAACCATCAGACCGTAGTTTGTTACTCTTTGTAAAGCTTTTTCTCAACTATTGTCGGGATGTGTTGGGTTAAAATGATCATCTGAATGTTTTGGCTAAACAATATTTCCGCTGACAGCATTTAATTTCCTGCTGTAAGTATTTTATCAATAAAAATATTTGGATGACTATGAATCGTTCATGATTATTCAACTTATTTCCGAGTTATTTAAACTAGGTATCTTATCTACACTACCTAGTATTATAAATTAGGATCTATTATAAAATATTGCCAGTATTTGATTCTAAGTAGATAGGTATCTGGCGAGCTGATAAGATCTCTTTTAAGACATAAATCATTATATTTATTTAATATATCCGGAAGTAAGCTACCTACGTAACTTACTAACCGCTTCTATCTCTAATTGCAGGGAGCGTGTGACCGTGACAACCCATCACAGCGTCACGCCCGGTGCATCTACCTCTGAACAGCCATTCACGCAACACAGCACCAGCGCCACACAAATAGACACCGGCACAATACGCACAGAAGAATACAAGCGCGATCTAGCCGAGTTCCAAGCCAGGAGGTCCTCTGGCACCAAAGAACTCGCAGAGACACCAGAAAAGCTGAAGAGATGCGGTCGACACTCCTTGCCAGTGTCGTGCGCGGACTGTGCGACAGATCACGACAGCACGTTCAACTATGAGAAAAATTCCGCCGTCAAATACAAAAAGAACAAGCGCTCACGCAGCATCACACCCGACAAGATCTACGAAGGCGTTCCCCAAATACAGTTCCTATTTCAAAACCAGGTATTCATGCCCGGCCACTACACATCGTTCTCGGAACCGCACAAGTCGAAACGCCAATCGCGCCGCAGCATTTGCCGCTCACCAGATTTCGTGCAAAAGCACATAGACTTCAAAGAAAGCGATCGCGTGGATTCCCCGCCCGAGTTTTTCAAGAGCAACTCGCTGCCCTTCGACGTGAAGGAATTCTTGGAAGGCTCTAGAAATGAGGAGGAAGTGGACGGGTTAAACTCGGCTAATGACGTGCCTAGTAACTGTTATGATACGAATAAGAATGAGTGTGACGATAATTTATGGGAGGTGATGAGCGAGTTAAAGCATTTAGATCAGTGGGCGGATGAACTGTTGCAGCCCAAATCATCCAACACTAACCCCAAAACTAACACCAGCAGGTCTGATGACAGTAAAGTATGTTTATTACTTTATGTTATTACATACTTTGCAATGTGTCCTCTTCACTACTGTTAGTTAACAATCATTTTTCTTTTAGAGTGATATAAGCGCCTACGGCCTACCAGTAGCAAGCGCGAGAAACATCGACATAAACTCCGACAATGGCAAAATATGGAATCATGGTAGGTGGGGCGTGGTTCCTGTGCAAATCAAGAAGTTGACGAGGACCACAATCGACCACGTTAAGAAGAAACGAAGTATCGAAATAAATATTTTAAGGTAAGTTTACGATTCATATTTTAAGTTTCCTACGCTTACTACGTATATGACGTTTTATTTAATTCTCACTGACCCACCAATTCAGTTAGTTAGTAGCCAACGTCCATACCACGTTGTATACACCGGTTCTCGTCCGATCACCGAAGTTAAGCAACGTCGGGCGCGGTCAGTACTTGGATGGGTGACCGCCTGGGAATACCGCGTGTTTGTTGGCTTTTTGCATCTTTTTGTAATTTAATTATATCTCCATCATGGTTTGAATCAATTTTATAAATTTCGCCATAATATTGCCAACGTCCATACCACGTTGAAAACACCGGTTCTCGTCCGATCACCGAAGTTAAGCAACGTCGGGCGCGGTCAGTACTTGGATGGGTGACCGCCTGGGAACACCGCGTGTTGTTGGCTTTTTGTTTTTTTGTCGAAGATACGCAACGTCCGAAATTTGGATGGGTGACCGCCTGGGAACACCGCGTGTTGTTTGGCTTTTTGTTTTTTTGTCGAAGATACGCAACGTCCGAAACATTCTGAGTTATTTGAAACTTAATATATAGGTGTTTTTTTTAGAATTGGTATTTGCTAAAATATCTTAGGTACCACTTCCTAGGTTTTTCCATTTTATAACATGCGTGTGACGTCAGAAACGACATGGTGATCCATACATACGGTAAGGCTATCGCCAACGTCCATACCACGTTGAAAACACCGGTTCTCGTCCGATCACCGAAGTTAAGCAACGTCGGGCGCGGTCAGTACTTGGATGGGTGACCGCCTGGGAACACCGCGTGTTGTTGGCTTTTTGCATCTTTTTGTGATTTAATTATGATATCTATACATCATGATTTGAATCAATTTTATAAATTTTGCCATAATATTGCCAACGTCCATACCACGTTGAAAACACCGGTTCTCGTCCGATCACCGAAGTTAAGCAACGTCGGGCGCGGTCAGTACTTGGATGGGTGACCGCCTGGGAACACCGCGTGTTGTTGGCTTTTTGTTTTTTTGTCGAAGATACGCAACGTCCGAAATTTGGATGGGTGACCGCCTGGGAACACCGCGTGTTGTTTGGCTTTTTGTTTTTTGTCGAAGATACGCAACGTCCGAAATTTGGATGGGTGACCGCCTGGGAACACCGCGTGTTGTTTGGCTTTTTGTTTTTTGTCGAAGATACGCAACGTCTGAAACATTCTGAGTTATTTGAAACTTAATATATAGGTATTTTTTTTAGAATTAGTATTTGCTAAAATATCTTAGGTACCACTTCCTAGGTTTTTCTATTTTATAACATGCGTGTGACGTCAGAAACTATATGGTGATCCATACATACGGTAAGGCTATCGCCAACGTCCATACCACGTTGAAAACACCGGTTCTCGTCCGATCACCGAAGTTAAGCA
Source organism: Plemyria rubiginata (assembly GCA_963576535.1). Classification (NCBI taxonomy): domain Eukaryota; kingdom Metazoa; phylum Arthropoda; class Insecta; order Lepidoptera; family Geometridae; genus Plemyria; species Plemyria rubiginata. Next base: position 8,641,032 of record OY754923.1, read on the forward strand.
ACGTCGGGCGCGGTCAGTACTTGGATGGGTGACCGCCTGGGAACACCGCGTGTTGTTGGCTTTTTGCATCTTTTTGTAATTTCATTGTATCTTCATTATGATTTGAATCAATTTTACAAATTTCGCCATAATATTGTCAACGTCTCCATACCACGTTGAAAACACCGGTTCTCGTCCGATCACCGAAGTTAAGCAACGTCGGGCGCGGTCAGTACTTGGATGGGTGACCGCCTGGGAACACCGCGTGTCGTTTGGCTCTTTGTTTTTTTGTCGAAGATACGCAACGTCCGAAACATTCTGAGTTATTTGAAACTTAATATAAAGGTATTTTTTAGAATTAGTATTTGCTAAAATATTTTAGTTACCTCTTCCTAGGTCTTTCTATTTTATAATATGCGTGTGACGTCAGAAACTACATGGTGATCCATACTTACGGTAAGGCTATCGCCAACGTCCATACCACGTTGAAAACACCGGTTCTCGTCCGATCACCGAAGTTAAGCAACGTCGGGCGCGGTCAGTACTTGGATGGGTGACCGCCTGGGAACACCGCGTGTTGTTGGCTTTTTGCATCTTTTTGTAATTTCATTGTATCTTCATTATGATTTGAATCAATTTTACAAATTTCGCCATAATATTGTCAACGTCTCCATACCACGTTGAAAACACCGGTTCTCGTCCGATCACCGAAGTTAAGCAACGTCGGGCGCGGTCAGTACTTGGATGGGTGACCGCCTGGGAACACCGCGTGTCGTTTGGCTCTTTGTTTTTTTGTCGAAGATACGCAACGTCCGAAACATTCTGAGTTATTTGAAACTTAATATAAAGGTATTTTTTAGAATTAGTATTTGCTAAAATATTTTAGTTACCTCTTCCTAGGTCTTTCTATTTTATAATATGCGTGTGACGTCAGAAACTACATGGTGATCCATACTTACGGTAAGGCTATCGCCAACGTCCATACCACGTTGAAAACACCGGTTCTCGTCCGATCACCGAAGTTAAGCAACGTCGGGCGCGGTCAGTACTTGGATGGGTGACCGCCTGGGAACACCGCGTGTTTGTTGGCTTTTGGCATCTTTTTGTGATTTAATTATGATATCTATACATCATGATTTGAATCAATTTTATAAATTTTGCCAACGTCCATACCACGTTGAAAACACCGGTTCTCGTCCGATCACCAAAGTTAAGCAACGTCGGGCGCGGTCAGTACTTGGGTGGGTGACTGCCTGGGAATACCGCGTGTTGTTTGGCTTTTTGTTTTTTTGTCGAAGATACGCAACGTCCGAAACATTCCGAGTTATTTGAAACTTAATATATATAGGTATTTTTTTAGAATTAGTATTTGCTAAAATATTTTAGGTACCACTTCCTAGGTCTTTTTATTTTATAACATGCGTGTGACGTCAGAAACTACATGGTGATCCATACATACGGTAAGGCTATCGCCAACGTCCATACCACGT